>WQNJ02000084.1:10940000-12140000 GCA_016584745.2 Phylloscopus trochilus trochilus | reverse complement strand
TATAATTCCATTGTGTTGTTTACCAAACATACTGAGATAAAGCCCCTAAAGGCACAGTAAGCATATAAGAAAAAAAAGAAAAAAAAAAAAAAAAAAAGGTTTTTTTCCATCTTTTTTTATTCTCTTACTCCCTCATTACTCACTGGGCTTTTTTCCAAAATACTGGAGGTCAGTCTGAGGGGCTTTTTGTAACTTAATCCTTAGAATCTAAACCTATACTTGTTTTTCGTTCAACTAAAAGAAGAAAAGAATAAAACACAAAACATTTCTCTCAGTTATAGACTTCTTTTCTGAAGAGAAAGTTGGATTCTTAGCTCCAGTGGGAATTACATTTTCTTTTCTCTCTTCAAAATGTGTCTGGCTTTCATAAGGCCTTTAATTATCTAATATAAAATTGCAATTGCCTGATTTGTCTTTTCCAATGTCTCATTTAAAGCAGAATTCTTAAATCTGCCCCCTCTGACAGACTGTAGCTAAAGTAATATTTTATTTTTTAATACTGAGATAATTTATTATGATAAATAAATTACTTTATTATGGTAGTGAATTACATTCATAATTGCTGTTATAGTGGCTTCAGGGCTCATTAAAAATATATGTTTCTGTTGTAATAATTATTTTGCACCAATGTATTTTAGTACTGCATTTTTAAAAAATATATACTATAATTGCAATAAAAATACCAAATTTATATGCTATTTTTAACTTAGGTGGAGACAAAATCATCTACAATATGTACTCATGAGAGACTCCATGGAGAATCTTAGCAAGAAAAAAAGGAAGGGTTAACACTCTTTGGGTGGGCATAGAAAAAACTGCAGTAGCAGTCCTCTGACCCCTTATTCTTTGTGTGAAATTAGATCCAAGCTTTGTCTTCCACTAAAAGACTATTTGGAAATTATATCATCAAACATTAAAGAGAAGCTTTATCTGGGGTCACCACACGTGTATCAACATTCCATATCCCATGGTTTCTCAAACTGTAGTCTGTGGAAATCATGGGTTAAAAATATCACCACACCTTTCTTTGGAGGACACATTATTTTTCACCAGTCCATAGCAGGGATATGATGAAACAGGCAATAAATTAAACTCTAAAAATGGTGTTCTATAGAAAAGGAATGTATTTGCAGTTGATATTCACATAATGGTAAACTGAAAAAAGGGTGTCATCTTGCAGAATTCCTCTCTCTTAAGTGTGCATCACACTTGTGAATTTTATGCTGAACCAGAAGCAGCTGCGAGAAAAAGGCAAAAAAACTCCTCCAACTTTTGAGCTTTTATAAAAAAGTCTTTAACAAACAGTGTTTTGCTTCAGTAACAGTAAAAGAAAAGCCTCCATGCAGGTTTACCACTGACCAGCCACAGTGGTATTTGTTCCAGACTTAAATGTGCTTCCCACTGACTTTGATTGACAAAGGAAGTCAAAGATGCCTAAGCCTTCTGTTGCTCATGGGATCAATCATAAAACTTTGATATATCTACGTTAGGCAGAACAAGGCCTGTTTTAAAGAATTTGTCCCCAAAAGTGTCATCCAAACTCCAGAGCTTTGAGCTGTGCTCCCTATATAATATGAGAGAATCAAGTGTCTTAGGTGTTTGATCCAAAAGCTCATACTCTTACCTTGGGAAGCAATTGGACAGTCAAAATACAAATCCAAAGGTGTACACTCTGGGTTTTCTTTCATCATACTGATGTCTGTCAGCCAGGACTGCCCATGACATAAGGGTAGTCACAGCAGCATTGCTTCCCCCCTAGCACTTTGTCTGAGCATGTGTTTGGGGGGTGGGAGGTGAAAAGTCATTTTGGGCCAGCCAGTTTTCATGTGGACAGTAATATGACTTCTCCTTGACATGCAAAGGAGTAGTTATTTAACTGCCTTAGCCAAACATGGAACCAGATACGAGGTGGTTTCCAGGCAAGAGTGCTTGGGGATTACACTGGACCTGAAAGTCCATATATTTGGCAGTGAGCTGTGTAAGATCAGGAAAACTCTTGGAAACCATTTACTCACCTGCAGGGAGCAATGTGAGCACTTTATTAGTCACCTCCTGACCAATGGTCTTAACTGGAGAAGTGGCAGAGGCCGTGCTTTTAACTTTGAGGAGAGTGCCACTATAGAGGTTTGGGAGTTGAGCTGAAGGGCAGCCTAGCTTCATTCTCAAAGTAAAAGCTAAGCAGCAGCAATAATGAGCAGGATACACTTGTCCATCAAGGGCAATCTAACTGCAAGCTTTTTAGTGACCATGTGTAGTGGCCAGGTCATGTTTCCTGTCACCAGAAGGCAAGAAAAAGCACTATACAAGTCCTGCTCTGTGCTGAAGAGTTCTCAAGCAACTCGGGCTGCAGATTGCTGCTTCCTTAGCAATTACATTCAGGAGTGTTCCCCAATTTCTATCTTAAAAGTCAGCTGTCAGTTCCAATTGCCAGTTCTTCCCTTCCACAGCTTTTCAGTTAATGGACTGATTTCTGAACTGACCTGGAGTTTGCTTAACCATAATAAGAAAATTCATTCAAAATAGAATGTTGGGCAATCTCTCACTCAGCTGATAAAATCACTCCCCTTGCAATGACTGAAACATCAGCATGTACAGAAAGTAAGGAGACTTTTTAATGGTATTGAAGCACTAGCCTTGGACGCTGGGTTTTGGTAATAAGAAAATGGCTTTCTCCCTAGCAGTGTTAGGGCAAAAGGTATTCAACGTGATTACACTGCCAGCAAGAAAATTGACATAACAAGGTTTTCTGGCTTTGTAACCTGTATTCACTTAAGTAGGAATCTAAATGTTAGGCTGCTGAAAATTACCTGTTTAGTGATACTCAGTGGTAACTGATTTCCAATGCAAAAGTTTATTGCAGTCATTAGTTTCAATATCTTTCTTATTTGCTTTTGCTAGTTGTGATGGGTTTGTTTGTTGAGTTTTTTCATTATCCTTTGTTCCAAAACTTGAGTCTCACCAGGCCAGAGAGTCTCAGTTAAAACAATCTATGACCAGATCTCATCACGTCATAATACTTCTGCCTTTCTCATGTTGCCAGATTAACAGACCTCTCTTAGAAACTGATGGTCTGAAAGACATTAGGTGGATTATTAGGACTCCAGATTTGTAGCTAGAAAGGTTGAGGTTTCATCCTCCCAACCCTTCAAGGACATCAATTCTTCTAGAAAGGGCTTTGACTGAATTAATATTTCCTATGATTTTAATTTATAGAATCAGACCAGTGGAAGAAGACCTGTTAGCAATATGCATTTAAACAGTTTAATGACCATATAAAATTCCTTTACATCATTTTCTTAAATAATGCTTGGGCTAAAAAAAAGAAGAAAAAAAAAGAAACAGAAAAGCAGAAAAATGCAGTTTGCTAAAGTAATTGCTGAATGTGAAACAGAGATTCCTAAACAATTTTCAAGTAGCATATGCCATTGACCCATTAGCATGCACAGAGTGCTGTTGTCCACCAGGTCTTAAGAGTGATACTCTTTCAGCAGATTTTCACTACAGCCAGTCTTCTGAGGGAAAATTTTAAGTGAATCAGCACCCATTCATTTTTCATTCCTTGGATTCTCTGATAAGTAGACAAGTTTTGTGATATGGATATTTGTCTATTGGGAACCTGGTGGAAATTACCAAGATCTTTCACATATATCACATAGTTCAAGGCAAAGATTTATTTCCTGGTATTTTTGATAGTTAAATTGTGCTAAAGTATAAGGTGAAGTTTTAATTAGACAGAACTCTATTCCAGTGTTGTCAATGAAATATCTTTCCCTTCTTTGCAGTTAGTTAGGGTTAGCTTTAAAATCTCATCAAGGTCAAGTATTTCTGACCAAATTTGAAAGACAGATTGACAGGCAGTACTGGGCTTCTGATTAATATTATTCTCTTGTCTTTATATGATTCTGGATTTGGTGATCATTTTTTCCACAGATTATTTTAAACTTTGACATGGAAAATCAAAAAGTTACACAGATCTTTCTGAAGTTGCTGTTGATAAGATTTCCAGCTATATCAAAGACATCTAGAGCATACTTTGTGAAATATTCTAGGTACAAAATAGCTGAAAGATGTTGGTGTAATGATCAATATTCTGAGATGGTGAACTAACTGGTAAAGCAGTTGGTGGATGATGTGAGAAGCAGCTTCAGCACATATAAATGTTAATGTCATTGAAAAATATGAGTATGAAGGGACATGCAATTTCTACTTTATAAATATATAAACTTCACTGGCATTGTAAGAAAAAAGTATTGGAACAAATTTTCCCTTCCCAGTAACCCTCCTCTGTCCTATATACATTGATCCACTACTGTGAAACCACAAGACCAGGTATTCAAAAAGGAAGATTTCTGTTAGATGTGATTCTAAATGGCTTAGAAGTTCTTCAAAAACTCTTCTGCAAGCATCATCTCATTTTAAATTAAAACTCTGCTTGTCTGTCATTTCAGCTGAGATGAAGGACATTGCACCACTTATTAAGCATCTCTGGCCTTCAAAATAAACCTTCCTAGAAAGAGATAGGTATTGTAATCCGCTACGCCTTTTGAAAATTATATATTTCCTTAATTTGGAAAAATAATGGGCATTCTTCTTCTTAAAAAGATTTTAGCAATGCTGGAAATGCCCCCCTGCAACCTAAAGTAGAGTCCAGAATCTCAACTAATGTAAAAATATTTAGTTCCATCAAATTCAAAGCTGCAAGCCAATGTACACCACCTATGAATCCAGTAAAGCTGTATGTTAAGCTTCATTCTATTTGTTGAAATGAAAGGATGAAGATATTGTATCTGTAGCCAGATTGTTCCTTCCTAGCGTCGTCAAGATTCTGTTGATATTGGCAATACAAGTCTGACCAACCCTCAAAACAAAGAGAGATTTGTTTAAATCAAGTATGTGTGTGCCTTGCAGGCCTGTCTCAGGGAAGATGGCAATTTCCTCTTGCCCTTTTTCAGTACTCTTTATACACAGTTTTATGAAAAGCTATAATATTCCCAGAGATATAGAAAAGATCCAGCGAGTCTTACTTACTCAGAACTGAAAGTTTTAAGGTTAGTCTTGAGGGACATTGTTACACTGCAGGTCAATAACGCCTTGTAACCTTTGCCATGCCTCCTGAGGGCAAATACACATATTGTGATACCCCATTCTGCTCTGCTACACATGAAAGCCTTTGGAAAGGCTGCCTTAAGGTTAGGAACTGTATGAAAGAATCCCCCCAAGGATGCTCTGTTAGGGCACCAATCTCATGTGGAATAGCAGCAAGTTGTCTCCCCTGAACCCTTGCTCTGTGTATCACTTTATCTTTGAAGCAAAGGTACTAAAGGAATTCTTGCCTCTAACAGAAGATGACAAAATGTTTTAGATCCATGCTTCCCAGACCGGGGAAGCATTTGAGACCTCTCTGCTCTTAAACACTACATTTCAAGGCTGAGAAAGAAGACACTGGGTGGGAGGGTTGCTTTGGGGTGGGGAGGCCAGTTTAGGTGGGGGTTTAGGTTGGGAGGGGGTTGAGTTCAATTTAGGCTTGACTATGCTCTACTCCATCTTGAAATTTCTCAGATAAGCATAAAAATTGCTCCAGGAATTTTTCAGTGGAGAATCATTTCCACTTTGTAATGCACTTGTTTCAACAACCCCGGAGCCCTTATCCTAACCTCCTGAATTAGAATGACCATACTAGATTTTGCTTCAGTGACAGGCTAGCGTGATAAACTCAGTCTTTAAGTAATAGTCTATTACATTATAGCAGTGAAATTAAAAATAACCATTTGACTTACTGAATCATAGCTAAAGGAAATACTTGAAACCTAGACTACATTTATTGTTGTTTCTGCTTGCAGTTTCCTTCTTATTTATTGTGCATTTTGGCAAATCAGGATGTCACATTTCCTATCCAGTTAAAAATTATTCTGTAATATTGAAAATTAGAAATTATTTTTAAATTGAAGGGAGCAGAAAAAATCCTTCCTTCCCTCACAAGTCCATGGAAAATCAAGGTAAATTAACATCCTCTGTCTTCTGTTAATAGCAGAAGACTTGCTGCAAAATTAACCTTCCTATGTAGGCTGCATTTCTTAAATTCGAAAATGCTTGGATCATGGGTGCATTTTCACTGATAGGAACCAGAAAATTTAGCAGAGAAAATCATGTCTGCAGATGACATAAATAAATTGCACTGAGCTGAAGTCTGTTGTTCTGAACTGATCTGAACAAATTTCAGATCTGGTCCTTTAATGTGTAGGAGGAAATGTTCAATAGTTCAAGAAGTTTATATTGCAACAAACCTTTCTGATTTGGCTGTAAGAAATCTATTTCAGAACCAGTCTGCTTCCAACTATCTAGTTTGACCCCAAAAGTTAATAACAGTGCATTGCACTCCCAAAGTAGAGGGTTTAAAAATAATTAATCATTTTGAAGGAGCACTGTTGCCATATTTTTTTGAGGGTTTTTTTCCCCATCTACATTCCCTACCAAAGGATTTGCTTTCAGATTTGGAAGAGATCCAAAATCTAAACTACTTTTTTTTTTTTTTTTTTTCTCTGCTGTTGTAATGTCCATTTCTTTCTTGGTTAAAGTAAGGTGCAGCTTTAATGCTTTCTCTAGAATCAAGGGAAATCCTTGCCAGCCTCACAGAAATATACACAACAAGGATCACAGCTAGAAAACACGGACAGAAGATGAAAAGGCATGTTGATGTAGTGTTGCATTTTCTTGTCCAACTTTAAAGAAATGACAATCTGTTGTTAACAATATGTGTATTTTCTATTAGGATTAATTACTCTTGTCACACTGCTTTTAGGCTCACTCAGACACATTCTGATTTTCAGGCTGCTGAGCATTGAATCAGGGCTATTACATCTCAAGTGCCGAGTGTTTGTCACCTAATCACCCCTTCTCCACACAGTCCTAGGACTACACCCCAATCCAGAAATCTGGAAAACTTGTTCCACAATCTAAACAAGCCCCATCTCCAAACTCCAGTCCTTCATTCCACAGCTGAAGCCACTGCAGGTAGTCTTGCACATCAGAAACTATTAAACTCAAGTTTCTTTAGTGGCTCAGTGGGACACAAGTAGGCTCAGAACTTCAGAAAAGAAGGCCATTTATTTAATCACCTAAATGTAGATTTAAGTCCCTATTGTTGAGAATCTAGGCTGCAGAATATGAGCCATTTTCACAGGGACACCCTGGCCCCTTTTTCATTGCTCTAGCAAACAAAGCAGCTGTAAATCCAGCTGGGTTTATGGCTCTGTTGTATTACTGGAACAGCAGAAAATGACCAAAGAACACTAGTGAACCTGTCCATATATATCAAATATCTCAACATTGGCATTTTTAACTGTCAGATTTTTCTGATAAATAAATTTGCACATTTAATGTTGGTTGTAAAATGGACAAGGACAGTTAAAGAAAAAATTCCTGCTTTCTTTGCCTTTCCACTACTGAAATCTTGGCTTTTCTAGCAAGAATTTGCTTTCCTGAGAGCCACCTGTCTAGAACTCTTGGTTGCAAAGTGATGCCAATGTATAAATGATTGCACCTTTAAGTGCATGTTATGAGTAGATAACACAATAGACACTTCCATCATCACCAGTCCAAGAGCACATAGAGTGTAACACTCTGTACTTTTTCAGCACCAGAAAAGATTCCTGCATGAAGGTATCACAAAGCATTCTGTGATGGAGATGAAAAACCAGGTCTGTCACACAGCTGAAGGTTTAGTCAGCCATACTTAATGTTCCTCCTATGATAAAGGGTGTTCACACACAGTTATATGTGCTATTTATATGGAGTCATACTCCGAGAAATAATCCGTCATTTTGCTCTTGCTTGACCATCTCTCCATCGGTTGTTTGCACCCATTTAACTATTCCTATTTATTCTGCACACACAGGGAGGCCTGATTTGATGATTTCATGACACACTCAAAAAATTGCAGGTGAAAACTTTTAATCTGATCAGACCTTTGCCTTATTGTATATCACAGCTGGCAGACAGCCCTGCCATCAAACATGTCAATTCCATAGTTAGAAACTGGTTAGGAAGTAAGCCAAATTACAGAGCTATACATTGAATTGCAATAGATATATTCTGACTACATAATTGGTATATTCTGTACTGGGAGCAGTCACTTCACAGTTACTTCATTTTCCACTTTGAGGCAACCCTTCCCTAAAGAGTATTTCAGTGCAAATATATTCACAATAGAAAAAATCATAATAAATAATAAGTAGTAATAAATCACATATGAAATATAAAAAAGTTATAACAAGCTGCATGAGTTTCTGGAAATGTATTCTCCATGCAATATACTGTCAGAGGCATTAAAGAGCTAAAAATCTATTTATGCTAATTATTTCTGCCACTAGTAGGGAAGCCAGCTGGGAATCATCACAAACATAGATATGGCTTGTGTTTTCTCCCTGAACAGTACAATTCTCCCCATGCAATGGCCCTCTCAAGGGGCCCACTATGTCACCAGGACTGCTAACAGCAGCCAGCACATACACTGTATGAAAATGTCCATACGGCTTTAGCTACTAACCACAACTTTTGCAGTTGCTTCTATTGCAAGCAAGATGTTTCCACTTGTTTTTAAAACAAATCTGATAATTTGAATATTTTAAAGCCATCAGAATCAAGCAATTTTTCACTTCAGCAGAAAGAAGTTGGTGTACAACCATGACAGCACCACTTTTTGATAATACCACTACAGCTTTCTGTCCTACTTTTGCAGTTTTCCTTCAACTAAGATTTGCTGAAACTCCTTAAGCATACTTCTATTTTCATTCTTTTTTAAGCCCAACCATCTCTTTCTTTGCAGATGAAAGAAGGATTGGTGTGAAAATATTTACAACTCCCTCAGCTGCTGCAATAGTTTATGTTAGCTGCCTTTTCATCCATCACTGACCCAAAGAGCTGAAATCAACACAAAAAAACTTCCTTTTATCCTTCTCCTGGTCATACCTCTGACATGTCTTCTCTACCAGAGGCAGAGATGGTTCCCTGTGCAGCAGATGGACATCTACCAAGGGAAGTAAAAAAAAAAGTAGTATTTCCACAATGAAGACAGTAGGAAATGTGTGAATTTCAGCATCAACACACAGCAACCAAATTTCTGGATAAATAGAAAGTGCCAATATCAATGACTTAGTGCTGTGTGCCAGCCACACCAGACACCAGTGATAGGTACTCTGCCTTGGCCATAAATATCTGTTTAGTGCTCTGTACTGTGAGGTGGCATGGTTTGGGTCTGAACTTAGATTGATTGCAAAAACTCTCATAAGGCAGAGCAAGAACAAAAAGTCTTTTATTAATATAAAAGTAGCATTCATGGGTTGTGCCAGGACCCCTTCCTGTATTCAAAGATAAAACTAGAAACAGCTCCTTCCCCACAGATACAGTAAGTCATGGCCCTGATTTACAGCATGTCTGCAGTAAGTGGCCACGTGCATGTTTTTGTCTCACCGTAAATGTGAAGCTCAAAAAGATGAGGAGGGAGAGATACATCCTAAAATCAGCTGTATGTTTCAACATGGGCTATAGGATATTCTTCTTCACCTTTAATAATACTTTATTGTTCAAGTAATACTGCTGGAATGCAAAGACATTGTTAAAATTTGGAGATGGATATATATACACACACACACACACACAAAGTGCACACATGACTAAGGCACAGGGGAAAAAAATGTGCCATCTCCAATTCCATGAGCTGTATTCAAGATATCCCTGCTATTTTGAAAACTCAGCTATTAATAGCTATATGTATATTTAATAATATGTTCCTGTTAGCACATGTTAAAAAACCCAAGTCTTCTTTTTGACAGTAAAATTGACTTAAATTTACTTGTTCGACTTTAGGGAAGGCTGAGGTCTGAAATAGCAGTGATGCCACAGGTTAAATCTCTTCCAGTGTGTGCCTGCTAGCTAGCTCTGCTGGCCATCAGCTGAAATTCTGGGGACAGGATGAGTAGTGAATTGAATTTCTTCTTTGCTCTCTTTAACATGTGTGTGGCATCACGCATAGTTATATCCTGGTAAGGTATTCAGTGCATTGAAAATGCACTAAAAAGGTAATTCTGACAAAAAAACCCACTCAGTATGGCTGTCTAAGCAAATCTAAACTCTTCTGGGGAAATATTAATTTGGGTTTTAAACATTTTCAAAATGTTGAAACATTAATCTATGTAATTTCTTAATTGTTCTCACATTATTTTTGAAACACAACAATTACAGTGCAAAGTGGGAATAATATTATGTCTAGGCTTAATCAGAATGACATTGTATTGTGTGCTGTTATATTTTAAAATGTTCTAATTTTCATTTTATTGTTCAAGCTTCTACATAGCTCTGATTAATTTTTTTTAATCAATACATCCTCAGTTCCTAAAAGTTTTGGCTTAAAGTTTGTGATACCACATATAATTCCAAATTTAAAGAAGAATTTTAGGAGTGAGTTGAATCTTCATTAATTTTATGGGCACCGTTTATAAAGTAGAAAAAATACTGAATATTCAGAATAAATTAAATTAATTCTTTTCTTGCCTTTTCCTGCTTAGAATGGGTATTTAGCAATAACATAATTGTACATTTTAATACAGTCTGTTACAAACCCAACCTTGGTATAATACATATGTAATGCTTACTATACCACAGCTCTGATTTTATGATAAACTGTCTGGCTTTTGCAGCTCTGATATGATATGTGCCAAGCACTTCTGGGAGGAGTTACCTAAAGGAAAATGCATTTCCTGGAAAAATGATCAGGAATTAGCCTGATAAAACATGGTACATGGAAAGATGATGTTGGAGGAGAAGTATTCCTTTCATGACAAATTTAGACGTTGAAACATTTTGATTAAATGCAGTATTCAGAGAAGTTTCAGGGAAATTCAGTTTCACTGAATCCACAGCCTTGACCTTAAATGTTACTCTATAACACCCCCATATATGCATTATGGCTCTATTTTTCCTCAAGAGAAATTAGTCTGTTCACAGCAATACATGTGCCTGAGTACTTCTAATTTGGAGGGATGTCTATGGTTTTAAAACTCACAGTCACCTTTTGCTGCAACACGTGGGAGTTTTCCCAGCCTGAAACGTGAGTGGAGACATAAATAAATGTTAACATTAAATTCAGATATCATTGTTCCAAATGTCTGAAAAGCAAAAAGCTATGTCTAGTTTTCTGCTTTACATCTACACTTACTAAATGTCTCCTATGTACCAATGTTTATAATAAGAGTATTTCCTAATCATTGATGATCAGAGCACCTCTCCTATGAAGACAGGCTGAGAAAGCTGGGTGGGCTTGCTCAGCCTGGAGAAAAAAAATGCTCTGAGGAGAACTTAGAGCACTTTTCAGTACCTAAAGGGGCTAGAAGAGAGCTGGAGAGGGACTTTTTACAAGGGCATGTAGTGACAGGACAAGGGAAAACAGTTTTAAACTGAAATGGGAATAGGTTTAAATCAGGTATTTGGAAACTTTCTAGTGGACAGTTTCTCTGCCCTTGGCAATGGGATTGGAATTAGATGGATCTTTAAGGTCCCTTCCAACTCCAGTCATTCTGTGTTTCTATGATTGTAAATGTCTGTGACTTGAGGAGTTCATACAGTTTACTGCCCTTATCCATTGGGGTGGTTTTACTGCAGTTGTGGTGGGCAACTAGCAAGAAGCAGAGGATCTGCATAGCTTTGATTTGACTAACTGACATTGCAGGAAAGCTTTGGAGGACATAAACTTCATTTAGTTTTGTAGGGGGTTTTTTGTTTCTTTGTTTTGGGGTTTTTTTTTGTTGTTGTTGTTTGTTTGTTTGTTTTTTGTTTTGGTTGGGGGGGTGGGTTTTTTTTTTTATCCAAACTAAGCATTGTATTGACAGCTTTAACACTTCAAATGTATGTAAGTTAATTAACAACCACGGCAGTGAGTCGACAAAAACCTGCTTCCTTTAACAAAGAGACTTTAAAAGACCCTTAGTGCATCTTCCTGCCTAACAGAAACATCTACATAATTTCTAAGCCGTCTATCAAACAGGCATCTGAATGCTAGCCACAGTTAAGCGAGCTACATAAAAAATGTTAGGCTATGATTATACTCATTCCATGACAGGAAACTTGTTTATTAATATGGGGTTTTTAAATGCCACTCCACAAGTTAAAAGCTTTATGCGCATTAAAATACAGCACATATTTCTACACCGGATTTTAACATATATTATTCACCACTTGTTACCAAATAAAACTTTACTTGTTTCTTCAGTGAATGTCTTATTTTCTGTAACTACAGATTTTTGGGTTTGGGGGAAGAAGAGAAAATAATGACAGATCATAAGATATCCTAATTCTATCTCATGAAACTTTTTAAAAATACTTTACCTGTTATAAGGGCCTTAGAAAAAGGAAAATTCTCAGTTTCACTGGTAAAATCTTGAACAAGATTCAGTTTAATATTGAGCCATGTAATTCTTTTTTTTTTCCTTTTCTCTTCTGTTCATTTTTAGTTCTTGAATTTATGATAATCAGCTCTGTTTCTTTCTTTATATTTGCATTCTATTTTTATAAGGGATGCTGTCTTGGAGCACTGATGTTCAAAACTGAAGGGTGCCAGACCCAAATCCCACGCTGTGTGGTAGTCTGAAAGATTATCTTCCACATTACAGTGATTAAATTAGACCAGACAGTACCACAGCCCCTGATGTGCATTCAGTTAATACTTTGAAAGGACAGAAACTGTTCCCAACAGCTTCAAAATTGTCCAGCACAGAGTAGCTGCTGTGTGGGCTTTTATCCTCCTACAGATAACGTCAAGCATATCTACTGCTGTGTGCATTCTGCAGCCTTGATAAGAGGAAGAAGAAAGCTTTTCAGGACCACAAGACATAGCTAAAACTGGAGCTTTCTCTCTGGCAGATTTTTGGGATTAAAATAGTATTTTGTTAGTTTTATAGATATTGAGGCCATAAACGCGTTCAGATTCTGGGTTTTTTTCTGGAGTTCCTGCTAGAAAAGTCTATGCAGCTGTAATGCATTTAATAATTACATTAGTCTTAAACAACTAGAAACACAACCACAGTATACAGTGACCTTAGAGATAGGACAGACAATTACTGTGCAATGACAGAGAAAACTTCAGACAGTAAAGTTGTTGTCTTTACGGTTAGCAGCGATAATGCAGCACACTTAAGTTATGTAATAGATTTATATGTCAAATTAATCTTCTCCTCAGCACAACCCTAGGAAAGCACCTTTGTTTCTATGTACCCTCTAAAGTACATCCCTCTCTGAATCATCAGTCCATGTTATTATTAGTCTTCTGCATTTACTCTGTAACATTATGGAAGGTGGCTTAAGTAAAGTGACCTGAAGCACTGCAATACATTTCATGGACTTGAAAACATCTCTGGAGGCAAAGGAAGGGAGCAATCTATTGCAAATGTCCACCTATGCTTTTTTCATTATTATTTTGTTTTGCTTTGCTTTATTGGTTTTGTTTGGTTTGGGGTGGTGGTGGGTTTTTTTGGTGGTATTTTTTTGTTTGTTTGTTTTTTTGGTTTTGTTTTATGTAATTTTCTTCTAAGTAGATGAAGACACTTTGATGAAGAACATGAACAGATTACATACACTCAAATTAAACACATGAGATGAGTATAGAAGGAAGAGAAATATCCATATTAGGAAGCTAAAATCCACAAAGAACCTGCCTTGTGACTGATGCTTTGTCTTGATGCCATGTTTTCTCGGCAGTGAGGGCAACTTAGGTGCTCACATTCCTGACAATCCTCCCAACAATTAGATATATTTACTTGAGGAGATTTGAAAGGTTGAGGGAAACTCCTTGCTATTGTTTTGGGATTTTTTTTTTTTTTTTTAACCAGCAAGGCTCCAGGAACCTGCTTAAGGGCCTGGCACCCCAGCCTGCAGTAGCACAGCTGAGGCAGAAGTTGAACACAGAGGTGTGAGAGAACAGAAATGACCAAGGGAAAAAGAGAGCTCAGCTGAGTAACATAAACATTTGGCACACCAGGAGTCTGTGGGCTCATTTTTGGCATCCAGTGCTTGGTCCTGAGGGTGCCATCTGGCTCTGCAAATTCTTCTCACCCAGTGACTCCCTGCTGGCCCTCAAAGCCAGTGCTAACATAGCACAGCCACCCTGGATGAGGGACCAGGACTCTGTGAGAGGACTAGACAGGATGAGCTGCTGGTCCCTCCTCCCCCTTTTTGCTCCAGAGCTACATTAGCACTCAGGTCCTTGCCTAAGCTATTTGTTCATGTGTCTGCCCTGGCCGTGCACCTTGCTGATCCTGACATTGATTTGTTTCCAGGTTGTCCCTGGACCTATCTATCCCATCTCTATGGACCCACATTGTGATCTGGACTGGGGCTGACCCTGCTACTATCACTGGACCTGTTCTGCTCCTCTTGCTGGGGTCCCACAGGACTGTGTCCTTTGTGTGTGAGGGCACTACCATGCTGGCCACTCTGTCACCCACGCACACAGCTCTTCACTCCACTGCTGCTGGTGTATCTGGCTCTGTTGTTCCCCTATGTCCTGCTTCCCAACAGCTTAACAGATGCAACAGGTCTAAGTTACGTCTGCTGAAGGCCTGTTCTTGTCTGTGCAGTCCTCTCCTGTACCCACAATCTCTAGTGCTTTTCTAACTGCTATAGAGCCCTCATCCAGCTGTCAAGGCAGCCCCAATAAATCACTGGTTTTATTGGCTTGTTTTGCTTTACTTAGCTTAGTTTAACCTTGGTTTTGGTGTGAGGGACAAGATAAAGAGGAGTTATTAAGGTCAGCAAGTCACTTCTTAAATCCCTTTAGCTGCAGTGAGAACCTTCATTTAAGGCTGAATGAAAGCTCCTATGCAGGTATGAAAGTTCTTTAGTCCATAACCCAGCTTAGTCCTTAATCACAGAAATGAACAAAAGGAAGACTGACTAAATTTATCAACTGATAAAGGTACCGATTGAGGTACTTCTGTTCAAATTAGTATTTCCTTAGTTATTCAAAATAGATCAGCTGCAACAAGAACTCATAAACTAACTCTGTAATATACCTAGGTAGAAGGTTAGGGCAGTAATACATAAGCAAAGACAGCTGGAGTAATAAATGCTTCTGAAGAGATAGAGCAAAGTCTTTTAAATTAAAAGTAAACATTATTTTCTCTTCTTTTTTTCTGTTAAACCTCTAACTAAACTTGATCTAAACTCATAAAATATTCCAGTCAAACTTGAAATTATATTGTGCAGCAAATAAAAAAATCATTAATTTTCTCCTCTGTATTTCCAAGATTTCAGAGCTACTGAAATAATCCTTCATAGATACACACCTCCATAAGTGAGACTTTTTTCTCCAGCAGTAGCTGCAATTGGCAGCTGTGTTAAACCATTGGCAAGGACTCTGAGGAAGATGTTTCCCCAGCCTCTATACCCTGCCTTCTCTGCAAAAGATTGTTACAGGGGAAGCAGAGCAAGTAGTAGGTCTACTCCAGAGAGTAGCAGGTCTACTCACAGCCAAGGGAAGCAATTTAACTTGTCACATATTTCTGTTTTAAACTTCCATCACCAGGCAAACATATCCCTTGATGAACTCAGGCAGCAGCTTCAGCTGCAGCTGGTGACTGGCTTTATAATCTTTCCAGTCACTGTTCCCAAGTCCAACACATGCTGTAGGTAGGGTAGGATAATTTCACATCTCCAAGTAAGCTAGCTAAGAGAAGTTAATGCTCTTCATGTGAGACAAACACTGATCATTTGTCTACCTCTAGCTAGTTTTCAGTAGCACTCAAGTTAGTTGTTCTTATTTTGCACGGCAAGGACTTGGGACCTTCCCAGCCCTTGTGAGCAACCACCAGACTTTCAGCTGAGGTTGCTGAACATCATAAACCAGAACAGACAATGATCTTGCACTTTCTGATGTGCCAGCACTGCATCTTGAATGTCTGGAGAATAAGCCAGTTCAGAGAGTCAGAGTAGCCCTTGAAAAATAATAATAATTAAAAAAAAAAACAAAAACCAAAAAAAACACCCAACCAAACAAACAAAAATGTTTGGAAGGATTTTTCTCTCTGAACTGTTTCATCCTGAAGTGCATACAGGTGCAGGTGCTAGTGAAAGAAAAGGAACAGAAACATCTTTCAGGAGCTGCCAATAAAGGGAGAACCATGGACACACTGACTTAGACTGACTGAAATTGTCACAGGATTGTCCCCTCTAGGGACAGTAATTTCCAGCTGCAGGCACTAGTCTCTTAAAAAAACAGCACTTCAGTCACTTGTAATTCTGTGGCCATAACCTGAGGTTAATGGCTGACATTAACTGAGTCATGGGTAATGTCATAACATAGCTGGCATTCACTGTAAATGACTGCAATTTTAGGCAATGTCTGTTTGAGACAAGTAAACATTTCCAGACCAGGTCTCTATTAAGTTTCTTGTTTAGTAGCCATGATAAAACACCCTCACACATATTTATTAATGAGGCTGATGGATATGAGCACTAATGAAAATGGACGGGTAGGTAATGAGGGAGGTACAGTCAGAACATAGGATTAAAGTCAGGTACAATTAAAGTTCAGCTCCCTAGTCAAACACAGGCTCCTTTGGGGCCCTAAGTAAATCATTTATGCACAGCCTCTCAGTTTTTAAAGAGAGGATAATAATATTCATTATCTTCACACATACTTCTTGAGAGCATGAGCAGTTTTGTTGCTTTTTTTTTTTTCCTTAATTCTCAGAAGTGCCCAGTAGATTACCAATATCATGATTACAATACTGAGCAGAGCTGGAGACAAACAAATGCTGCATAAGTTTCTTCACAGAGCTCTACCAACATATTGCAGACATCTTTAGCCCTTATCAGCTATGCTTTTCCACTCTAAGCTTAAGACAAGCTGCCAGGAAAATATCTGCTACCTGTAGAAGTGGTGCCACATCATGAGACAACCTGTGCCTCTCTAAATCAGAGCTGCCTTTAAAGACCACATCTCTGGGAGTGACTTGAAAGACTCAGCAGACAACGGCAGCGTAGATGTCAGATATCCAGTAAAGGAGAAAGCAGAACACCTGTCCTACCAAAGGCTGTAAAAGAGAACCAAACAATGCAGAGAAATTGCAGGGTGAGGAGAGGAAGGAGGGAGTTAGTGAGAGGGAGAGAAACCACTACATCAAGCCATCTGGATTAAAACCAGATCCATCACTCTAAATTGGTGCTTGAGTGCTGAGTAAATGAGCTAGAGGAAGAAGAAAATCAGTGTGTTTGTATAGCGGCGTCGCAGGGCATCAAGGATGTGCTGGTTTGCATTCTAGGCAGAGGAAAGTCTGTGCACAATCTATTATCTCTGGCTGATATTATGAAGCTGTTACTAAGAAGTGAAGTGTATTTTGGGATATCCCCATGCACATGTACTGCTGACCAAGGTCTGCATTACAACCTATCTAGAACTTAGGCAGCAGTAGGTAATTAAATCTTAATGGTTAACTGCTGAGATGAAAACACTTGGGACAGAAGAAACTGAAGTTTAAGAGGCTCCCCACTCCATAGAAAGAGAGTTTGGAGCCAGGAGGGGTTACCACAGACAAAATAAAAATATGCAAAGCAGGAAAAGAAAAAAAGAAAAAAAGAAAAGAAAAGGAAAAAAAAAAGGAAAAAAAAAAAAGGTAGGGTCATAGTGAAGGAAGTAAAGAAAGAAGATCCCTGTGGACAAGCCAAACAGGAGTTAACACACGAGCTGCAGAAGCAGTTTAGGTTGTCACAGAATGAAGAGAAACTCACACTGGGAATATAAAGAGCAGTTGTTATTTTAGGCAGGTTTGAAGATTTTCTTGCTCTATTTAGCAGAGAATAAAGATAATTTGTTTACAGCACCACATGCACCTGAGAAATGAGTTGCAGCTCAGCATGTTCATGCTAGATAAAAATTGGGAAAGCGTAATCTGAAGTAAGGACAAATCTCAAGGACTAAAGCTAATCCTAGGACTATACAGATTTTGCTCAGATTTCAAGGCTTAAGGCACACATATTCTAGTGTCTGGCCAATGTCTAGCCAGGCAGCTTAGCCAGATCTAAGACACAGGAGCTATTTATATATATATGTGCCTTAAACAACTGAGCTTGCACCTTGCCTTGGTATAGCATCTAGTGTAACAGAACTGTCCCTAGATCATGCTTCTTTGTCTACCAAAGTCTGTCCAGAAAACAGCTGAATCCCTACAGACAACAATCCATTACTCTTCTTTCACAGCATTTTCTCCACAAATAATCTGGCTTTTGATGATAAACCTGATGATCATCTTTTAAATACAAAAAAGCATCAAATGCACTTCAAGAACTTCATTTGCTCTGTTTTGTTACATCTGCAGCATTATTCTAACTGGAGTGAAACTGCTGTCAACTCAGGTGCTTAGACTCAATTGTCTGTGAGAAGAGGTCCTCCAAAATTCACAGCTCCAGGAACAACAGTGAAATCACACTGAATAGCTGGGGTTGGAAGGGACCTCTGGAGTTCATCTAGTCTAATCACCTGCCAAGGCAGGGTCACCTAGAGCAGGTTGCACAGGAATGCATCTGGGTGGGTTTGGAATGTGTCCAGCAAGAGAGACTGCAAAAATGGGAGGGAAGGTGCTATTTAAAAGAACTTCACTCATCAACCATGCCAGTCTAGGACTGAAAAGGGATGTGGAGGAAAATATTTTCCCACAAGGACACACTTACCTCTATAAAATGAAATAATTACTGCTATATGCTTTATTATCTTTCAGATTTTTTACTTTACAGTCAAATCTGGTTGAAACTGCCAGCAGGTTTGAAAGTGGGAGAGAACACTAGTACACACTGAAGCCATGTAACCTGTACTGCCTTAGAAATCTGGCTACAAATATCTTGAAATTACCTTCTCAAGGATGTACATAGAATCCTAATTCAAATTCTTTCTTCAGTTAGACCTGTATCAAAATAATCTGTTATATGGTGAAGATGGCTGGTTTGTTCCTCAGTCTAGTTTCTATTTCACTTAACCTACTAAGCTCAAGGAAAGCTCAGTCCACTTACAGCAGAAATTGAAACACACCAGGTGTTTCACTATCTTTGATAGTGCTGAAACTTGCTTAAGGAAGAAATAGTTAATGCCATATCCCAGACTAATCCTGCATTCTCAGGAAAACCCTCTGTTTGATTTTTCAGAGATGCTAAAAGGAAAAAAAAATACTTAATACTTAAAAAAATACTTTGAGCAAGTTGGTTTTTCACTTAAAAATCCATTACTTTCCTCAGAAAGCATCTCTTAAAATCAAAAGAAGAATCAGCTTCTAAAATCAAATTGGAGACAGACCCTGCTTCTGAACCTGTCAGCTTGCAATATCTCAGAACAGAAAATCCTTACAGCCCCAGAGTCATCATATCATTCTAGCCCGATTCCCTCTGGAAGCAAGGCTTGAACAGTTCCACTGTGTACAAGTGTGTATATACACATTGAATCCTGTGGCTCACCTCAACTGTGAAGAAAGGTGGAAAGTGTGAAGATAATTTTCTACAAGTTTCTTATAAACTGGCAGCAGACAAACTCTCTGCATGCTCTGGCAGATCCGTGAGACCACTTCCAACACGAACCCTCACTTTATCAGATGTCAAGTAATCCACACTGCAGGATCACTGCAGAAAAGACCCCAATTAGAGCTCCTGAATACAACATCGATAGCAAGAAGTCCAGCACTCTCAGAATAACTTGTTAAAAGTCAAACAGATCCATAAATATGCAAACAGTTTGAGCATCCTCTGCTTCCTTTCCCATTGTAGGTTGGAGTACTGCCAGAAAAAAAAAACCAAAAAAAATATGAAGACCAAAATATCCATATAAGAACTTCAAGCAGGTTCCACATTTGTGCCTTGTGATTTGAAACAATGTGGTGCTCCCAAATGTAAATAAACATATTTTTTAGCACTATGTTTTATTTCCTTCCTCCAAAATGTGATGTAATAGTAAATGGTCAGAGTCTGTGAAGCACGTGCAAACTTTGGAGCCATAGGGAAGAGCATGGGGCTACTGGAAACTGCTGGTCAAATTACTTTGTTCCGAAAAATACATCCCAGACAGATGCATGAGTCATATCCACTGCCATCTGCTAGACGGAAATAAGCCATCTTTGCCTCATTAAGGTAGAAATGATCCTCTTTAGTAGCCAAAGATGACCTACTGACCTGGACCCCAACAGCTCAGATCATGCAGGTTGGGACAGTTGATGGTATTAGGACCATTTCCTTGCGACTCTGAAAAATTATAATTTAACCAAATTTCTACCCTCTCCCTCTGAAATAATTCCTACAGGTCACAGCAGTAGGATTCGTTCCCCTCCCTTCTGTCCTAGGTTGAAGGCAACTAAATGGCATGAACTGTAGCAGAGCACCTCTAGTCATAATAAATCTTCCTCCGTCCCAGAGCCCAGTGAAAATCCCCTGGATACAGGAGTGATGTCAGGTGGGATTCACAACATCTGTGAGGCACAAAGACCAAACCTGTGGGTATTTCTAAGATGTCAGCATCCAGGCAGCAGGTAAAACTGTCAGCTCCCATGAGGAACAGAGCCAGAGGATCACCTGCTTTGCAGCTCTCAGCCAAATTAGGGACTTCCAGGTGCTCCTTGCATCCACGGAGCCACAGCAGTGCTCGTGAAGGGGTCCTGCCAAATGTGGGTCACCTGTGAGAACCACTGAGCAAACAGTGTTGGGCTGACAGCACAGAGGTGGCTTTTGGATCCAAGAATTCAAATTCAGATTCCAATAGAGGCATACTGTGCTTGCAGTCTGTGTGGGTGTGGGCTAATTTTGTGGGTGTGTGTACAAACTACAAAGGGTTGTATTTCTTGATCTTCCTCCATCCCAGCACCATGCTATCATTTTGGGAAAAAAAAATGTAACACAGGAGTGCTCTTGAATACACATATCCAGCAAAAGAGCTGACAGCAACTGTAAGCTGGTAGTACTACAAAACAGTCAAATATATGGATAAGGATGAAGTTAAGGTTTTTATTCCAGAATTTCCAGTTGTTTTACACTCTGCTTTCCATTTGTGGACTCCAGTTCTGAGCACAGACTGCAGGCTGAAATGCTGGAAAACACAATGGCTGAGCTGGGACTATCTCGAAATTATGGACTTTTCTATCATCACAGGTACAGCAGCCAGTTTTCATAACATCAAATGGCTTCAGAAAAGGAATATAAATTCTGTTGTTGCAAATTCTGCCAAGATTACCTCCCCCTGAAGATCAATTTCACAGCCATGGCCACACTACAAAGAAGATTCCTCCTGTTTAATTTCCAAATAAAACAATAGAGACATTATAAATAAAAGGTGTCTAATCTTTACAACTTATGATATTTTAAATGCTGAAACATGAATCTTCCTTCTTTTCTCTAAGATGGTGAATTATGAGACCATAACATTTCTCTCATTCCCCACCCTCATCAACCAAGCTCTCAGGAAAAAAATGGTTTATATCTGCATTTTACAAAACACCTGAGCTGTGCTGGAGTGTGTCTGACTTGATGCAAACAAGCAAGCACAGCATGATGCCTACTTCCTAGCAGTGTACAGCCTAATTAGATGGAGACCCAAAAGTTCTTGTCAACTCCTGCACCAGGGGAACTTCTTTCTGGCTCTTCACAATGCAACAGCATTCCTGCACACCACAAAAGCAATCAATTAGGATCTCTGTAAGTATGGGAAGAATGGCTAAAAGGTTTTGAAAGCTCAGTATTGCATGCAAAGATATTGAATGCTGCAGGAGCTGCAATGTGGTTGAGGGTTTGGGGATTTTCACCTCACCTAGGCTGGAATTTGGGAAAAAAAAAATGGGATGTGAATATCCCAGAAAAACATAGGTGTTTTTCAAATTGAAAGCCCTAGAAAAATATTTGATAAATTGCCAGGGACAGCTTCACCTTTCCTTTACCGTCCATCAGACCTTTCACCTTCAGAGGGTGAAGAGAAGATAGATGAATAAAGAAGCATTGTGGAAAACACATTTATTTGTTTTGTTTTACAAAACTGTAATCTTGTTGTTAGAATTAGCATAATTTTAATTAGGCATAGACAGAAGTCAAAAGCTGGCTTCCAGCTGTGCCTGTGTGCTTGCAGGGACATGTTATACCTGCTAACCATGGGGGATTTGCACGTGTGTGTGTTTAGAAATGATCTGCAACCATTTTGAAGCCCTCTTTCTCAAGTCTGACATCCCTGCAATGATATCCAAAACAGAGGCTGAGTTAGCCTGAGCCTGGCAGGACATGTCAGTGAGATGGATGAAAGCTATCTTGGCTTAGATGAAAAATCCATGACTGATATCGGGAGGAAGTTTTTTTATGAACTCCTATACTTATTGCTGATACCAATACAAATACTCTTTCTCACTATTATTTTCCTCATTAGAAAACCTCTCATTTTCTTCATCTCATAATTTTTTGGGTTCACTGTTCCAGTGCTGAGCTTTTTTCTTCCATGTAGGCATAAATTGTTGCTGGCTGACTGCAGTCACATCTTTAAAGCTCACTTCCGCAACTGTGGAAAGAGCTAACCACTCTGAATACCTGATGTTCACGGGGGTTTAGGTCTAAACTAGTTTTCTAGCCCTCTAGGCACAAACATTTGAAAAATATGTTCCTAAGAATGTCCTTCTAGTTGAATAATTTTAATCACAGAGTTTGGAGTAGGTTTCTTTTTTCTTCTTTTTTTTTCCTTTTTTCCTTTTTTTTTTCTTTTTTTTTTTTTTTTTTTTTTTTTTTGTTTTCTTTTTTCTTTTTTTTTTCTTTTTATTATACATACACTTGTGCGTGTGTGTGAAATGCTACTGCTGTAGAAAGTCTGACATACAGCCTAGTGCAACTTCTCAAATCCAGGCTGTCTGGCAGTCCCTTTCCAGCACATCATGTTTGTCTCGTGAGCTGTGACTAGGGCCCATATAGCTCTGATTTCTAGATCTCGTGACTGACCACATACAGCTGCTGTTTACAGGACTGTCATATTTAGGCAGAGGGTGTTAAAGCAAACCTTCTTGTGCTACAAAGATTAGCTTGCAAGAGTTCAATCAGGGAAATAAAACAGGAGCAGACTAGGAAAAAATGTCTAGATACTGCAAAAGCTCTGTGCTAAAAAAAGCAATAAGCGCATATACGATACACCTACACACTCAGACATATACTTAGGTGTATATATAGAAGCACACTTCTACGATCATTGAAAAAATAACTTTAATACTTATGCATTGTATTCAGTAAATAGCCTTGATGTTCAGGTTACAATCTGTCCATTAAGAAAGTTTCTTTGTTTATTTTGCTGTCAAAGACATATAAATCTCCCTTGTGAACAAATCCCGCTTTTATTTAAGAAAATTTTAAGAGCTTCTTCTTTTACTGAACTCTTTTTCTGCCAACCCTTTCATAATAGAAGGGTACAGTAAGTATCCTAAACTAGGAATTACAGATGACGACATTCTCTTTCATTATCCAGGATAATAAGCAATTTTCATTCCTTGGAAACAAACAGTCTCTACAGCAAGCCTTCAACAAATAAAAAGATGCGTAATAGATGCTAGGATCATATAATGTTTCTCTCAATTTCAGGGCTTTTTATGGATGACAAAGTTATACTGTGGATTAAAGATTATTTGGAACAGAAAATAAGATATCTTGAAAGTAAGATCTTTGATTTTAGAAATACTATTATTCTTTAAAAAAACTATACTGTCTTGCACGTGTAAAGTATTTAGAAATACTATTATGCTTTCAAAAAACTATACTGTCATGCACTTTCAGAAAAGGTATTGACATTTGTATTTCTGGAGGTGTTCATTTGTTCCTTTTTAGCTGACTATAAAAGCATCTATGGCTTGGAGTCCTCACCTGCCGTCACAGACATTTTTCCAGTGTGGCCCATGAAATTAAAGAGCATCTTTAGCAATCAAATTTGATAGAACAAAAAATATTTAAAAAAAAAAATTAAAAAACCACTAGAAAATTGCTGATAAAGATCAGTAAGAATTAAATAGAAAATAATTCACTGGAAAAGGATAGATGGAAGCAGCTAGTGTTGATTATTTTTATAAGTCTCTTACCCACTGTGCAAACTGGCCTTAAATGGTAGCTTAGTTAGAGCCAAACTGACAGTCTAAGAACATCAAGATGACAACTCATACACTGTTACTGCTTTTAAAAGAAGACAGTAACTAATTTTAAGGGAGTACATGTTATACAGACTTTGTCTGGTTTGTCTCACAGAGCCGGTTAATTTCTTCTCTTAGCCCATTTTTGATGCAAGCGCAAATTCAGGAAAGGATTTACAATTAATTTTAAATAGACGAACAGTGTCCTTTGAAGGACATATTTACTTTCTACAAAGGAAGGAGAAGGCTAAAGGACTAGGAATAGATTTACCAGAGTAATAAAAATGTCACATCAGTGCTTTCCTCCACCCTCACACCAACCCCAGATAAACACTTGAGTGCCATCTGAAACTGTATGCATAACTCCAGCTGTGCCATTCCTCATCTCCATGCATAATAGTGGCCTCTCAGTACTTCTCTGATTTGAGACATTTGTTCTTTTGTCCTCTGTGGTAAAATTGCAGAATGTGCTTCCTCCCTCCAGGCTTTGCAGCCACAAGTTGATATGTAGAAGAACCAAGGCATCAGGTAAATTTCAAGACACACGGTCACCAACAAGAAGAGGAGACAAAATAAGAGACCTTTTCTGCATTTCAGAGAACATCGGCTTAAATGACATATGCCCATTACCTAAATGTCCCAGCAACAAGTGAAGAAACCCTGTCCCCTTGTTCCCAAACACGTATGTCCACATTATATGAAGCCTATCATATGAGTTTTATTATAATTTGCAGACATAAATAATAAAAAAGGTAAAAATTAAAGAGAAGCCACTCAAGAATCAAAGGATAGAAGGCACATTTCACTTGGAAAGAGGTGTCAAATCAGACAGGGGAGGACAAAGAATGGAGCCAGGAACAGGATCAGCAGAGATGAAAACTCTGATCAAAAAACCAGCAAATACTATAAAAGCTATCAGATACACTGCTTCTAGTGGTGACAAAGATAAAATGAGTTTGTATTCGTTTCACATGCATCTTATGGTTGTTGCACAACTTAAAAATCCATCCCTCTACTTGGTCATATCTCTTTTGAAACACAATTTGTGCAGCAACTGTTTCCTACTTTTTTTCCCAAACAAATGCAAGTCTAAAATTAATCAGAATATAGGAGATATACTTCCTATACTATAAGAAGTAGTCCTATAGACTTCATTACATAATATGTTCTATTAAAACACAACGATTTTTTTGACTTTGACAATTCACTGGGTGTTTAATTATTGTTTGAAGTAGATAAAGGGAATTTAAATGTCTTCTCTCAAGAAAAGTTGCTCCTTTGCTGTTGTTAAATGGTGAAGGACACTAATAATGGAGTATTAAAACAAAACAAAAATTGACAATGAAAATACATACACATATTTTACCCAAACTCAAATGCTGCTTGTCACTTAGCAGGAAAACAAATTGCAGTACTCACAAAATATTTTCTTTACTGGTATGATGAAGAACCTTCTTTTCAAAGGCAGATGACTAGGATAAGCATTTTTTCTGGTGAGCCTTGTGTAAAATGCCTATATTCTTTAGAGAAGCATTAAACAATTAAACAGACTGAGTTTCTTTTGAATTTGAAAAATTAGGAGACAATTTAGAGTCTGTAGCATAGTAGCTGCAAAGTAGGACTATGTCACATGTAGGTGACAGACTGAAGCTCAAAACAGGAAATCTTGTGTTTGAAGCATTGGCATTTATTTACACAGCAGTGGCTTACACAGCACTCTGCTACTCGACCCCATATCCTAAGCTTGTGTAAAGTATTTGGAGGATTTGATAACTCAGAGCTCTGGCTGGTTTTATTCTTCACACCTTCAGGGCTGTGATCATAGGGAAGTAGTGGGAAGGCTCCTGTGGCTGGAGTGTTGGGAGGGAAGGATGCAGGTCCTTTAGAAAGGACAGGCAGGGAAATGACAAAGGAGTGTCACCCTCTACATCAGTGATCAGCTGAAGTGCATAGAGCTCTGCCTTGGGATGGATGAGAAGACAAAAGAGAACTTCTGGGTCAAGATCAAAAGGAGGGCAGGGGCAGGTGACTTTATACTGGGTGTCTGCCTCAGGCTGCCAGCCGGGAAGATTGAGTGCCCGGGGTGCTCTCAGACACTCAATAAGTGTCTTAGATAAGACAGAAAAGAGCAGCCTCACATTCACAGGCCGTGGTCCTAAGGGGGAGCTTCTGTTGCAGGGTCAATATAGCAGGTCAGTCCAGGAGGTTCTTGGAATGCAGTGGTGGTAACTTCCTTCTCCAAGTGACAGAGGAACCAGAGAGGAGAGCTGCTGTGCTGGACCTTGTTTTTACCAACAAGGAGAGGTTCTGGTGGGGAAAGTGAAGCTCAAGGGTAGCCTTGGTTGTAGTGACCATAAATTGGTGGCATTTGAGATCCTTACAGCAGTGAGGAGGGCTCACAGCAAGCTCCCTACCCTGGACTTCAGCAAAGAAGACTTAGGCCTCTTCAGGGACTTGCTTGGTAAGGAATAAATCTCTGGAGGAAAGAAAGACCCCAGAAAGCTGGTTAGTACTTGAGAATCACCTCGTCCAAACTCAGGAGAAATGTATCCAAACAAAGAAGAAGTCAGGCAAAATCATCAGGAGGCACCTGTGGATGAACAAGGAGCTCCTGGAAAACTCAAACACAAAGAGAAAATTTACAGAGGGTGGAAGCCAGAACAGGTAGCCTAAGAGGAACACAGAGGAATTGTCTGAGCTACCAAAGATCATGTTAGGAAAGCTAAAGCCATGATAAGAATTAAATCCTACCTGCAATGTCATGGGCAATAATAAAAGCTTCTACAGATATGCCAGTGATAAAAGAAAGATTAGGGGAAATGCTGCTTGTCTCCAGAAGGAAATGGGACACCTGGTTACCTGGAATATGCAGAAGGCTGAGGTACTCAATTTTTTTTGCCTCAGTCTTCACTGGCAAGTGCTCCAGCTACACTGCCCAAGTTGAGAAGACAAAGGCAGGGACTGATAGAATGAAGAACTTTCATCTGTAGAGGAAGATCAGGAACCTGAAAGTGTACAGTGTGACCACCAGGCCAAGGGAGACAATTCTGTCCTTGTACCCTGCTCTTGCTGTGTCCAGCTCTGGGATTCCCAATGAAAGAAGCATGTAGACCTGTTGGAACAAGTCCAGAGGAGGGCCATGAATATGATCAGAGGACTAGACCTCTCCTGTAAAAATGGGCTGAGAATGCTGAGACTATTCAGCCTGGGAAAAAATTACCATGAGCCCTTATAGAGAAACTGTGAATGTTCCACCCCTGGAAGGGTTCAAGGCCAGGTTGGATGGACCTCTGAACAACCTGGTATTGTGGAAGGTGTCCCTGTCTACGGCACGGGGGCTGGAACTAGGTGATCTTTAATATCACTTCCAACTCAAACGATTCTATGATTTTATGTTTCTGTGGGAAGTGACTGGTTTTACTTTTAAATCATTCCAAGTCTTTCAGCTGCTGCAATAGATCTGCTCTTAATGCACCAGGTAGGGCATAGTCTTCACACCTAGATTAACATAAAAAGGGAAAAGGTATCAAACTGCACAACTGAAAGCACTACTAATCATTTATGCATACTGTTTGAAAACAATTCTCAGGTCTGAAAAGTGCCTTTCAAATAAATACAGACCAAGGAAATGTAATCATCAAAAACTACTTAGACACCACACTCTTCAAAAGGAACAAATTATCATCATGACATGTAATAGCTCTTGAACAGCATTCACATCCCTGTCAGGGGTTTTAAAAGATTGACAAAACGGGATGTGGATATTATTTTATTTTATTTTTTTTTCTAAAAAAAATACACATGCATGATAACAGTTTCCTGGCAAGCTGAACTTCACAGTTTTTGTCATTTTTTTACAGGCTGTCTTGATTTATAGGAAGTGTTATCTCCAGTAAGCAAGCTGCAGTGCAAGAGGAACTGCTGTCTCTGGCCATGCACAACTGACCCAATTCTTCACATGTGGAGATTAAAAGCAAAGACTCTGGAAAAGATAATGTTGTCCCTCACAACTGGGTTCTGAAAGCTTCACAGCACTCCCAAGTTACGAGTCCCAGAAGCAAAAGCTTACCTGGGATTGATTTTTCCCTTTAGTATCTGTTAAAACAAGAATGAGACCGTTTCTGGAGGCTGTTTCTTTCATTCCATATTCTGAGGCTGAAGCCCAGGGTTTGCCCAGAGAGCCCCCGGGAAGAGAAAGAACTATGAGAAATTCTTTCCTCTCTCTTAGAGACCACCCACACAAGGTTGCCCCACTGATCTGAGGTTGAAAGGCTGTGGTTCCCTCTTCTGCCACAGAAGTGTGCCCCAAAAGTCGCACCAGCAGTCCCAGAGCAGGCTGGTTCCTCCTCCACAGCTTCAGGCAGCGTGGGAGACAGGCCACCGACTGCCATGGCCTTGCTTCTCCCTCAGGCAACTTCTTGCTTCTCTTTTCTGTTTGCTGGTTGGCTTTTTTCCCAGTACCAGGGGCAGGTCTGAGATGTCAGCAACTCATCACAAGAGAAATTCTTGGGCTTCACTTCTCCTACTCTCACCCTGTCTGCTTCTGCTCCTCCGCCCCAGATCCCAGTGAGCAGGGGAAGGGATGAAGAAAAAGAAATATCTTTTACATGCTCAGTGCTCTGACCTTTGCTAGAAGCTGGTTGTAGATTTTTTTGCTTCAATAGTGTGGATAAGCTGTCAGCACACTGTTTCTCTCCACAATGGTGGCCCCTACCTCAGACCCACAGACATCCCCCTCCCACCTCAAACTGAAATCTGCATGCAGCGTACTGAAGGTCACAATAATAACAATGGATATATTCCTCAGAGTCAGTTTTCAAAGCACAGAGAATGAATGAAATCCCCATCTGTTGCTTTATATCCTGCTGCTTTAATCCCCTGAATCACTATCAGTGAGAAAGGAAGTGCTGGACATGTGAGCGAGCCATCCCAGCTCCTTTCTGCCACACTGCCACGGCTGCAGGGAGAAAAGCCACTCAAGCTGAAAAAGAGGGTGATGGTTACAGAGAAGTCTCTGTGAAGAGTTCTCATCTCTGGAAAGGACTCACTGGTCTGGAATAACCTGGGACTGTTGATCTCCAGGGAGGGCTACAAGAAGCATTCCTCCGCTCATACCAGTGATGACCGTGACATCTTCAGAATAAGAATTTGTGTCAGCTCTGTAACAAGTAAGGGGGAAATGTGGTTGCCTGCTGTAAGTGTTGACAGCAAAATGCCAGATTTTCTTACTTTGTCTTTATATTTTGTATTGAAAAAACCTTTGTGCACATCCCAAAAAGGTGACATATATGTGCAGACAAGTGGTGACAGTTGTGCCTTGGTTTCCCCCTGCCACCCTCCTGTGATGTCACTTACTTTTCAGTTGTTATTTACTGGAATTGTGCAATAGGCTCATGTTTCCCTTGTGCAGGTACATCTACAGCCTAGACACCACCTGTAGCCATAATACTTTCAGCTCAGCTTTAGCCTTTAGGCACTAGCAGCTTTTCTCTCTTTAGCAGGGCTGGGAACAGGTGTCCTTTGTTCACTTTGCTTTAGTGTGGAACCTGTGCTACAGGGAGGGAGATGAAGGAAGGGGATGGAAGAGTGATTTAGAAGTGAAGTTGTTCAAAGGGAGGCTGGTGTCTCCTCTCAGTCTCAAGGGGATTTCCTTTTGTTTAGTCTAACAGAAGAGAATCATATTTCCTGCTCTGCATGCACAAACAAAATATAAGGAAAAACAACCTCTTAACAAAGGTATTGAGAGCTCTGGGCTTAGAGGGGAGAAAATGAAACAGGAACAAAACAGTCCCCTCACAATCCCAGCTTCCTTGGATGACACAAAGCATCATAAACAAAGTTCTATAGCTAATACAGTGCTGATACACAGATACAGTACTGCCCATAAAATTAGTCATGTATTATTGCACAAAGTGGTGTGTTCCATAAGAGCTGCCTATTTAGCAAGCTTGATCAAGAACATTAAATATGAAAATAAGGAAAAAACATTTAACATTGTTGAAAAGTAATTAAAAATATATTTCACCATATGCTTCCCTGCCATTACTTCATTTCAGCAAAACAAATGCCTGGAGCATTTATTATTCCCCATCATTTTTTAAAGAGGCCTAATGTTTCCACTTGGCACAGGAGACACACAGATAAAATGAATCAGCCCTGAAATGAATTGTGTGAAATACATTTGTCTGAATTCAAAAAGCTTCTCTGTAGTCAAAAAATGCAGTAGTATTTCCAGTCTCTCAAAATGCATATTTGAAAAATAACTATTTTTTTGCTGATTTTTGAACTGTAATCTTTGACACAAAGGCTAAAATGCCTTTAGCTTTACTAGGGTTCTGCTCCAGTTAGAGTCAGTACTAGAAAGTTCAGGTTACTAACATAGATTTTAAACAGCCTTAGTATCAAAAAAGCAAAACAAAATTAAAAAAAATTAAAAAGATAAATAAAGTACAACAATACATCAAAAAGCTTTCAAAGCACAACTAAACTCTTGAGACTGAGTTAATCCACTGTGCAATTATGCTGTTTCCTGCACTGTGATGCCAGGCATAAATTTGACCACAGGGTTTTAAAAGATAGATTATAAGCAATTTTATTTTAATTCATGGCAGACAGAAGAAAAAGGTATCTTCTTTCATAAGTGATGACCCAAAGAACAGTAGTTTGCAGGGCTGCATTTTGAGATTTGTTTTTGAAAGTGATGTATCTCTGGCCGGTTAAAGGCAAGGAGGGGAGAGCAGATATTCTTTTTCAGAAGAATAATGGATTAATAAAACGGCCACTTCAAAAAAAAAAGTCCTTGTTTGTGTCAAGTGATAAGAACAACCATAATTAATGAAAATAATTTATAAACACAGCTGGATAAAGATGTTCATGCTGTGTAGTTGATGTGGTAGTTTATTCATTACTGGCACTGAAACACATGCTGTCTGTCTTTGTCTTTACACCGACTCCTTTTGAGTGTGAAACTTGACCCACCAGCCTGTGTACCAAAGCTCTGCCATGCAGGACAGCTCACTGGCACTGACCTGCCACGTAGCTGTGAGACAAGTGACCTGAGACAGAAATCAAACACAGCAGATTCTTCCTGGGTGACCGGAGGCAAGGAATGCGTTGGAAGTGATGTGAGAAAGCCCTACCATGCCCTGAAAGGGTCAATAGTAGTCCCTCCCTTTCTGGAAGCAGTGAGGGGAGACAGAGGCAACTGAGGAGGAAAAAGTGTATTACATTAGTCCAAAAGATCTGGCTTTTTCTGTCACTTCATAGAAGGAGGCACAGAGAAAAATGTGGTAGGAATCAGAGAAATGTGGATACTAGATTTGGGTCTTTTAGTAGACTCAGCACGAGCAAACTTTGCCACAGTACCACAACCCCCATAGCATGTTTTTGCTAGCAAATAATATGTCTTTACCTCTCCCTTCTTCTATTCCACCCAAGAATGTATTTCAGTTCAAATACCACATTCTGTTCTCATTCGGGGGGGGGAGGAAAAAAAGGAAAAAAAAAGGTGCAACACTGGCTTCAAATAACATTTACAAATGGAAAAGCTGGACTGAGATATTTTAGTTGAAAACCACGATGGGGCTTGGTAGCCCAGAAACCCTGGAAACTCCTGTGAATCATTATCCTTCACTGCTGACCACCATTAAAGAACACGACTGGGAGAAATGTCTAAATATTATCAGATGCATAGTAAAACCATGACAGCTAACAGAACAGTGTGCTTTGCAGCAGATGCAGTTTTGTTATGGTTCCACATGACAGAAGCTGGCTCTTCAATTCCAGCTCTACAGATGGGTTCGTTCAGCTCTGGAAGTCTCTTTTTAAGCAGTATTTTATCAGGCAAGAGGACAACACTGATGCAGAGAGTAGAGGTGATGGAGCTGGGGAACGTAACAGATTTCCATTTTTATCAAAGCAACCAAAAGCCAATGCTGATCCACGAATCCCATCAATACAGTAATGTATTTTGAGCACAAGGGTCATTTGTCCTTTACAGAAGAAAATAATCTGAGTTTGAATGAGCTTTTTTAGCACTTCCAGCTCATGATTTGATCTACTCTTAAAAGTTTTGCTAGCGTTACTGAGTGGAACAGGAGTATGAGAAGAAATTCACACTTTAAACCATAATATGGAGACTTAGTTCCTCAAAGAATAGGTTTTATTCTCTACTGAAAGAGGAACAGTTTTTCTAATGGAAGCTGCATTTCCACTTCAGAAACATGCTGGTGTGAATGGGTATAGCTATACTGGTTGACCATTGTAGATTTAACAATCCCTGTAAAACAAATTAAGAATTTAAGCACAGATTCTAAGATGTTTACCTAATATTTGCAAACTGGTGTGAGATCTTCAAGTGAAGAAAATTCTTAAATGCTGCTAGATTAACTACTTAAAAAAAAAAAGAATACTTGACTAATTCAATTAGATAAAAAATCTTCCATTATTTTATTATGTTAAAAATAATCTATAATCTTCTGAAGACTCAGCATGGTGGATTTGTAGCATAAAGCTAAAAAGCAGAGCAAGGAGAAGTGGCATGGTTACTCCCCAGATTAGCTGTATATGCCTATCAAAGGCATCTCCCACATAGAAGCCTGGGATATATGTCCCAAGGGCTTCTCAGCTTCCAGGACCCTGACATTCAGCATTCAGTACAAAACAGCATAATAACAATGCTACATCTATTCCCCAATTAGTGTGCATACTGACGATATTAATGCAAGACCTGTTTTAATTACCTAGTATTTTTAGCTACTCAGAATGACTGAAACTCACTTTTTTCCACCAAGGATGTATATTAAGTATAAATTAGCTCTATTTTGAACTCAGAAACTGTGCATAAAACTGTTGTTATCCAAATTAAATAAAAAAATAAAATTCTGCCAGAAAGAGAATGAATAAATAATTGTCATCTCTTGACAAACGTAAAAGCAGAGGAGGAAACACATATATGATTTGGAAACAGGATTACTCATAGATTCAGAAGTAATAAATCCAATTACCTTGCTTGATTCATCAATAAATGGGAAAGTAGTATTTGTTTTATTATCAAATTAGGTTATTCTTTGGAAGTAATCCACTTAAAATAATTGTTTCCTAGCATCAAGGAAAAGTAATCAGTAAAAAGGAACATAAAATGTCTTTCTACTGCATTCTGTAAAAGGCTTTTTCACATTTTTCTGAGCACCAGATTAGTCCATTATAAATAGTGGAAGAGAAATTTAAGGAATCTAGGTAAGTAAATGCTGCTTTTATAACATCTTTTGCTCTGACTACATGGCACAGTGATTTAAAAGCGAAAGTTCTCACACCCTAGATTCACAATAAAATGGTCTTCTGGGAACTCCTCAATTCAGCTACTGTTGAATTTTCTGTCCTCAGTGAAGCAGTGTTGGTGAAACCTTTGACTGCCAGGGCTGAAGTATTCCCAAAAGCATCTTCTGCTCACAGGACACTACTCTCTGTGTGCAGAGTACAAAAATATTGGCAAGACTGGTTCACCAATATTGGCACAACAAATAGAGATTCACCTATCTCAGGAGTAATGGCTTAAGCAGAGACAGAGGAAGCTGGAAAAACCTACAACAAGCTATCTGTTGTGGCTAAAATATACTCCTGCAATTTTATGACTTATGTGAGCTAAACCTGCAAATGTAATAATATAAGGAGCAAAAGAGAGAGAAAAATACTTAAAATCTTAACCTTTCTTTTTCTACGTCTCCTTTCTGCAAAGCAGCAGTATCCCCTACAGTCTTTGAACTCTCAAACAGTAAGGCATCTAGAACACTGTCTCATGTTCAGAGTTTGGTATGCAAAAGAATAAAACATCCCTCTTGCTTATTGAAAAGGAAATCATAAGTCCCACCAATGCAGACAAGGGTGTTACTTGTCATCAAAGGATTGATTCTTCTCATGCAGAGTGAGATTCAAAACTTGGATTGCAGAGATTATCTGGCAGTGACCAGAAGTGTTTGTATTCACTCTGTTCTAGCAAGACCAAGGGGTTTTTTTGTCCATCTGCTAGGGAAGCCTCCACTGTGTTTCTTTGTGAAGAGGTGAATGACCTTGCATTGCCACGTTAGACACACCAGCATGGAGATTGATACAAAGCTGTGACTCGCTGATGATAAATTAATTTTTAAATGAAAAGTTTTCTCACTTTGTACAAGTCACAGTCTGGAGCAGCCTTCTGATAAGTGTAAGCTTCAAGCAGATGAACAGTTGCAAACAGTAACTAAAGGTATTGCTTTATGGCAATGTCTGTGGAAAACACCATGGTGTGAGAATCTGTTTCCATGACCCAGACACTCCTTTTTCCCCTGTATCCTGTGTTCCTAAATTGCTAGGAACTGCATCATTGTACCAGACCACTGTTCACCAATGAAACATTAACCATTAACCCCTCAGATATGGAGGCTGTTCAGCTTTTTACTCTTGCATATATTCAAGCTAGGACCTAGCATAGTAATGGACAAGCCACAGAATCCTTTGGAGTTAATTATTTCAGCTCAGCAATCTGTTTCTGGGTGCCACTAATATTAATGTGGAGGTTGTATGTTCTTATCTAGGACTGTATTTTTAGCTGGCAGAGACCCATCTGAAGGCAGAGTTGGCTGTCTAGGGTTGGAACAAAATGTCAAACCATCCAACATCTAAAAATATTAATGTAATTGCATGCTGAAAAGTGATAACTAAGTAAATACAAATGGATGTCAGCTTCAAATTGTGGAATATGCTATTCTATTTTTCTTGCAATTGGCATCAATCACTTTAATTTCTTAGGATTGAGTATCCAAATATTTTTCATACAAGAGTAAAATATTTTGGTTTAACTTTGAATAAATTATGAAATAATGCATTTGAACACTTAATAACAAAAAGAAAAAACAACCCGGCATCCTAACACATTGTAATATTTACAAATATTTATATATTCTTTAAAATAATAATTGTATCTAAAAATAATAAGTTCAAAATCTCATTAAAAACTCAGGTGCTAGCATGAGGGTTGGAATTATCACCATAAACATTATAGAAACATTATAACTGCACATTCTGCTTCTGAGATAGTTTAATCCCACAGTTCCTTTTAATGATACTTTTAATGATATTTCTCAAATGAGATTGCTGTACTTTGAAATTTTGGGGAACCTGAATTCAGTGGAGAACTGTTTAGGGCAGAATAACCAATGATGTATCAGAACAAAAATCTAGGATAGTCAAAGGGAGAGAAAACCAACAGTGATTAAAATAAATGAACAAAACTCATAGATATAAATTTAATCAAATACCTTTAGGGTCCTGTGAAGTCTGAGGCACATCACTACAGTCTAATTTCAGGGAGAAAAATCAGAGGAGAAATTCTGCAGTGATTCTAAATAAAGTATACTGTGAGCACAAGGATTAACCGCAGTGCACTACATAAAAAATTAATCTATTTTTGTCATCTGGATTCTATGACTCCATATTTTTCAGTTCCACTATAGGAGCGTTTGTGATATTTTTTTTTCTTCTCTTTACTACACATGCATGCTTCTTCATTGAGAATTCATTTGAATAACAGATCAGAAGCAGCTCTGGCATGTGTATACAGCAAGACCGTATTTTCCCTTGCAAAATTCCAAATTCTGAAATCCTCCATTGTTTCGTCACATGAAGTCCATGGCTCTTACTCTCTAGGTTATGCTATGGACAGAACTCAGTGCTGAGGAGAGTAGCAATAAGAGACTGGACACAGAGAGTGAGGACCTGGGTCCCTTAACATTTGAGGGTCTGGGCTGGATGCATCTCTGCTAAAGAAGCTGGAAGAGCTCTGCAGTCCTAGGTCTTGTTATGTTCCTCACCTGCAGGGGAACTCCAAACTGGGGAAGACCCAAACTGCTCTGCAACTTTCCTATTCCTGATTTCCTCAAAAAAGGAAAGTATGATTGTGACTGAGGTGGGAACTACTGAATGTTTCAGTTTGTGTGCAGAGGGGGAAATCAAAGGCCCAGAACCCAAAGGTAGAGCCTCTGTGACAGGGCAGATATTGAACCAAATAATTAGAAGTGCTTTGGGCAGAAAAATCTAGCCCTTTCCCACTTCATTTTTAAAACCGGAAATCCCCTAAAAAGGGATTATTAACCTAAAAGGGTTAACAATGTATTTATTAATATTTCCATTATTTGGACTTCTGCTAAGCCACTCTTATTTCAAATACATAGCCAAATCCCAACAGAGTGTGTGATCTTAGGACTTCTCATGTCTAGCTTGTCATTTCACAGAACTGGGCAAACAGAGCAGCAATTAATAAAATATGAGATTTATGTTTGAAAGGAGAGAAATTATCAAGGCAGACTCAAAATGCACAAACATTTTTGTCAAACAGCAGTTTACAAAACCCTGGGTGATACACAGAGCAATGAGTTTTATTGCCAAAGGTTAAGTTCTGGGTGCATTCATCAGTTCAGACTTATTTCTGAAGTACTTTGTGGGACAGAAAAAAAAACCTGCCATCATTCTGTCTGAAGATGGCCCCCTACAAGGGTGGAACTCACACCCAGAAGACATCAGAAACCTTAGAAGCTCGGTGCTTTCAGAAACCAATGTGGAACATGTCTTTTACACTCGGTCTTTCCTCAGAAACTCACACAGAGCAATCTCATTTTTCCCACCAGCATGGAGAAAGCAGATAGTCACAGAGATCCCTTCCTGTCTGTGATGAGCAGCTGTAGGTCTACAGATGTTGGGTTTCATTTGGTAAAGCACACCATTGTATCCTCTGTGTTAAAAGGTGCTGAGCTGGGGTTTGATGTGCTGTTGTTAAGTGGTATAGCTCCATTTGCACTTCTTGGAGGTCTGGACCAGTTTCTCTGTCTGGGTTTGTCCTTTTGCTAGCTGAGCTCAGTGAACTTAGGTTCATACAGAGAGCACAGGCTTTGAAGTTATCAGAAGCAGGTGTCAATGTTATCATCAATAGCACTTCTGACACATGACTTCAACTGGGATTTTAACTGCATTTTTGCCAATACACAATCCTTTAACTTCCTCTAACTTAGCATAATTGCATTACAGGAATTTCAAGGAGTTCTTTGAACCAAGACACAATTAACATCCTTTCAAAGAACACTCCCACCCAGCATTTACCCTAGGTAAACTTCCTTTCTGAAGAAAGAGTCTGTTTAAGTGTAAATCAGCTTTTTCACTTGTGGAAATAGTTTCCAGTCTCTTCTCAAATACACTTTCACACCAAAACCAGTCTGCAAGGCTTTGCATGTTATAAGGTGCATTTTTAGCTAGAAAGCAGGTAAACAATGAAGTTAATTTTAAAGATTATTAGAAAATGGGTCTCTACCTCTAGATTACTAGCCCATTAATTCAAGAAAGAAAAGCTACTGACAATGGATTCATGGGTAAAATGAACCAGTGGTCTTCCACTTTTAATCCAATTTTTAAATTGTCCTGAGAAATCGCTACTGGAAGCTTTGGTTGATTGGAAAACAAACAGGAGCTGTAGAAGACAGATGAAAACCAACCTGAATGAAGCAAAGACAGGGTTATCCTGTCTCTGTCCACTGCTGAGCAAAGAGGAGATCTCAGCCTCCAGAGCTGTCATTTTAACACCTCTATAGAGCCCTAAAATATAAGTTGAGAAAAATCCAAGTGTCTTAATCACTACACGGTGTCATTTAGGATATCATCTGACATTAGCTAATCTTGCACATCCTCTTCACTTCCCTAAGTCAGCACTGCTACTGAATGAGTGAAAGTAAGAACCCCATTTTAAAGAGATTTTTAAATGGCAATGTTTAATTTCATCATTATTTTTAGGAAAGAAAAACCTTTATAAGCCTTTTAAATAACAATCCACAGCCCTGTGGTAACAGGCTGGCAAGTGTAGGTGAAGGTACTATGCTATAAGAAGCTTTGAAATGTCATAACAAATTCTTTCCTTTCCATCTAATCATGCTGTGCTCAAGCCATGTAATTTCCAGAGGCAGCCCATTTGTGTGCTGTGAACATTTATGAATTTATACATCATATAGTATTTATTAGAATTTGGATAGAAACCCAAGAGTTTTAATGGTGGAATTGTATCACATTTTACTGAACACACACACAGAAGAGCTTGAACTACTGCCTCTATTTTTTTTTTCTTGGATTATCAAGGATTAACTTAATGATTTCTGTGGGGAAAAAAAAACACAACTCATAAAAGGAAAGAGAGAAGGAGAGGAGAGCTTTGGTCATATTTAAACAAAAGAAATCATTGCTGATAGCTAAGTAGATGTGATGGAAATATAATTTCCACAAGTTAGAATTTCTGATTGTTTTTTTCCTGAGCCAAATGTTCAGCCTTTCAATGTCTTTGCATTGGAGATCTAATAAGCTTCACATCTTTTCAGAAATATCTGATGCTATGATTAAAATACAACCTCTTCATCAAAGGTTTTTTAGTCAGGAAAACACTGTTAAGGGATAACACAGAACCACTTTTGGATCTCTTAAAGTATCACTTACCTGTCAACCCAGGGTCACACATTTATTCCTGGACTGCAAAGGAAGGTAGGTACCATTGGATAATCCATTTCCTGAGTTCAGGGCCTAGAATAAGAAATCTTAATGACCTTTAACTTCCTGGTTTAGTGGTTCACACTACATATTGTGATATTTCTTGCAATAGAAGTGCTTATAAGGTTCATCTTACATCTGGAAAATACATGGTAGAGGAGATTTAAATCTGTGTTCCGGAACTAAGTCTTTCAAAATGGAGTCAAAGGAGGATTTAATCAAGTAGAGTTAATAAATTCACCAAGCCCTTATGATCACTATGGTCATGCTTTCAGAAAAGATCACAAATATCAAAGACAGCTGCTCCCAGAAAAAAAAAAAAAAAAAAAAAAAAAAAAAAAAAAAAAAAAAAAGCAGAACAAGCTTAAGCTCCCAGAAACTTGTTTCTTGCTCTGCTAGTCCAGATTGTGTCTGGGGTGAGAAGATAAAAAGCACTGGATTCACACTGCTCCAAAATTGAAGGAAAGCAAGGCTGAATCAGGCCATAAAATTTGTAATCAGATCTGTTGCTTGTCTGTAGTGCTTTTAGTTCTGCCCTGTTTTAAAGTAACTGTAATTTTAGTTTAAAAGAGGGCATATATCTCAAATGGGTTAGCAGTCCTGGAAAGCTGTCTGGAAAAGCTAAATTCTCAGATTTTTCATAAAATTTCTTAAAAATTTCTATTCAAATTAATCCATTATAAAATCCATGGGAGAACATTCCTGGGAGAGACTTCGACCAATGAGCATCTCTTTTCCATTGAGATCAATGTCTTCTAACCTGTTGCATTAGGGAGGGTTTTGGCTGGGTTTTTGCTTGGTTTGTTTTTCATTTGCACTGACAGATCACACCTGCTGGTGCTTCCTTCTTTCCCAGGAAAAAAAAAAATTAAATACCCTAGCCTTTCTCAGAATTTATTTAGCCAGAAGGTTCAAATTTTGGAATGAAAGAGAATGGATTGCTCATGCTAAAACAAATGTGTGTTCATTTACCTTTGCTCTTGCTTGTTTCCATAGTAATTTCTTTGTCAGAAAGACATTAAAATAAAAATATTTTAAAATACTTTTGTATAGATATGTTTATATATGCAGACATGAGTTCAGATATGAAGTTAAAAAGTTTTTCAATTGCAGACATACGTCGGCAAAATTGCCCAAACAAGCATCAATAACAAAGAAGCTACAAGTCCTTCCTGGGAATAACCTTAAACAACACTGCTTTAATCATTTGGTGGTCAACCTTGGATGGGAGACATTGAGAGCATTATGTATTTCCCCCTCAGCTACGGAGTGGAGTCATTTGTCGTGTACATTATGAGTATGTGGAAAGGACATTCTTTAAACAAAGGCAGCAGGAAATAAAGTCATCTTCAATCACTGTCATGAATATTCTGCCTAATTGCTGATGGCGTTTATTCCACCGCATTGCAATGCCCAGTCTGCTGCCTTGCAGCCAGGCCTTGCAACAGATCAGAAGCTACAGCAGGCTCTTACCCTTCTCTAGAGGTCCAAAAACAGGAGCAGAACCTGCCAGTTCAGACCAGTAACTGCTGTGAGGCAATGATGGTGCTGCAGGAGGAAGCAGATCTCTCCCTGAGAAGGCACAAGACAAATACCCTTCCCACTCACTCTCCCGTGATTGAAATGACACATTGCTACATCTTTCTCTTACACATGGCTCTTACAATCACAGCTCATTATCCTTGACCTGTTCTTGATGCTGTGCCTAAAGTAAGGTCTGAATAGACTTTTTGACTGCCCTGTTCCCACAGAAGACTTCTGTTTTTCTTGTCAGAAGCCATACAGTTGGTTTTTTTAAGTGTCTACCTTGACAGTTCCAAGAGACCTTGGGCTGTATCAGCAAAGAGTTCTGCTCTTTTAAAAGAAATATCCCCCAGCCTTGACAAGAAGTAAATATATTACCTAAAGCTACCTTTGCTTTTCTCCTGCGTTTGACATCCAAAAGGAGATCCAGAGTGTGTGGCTGGTTGGCCGTGGAGGAAGTGGTAATTCTGTCCTAATGAGGATAACAGGCAGTTCTGGAGGGAATCCAGTCTACAGGGAGAAGGAATCAGACTTAAAGACCATGTTGTTGTTGGTTGCCACATGCTATGGTCTTCCCATTTTAGAAAATTCCACATTCCTTTAAAGCGCTCACAGAAACATCTGTGGGTTTGTGGGTTGATGCTTGTTAAATGTTAACTACTTAATGCCACAGAGCAGGATCTCTCAGCAGAGCCTGTCATCTAGTTGAACAAAATACTGCAAAAGAAGCAGGGTAAGTTTTGAAAAGTTGTCTAACCAAAACATAGTGAACATAAATAATATATTTCTTCTTGGCCTTGGTCTGCTTTAACACAGCAGCAAAATAGCAGCCTTGCCATTGCTGCTGAGTGCAGCTAATGGGGTTTTTTTTGCCTAAATTACAGTTGGTCCCTCTAAAAGTGTGTTTCCTGCCAAGTGTGGTTTCACAAAATGCTGAATCAGAGGAGTTGGGGGGAGGGACCAACAGCAACAAGGGCAGCTGCACACGGGCCCCTAGCATTAATGGCACTTCTAAGAGAAGGTTAAGAAAGAAGAATTTTCCTGGGCAAAAGGTGCAAAACTGGAAGGCAAATAAACTGTAAGGCAGGGTAAGTTACAATGTATTGTCTCCTAGGAGGGAATATCATACTATGGTTGTTTGATGACATATAGACTAATGCCTTAATATTTAGGAGTTGGGTCCTTTAAAATATTCATGTGCTTCCTGTTGAACTAAGGACTCAGATGCAGTCAGGTCACCCTGTATCAGCACAGTGGACTGCCCCAGGAAATTTGAGGCAATTTGCCTTAGTTCAGGGTTCTACAAGAAAGACTTAAGTAAGGCAGTTTACTTTTGCTCAAGGACACACGTTTGCAGCTATTGTTCTTTGATAAGCTTTGATAAGCTGTGGGCTGTAAATTCACACTGGTATCCAGTGGACACAAAGTCTGAAGGCCTGTGAGGGTGTTGGCCAACTTTCTGTCTTCCAGCTAAGAGCTGTGTCACTTCATCTACCTGGATGTGCCCTCAGCGCTTCCACCCAGAGCCATCGCTGAAAGACAGAAGATGACGGGGCCTCACAGGCAGCAGTGGCAATGATGAGACAACATGAAATATCATTTTCTTTTTGCATTTCATGTCTGAAAATGGATATAGGAAGAAAGTAAAGTGAGGTGATGTTAAAAGTGGTTTAAGCAACTCCCAGCTTCTCTGGCCATTTGTCCTGTTCCCTGCCACCCTCAGTTGTTGTGACTGCAAAGCATTAAGTGCAAGCACAGAATGAACACAAGGGAGTTACATGCACCTGCAAATTAACCCCCACCAAAATTCCTTGATTTTCACCCAGAAAATAATTTAGGTCCATGTCCAAACTCCAGAGCCAGTGTAACAAATAGAGCAAGAACAAGTGACTGCAGGGCTGTTTCAGTCAGCACAACAATGGAAAAATGTCCATGTAACCACAACCACCCCCTTCACTTTCAATGTCTTTTCCTGCTCCAAGCTCTAATTCTAGCAACCCGTGACCTGATCTTGTTTCCACTTAAATAGATGGTAAATTTGCCATTAACCTTGATATAAGTAAGATTGATTATATTATATGTAAAGGATATGATTTTTCACATTTCTTCAAGGGTAGCACCAAGGAGTGCATTGGCATTGCTGAGTCCAGTGCTTCTCACAGGCTGCCCTGTAGCAGGTACTTGGTCCCAAAGAAATCAAAGGCCAAATTCCAAAAACCCACCCATATCCCACAGAAGAGTTCCCAACACCACAGCACTGGAGAGCAAGAACTCAGCAAACTGCAGGTGATCCCACAGAAGGACACATTACTCTTCAGCAATGCAACCCTTTTATTAGGGCAGAAGGTGTGCCCCATGCACGGGGTGGGGTCCAGAAGCAGTACTGCCAAATGAGGGCTGTTCTGCCCAAATCCCTCCACAAAAGAAGGGCCACAGAAGGAGGAAGGGAAAGACCACATCAGCAATCACAGAGATAGCCGTCATTTAGGATGAAACCACATGTGCAGGCTACCAAGTTCAAAGCAAATAAACACAAACTTGCTTGCAGCTTTGCCACAGGCAGGAATCCATGGCCAAGAGGACTGAGCCTGGCTTAACCCTGCAGCGCAACACAACTGCTGAGCAAATTTTGCCCAGAGAAATGAAGAGGCACAAGTGCCCCACACTGGTCCTTTTTATTTCAGTGAAGAAAGTAATCACAGCAAGACTCTCTTTTTACCCCGGTCCCTATTGCCTCCTCACCTGTTTCTCAACTTTGAAAGGGTTCAGAGGTTTTAGATACAACTTGCTCTTTCTGCTTATTTTTTTTCCTCTCCCTGCTCATACTTTAAATGGATTATTGGTGCAGATAAGCAATATAAAGGGAAAATGCAGTCCTTATGTTCTTTTATAACCTTAAGCATCCTTTGTGGAACAGAATCAGCAACACTAACCTGGAGGGATGTTTTGAGAAGCCACTAATAGATTGATACAGTGAAGGTTCAGCTGTGATGTTGATGGGTCCCTTATGGAGCCAGTTATACAATGAAATAATAAGAACAATTTATATAACTGTTTTCTGTATCATACATTTTCTTTCAGAGTTGTTAGGCTTTGGTTTGGCTGCTTTTTTTCTTCAGGAGATATATTTGTTGCATTTAGCTGACTCTTGGCCCAGATTTTCACTTGTAAAGAATGTCCCAATCTAACAGCCTAAATTTATTCATGCTTGATTTATTTATTTTCTCTGAGGAAACATTTTGCATATCAATGGAGAATACGAGGGTGTTTCCCTCGAACCATTTATTAGGGTAACTTAAAGGGCGCTGTTCACAGTGCACTGAGGAAGCAAATGATACAGACATTTTGGGCATTCAAATGTCAAGCTGGACATTTGTGTGCTGCTGGAGCAACCTGTGGGCTTTCTGGGCCGATGGCTCAGCTCTATTTTACGTGTAATTTTTATCACTACGTTTTATTGTTGCTCACAGTAGCTCACTTATACATTCCTTTTCATTTCTTAGTATTTTTTCCAGATGAAAATCTGCCTGAAGCATTTTATGTACTGATAGATGTTCTCCTCTTCTTTCTTTTGCTTTAAGTTTTATTTCACTTTTTTGTAAGAAAACTAGACAAAACTGATAAGCTGGGGTATATAAGGACAACAGAGATACAAACATCTAGAGAGAGAAATGGGACTATGGCTCAGGAAGGCAATTCAAGTTTCTGCAAACACCAAGCAAAGTGGCCTGGAATGCACGGGGAGTCCCTCCAAGGTGTAACTGCTTAGTAAGCTACTTTCTCTACTTCTGGCTCGTTTACTTCTCTTTCCTGTGCATTTCTAAGTGTTCTTCCAGCTGTGTCCTTCATTTTTCCTCATATCCTGTCACGACAGAAAGGTAACAAGGTGCAGGGTCTCCAAAGTGAGCAGACAGATTTGTGCTGCTTTGGAGTTGCCAATTTTGTTTGGACTGTGTTTTCCTCCTCTGTCCAATTTTCAGCGCGTAGCTGCTGGAAGAGTTCAGAGGAGCTGACAACTGTGCACTACTCTGTTAACAGGGTGCAAGCACTAAGAGGAAAACACCCATTTTTCTACTCCCAAGATGGGAAGGCACCTTGATAAACGTGCAGCCAGCGCACTGCTACTCACCAAAACCAGTTACAAATGGACTTTAAATCTCTTTGCTGTCTTACTTTTTCTGGAAGGGTTAAAGAGGTAGCAATGTAAGACCTGGATTATGCAGAGACACTTGGAAAAGTTATGGCCTGCTAATAGCCCATTTAACATGTTAAATGAGCATAAATAAATGTAGGATTGTGTGTTTCACAAGATTTAATTTTATGCTATTCTGTACTCATCGATTTTCCCCTTTTCTTTCCTTGAAGAGCACCCATAAAGGGAAACCCTACAGGCTCAACTTCACATCCTCATAAGGATGCATAAGGCTAGTTAATTGCTGTAAGACCCTACAATTTCAGCTTTAAGGAAAAGCAGGACTAGAATACCAATGTAAATGGATATTATTCAAAGCAGCTGCCTCTGGGCATAGCATCTCTGCCTGTCTGCAATGAGCTCCCTCATCAGCTGGCAGGTAGGAAGGGGTGAGATTGGGAGGAGTGGGGCTGACAGACAGTGCTCTATTGCCTGGTGGGAATGGCTCCCATGGGCTCTTTTGGAGGCTGGTGAGGGCTGCTGCTGCCTCAGATGCACCTGAACCTTGGAGTGTTGAAGTTTTGTCTCATCTCATTTGTGGACTGCTTGGCACTTCTGATAATTTTCAGTTAGTAAGAGCAGATAATGGGGAAGGAGCACAAAAGATTCATTTTGAAAAATAAATGTGGAGTTTTAGTCAGAAGGAAGGATTTGAGTAATCACATGCTTGCATCATTTTGAAATGGCTTTGGTGCAGGGTGATCATACCCTCTACAGCATCCCATGATGGCTCAATATTGGTAAAAATAGTTTGGTTTGGTTTCTTTGCATATTTTGGGGTTTTGGTTTGGTTTGGTTTTTTTTAAGTAACTCAAGATTTTCCCTGGACTTACAAATGTATGGATTTGGCTTCTATCTCAGTAATGCAGATTAATGATTAGTGGTACCAGCTAACTTCAGTTTATCATAAGTCAAATACATTGGAATTCTTATTTTCTTTTTGAGAAGGATAGGTTGTTAAATACCATGATTCCTTCTGAATGTTAGCCCATATAGTGTTTCTGCTGGAATCATAGAATTGTTTATTTCATGTAATTATGTATTCATGGCCAACTCCTAGAATTCTGTAATCTTCTTTGGATAGTGCACAGTTTCTTAATAACAAACAACATATTTTATAGCTGGCCCTGCTCTGAAGCATTCTGGAGTCTGATATTTATGTATAGAAGAAAGTTTCATGGTGTGCCAGTAACAACCAGGACAACCTCTAGACATAAACCTTATTTCACAGACTGAGCCACCTGCATGTTATATTTTTGTGTTAACTTTGAAACCAGTAGACAATATATTTTAGGTAATGTGTCATTAAATGTAGTACCTTTTCAGATTAATAGTCTTATACATCCCTCATTTTTATGTTAGGGTTGCCCCATTGATCTTAAGTATGAAGTTAAGGTATACCAGGGCCAGACTGACTCTTGACATTGCAAGATACTTAAAAAAGCCTTGTAACAGCAGCTGAGGATTTCCACCTAAGTTCTTTCATGCACTGCTCTTGTATAGTAAGAATGAGGTTAATATAGCAACTTCCTTCAGCAAGTCATAGGTGTGGTAACTGCCCCATGGGAGCACTGCAAGCTGGCAGAGCAGAGCAGACTCGCTCCTCCAACATTGCCCACAGGATCTGATTTCCCTTTTGTCTCCTAAAGATGGAGCATTTTTTTTTTTTTCTGTGCAAACAAGCTGGCCATAAAGTGCAGCAAGGAAATAAAAGGGTGACAGGATGCATTTTTTTGATTGTTGGATAGCTGCATTCATTGCTGTGTTTCAGTGTGGCTCCAAGAAGTGTTAGTCAGAAGACTGGTGCTCTAGACACAACACTGCCAGCTTCATTCATCAGGCCTCCAAAGAGGCAGAGAAAGTTTCAGTCCAGAAGTATTAAACAACCTTCAGACCCAGTGTCTAGCTAAAATTAATGAGCCAAAGTCATCAGCATGTTCTGGCTGTTCTGTACTGCCCCAGCTATAGAAAGAAGATGTAAAACTACTTTGATGGGTCAGACAAACACCATTTGAGATTGTTTCATATTTCTAATGAAGCACAAGAGGAGCTGGAAGACTGGACCCAGGCTATTTCCAAGTCCCTCTCAAAGTCATGATGTTATTTAATTGTTAATGTTGCCAAACATATTGAAAAATGTAGTCATATGGAAACCACACAAATTAAGACATCTAGATTGCTGTCTACCTTACTCTGCTAATATTGATTATACTTTATAAAGCATGCAATTATGTTTCTGAGCATGGCAGTAAAATACACCGACAAGTTTTCAAAATCATGCATTACAGTGACACGAATATTCTTGGTTTTTGAAAGAATTTGGCCATAAAATTACCTTCTTCTCAATAAAGAGATGAAGATATTACTTGCTAGATCCACAAAAGCATTTAGGAGCCATTGCTCAATAAAAATCAATGAGAAATAAGTGTTTAAATGGCTTTGTGGATTCAGCTGTTATGTAAATGACAGAAGTTTCTACTTCTTCTTGACTCCTTATTACAGGTAGAAGACAACATTGCAGAATTTGTAAAATATCAAAGGGACAAGAGGGAAACCTTCCCATGCTGAGATTTCTGGTATCCATAGCACTACCATTATATCTCCTAAGTAATGTAGCTGGGTTTTTGAAGCAATTTCTCCTGATTTTCAAAAAGGAATGTGTGCTTTCAGAAGCAAAGCCTTCATCATCTGATTTCTCAGTTCATTCAAGGGAGCATATGGAAAATATACACATCAATACGTCAAGCAATAGTTTGAAGAAAAAGTAGATGTTACAATTGATGTAGCTGGACAATTGAAATCTTTTCTGAAGTTTTCACACTTTAGGAAGAATTGATCTTCTCTTCCTGAAGTACCTCCAGCCCCTGTGGATGTCAAAATGGCTTTTAGATACATGAATCAGTTGACTTCATTCTCCACAGATACACACAACTTACCAACAATTTTATTAAAATGTTATTCACATGAAAAGGAAGAAAAATTCTCTTTTTGTCTGTTCACCTTTTATTTCATATGTAGGAAGTAGAAAGCTGTGCTTACTAGGTTAGGAAAGACCTCATTAAGTCAAGGCACTGAAATATCTGCAGCTTAACCTGTTATGGAAAAGGAGGACAAAATGCATTCACAAATAATATAATCATCACATCAAAAAGAGGTTGTCAGATAAACTGTCACAAATAGCAGACAGTGAGCTCTAAGTTTAAGAAAAACTCCTAAGTAAAGGATCTGTTTCTTCCCTCCTAACAATATTATAAATAAAAATAATTGTGGAAGTTCATGGAATTGCACCAATATGGGATAAGAAAGCATCAGATTAACAAAATGCATACTGTGTCAGCTCAAACAAGAGATTCCAGATGGATTAGGAATCAAAGCGTTTTTGAACAGACCTCATCCAGATTGGAGGCACATTCCTGCCACTGTATCTGTAACATGCCCTTCTCTCTTCAGAAGCCCTTGCAGTGCACTGCTCCTGTTCCAGATATGAGGGCAGCATCCAGCATTTGGCTAGACCATCAGAGCAGAAGCCAGAGCAGCTTCCTGCTGAGCAGACCTGAATAAAATTATCCAGAGGACTTTGGTAAAAATTAGTGATCTTCTGTAAAATTACACAACAGACCTTGATAAAAATTAATTTCATAGTCTAGCCTAGAGCACAAAGGAAAGCAGTATCAAATAAACAGCAGCAGAATTTGGCCCACATTGGAAAGAGCTGATTTTGATGCTGGTCAAAAAAACAAGGGGGATGGGGGGAGGCTGAAATTTATTTTGTTACTGACTCCAGCAGGAAATGAAAGCAGATCTTTCTTTTAAGGCTGTTTGTTGAGTCATACTGTTCTGAAATTTTCTTCTTTGTATTTCTGGGAATTATATGCAGTGCCAAAGTACCTTCTTGTTTAAACAATGTTTTGGATTGCCAGAGTGGTGAGGAATGTGTGCCACGTCACATGGTTTCTGTAATTCTGCATAAAGAAGCAGATGAGGCTGGTTTGACCGCTGTAGAAACCTCAATTATATTGAAGGTTCCTTGTGTTTTGTAGCACTATAATCAAAAGGTTCTGTATAATTCAACATCACTAGAATAATGGCTGATTTGAGAAAGTACAGGGATACAAATAGGAAACTGAAGAAATTAAATTCAACAAGACTCTGTAAGACTTTAGTGGGATTATGGAAAACACAAAACTATTCAGGCAGCAGCCTGGGTTGCCTAGAAATGGGGTAATTGTTTAAGGTAGTTAAAAAAGAAGTCATTTATGCTCCTGGGGCCTTTATTGTTAACAGACTGGTTATCTCTTAATTTTCTACCTTTTTCAAAGTCCAGGTGATCTCCACATAATATAACCAAGTCACATCACTCTGTAAAATAATATTGTTTTGTGCAGTAGGTACCCACATTTCCATGGAAAGGGATTCATTTTTCAGAGAATTATAGCCTTTGGAGAGAGAAAAGACCTATTAGGTCATAAAATCTGTACCTCTGCCAGCACAGGATTTGTTGCATCGTCTATGTATATTCATTAGTGTTTTGTTCAAGCTGTTTCTCAAAGAAGCAAGGGGACTTTCAGTGCTGAACCAGGGAAACAGAAATGTGGCTGAGTTGATCTCACCAGACAGTCACCCCTTATACCCTCTCTACCTTTACAAGTGTTATGATTAAATACACATTTTTTCACTTTCAGAAATGCCTCTGTACTAGCTAAATGTTTATTAAAATTCCATCTTAATTTAAATTAAAAATTCATTCTCTTTCAGGCAGCTTTGTGTCTCATATTTAGGCAGAATTGAGGTTATTGAAATTTAGAAAAAGAAAATTATTCCTTTCTGAACTTTTCCATGTCTCTGAATATGGTAACCAGGATGTAGGGGTTGACAGGTGAAAACTTTGAAGAAAAAGCCATGTACTATATATCAACATGATGTAATTTCACCTGCGTCTTATCTGAATTTCAGACAAATCTGAATTATGGAAATGTATCTTCACTTTTGAAGAGGCTTCAACCTATACTCTAGATCAAATGAGAAATGTCATTTAAGTCAAGCCCAAATAAGGGCTCAAGGTCAAGCATGTATTAATCTGTTGTTAAATGTCCTTAATGAGCATGTCAGTTCAAGAAAAATAGAAAGACATGTACAATTTCTTGTTCTCATTCATAAATGCTTCTCAGTATAAAAACCTACTAATTTAATCTAAATCCAATTTCTTCCATGGAATTTAGCTCAAATGTGCAAATATAGAAGGATTTATTAAGAAGCACATAATCATAAACTTCATCAAACAAAATCACATGGAATTTCACATAATTGCATAGTAGACAAACACAAGTCTTACTTTCTGATAGCTGAACACAACATGATTTTGGCTTTTTTGTAATTTTAAAACAGGCTTTGTATGAATTTCCACAGGTGTTTGGGACCTTATTTTATTATTGTTCCTACATGTTTGGATTATGATAAAATTTATATGGCCTCACTGATCTAGTGATAATCAAAATCTCCATGTCCACAGTGGCTACTCAAATCATCTTAGAGATTACAGGGGGATAAAATTGCTAAGACAATTTCCTTGGCTCCTTGTCCACAGAACTAATAGTTTTGTAAGCCAATTTATTGTGTGATTTGGCCGCTTTGTGTTGACCAGCCCTGGCATTTTAGAACCTTTTCTAAGAAAAAAAAAAAAAATCCTGGGCATTAGGATTGAAAAGTGCTGATTTTTTTTTTTTTCTGGTGAAAGAAGACCAGAACTTACTGCCATATTTTGCCACTCCACTTTGCTTTTGGTTTTGTGAAACAAAGCAAACATTACCAATCTCAACCTGACGTTGCTGAGTACAATACAAACATATCCAGCTATTGAAAAATCTTTTCAGTGGTGCTTGTCAGTGGCCATGTGGAATGGCAAGCAAGAAAGAGACCTCCTGTGTGTGTGCTCGTGTTTAGGAGCATACCATACTTCACAGGGCTCCATGAACTTTCAGCATGCTATTAAAAAGGTTGCAAGGTTTATAAAGCAGAGGTGCTTCTAGATGGTATCATATTGGCCAGTCACACTGGTGCTGTAATCAACAAAATTGCTCAGCCTGGAGCTCTTTCCATATAAACAGGAAGGTGGGACTGACAAGGTGTTTTCAAAACCCTCTGCTAGGGAACACATATTCCTGGTTATTGAAAAATCAGATCTGTCAAACTTTTGGCTTCCTGTGTGTCTGTATTCCCTCAGGCTTCCAGGGGCAGGTTTCCAGCCAAGATGATGAGGATTGAACGCGGGTGATTGTCTTCACAATAGCTGGTGGATAGACACTCTGTTGAGGCCTGCCTGTCACATTATTTTTATAGGTTCTGACAACAGCACAGTCAAGTTTATGAAGCAGATGATTCATCCTATGTATAGCTTTTTCTGCGCCTGAGATATATATACATATGCATTAAAAACATGGTGGGAACTGTTGTCGCAGAATATGCCTGCATAAAGAGAGACAGTAATTCTTCTTGAAGGGGAGAACCCACAGAACAGAAGCGACACGCTGGCACTCTGAAATGCTGAAATGCCATTCTAATGAGATAAGCAGCATTTAAAATTTGTGCTCCGCTGTATTTTCAACTGCGTTATTTTCTGTGCATCTAAAACTTTATTAGCGGTGTAAGGGTTTGTCTGGGAGTAACGTGCCTTTATTTGTACACTTTTTACAGAAAGAAACGTGCTCAAAAGCCCCGATAGTCTGTTCTTTGGTTGAATGATGGTCATGCGGGGTTTACAATTGAATTGTAAGGACAGGAGGACAGGAAGAATACAAGTGACAAATACAAGAGTCTCTCTGCCAGCAGGGAAGAAGAGCTGTAATGAGCAAAACTCCCAACTTGATCTAATTTAGAGCCAAGCAGAGCTTCAAGAATGTGTGGGAATTAATCTTTTTATTTATCCAGAATGAAGGAAGAGAATTAAGGGTAAGCGGAATAGCACTGAAATGGACAGATTTGTATTCCCTCCTGAAAAACATTGCATCTAAGTGCCTGACAGCTAAAGTTCATAAGTGCAACAGCAGATTTTTAAGAAACTGTAAGAAACTGTTCTTTCCAGACGGGGGATGGGAAAGAGGGTGTGGATTTGACCAATAATGTGATCATTGTTGAAAATCTACAGCAGTACAAGAAATGAATGGAGAATAAAGTCTAAAGAAAAAGAAAAATAGGAAAGTAAAAAAAGAGTAATGAGTTTTCCTGACTTAGGCTCCAGCTAAGCAAAATGTCTAATCAGAGAGCTAAGGATTTGCAGTGTTTGGCCTCTCAGCTGGAAGAGATGTGATCAGCATGCTAGCATGGTTGTGGTTTCTGCTCATCTGGGTTCCTACAGCTTCCAAACAGCCATATCAAAACTCCACTTGTCTGCTCAAGCAATTCAGTTTCAGCCTAAATAAAATTAAATATATGAATGGCTCATAGAAGTAATTCCATGTTGAGAATCTCATAATGTCACTACTGTTCTTTGATATAAGCCAGGTCACAGAGTTGGACTTAGCTTGCACATAAACTTATTCCTATAGTTGCTGGCTTTTTGCACTCCCATGCATTTTTATGCCCCCTTCTCCACAAGCTTCTTTCATCTCTCCTTTTGGCAGCTTGCCAGTATAGTAGCCAGATCCCCTATTATATGCCAATTAATCCCTTCTTGATGAATTTGAGTCATTTGTATTTTATTGTACAGAGTACGGAAATACATCACGGCAAAATGTAGTATAAATAGGGCACGGGTTAGTCAAGTATAAAGGCTTTTTTGTCCTCTGCTAAATGTGTATATATCATTTCAAATTAAAATAACCAACATCCTGCTACAATAACCTTTTCCATTGTATTTGAAAAGCTTTTTAATAATTTTTTTTCCCATCAAAAGGCTAGCAGTGCAATTTGCCACGCTTTGGTTTAGAAACATAGAGATGGGATATAGAGTTACTATACTGTGCAGTTCTTACAACTAGAAGTAATTGTTTAGTAGTAGTATAATAGTCTGCAATCAATTTAAAAAGGCAGTTGTCTCCAAGGAGGTTTCTGCATACCTGTGGCCTCTGCCCAGGGAAGAGCAGGTTTGCTCCTTATTAGCGAAACACCAGGAGAGTTGTGTACTCCCACCAAGGCGGGGGCATCTGCGTGAGCTGCAGTCAGAAAACATTTTAAGTGGATGCCCACTATGGATTGTCAAATCTACCTCTGCTTAAAGCACATACTTAAACCCAGCTGAATCTACTGACACTGGTTCTGTGAGGTAAACAGAGTGTTCAAGCACAGCTGAGCTGAAGACTTTGGCCTCCTTAGAGCACAGTCCCACACTGTGACTGAAGCGACAAATGGTCCACAATGCCTGAAAGACAGATTTTGCCCTATTTTTTCTTTTTCTTCCTTCCCTCTATTCCCCTTCACGCTGCTTCACTAGATATTCATCCTCTCCCCTCTATTTCATCAGATTTGGTGCTTGGCTGACCCCTAGGAAAATTCCTTCAGGTTGTTTTACAAACAGAAAAGTTCCATATACACTTTTTTCCCAGGTTATGTTCTGCCATTTTATTTAGCTGGGGTGCTGTGCTGAGCTCCATCACCAAAGTCAGTACAAAGTGGGCAACCAGCAGCAAGAGCAGAGGTGATCTTGGAGGAAAGGCAGAGTCTTCACCCTCATCGGAGCTGCTCTTAGTTCATACCAGGTTCCATTAGGTGCTCTTTAAAAAAGTAACGTGACTTCTGAAACTGCAACATAGTGCCACCTCTTTAAACTCACTTGTGTTCATATGGGCATTGGCTGAACTGATCTTGTTAAGTACAGTTCCAGTTATAAAACCCTGCAAAGCCATCTCATTGCATAATACTATTATGATGCCTAGATGCTTCGCTCAAAAGTCAAAAGGAGTTAAAGCTCTGTTACACAGCAAAACTGTGTACCTAATTAGAATACATAAACTGTTCAGACAGAAATGTCTGTATGTTTAAGAATAAGAAGGATTTAACTTCTAACCAACCTTAGAACACATTCTTGTATGTATCCTTTACTTGTTAATCTGATTTTATTTAGTTCTAAAAAGGGGCTTTGCATGCTAATTCAGATTAATCAGGTCTGACTGCATGTAATTAAAAATTAGTAAAACAAAGGCAGACCCTAAATCAGTTCTTAAAGAACATCTTCCTTCAACTACAAAAGATTAGACTTTATGCATCAGTAGCTCTGAAAGCAAAAAGTTATTATTGAAGAATATGCTAACATTTTATCATTAAAAAATGAAGCACGTTTGCCTAACAAAATTAAATGATCCAGACAATAAAGCACATTTGCTGAGATCAAGAATGATAAAACCAACAGTAGAGTAAAATCCAATGCAAAAAATATTAAAGCCCATTACTGCAATGAGCTTTTGGCAAAGGACCTCTGTGCAATAGAGGTCATATAATGTTTCAGTGTTTGCACTGGATATAACCCAGGGAATTAATTCCAAGCTTACATTGGAAAAAATGATGGTATTTTAGTGTGCTTCATAAACAATGCAACCTGCACCTTTAAATTGGATTAAAATTAGGAAATTTTCCTTAATTACGGAGTCTTCTTTTTGAATCCATTGAATTTAATTAATTAATTGAATTTTTTTAATCCGTTTTGAATTTGAGAAGTTTTTTTCACCTAGTTTAGTTTACTGCAGTTGGATATTAGTATCAGAGCAAAATATCAGAATTCTCAAAGTGTTTTCATAATTTCTTTTGATTTATTTTTACAAAAGAGAATATTTGGAATTCTTACCAAAAGAAAAAAAAAAAATGAAAATCTCTGGAAAACAAAAAGCTTCATTACAGGGACAATGAAACGACCAGAGCAGATACACAGCAGTTTCTTTCACAGCTAAAGTCATGTCCTTGGTTATTTTATGTAAAAGGAGAAAAGGAAGGTTAAAATTCAGCTCTGTCTCCAAAAACAGGCCTTCTTCTGCTTTGCAAGTCCCATTTGTGTTACTAAACATCTTTCAAAGGAGTCTTCAGCCTGCTCTTGTATGCAAATATGAATTCCCCTGCTCCCCCATCTCCATACAGGTATCAGGGCCAGAAACATCAGTCCTGGCAGCTGCTTTTACAACTACAGTGAGGTTAAGATCATATTGCCACGGGAAGTGCTCCTCTGAGACCTGAATATAAACCACTGTGGATACTATGCCCCATCTAGGATAATGTCCAGGAGCAATGAACCTGGATGTGTTGGCTTGCAGTGGTGCTGCCTCAGCAGATGGAGACGCTCACTGGTGAAGGGTAGAGCCTTGGCACCTCCAGTGGCTGGCATTTATTTGCCACAGCTGGGAAGGATGCTGCCCACCAGCCCAGGGGGCAAATAGCCCCAGAGGTACAAGTAGGGAAGAGAGGCATCTAAATCTAATAAATCATCCTTTGAGATCAACCACAGAGTGCAGGCTTTTTCCCAGAATAGGTGTTTATTCATGCTAAAAGTCCCTCATTTTCACCAAAAAATGGAATTCAATATATTGAAATCAGCTCTTTGTGAGGGCATCCAGTCTGAAAAAGTCTTATTTACTTCTTTGGAGTCAGCATTTTAAGATGAACACTGTCTTGTCCAGGTTACCTTCCAATTATTAACGGCTGCTGCAAGCATTTGTCTAACAAGGGATTTCAGAATGCGACACAGTTACAGTTGCACATATATTAAAATATAGAGCTTAAATTTATCTCAGGACACATAAGACATCCTCTGGGAAAGCTGCACAATGCATCTATGTTTTCTATTTTTGGCAATAATTAAGCTACACTATGAAGAGTTATTAGACTAAATGACACTGTAAACCCCAAAAGCAAAATATCTAACATCACAATATGATGTTCTTAGTCCTGTCTCATACCTCATTCTTTTCAGCTCTACTGCAAATGAAAATTAGAGTCAATGGAAACTAAGAAAGTCTTTTATGCATGGAACAACATATTAACTCAGTGAGAAAATAAATACTGTTTACCTTTTTCTGTTTAAAAATGTAAATTCTTCCTGCTGCACAAATTTGTAAAGTAAAATTGCTCAGTACTTATACATCTCTCATGCTTATCTTCTAAATCAACAGTGATAAAACCAGAATTTTGAAAGTAATAGAGTATATAATAGGAAATTCCCTTTGTCACTTGCATTAACACAGTGCAATGAAGTCCAAAATATAAAAATATAAACTATGATTCTGACAATAGTCACTTGGAAGAAAAGGTTATCATGGATTATATATCTTCCTTTAAATAATGCATCACACGCTTTTCTGAACCACTGCAGTTCCTTCTCAAGGTGTTGTAAAAGCTGAACAACCTGAAGCATATTTATACAGATTAAGTGGTTTCTAATACTCCAAAGAGCACTTAATCTGCATGAATGTGCTTCGTGTTGCTATGTGCTTCTAAAGCCTGGACAAAGAGCCTAAGTGATTCTGAAAGTCTGCTGCACATTTGTATTTTGATAAGTCAAACAAAGGCAAAAATGGAAGAAATATGTTAATTGGTCCTGGCAAACAAGACAAGCAACTGGCAATCAGAGGCTTTCCAGCTTGAGCTTCTTATTCTCCAGCCATGTCCTTAAAATGTCTCAAATTATACTAATAATGCAACTTATTATGCTAATATAGACTCAAAAATGGGATAATGCTGGCAATGATGTATCCTTGATAAAAAAGTTCCATAATCACCATGACTAATGTTTATTAAAATTCTGCCCTAGAAACTGAAGCAAAGGCCAGCTGGTTTACCTTAAGGGTTCTGCTGTGGCATTTTTCAAATATTCTGTATTTATCGCTTTTTTCTAGCAAACCATCTAAATGAGAAAACAGTGGTAAAACACTTGGCAAAAAAACCCTTCAGATTCTGACACCTTCCTCTGGCAGAGCCAGGAAATGGTTATTCAATAGACAGCAAACATATCTACAAGGTATGCTGAAAGTGAAATACACATAAAGAGAATTTCAACATAAACCAAACTGATTTGTATATCAGTTCCACACTTTACCCAGTGTTTGCTAAAATAAGGGAAGAAATTACAACAGCAGAATTAACACAAAACTGATTGCTCTTCCTGACTAATGTGGGGGGACAGACTCAGTGGTGTGTCTTGTTGCAGATGTCCTTCCTCTACCACCGTTTGAGTTAAGAGCACAAAAAATGTCTTGTGACAAGCAGAAGGAAGATATTCTCCTACTGTATTTGCATGTGGAAAATTAAGAAACTTGGTGGTAGGTAGGTTCTGAAGGCACTGTGGCATATACGATATTTTTTACTCATGTAATTCAGGCTGTGTCAGAGGGTAACTTTGAAAGACTGTCAGAACGAGGCATGCTGTCAGCAAGGTGCACTGTTTAAGTTTCATCCAAAATAAATACAAAGGCATCGGCATTTTTTGTTGTTGTTTTACTCTATGCAAAGTAATAGTGTGTGGGATCTTGTAGAACATGTAACAAATATTCAGTACAAACTACTTTTCCAGGAACTGGGTCCCAGAGCTGTATAAATATCTCCAGAAAGCAGTGCCCAAGGCTTTAAGAGTATGTGAAATGAAAAGGATACATCTGTCAGCTGGTGCCTAGCACGGGAGGCAAACTGCTGAGTGAATTGGCAAGGGAGAACAGAAGATGATAATGAAGACAGCACTAAAGTCACTGGAAGAGATGGAAGGTAACATTTGCTGGTCTTCAGTTCAGCATGGTTCAGAGCGCTGGATCATTTGGAATAGTTCATTGATTCCTAAGGCATAAAGGTACTTTTACTTCACAGAGTTTTTGTCCTGGATATCTTCTACTGACACTTGTCCTGAGAGACAGAAACAGTTTTCCAAGCTAATAAACAATTCACAAAGTGCTTGCCACAGTAAAGCAAGGAGCATTTGGGGTTCATAAAGGAGTCAGAGTAATAGCTGTAGGGAGAAAGAAAAAGTGAAGGAAAAATGATGTATGGCTCAAAGTTGCCATTTCTTTTTCTTGTTTATGTTTTCTGTAAGTTTATTTACTGTAATCCTAAAACAGCAGTATAAGCTGACCCCAGCCTCAGGGGGAAAGCGAGGTCTGCCATAATATCTTTGGAAGGGAAAGCTACAAGTCAAGAAAAATACAGGCATATAAATGGATGCTTCAAGCCAAACATTTAGGCTACAATACTGAATAATTTACACAAATACTTTGTGTGGGATGTGCCCTAATTCCAACTGTTCAGAAACTGCCATATTGAACAAGTCCTCTGTATGCATAGGGACAGGATGTTTTGTGCCCTGACATCTTAAAATGTTAGGGGTAATAAAATCAGTGCAATGTGCAAAGCATGACACACACCAAACTGCTCCTTCCTCGCATTTGTCACTTTAATGAAGCCATAAAACTTGGGCATGCAGTGAGGATGGAGGAATCAGTGGTGTTTGGGGTTTTTTTTTAAATACTTGGGTGGAATGTGGCTATTTTGTCATGAGGCTGGATAGGTTCACAGGTGGAGCAGAACAGACAGATCTCCACCCCTTTTAGATTATTCAAGAGTTGGATGTTAGGATAAAATTCAGAGCTGTGAAAGAGTTTTCCCTGCAATCATTAGTAACCTCTTACTGATGATTATACATCTTCTACATCTCTCATGCTTATCTTCTAAATCAACAGTGAAAAAAACCAGAATTTTGAAATTTTGAAAGTTGCTTGAAAATTTTCATATGCCTCTGACATGTCCCAGAAATGTAAGTATGCAGGACAGCCAATTCCTAACAAAATCTTTGATTTTGAAAAAGCAAGTCTAGAAACTCCGGTGCCATAACACTGCATTTTATTTGCATGCTGTAGGATGGTTTCTTCTGTATTTCACCACACACTGGTTCCAAAGGAAATTAGGCCATATGGTGAGCAATTTGCCCATGTGTGCAGTTTAACTTTGCCCCTAACAGGTGTGGATATCGCAGCAGGAATGGACTAACGGGATTTTTGTCACTCAGCTGTTTGCCTGCTGTGAAAGGGCACCCTCCCTCACTGCCAGTCTCCATCTCTCCATCCTCCAGACAGCTGAAGGGCTAAGTGCACCATGTTGCCTGATGCTTGTCCATCTCTTCTATGCCACTGCTAGGTAACTTTTTGAACTGGCCTTCTCAGACAGCTGTTTTCAGCTTCCCCATTATCTCTGTCATCCCTGCCTTCACAATGTACTGGACACATCTTTTGCAAGACCATGCTTCAGCCCCACTAACACATCTCTCTGGGCCTGTCACCCTGCCTTCCAGTGGTGCAAACACCATGATTCTCCTCCCAGCAGGCTCTCAGGGCCAAGGGGGCTGGGCTACCAGATCCCAGCAGGTTCTTGAACTTTCTTTTTGGGTGCTTAAGATCAGCAGTGAACACAGGGGGCAGAAGGTCCTTGTAAGCAGCAAAGGATTTCATTGTCACTTCTCTTTGTGTGCACCTCTCTTCAACCTGGGAAGAGAGCACAGTACAAAAGGTGTTCACAGCAACAAGAATGCTGTGTTCAACAGTATTTTCATAGTATGGTTTTGTAGATACGAATTTCTCAAAAAAATCCCCTTTCTTCTCCCCTTACCTTGCCCTTCTGATTGAAGCTTTGCCAAGCTAATGAATCCAACAAAAGCAGGAAAAGCAACATAATAATCCAACCAAGACAAAGTAGTTATAAATTATTACAGGCAGCTCCAAATTCAATCTGCTGTTGTCCTGGTGACTGACTGGGAAGCAACAATAATTTTTTTGTTTCTTCTCAGACTGCAAGATGTCATCCACAATAGTCTGTCTTCCCTCTCCCCCTTCCCCAGCCTTCCTTTTCTAGCTCTTGATGTTTCCCCTTTCTCTCAACCTGTTTTCTAAAGCTATAAGCTTTGGAGTAAAGCAATCCTTCGACTTTCAGTGCTATCTCCTACTGTATCTTTTTCTTCATTGTTTCAGCATTTTTTAAGAAAAGCTCAGAGGCACTGGACCCTTGGTCCCTTGAAGAGTTCCCTGCCCTCTGCAGTTCTTGCATTTTCTTTTTTACACGCTGTCCTGCAGCCCTGTGTGAGGTTACCTCAGACCAGGAGCCAGTACACCACTTTGTCACCCTGCTGCTCTGTGCTCCTTTGACTCCCTTCTGCCAGGCACACCAGTATTTCTACTGCCCATCGCTGACTCGGAGCAAACAAATAATGAAGCCGACCTCATCTCAGAAAATAAAGCAGTCTTTTTACCTGGACACATGGTAGCAAAGGGGCTCAGGACTCCATTTCACCTTGGCTTCTCCATTTCACTGCTTCTTTGCTCTTTTTCATTTTCACTCATCCTGTGCAAAGAAGAAATCTTCTAATATATATATATTAAGAATACAAATTTATTATTTTTATTACTTTCCTTCTCTGCTGTCTAAGAATTTTTTTTAAGTTTTCATGTTTCCTGCAGAACACATAGAAGTGAGGCAGTTTGTATGTTCTTCAGTTTTAAGAGCAATGATGGACACTAATATATCACATATTTATTTAAACTACATCAGTAGTCTGTCCTCCATCAAGAGGGAGTATAGAAATTTTCCTAGACAAAGCATATATCAGGTATGAAAAATTGCAAATAGAGAATGTTTGCACATTTGGTGCCACAATATGTTAGAGTAAGTTGTTCATAAAAGCAAGTAGAGATACATAATTCCTATCGACCTACTTAGCTGGCTTTGTTTCCTTCAAAAATTTCCTCTTTCGAAAGTGAAAGCACTATTCAAGAGTATAAACCCACACTGCATTTAGGAATTAGCTGGAGTGGTGGTGTAATGCTTCTGTAAGGCAACATTTCTAAAATTTGACATGAAGAAGGCACAATGTTCTTTATAAAAGAGGGCTGGGGTGGGGAGATGTTTGGTTCAAATTGTCCATTGCATAAGGATCTCAGTGCCTTCTGTTAAGACAAAAAGAAAAAGAAAGAAAAATAATTATTTTTCCTATTACTAATCAGAGATTATAACAGAGGTGGGTGGTTTTCACCCTCAGTTATAGAGGTGTCTCTTGTCTGTTTTTACTTTCATTTACTAGACAGGAACATGAGAGTAAATTTCTTGGAAATTCACTGTTGGGGTTTTATAATTTCTGATTCCAAAAATCAGTTATAGGTGATCACCCATGTTAAACAAAGAAAAATTGTGAAGAATTCAATTCAGCAGAGTAAATACTAGTAATACAGCTATATATGGAATAAATTCTTCTTTAAAATTCTCCTGAAATACATGTTTGCCTGAACACATATCAAATTTACATCTGAGATCAGAGAAAGACCTAAGAAAGTGGTGCCAGTCATATTCTTGGCAGCCATCAATAGAGTAATGCTGTCAAATATGGTATAAATTTTCTATGAACACACTGTACATTCTGCTCCTCTTGCCTCACCCACAGCCATGCAAACAAGAGTGGGTGGAGGCTGGTGACAGCTTGGTCCCCCGTCAGGACCGAGAGGTGGCTCTTAAACACGCAATAGCATTGAATGTGACAGAGACCCCACAACAGAGGGGGGGTTTCCCCCAGGAAAAAACAAATGCAGGAGAGGATTCCTCCAGCTAATATAATACACCAAGGTGTCAGAGAACAGCAAGGAATAACCCCATGGCCTTGGTGACCATGGCATGGAACATATCTGTGAGCAAAGGATCCAAAAAGAGGCTGGAAAAATGACAAAGAGAAAAAAACCCAAGGAGCTACATCCTAGAAAGACGGCAAAAAAATAGGTGGAGAATCAAGAAGATATTTGCTGCCATGATGTCAACAACTAATGGCACACTCTGCTAATAGCTTTTTGCTCAGCAACAGCGATGTTAAAAATGGTTTTGAGAATTCCCATCTACCTTCCTTTCCTACTGCTCTTTTTTCCACACCACACCCTTACTTTTCCAGGCACTGGTGCTTCTTGCACCCTGAATAGAGGAGTTGCTCCCACTTGAAAACTTAACCAGCATAAATGACAGTGAAAAGAAGGGGAGTTGTGGAAAGAACTAAATGAAGGGGTGATGTTTGCTTAAGACAGCACTACTGGAATGTGAATTTTGCCATTCTGTCTTGCGTGCCTTCACAGTTACACTTCTTTCACCAGTACTGCTATGCTTTGCTCTAATCCCTTGCAAAGCTGAAATAGAAAGGTATAATCAAATGACTCACCCCTCCTGCCTGCCCAGGACCCCCATGCTGTCAGATAAGGGCAGGCTGGACTCCTCAGGGAGTCCAGAGAGACACACACCCACCGTTCAGGCATCTGAGACCGGCTCTGCTGGTTGCTTCCCCTCAGTCAGAAATCTGATTCGAAAGGACAAGCTGGAAAAGTCGATGGAATAGCCTGACATTCCCCTCTGCACAGACATACTGCTTCAAAAGCGGAGATGAAAGGCAGCCTCACCTTCCTGCTTCCCTCCCCAGGGGCACCTAACCAAGGGTTGGTTGTTAATATACTCTTTGGGAAATGGGGGTGCTTAAAAACACATATTAAAAATAAAATGGCCTGAATCACATTTTGGAAAGTGCCCTCTACAGCTGATACAGATTTGTGTGTATCAAGAGCACTTTCAAATACAATGCAGTAGCTGTTCTTGGTTTTGGGATTGCAGGTGGGCCAGATGCCATAAATGGATGCCTACAAAAAGAGATGCTGGAAGTTGAAAAGCAAGTTGTTCCAGAGAAATAACATGTTGAGAAAGACCAGAGAAGTCACAAAGTTCACCCCATCACCCAGTGCACATCATGGTTTAACTCCAACTGCCAACTAAGGACCACACAGCCACTCACTCACTCCCACCCCATCCACTGGTGGAGAGAAAAATCAGAAAGATAAGATAAACTTTGTGGGTTGTGATAGGAACATTTTAAAAATTGAAATAAAATAAAATATAACAGCAGCAGCCATAAAAATAATTAAAAAAATAAATAAAAATAATGTACAAACTCCACTTCTAATAATAATAGCTATTAAAAGGAGGGAGAAGAACATACCCCCAAAAAAGTGATGCACAATACAACTGCTGACCACCTGCTGAATGATGGCCAGTCCATCCCTGAAAAGTGATCAGTTCCATTCCAGCCAACTTCCCAAATTTATATACTGGGCATGGCATTTCATGGTGTGGCATATCCTTTGGCCAGTTCAAGGTAGCAGTCCTGGCCATGCTCCTCCATGGCTTCTTGTGCACCTGCTTTCTGGTAGAACATGGGAAACCAAAAATTCTATGGCTTAGAGTAAGCTCTGTTCAGCCACAAGTAAAACATCAGCAGATAATCCACATTATTCTCATGCAAAACCCATAACACAGCATTGTACCAGCTACTAGGAAGAAAATGAACTCTATCCCACCTGAAATGAAACCAGGACAGCTCTGTCACAGCTAGGCATGTGCTGTGTTACCCGCTAGCAGTTCGACATTGCACAATGTCCACCAAGGTCCCATTTTAAGCACTATCATTCATTGTTGGCCCCTGATTCGCAGTTACATCTATATAAGGCTTCAAGTTTTTTCCAAAAATCCAGCTGGATGCAGCTTTTCTGAGAGATACTCAGACAAACCCTCTGTCATAGGAGCTGTCCTGGGCCCTGACCTGGTGCATAGGACAGTTATAGGACAGGCAGCCTGTGGGTCACGCTTCCAGATAGTCCTTCAGGGCAGGTCTAGGTGGTAACAGAGAAGGGAAATGCCATTTAAAACACAAATTCTGTCCATGAATTTAACAGGAATAGATCTGCTCTTTGTAATAAGTACTCCTGCTATGCACGGGTTAGTTCAGATACATGCACACGTACGTATCTATGTGCATGTGTGTATGCAAATACATGTTTATACACATTTAATATTACAAAAACTTCTTATGTATAATGTCTTTTCTGAACAGATGGTTACACAGAAAAATACAACAAATTTTGCTGGATAAGTACTAGACCTGTCAGTTGACACACAACAGTATTTTTTATTATACATTGATCTTATTGTACTGTAGGTTTGAATGGCAAACAAAAGCTAACATCAACCTGTTTGAGCATATCCTAAATGGGAATGATTTAAGGCTACTTAGGAGAAGGATCACTCATTTTTTGTTGTGCCCCCACCTTATTTGCAAGTTAATGCACAAGGCAGACCTTAGGCAGCCTTAATTTAGTTTGGCCTCTTAGCTCTCGAATCCCTCATCTGTACACTGCCATTCAGCACAGCAGGGGTGTCAGGTTCTCAGACCAGAACAACTCCAGTCCCTCTAATTATTGAGTGAACTTCGTCTTTGGCTTTCACTGAGGTAATGGAGCCCACAGGGAGCCATGATCAGGTCTGAAGTATAATGAAGGTCATTCTCATCAAGATATTTATTTCTTTAATTTATAAGAATGCAGAAAAACACCTATCCTGAGTTGTAAAGACGATTGTGTTGTCTAAGTGTCTAAGCCATAGCCAAACTACAGATAAATCTGTATCTCATGAAAAAACACTAAGAACTTCTGAAATGGAAAATAAATCTGCATCATCTGCACTGCATGTTACCCACAAGGCCCTCCAAAGTTTCATTTTACCATTAGTGTATCCCTGCTGAGGTGACTGGCATTCAGCCTGTGGAGTGGGATAGCTGCTTAGAGTTTCCCAGGTTTCCCAGGTACAAGCACAGATAGGCAGCCAGAGAGGTTCGAAGGACAAGCATGGGATAAAAAGAAAATCTTTTTGAATCACATTCACTCTAGCTTAGTCAGCTGGGGAAGATAAATCAGCTGTACAAAACCTGGCCGCATTTGTTGTCTAGACAAAGTTAAGCTGGATGAAAAGGTAGATCCTTTCTTCTTTTAGAGAAGGGATGTGTTTGTGGAAGGTACTGCTGAGATAACCCTGAGGGATGAAATCTCCCCTTTGCTCACAGTGCAGGGAGCACACATGGAGTAAGTGGAATTATTGAGACTCCCATGCTATGGGAGGCCTCTACTCAAGGCTGTGGACTGTTAATCACAAAATCTAACAGGAATATGAGGTAGGGAATGAGACGGGTTTTTTTAAGGCTTGGGGAGCAATGATAGACAATGTTATATTACAAATAATTAGGCTTAAGGAGCAGGTGCATGGTTAGTGGTGTGGACTGATTCCACTTTACCTTTCAAAAGCCTTCAAAAAGCATCAGAACACAATGCCAGTTAGGGCTGCAAATCCAAGCACTGCTTTGGGGGCTATTGCAACTGATACCAAGGTGACTTTGTGTTAAGTCAATATGTTTTAGCAGACTCCTCTAATGAAAACAAACAAACAAGCCAACAAACCAGCCGCTAAAAATCACTGCAAGTAAAATGTCATTCCAAGAAAGTCGAAAGAGTCTTTGTGAATGAAGTTTTCTTTTACAATATTAGAGACATAACATGCCTCTAAGGTCTGCATGGGGCACATGGCAATGAAGTTGATCCTGTTTTCTTTTGTTTTGAATTTTCAGGGCTCTACTTAATTATTCTTCCTTCTTACACAGAATAAACGAGGACAAGAAAGACCTTTGTGTTTTCTAAGTAATTGTAAGATAGACAAGGAAAACATGTCATGTAATTTCTTTCAACTCTTAAAGGCTCCTAAATAAAGTACATCTTCCCCAGTGAAGGATTTACAGTAGCACTGAAAGACCTCTTTGAAGGACTCAGCTTTCTTCCAGAGAGGCCTCATGGTATGCTTCCATTCCCACATCTTTGATTTAATTAGATATTATTCAGAGCATGCTGAATCTCCAAATTTTACTCTATTATTCAAATAGCAGGCTACCAAATCTTACAATAACTTTTCAATTCTGCCTTTAAAAAAAAAAAAAATTCTATTACAAGGGGATTTAAAGCTGAGTTTGTGTTTGGTTTTGGTCTTGGTGGTCTTTCCAACTGCCTGCCTTCTTGATTCCTATCCACAGTCCTGCTAACATGACTTTTGGACAAGCTGACCTTCATGTCTGGATGATTTCATAACTGCATCCTATTCTGATCCTCCAGACAACACATCTTGACTGTGTCATGCAAGCTGGGAATGTTTTCCTCTTGTGCATCTCCTAGCCCCCTCCTCACAAACAGAATCATCCGCTCAACAGAAGTACATCCAAGATTTTCTTCAAAATAAAACACAATTTCAAATTCATTTTTCTGCCTGGGATTTTGAGATAATTCTTTTCCTTTGTTACTCAGAAAGTTCTGAAGATTCCTTGTTTTACAGATATAAATATAGGTGGATTTTTTTTCTCTTTTTTTTTTTTCATAAATCTCTTCTATTTTGTTTTCTTCCAGTGTCTCTGTTAACTATTTAGGCTATTTCTTTGTAGCCTTTTTGAAATGTGACAAGCATTGTTCTCTCTCCACAGTTCAGAACTGAAAGTAAAATTTCAGTACTCTATTTTGCCACACATCTGTCACTCATATAATGTAATGTAGTTATGAAGAAGAAAATAAATGCAACTCCCTTGAAAAACCCTGAACACCCTCCAGGTCCTACTAATTTCAAGGGAACTCTAGCCTATTAACAGCTCTGAAGACTAGTCTTGTTCATGCAGTCTTTTTGCTCCCCTGCAAAGCACATAGTGAGTGCCACCACAGTGGCACACACTGAGTGACATGTGCTTCATTAGAGTGGGTTTATAACTGTCCCTTTGAATTTACATAGCAAAATCCTGTTCATAATGTCCTTTGCCTAAATTTCAATCACTACGTCCTGAATCCCTACTGTGGATAAAGAAGAGAGGACTTTGATCAGGTTTGTGAAATGGACACCTAAACTACGATTTCTGAAGGTCCAAAATGTTTTGTAACCTTGACAAGGCTAAAAAGCATCTTTAAATTGATTTTGAATACAAGCTATTCTACTGAATGTTGATACACTGAATATTTTTTAATATGACTTCAAGTAGCTCTTGTTTCTATTGCATTTTAAGGTTCATAACTAACTCTTCAGATGGTTTAAATGCACAGTTCTGTTAGTTCTAAAGAGACTTTGCTACATTGCACTAATTGAAGCCCTTATAATTTAAATGTATAGCGTTAAGAAGGAAATTCATATCTTTTATGTTCTTTTCTGCACTATCAACGCTTCCTATTAAATAGCCACACTGTCTTGTTTCTTCTACAAAAGATGCACACATCAAAACCAACCAACTCAGTGAAGAGTTTTATTTGCCGCAGTATCTTTATGCATTCAGACAGAAAGGAACTTATTAATACAATATAATTCTACACTAGAAAAAAATCAGACTTGAAGCTATCTAGTTTTACAGGAGCAATAATGGGAGTGTTAGAGTCAAGATAGCATAAGCAACTGTCATCCTTTGACCAAGCTTTGAACTTATGCCTGCTCTGTGTTCTTCCACCTTGGCTACCTCCAGTGAAACAAGATAAAAGAATATCTTTTCAAATAAAAAAATGAATGTTTGCAAAATGTACCATTGGATTCAAATACTTAGCAAAACGTCTGACCTTCAGTCCTACTGAATTCAAAACACAAAGGCAGCTTTGAAATGCTGCAAATTGGGCCCAGCTGACATTTAAACATCAATTCTGAATGTCCACACCAAAATATCGATGCGTCAGGACTGGGGCTATTGATTCTTTTCAACATGTTTCAGCCATCTGCTTTCCTTCACTTAGTTTCACTTCTGTCAGTTCTTACAATGAATAGACTTTGGTTGGGGATTCACATGCAAAGAAACCTCTTGTTTGAAATAAAAATGGATCAAATAATAGTGTTTGCCTGAAATTGTTGCCCAGACCTTGTACGGCCACACCGCTAGCTCTGCTCACCCAGCCCTGCTAACAGGAATGTTCTATAAAACAGGTGTTGCCTCTGAAACTCTTGCATGGAAAACCCTTGCCCTGAAAAACAGCTAAAGTCCAACCCATAAATTGCTTGGATCCTGGGATTCCTGTTTTTGTGTTTTCGGGCTGTTTGCAGTAATACCAGTGCATGGTTTAGCCTGGGCTTTTGTCTTCAGAACTCCCCAAGCCACCATTTTGGACAGATCACTTTTCTTTACTCCTCTGCCAAGTCAAGCAAGATACCTTAAAGCACCTTGGCTCATCTTCATCTTTGGTCATAAGGGAAAGGAAAACTCTTCTGGACAGAAACATCTACAAGTTTCATAAAAATGTCCTTCTTGCCCTCACTCAGGGGTTTGATCACTCCCTTCTCTCTCTTCAGATCTTGGCCTGTCTGTCCCATGACAAAGGATTTCAATGCTGAGGACAGAGGCTGCCAAAAACAAACTCAGGATTCACCTTGAATGATCTCTGAATTAGGCAAGAGTTCAGGACCAAGTAAAATCCAAATTCACATGGTTGGCTATATTTTTCTCTCATTCACACCTAGTGCATAATTCTTTCTAGAGTTTTTAAGCATTCTGGGAGGGACCTCTAGAAAGGAAAGCTAAAAATCAGGAGGGCAGTAAGATAGGCACCTTAAGTTGTAGGTCTGAACACAATGAAAGCGGGATGTGCTGGAGGAGTACTGCAGGTACTGTTATGATTCTGCCAGTACCAGCAGGTGGGGTGCTGCAAGGGAATGTTTATTTGGCCAGGCATTCCTGAAATAAATTTTGATTATTAGTGCTAAATTAAGCCTAAGTGCTAAATAAGTGCTAAATTGCTGTTTGTTCTTGGGGCTTCTGGCTTTCTTGTTGTTGTTGTTGGGTTTGTCTTTTTTGAGGGAGGACTTATAATTTAATCTGTCTTTTTTATCTCTGAGTGCTGGCAACCTGTCTGGCCATATGGCATTGGAGAACAGCTCTGTTCGGTTCCCATTGTGTCCTACCACTTAGCAATCAGATATACTCAGGTGTTCTGAAAAGATGGAGGCAGATCATTGTCCCCATTTTATGAATGAGGAAACTGAGAAAGAGGTCACAGGGTTTCCTTGGTCCTTCTTGGGACAGAGTTCCTAGAACAGAGCAGCCAACCCCTTGGCACGCTCCTCGCTGGAACAGCACTGTTGCCTGGGATGGCAGCATGAATGGCACAGGTGTGGGGGAGCCAAAGGTAGGCACAAGCTGTTCAGTTTAGATTTTCATCAGGTTTTAAGTGCATCCTCCACTTTGCATTTGAAAAACTAACTGATTGGGCTATTATGTTTCTTCTCACTTCCAGATGCATCCAGCTGCATTTCTGCTCGCACAGAGTAAGGGACACAATCTCCACAAATCCTGTGTTGCTACTTGTCACATAATGGAAAAATACACTGACTGGGTTTTTTGTTTGTTTGTTTTTTTGTTTAAATACTTTAATTGAAACAGGTACAAAAAAATGGACAGAAACTTTCAGATAAATTAAATTAGGTGGAAAAACAACAAAAAGGAAAAATGAAACCTGCTTTTAAATCTTTGAGACCTGGGATGTAAAGAGATGTTTGAAGCCAATGGAGAGCCTCATGAGTAGGTTTCACTTCCTTATCTCTATCTCCATTTGTAATGTATTGTCCTAAGCCACTTCATCTGAAAAATAATTCAAGGAATAAACATGTTTCTAGCTTTTGCTGTTATGGCCTAGTATATTTAGTCAAAGAAATTGGGTCAGTGTACTTTTTATTTTCTTTCCATTCTACTAACTCAACAGGATACTGGCCACATTCCAAGCATGCTGTGTCCCATTCCAGATTTCATAGACACTGAAAAAAATAATACCAATGAAAAAATGGACTGTGGATGGCTCAGCTGACACAGCCACAGGCAGGAAATGGCTGGTTGTTGCAGCATATTATCCACAAAGCAAGGCAGACTGTAGGTTTTGTTATTTTACATTTCATCCTGCCAACCATGTCTATTGGTTGTCGCAATCAGAGCTGCTGCTGCTACTGCTGCTGCAGGGTAGAAAGCAAAAACTAAAATAACAAAGATGGAACAGCAGAAGCTTCTGCTGGTGCTATAAATACACACAGTGGAACAGTGTAGGTATAACCTGTTATTGACTTGATTAAGTCATTGGTCTCCAATACTTATTTTATTGTACTTTTTTAGAGGACTGGGTGATAGTGATTAAAACTGGTTATTTGGAGATGAGAAAGTTTTGTGAAATAAAATAGCTTATGAAAGGGACATAATGGAAGTCTTTCTGGTGCACAGTGGAGAGGCAAAGGAGCTACAGCTATATGCATGTGTGTGGATATATACATATATATGTGAGAGAATATATGTATGCATGCATGTTATGCATGTATATTTATATATATATATATGTGGGACTAAAAGCTCCTGAAATCTAAAGGCATTTTCCAAATATTATCTTCTCTCCTTAGTCATCTTAATATGATTATATAACTAACCAATTTCACTATAGAGGAGGAAGCATTGTACACCTACTCTTGGCATAATGACAATATACAGGAGGGTGTTAAAAAAATTAATATCTAATTAGCTTCACAATATCACTCCTGAATAAAAACAAAAGTATCTTTTCATTTCTAATCCCTTATAACAATTTATGTGTGAAAGGTACAGCTATTTAAAATCTTCCCTTGTTTCTCATTTGTTGGGATTTTTTGGCATTTATATTTTTGGTGCATTTTTTTGATGCATATTTTTGTGAGCCTGGACAAAGAAGACAGAGAAGTTGACAGTCTGAAGAGCGTGTGTGAGAGTATGTTTGTATATTTACACACGTAGGTGGGGTGGAGGGGTAGATAAAAACAATGGGAATATTTTAAACAGTTTGGAAATTTAATTAGGAAAGATTCAAAGCAGTTCAGATGCTGCAGAGAGCCTTGTAAGATTCAGTTGCTCGGATTGCCACAGCATCCTCCAATGCTCCCATTTAAACCGTGGAGAGCACCCAATAGAGCTGGGACAACAGCGATACTCAGCTTATGCACAACATTACACACCAAGACACAGGCTGTAACCTTCTGTAGAATCACAGTGTCTCCAGCTATTGCTTGAATTAGTTGAATGACTGATCTGCCCTCACTAAGTGCAGAGCAACTTCATGTTCAGTGAAGCAGCAAACAACCCAGGGATTTTCCTAGCACTCCTATCAAAAGGTAAGTAATGCCATTATTCAGGTAAAACTGAGGCGCTGAGAAATCCCAAAGTAATTCACAGACACAACTGGGAATAAAAGCTGGACTCCCCAGTTCCCAGGCTTGTGCAATAACCAGTAGAAAACTCATCTCCTTTTAGTCAGTGGGGAAAAACAGCAGAATTCCCATGGGGGAGCTGGGAATTACTCAGTATAATCCTACAATTAAAAGCCAATACTTTTACTAAGATAAATCCTATTGTAATACATGCAATCTGCAAAAACGAAGACAGGATGAAATAAGGAAGACAAACCAACCTGGTCCATTGTTAATGAACTAAGATTGTTAATGGTTTATTCACGCTTATCAGACTGGTGTCAGACAGCAGCCGTGTTCTGGGAAAGCTTGTTACGGGCAATCTCACAATCATTAACAGGGATACACCTCCAGCCTCCCACAAGAGAAGCACTCCTTTATCAAAGGTAAACTGGATTTAAAATAACTGTGAGGTACAGCTTGTGAATTCTGCCAGGAAATATATAAAATCATTTTGGGATTCATTTTCCTGAGTCTTGTGTATTCTTTTCTTCTGGAGCAAACAAATATTCTGTATAACCGAACATGTATCCAGAATGCACTGCCTGAAGTCAGGATGTTTTTGGCAGAATTTGGAATACAACCCTAATCCCCAAGTCCCGGCACTCTTTCATCAGTGAAGAATTGCAATCAGGACCTTGTAGCAGCAATCAAACAGAAGTGATTGTCATGAGAACAGAGCACATGGAAAGGTAGGAGAAAATTGGATGGGACTTAGGACAAGTAAGAGATAAAGAGGTGTTATTGAATAAAACCAGTAGCAAGAATTCCTGACCTATTTATGACAATTTGATTAAGAAAGTGAGAGGTAACTATCAAAGAGGGGAGATGATAGCTAACAACTGATTATGGGAGGGTAAGCATTGACACTGTGTGACTCTGCAGTGGAGTACACTCAGCTGAACTTTTCTCTGTTTTAAAAAGCAAAGCTTTTTTCCCAGGTTTGGGATTTTTTTTTATTTTTCCATTTCCTTGGGTTATTTTTTTTTTTTTTTTACTCTTTTTTCTTGTTGTACCTGTCAAAAGAGTGATTCTGCTACCTTACAAAACCAGTGACATTTGGAAGCAAACCAGCCACTGAAAGAGACAGAAAGGTTCGGTGCTTTTAGCTCACCACCCCCAGCATGAAGGTCACAGCCCGCAGCATCACCCACGTAGAGAGGGTGATCCACAAGGTCCGGGCGACTCAGTCACCTGGCTCAGAGCTTGCATGAAGCTGAACTGTCGTTCACCCCTTATCAGTGCTCCCTCCACAAGCCCAATGTCGAGGTCAATTAGAGGGCAGCGTCGGAAGTAGGGCTGTGCGATGACTAACCTTGAAATTAATCAGGGTCTGGGGTTTTCCTGAGTTACCAGCCATTTTAGCCTGGTGCAGACAGTAATTCTTAGGAAAGGAAAGAAGGAACTGGTTGGCCTGCCCAAGCCAGATAGTTTACAAATAATTTCACTTGGGTTTTGAAACAGCATCATAGGAGAGCTTTCCCCACTCACTTGTATAGGAACCAAGCGTCATGCAAGTGTATCCAGGAGAAACAAATCTGCTAAAGTCAAGAAGCCACGAGTAAAAATTCAGGTTGCACATTAACCGAGTGACTAATATTACATGCTGAAATCGGTTGTCTGTAAAGAAATCAGGGCAGTCCTTCACAAGTGTGACCTGAATTCCATTTCTTAGCTTCAATATGCCATAAACCACTTCCCTTCCAAATAGAGTACATAAAAAAATCACACTTAATTTTGCATTTTCACAAAATCAGAAAAGGAATTACTAAGGTTCAATATGTTCAAAAGAAGTAACTCTTCACAGTCTGTCAATTATAGCTATAACAAGAAACTTCCAAAAATAGTTATTTGGAGGTGACTGTATTTCTATGATGAGAAAAGTGATTTCCATAGCAGCTTTTGCTTTTTTGCAAGAAAATAAAATATTTCCTGGAAACACAGATTTCTCCTCCTTTTTGGGTTTGATGGGGTTTTGTACAAACACATTTATCACAAAATGTTCCTGGGTCACGACAATTTCAGCAACACACTCACAATTTGTTTTCAGTTGCCGGTAGATCGTGGAAATTACAGGACAGCTTTTTGGTGCATTTTTGAGTTACAGAATAGGTTGCAGGGAATCAGACACATGATTTAACATATGTTAGATCCTGCAGACAGATTTGAGCTTAGCAGTAAGCATGTGGCTAGTCTAATTTAGAGGAATTATAAAATTAGGCAGGACTATTTCTAGGATTGAGTAAGTCATTCATTTTTAGACTCAGGGCATTTGAAGAATCTGATCACTTCTTTATTTCTGAAGGATAATTCCCTTAATTTTGTGGCATTAACTAGCTTACACCAATCAGTTTCTCAGTATCAAAGATAAGTGTCTGCTCAGGACAGCAGCCAGGGCTCCTTAATTCCTCTGAGTAATGCCATAGCAGCAGATGTATTGCCAGTAGTGAGATACAGGTGTTTGTAAAGCATGGATCTGAGTTTTACACTGTATCACCTGGCACACCTGAGCAGACAACTCACCTTGGTAGCACTGCCTCTGTCAGAAAACAAATCTGTTATGCTGCTGTGGCAAACAGCTTCTGCACTAAACCATTGACCCCTAATAGGCATCTAAACAATCAAGTGGGTTTTGCTTATCCCTTGTAGCATCTTTCCTGCCTGGGTATTTTCTCTGACAAACCTTCTGCTGGCTTCAAAGGCATTGGTATTTTTTCTATATATTTAAAGTCATGTGTTGCATACACACTGTGTTTATCTAAGAAGCACAGGGAAGGGTGGCACAGTATAAATCTGCCAATACTTCATGGATAACCTTGGATCAACCTTGGATCATATTCCATTTTATAGAATTTTACAGGCTGAAATTGCCAAAGACATGATTTTAATAAAAAATGTTATTAAATACAGGGTTTTTTTCCCTTTTTGTCCATAGAATATACATTGAAAATAGAATCAGAACACTTTAGCTTAACCTTTTACAAACCTATACCACAACAGAATAAAAAGGCTTTATCACATGTGGAATTTGGCTTTCATTTATAAAATAGAGTTTAACAGTGAAAAAAAAATCACACAATGTAGTATTTTTGCCAGCAAGATATTTTATCACCTTCTCTTAAAGCTCACAATAGAGAAATAACAAGGTGAAAGGGCAACTGATACCACATCTTTACCACAGAATTCTTCAATTATGCTTTATCTTTGATGCCCTCTTGCAAAAGACAAGTTTCAAAAAGTACCATGCAGATTATGAACCTTACTGTGGACTGCAGTAAACTGACTGCTACCTTAAATGCAAGTGTTAACAAGTGTCATTTACTATACCTTGAAGAAAAAGTCTGTGCCTTTCTGGTTTTTGGGGTGTTTGGGTTTTTTCCAGTTTAAGCTGTTTGTTCCTTAGAAGCATCAGGAATAAGTTGTTTTTGGTATATGAGAAGAAATTATTTTGTTGCTGAGCTCAAGTTCCATTTCACACTGCTGCAAGCATTGCCCACTCTTTCTGAATCATACAGCAAAACAACCCCAATTTCCTAGCATGAAGTTTCTTCATGAATAAGGTTTAATTGCCAATGAGATCTATAACTTTTACTCACCAAACACTTCTTCATCAATTACAGCTTCGTGGAACAAACATTGTCTAATCTTTTAGTCCAACTTACATTTCAAAACTGCTTCAGGAAAGTTAAAAATGTCACAAGTATAATAAACCCACAGCTTTGTATGTGAGAAGGCATGACAACTCATTGCTGTAAAAGAAACTAACTAGCATGCACAAAAAACCATGCCTGCTAAAAGAACATTAGATTTTCACCACATGCTTGTACTGGTTTTATACCATTGCATAATCTTTCTTTTGCTGCTTCTTCTGTTTGTATTCTCTAAATTTCCCAGACTGGCTTCTTGAACAAGCTCTCCTTCACCATAAACTTGCACCAGCATGAAGAAAGCAGAGACACAGGCAGGGGGGAAAATGGTCAAGTGTGCTCCCCTAACAGAAATATCTGTCTAACCCAGACTGCATGATTACCAGATAAAGAAAACATTTGTAAACATCCAGGTAAAAGCTTCTCAGGTTTTTCAAAATGTCAGAAGTAGATGCTGAGTCTTCAGCATCAGGTAAGAGTGCATTAAAGTACAGTTATTACATTTAACACAAGTAGTGTTGATATGTCTGCTGATATTTTTAGTCAAAAATTTATTTTTTCGTGGTGAAGTCTAATAATTTTGGCATGAACTGATTGATCTAAATACAGCTTCTGTAATTCAGCAATGTTCATGTTTAGAAATTACGTTTCCCATTGGGTTTGCTAGACTGATGAAATACAAGCTTCGAGTAAATGAAGCCTATGGGCCACTTTTGGCCTGGTTTTCTCCCTAGACTTACACTTGCAAACCCCACAGCAAAACTGATTTGTTGGGGGATTTTTTCATCCCCCCAGCTGGGATGGGACTGGCAAACCAAATGGTTGTATAAAAATGCCATGGAAAGAAACGAGGATAATGAATCCCTAACGTCCTAAAAGCAACAGGTTTTTGAATATCCATCTGGGGAAGTTTGAATCTGAGGTTTCAGTGCTCAACAAACAGATGAATCACCTAAGGATATGTGACAATCAGTTTATCAGCTGGACTAAAGAGCTGAGTATTCAACAAGGGCAGACACACATGGTTAAATAACTCTGCTACTGCATGAACACAGGGCCCTGTTATATGCCGTGATCTGAGGTTATATAAACACAGACATGCTCGAGCATTTGTTAGGGCTTTTTCATTTTTTATAGCATTACTGGAACTTTCCCGAGAGTGCGGAAACGGCATTTGTTGGAGAACAAGCCTCATTAAAATAAATGACAGTGTTGCTACTTCCTCAGATAACTTTGCTCCTGTCTCAACAAAGGTAGACTGGTTCTATTACTGGGAAACACTCTCTATTGCCAATTCTGTGGTAGAGGAGCGGCATTCTAAATTTAAAAATCCTTTGCTATTGATCCATGTTTATCACATAATACTACACTGGCTTGCATTAAACAGCGGAGATACATTTTCATCCCTATGAAGGGAATTAAATGCCCAATTCTTATTATTGTTAATAGTTGTGTGCCTAATGCCCAGCGTGCCTGCCTGCAAACATACCCCTTTAATTGCCTAATGTGCAGTCTTGAGAGAAGCAGATTATTCAGCTTTATGTTTCTGCATTTGCAAATATACCGAGGAGCTGGTGGCTGTGGCACAAAGAACAGATTTGTCAATTTGTTTATTTTCAAAACAGGACGGCACAGGGTCTTTGTTCTAGCAACTCTTGGCTATAGAGCTGAGAAATTCTAAAAAAAAAAAAAAAAAAAAAAAAGAGAGAAGCATTTTAACATATGGATTTCTACAGCGTGGGAAGGCTTTGCTTTGCATTCAGGACTCTTTCCAATCAAACTAAACGTTAGCTCAGCCCATTTAAAATGCATATAAATTGTGCTTATGGGCTTCCAGTTATGCTTACCCTCCTTCTGAAAGATACCATGAAGGGCATGAGCAGAAATGCAGAAATGTTTTAACCCTGAAGTTTACAGCTGAGGTTTTGTTATTGGGCTTTTTCCCCTCTGGATGGAAAAATATAGATATCTAAAGACTGTATTTAACACTGTTTTTTGAAGCAGTTGAGGGAGCTGTACAGTGAAAAGCATATATCCTGAACCATTATTGTTATTCTGCACTACACTAGGGTTAAAACAATTTTGGCTGCATTGATTAGTCCCCAGAGAACTTCATTAGCTTCAGTGAGACTAAACCTAATGCCACATCACTTCCCACAATGACAATACAAGAATTCAGTTGTATTAGGTGAAACATACTATTAAGAATTGTATGCTTGCACATACACTCCAAGGTTGGGAAGAAATCTGAAAAATTCATGCACATGATTTCACTGTGATTGCATCTGTTTTGGAATCCAAGGTTTATTGGAGTCCATAACACAATAAGTCATTGTATCCTTGGTAAAATCTTGTGGCTGAAGTTTTCTCTCTTAAAATAATAAAGACATTTCAAATAGGTTTCCCACAGAAACTGTCTTGAGATTCATTTAGTGCAGATCAATCTGTCCACATTATCTCTATTCACACATTCCAACCACCTCCATTGTCAGAAGGGAAAAGCATAACCCAGAAAAACATCTAAACAAATAAATAAATCCCTTTTCCTGTGCTTTGAGAAAAGCAGAATGATTCCTTCCCAGAGAAGCCTCAGAGAATTAGGTGGCTAATGCAAGAAGGATACATCAGCCAGAAGTCTCAAGGGTAACAAGGATGATGAGTTGTTTCCGCAGAGGCAGGCAGAGCTACATCCTGAAACTTTTGGTGTGTCTGAAATCAGCAACATTTCTGTTCTTTCATCCGGGGGGAGTGTTTTGCACAGGGAAGCCCCCTGGGTGCCTCAAGCCATTTCTCATCAGGCTCTGCCTAGGATAGCAGCTCTTGGCTGTATTCTCTCCAGGCTGTTGCCCCTGGGTGTTGATCTCCATGAAAAAAGGTCCCTCCTGCATCTCATAGCATCATGGTGTCTCTATGCCTGTGATAAGGTAGGGAGGAAACCATTCTTAGCTGCTTCATGTCACTAGGGCCAAGGCAGGGCAGAGGTTTACAACTCCTCGTGTTTCCCATTTACTTGAATAATTTTCTCATCTCTCAAACAGGGCAATAGCACACTGAGAAATAAACCTCTTTACTCTGCCATATCCCTGTAAGTGATATATCCTCATTAGCAACTGCCTGAGCCAGTCAGTCAAAGTTTTCCCAAATGCTTCTTAGCATCAGCTAAGTCCCATAATATTAATACCACCGATGTCTGCTACATCTCTGTGGGATTTAGCAAAGAGAGGATGTTATTAGAAGAGATAGTGTGGCTTTCCCTTCATTTGTTCTTACCCTATATTCGTTAAACCAGGAGCAGTTTTTCAAGTCACACCAATCAAACACAAACAGCTGGGACCTAATGTTCACCGTCAGATGCAGAAATCCAGTCTGTACAAAGCCAGATGTGTGCCTGGAGTGGTGTAACGGTACCAGGAACATCAGTTCCAAACCAGCTCTCAAAACCAGCACTGTCGTTACTGAGTTGCCACCTCCTCTTCACTAACCACAGCAGAAAAATCATTATTCTTTCTGCCACTCATTAGAGGCACTATTACCCTACTTGTTATGAAGTCCCATATTGTCAATACAACTCTTGGGAATGCTCCAGCTTCATTGGTTCAACTGGAGGGGATTTATGGGTGGGAAAGGGGAAGCATAAGATGAGGCAACGTGAAAATAAATTTATTCTGTTGCACAGGCAGGAGCGAAGTGACTCAAAGCTGCGTGAGCAAAAGCTGAAGACTCCTCTAAGCTCCCCGTACTACTCTACCTCGACAGGATACAAAGTGATAATTTATCCAAACATTGAAGACAGAGTTCCTCAGCTAGCATAAACAGGAGTTTACCCATTGGCTCTGGCCCTCCTGAGAACAAACTCCCATTGACTGATAAGTGATCCTGAGGATAAGGCACTATTGTTGGGCTGTTTCTAAGAGCTGGCCCTCATAAACTAATCCTTTCATGGGTGCCATAGGCACCACATTCTAAAGCACTACATTCACTTGAGAAATCCCACAATTAGAAGGCAAATTGACTCACCAATTTTGCCTGTAAAGGTCTTATTTTGCCAACCTATATTTAAGAGGGCACGAATCTAGGCATGATAAGATTAGTAGTGCACAAATAGGTGAAGAGAAGGTGGGGCTACACCAATGTATTTTCCAATCAAATTTACAAAGGAATTCTGTGTGCTCAAGGGCAATTATAGTCATGCAACTGTAGGTGACTGAAACCCATGACTAATAAAAATTAAATTGGCCCAAAATTAATCATATGCAGCAGGACTGATTTGATTCAACCAGATTAGCTGCTAAAATGCCTCGAGAGGGTTGGATTAGCAGAAGATATATCCTTCTATCTCAAGGCCCAGGGAGTAATATCTTAGAAAGGCAAATTAACAATAGAATACATTAGTTCCCTCTTGATCTCTGCAATGAAGAAGAAAACAAGGAAAACATGACTGTATGTGTTGGGTTGCTCCTGCATTTTGAGTTCTTCCATCAAACTTCTGCAGATGCTACAGTGCATGGTTGATGGCAGACTGAACAGAAAGCAAGAGATCACTCAGTGGTAAGTACAGGACCCCCAGTTTTGCATTATTTGACAGTGAAAAAATTGGTAATTGGGACAGATTTCTAATATTCAATATAAGAATGGTTAATCCAACTTTAAATCAAGAAAATGGGCTAAAACTATCTGGTCTTTTCAGCTTCAATCTAACCTTCTCTTCTACTATCTGAGCAAATGGTGACCTAAGAGTGTCTTTGTCAAAGCAAAACAGCCTTAGATATTCTTACTACCCTCTTCCCATCTCTAAATCTAGGATGAGACATCCATAGGTTCTTGTTTTTGTTTATCTCACCATAAAGCATTAGTAGTTCAAAAATAGAATAAATGTAACAAAAATGTAAAGGAAACAAAATAGTCTTCTCATACGGGAATGACATTGGTTCCACAACTCTTTCATTTTCCCTTCTAGAGCATATAAAAATAATTCCTGGAGTTTTCAAGTGCTACTTAGGACCTGTAACTCTAATGAAACTTTTTTGTAATGTAGCTGGCTAGCTTGCATAGTGTCTGGTCACTGTACTGGAAGCTGCTTTTAAATTTGAACCTAATATGAATTGACTGAATTCAGTCAAAATATGGACAGGGCCTCATTTATCTGAACTCTGGTTTATAGTAAATAGAACAAATCGGGTTTCATTTACATAACTCCCTGAAGATGCATATTCTACATAAATTTACTCACCTGTTCTTGTTCCTTTTTATAAACCTAGGAAAAGACAATCTCGCCAAGAGTATCTATTGGAAAGCCTAGGAGAGAAAATAGAATTGATATGTGTGGACAATGTTTTAATGTTTGGGAGGCATTTAGTTCAAGCAGTAAACACTTTTATTTTTATGAATAGTATTATTAAGAAGATTTCATGATATTAAGAAACCTTTGTTATTACAGCTTTCCTTGAATTCACTACTGAGTCAAATATAGCTGCAAAACCTTCAGTGTCTTTGCTACTTATGCTTGAATCATCTTTTACATTTTTCATAAGTCTCAATCCAAAGAAAGTAAAAGAAAGATTAAGTCCCTATAAAAATTATGTCAATTAAAATAATCTTTTTTTAATCATCTTCCTATGAAGATAAAAATATGTCCAATGTGAGCATGAGCTCTGTCTTCTCCCCTTACAGGATTTTTTAGACAAGATTTTAATCCTTTAGTCACCAATTGAAATATATTTACAGTGCTTATGGTACACAACACTAATTACAGAGGATTATAAGGAAATCTAATTTGAAAGAGGGCTTTGGGCATGACCTAGTCCAAATCCACACTCAGAACAAGGCTACTTTTGGGTGGGATTGCTCAGGACCTTGCCCAGTCAAGTGTTGGGTGTCCATGGGGAGTGAGATTTCACAGCCTCTCTGTGATCCTGTCCCAGTGCCACACCACTCTCTCAGTGAAGGACTCTCCCTTTAAGCCTTGCTGCACAGTGCTATCGATGCCTCAGCCTGTTGGCTTGCAAAAGGTCTTTTGCCTGCAATGCTGAAGACCTCCTTTTCTCCTTTTTCATGCCCAGCTTTGCTCCTTTTCAAACCAGCTGCCAGGGCAGTGCTTTCCAGAGCCTCTGCCTTGATGTCTTTTGTTGGTCTCTGGCTGCTTCTTCATGCTGTTTCTTTCAAGCACCTGCAAACAGTGATAATGTTGTTGTGGTAGGGAAGTGCTTTCTGCTGGTGTGACCGTCACCTCCTCTTTCTCCCCTTCTCCCCTTTTCCCTCCAGCTGTGGCATCTGGATTACATTAGAGACCCAACAATGTACATCCACAAAGCTCAGCTACCAAGCAGGAGGGCAGGGCACCTGCTGCTCACCAAAGCATGCTCCAGGCAGTGCTAACGCTCCTCTGCAGGAGCAACCAGCCTGGAGTTTGAGCAAGGGCTGGTGGAAGCTACAGAGTTACTGGGGGAAAATTACTGTAAGGGAACCCTAATGCATAGGAGGCAGGAAGGTATTACTCTAGGGAGCCTCATCACTTCCCTTCCTAGCTGGCTCGTGAGCAGTTTACCCATCACCTTCTTTCCATCTATCTGTTTCTCCTTCTCTTACTCTTTTCTTTTTCCCTAGAAATTACTCCGTACACCGTCTGCTATGGGTGGACCCTGCTGACACACTTCCATGCATGTGAAGTGCATGGAATATATATATATATATGCATGTATACCAATGCACACTTTGTGTTGAGAATGTTTTAGTCAGAATTTCCCTTTCTGCAACTTATTGCTGTCATCTCTCATCCCCTTTTTGTGCATGAAGAAGAGTCGGGCTCTGTGCTGCCTCTAATGCTTCCTCAGGTAATGAAAGACTGCAATTAGATACACACGCACAAAAGCACAGACTTTGCTTGTATGTCACATCCTCCAGTCTCCTCAATGTCTTAGCAGCCCTCCTCTGGACTCTTTCTAGTTAGTCAATAACTCTTTTGAGGTGCTTCCAAACCAGACCCAGTACTTCAAGTGTGGCTTGACAGTATGGAACAGAAGGGAAAATCACTTTGTTTAGCCTGCTGAATATAATCTCGCTAATGCAGCCCAGGATGTGTTTAGCTTTCACCCCCTTAAAGATACAGTGTTGGCACATTTAACACTACCAGGACTACAAGGTCCATTTCTGGAGAACTGCTGCTACCCCAGGAAACTCCAGTTGGTATCCATTCTTGGGTTTATTTCATCCCAAGCACAGGAATTTGCCTTTGCTTTTGTTGAACTTCACAATATTCCTTACCGCTCATTCATCCAGCTTGCTAAGGATCCTCCCTGGCAAGCCCTGCCCTGCAGCATGCCAGCTGCATCCCCCATATTTGTACCATCCATAACTTACAGAGGACTCATCCATGCCAGCCCATCAGCCAGGCTTTTGATGAAGATGAAGAACAAGATCAACCTCAATGTCAGATTCCCAGGAACATCAGACTGCTGCCAATTCAACTTCCTGTCATTAACTACTACTGCACATCCAGACCTTATCTCCTCAGGGAAGTTATGTGGATGTTTTTCCAGAGTATGTCAAAAGGTTTATTAAATTTGAGGCAAACATCCACTGCTCTCCACTTATCCACAGAGCCTGTCATTTCACCACAGAAAAAAATTCAGGCTCTTCAAGCACAAATTGCTTTCAGTAAACCCTTCCTGGCTTCCCAGGCTTCAGAGCTCTCTCAGGATTTCCCAGTTGTGTTAGCATGGTGTCCTTAACTCAACCATGCATTGACAAAAAACAACTAAGATTCCTCATTTTCTATAGTTAAGATTCTAGTCTGAGCAATTTTACGGGTATTGTGAAAGTATAAAAAGATCATAAAATTTAATGACTTAATATTTCTTAAACTTTCTACCACGACTTTTTAAGAAGATATATAACACAGCACTTTGAAAGGGGACATCCTCTTTTACAACAGTGAGCTCGTAGTCTGCAAAGCACAGATGCTTTTCTTTTAGTGGCTAAGACTATGAAATAAGTGAAAACTTAAGGGCCATATCGTTACTTATTTACATCAACCCATGCATTTAAGCTGCACTGTAACTGTACTAGTTTATGCAGTTTATGCCAAAGGAGGATCTGGGCTCCAGTTTCTATTTCCAGCTCTGTTTTGCTCATGTGAATGCAGCAGTTAATTCAGAACATATGGAAGAGGTGGGGGAGGGAGCTCCTGCTCTCACAGCTCATGCAGCTAGATTGATTTTTGCTAAAACTTAAAAAAAAAAACCAAAAAAAAACCACAGCACATACCACGTGTGACAAGTCACCATCCTGCATTTCTGATATGAATTATACTGTATAACAAAATGTGAGTGTAAAATTTAGCAGCACAGCAGTTATGCCACGCAACACTTCACCTGCCTGGGAGTACAGTTATTTCCATTTTCATAGTAATGGGCTATTGTATCCCAAAATGTGCTGAGAGAAAACACACTAATAGGATTTTATGTGAACACTTGGAGAACAAATTTATACAATGGAACTGGACCGGAATTATTTGATTAAATGCAAATCATTAATGTTGTAAACAATACAAAAAGAGAGTAAACCTAAACTGAATGTGAAATAATGAGAGAAAAATGGGCTTTATATTGCTTAAAATGCACAGGTCAGATCACGCAGCTTCCACAGTATCTGCTAAGGCAATTTTACAGTAAAAATGAGAATTTTCTGTTATAGCAAAAATGGCTCCATTTGATTGACTGGGAGAGATGTATTGCAATACTGAGCATGGGCTCTAGGTCGACGAAAATATTTATAACTCTTGTTTACCTCCTTCATTTCCCACTGAAATCAACTGAAAGTATGAATACTGTACAATTTTTAGATCCCAAGTATGTAACTTAAATCCCTTTAAAAAATGGCCTTGAGTTGGAAGTATTCTTTTTCCCAGAAATGAAAAGAGAGAGTATATCACAAGAGAAAAGGAAAGGACAGCTTATATTTCACAATCCTTGCTTGGATGCAGCCCATTCCCCTGCTTCCACAGATAAGAGAGGATGTTTAAACAAGCAAAATGGCAAAAGCTAGAAGAGACTGGAGAGCCTACAACATAGGCAAAAATACTGCAAATTAGGAACAAACACAATGAGGACAGCAGTTAAGTGCTTATAAATACCCATTTCCTATAGCAAAGCTGTAATCCAGATTCAAAACTGCTCGTTTGTGTCTTTTACTGAATTTTCATTGCATCTCCAGAGGCAGGAAGGCAGGGAGGAGAGATGCCAAAGCAACACTGTGCCCTGAAGTTTCACTACAGCTCTGTGCTGGGTTGTTTCAAGTGGAGTGCTTGAACTGTAAAGGTGCAAAACACAGTTCCCCTCAGGTACTGCTCACATTTGTGAGAACTGCAGAAATGTGACCACCTTAGGAAAGATTTCTTTTTTCTTTTTTTAATTTTTTTTAAGCACTCTCATTCTAAATTCTAGATTTAGATGCCTGACTTTGGACCTAAACGAGTTTTAAGATGTCAGCTTTCATGCCCAGGTTGAATGTTTGTTTGGTTGGTTGGGGGTTTTTTGTTTTTGTCTTTGTTTGGGTTTTTTTTTTTTTTTTTCTGAAAATATATTTAGCTGGGTCAAATGTATCCCTGAAGTAATTTGGTCTTTGTGCTTACAGTCTGCTTAACTTTTTCTTTTTATTTCTTCTTTGGTTTACCTTTGTTTTCCTACCCTGTGGCAAATAAACAATCCTTTTATTGAAGATAGCTGGAATTGAATGTGAAGACTCATATTTATTACTCACTGAGGGTGCCTTAGAGCAAAGGGAACTACCTTACTTTTTCTATTCTCTCACCAACCCATCTTGTAATAGCGCAGAGTATTGTTACTATCATGGCATGACTCAGAGAAACAGCCACAGAGACATTTTAGCAGACAGGATAAACAGTTTCTGAGGAACTGGGGCCCTATTTCTGTCTTTTATGCATCCTTTTCAACCCCTTACTGAGCTTTCCCCAGATGCTCTTTTCAAATCTCATGAGTTATGGGGCTTCCCTATGTAAGAGTCAGCTCAAAATGCTTCTTTCTCCAGAAGACCTTGGAACAAATAATATTCAAAGACAAAATTCAGCCAGACACAAATTAGTTTGGGGTCATTTTGAGATTTGGCTTGATGACTAAACAAATTCTTACTGCATCCCCTGCTAAGCCAGGTTGTTCATCTCTCATGTTAAACTCTACCTACTTTTCAGTAGTGTGGTATGTGCAATGCTTCCTGTCAAGCTGGTATGAAAAGACTTTCATATGTGAAAAACATTCAGATGCAAAATCACCAGGAAATTTGGAAGATGGAAAAATTCCAGCTTTACAATATCCTCCCAGAAGGATTTGCTGCTAAATTGAGATCTATTTGTTTATCGCTTTTTAACTCTCTGTGGGAGACACAGCACTGGGACAATGAGACATACAGATAATGAGCTGGGCAGAAGAAATGCTGTAAGAAATATCCCCAGCTTCAGGGTTTATAATCTCTCACCTATTTTTATTTTTTTTTTTAATCATTTTCCCTGTAACTTTATTAAAGAGCACTGAAATTCCAGCCCTTAGGAGATGACTACTACCACTACTACTACTATTACTACTGCTGCTGCTACTACTACTACTACTACTAATTATTATTATTATTATTATTATTGTTATGTATTGTTACATAAGAGGAAGAACTTATGAAAGAAGACTTTCTATGAGTCTGTTCTTTTGCCCTCACGTCCATCTCACTGCAGGTGCCTCCAGGCAATCTCTGTCTTTTATGATACTTCTAACTTGAAAAGGATGATACATGCCACAGTCACTTTGGAACTAAGGTCAATCAGATAAGTTTTGTACTTATTCATAAGTAAATAAATAGAGAAACATGCATAATACATAGAAAAAGGTTTGAAAGAAAAGAGCCTGGAGTCATTTACCCCATTGAGGTAAATCCTATCATTCACCAGCGGGACCTATCATACCAGCAGGAAGAATAATCTGCATAGGAAAAATATGAGTGAGTAATAAAGGTAGGTTTTGAAAGTCTAGATCTGCTTTGATCAAGCACTGTTGTATTTAAAACACTGTCAGCTACTAAGACTTAAATCATTGCTGGGGAAACTGAAATAATATCTGAGCAATTACACAGGAAAAGGGCTAATTTAGGAAGTCAAGACCATGTGAAATGGAGCAGCTTCTCTTGTAAAGGAAAAACCTTCCATTCTTGTCAGCCTCAGAGTATAACCTCAGTCCCATCAGGATCAACTCCCTTAATGCCCTTAATTTAGCAGAAAACACCACTGTTTAGCTGAGACAATGAAAAAGACACCTGTATAAATTCTATGGAGCTGATATAAATTCCCACCTGCCTAGAACTTACAGCACTAGTATTAAATCCCACCATGGATATGCAGTATTTTTATGAGTCAGAATTTTGCCCCAGTTTAATCACGGAAGACAGGGATTGTCCATGGTTAGAAGTCACTGAGATCCAACAGCAATTAGAAAAGCCAGTGTGGAAGGTTAATAGTGCCCTATTTGGATCTCTAAATGATTTCAAAACTTAAACATAGGGCTCTCTGTCCTCAAAAACACACATCAAACAGATTTCGTAAACTTGTTACAGGGCTGGGAAAATCCCTATTCCCTATTCAAATTCCTTTTGGAAGTACTTTAATTTCTGTTTAGCTTCTAGTATCAGAATCTTGTGAAAGCACCCTGCAATATGCATATCTGTAATTCTCTTTTGACTCTAATATTTGTATTAAACCTCAAGTTCTTTACAAATTCAACACTAGTAATCCTAAAATACATCTGAAGTTACAGAGGACAGCAGCTACCTCAAAGCTCAGAAATACAGTGGTATTTTAAGTGGCATTATCACTGCCTTGGGGAGTGAAAACTTTGTTCTTTATGGACTCAGCAATTTCTTATCTGAGACTCCAGTGGGTAGCGTGTGGTCATCTTTTGGCATTCTTTGTACACTTAGCGTTACATGGGGAGTATTTGAACGATCACTCAAGTTACTTTTTTAAATGCTGATGTCATGCTTCCCTTCCATGTGACAGCATGTGTAATACTGAAACAGTGATCGGGACCTATGAGAAGAAAACGAGATATTACAAAACAATCCTTTTTTTATCATTTTATGAGAAACTGCTTCAACGTCCAGTTGTGAAAGACTTTTCCCAGGCCTTTATAGATCTGTTCCTTAGGCTGCAGCTTTTTGCTCTGTGTTAAAAATTTTACCTAATACGTCTGAATGAGAAACTCTTTTCAGTCATCACAGACAAAAAAAATAGCAAGTTTTATTGATATTAAACTTGGAAAGGGTTGGCAGAAAAACAGCACTATGAGGGATTTTTTCCCTTTTGTCAGATGATAAAACAGAAATTCATCAAATGACGGAGTCCAAGATCAGATTCTAAATTGTGGAACTCTCTGAAGAGTCCAGTATAAAAATAATGTCATGTTCTTTGTGAACCTACTGTCCCACAATCATGGCAGTCCTTGCAATTGAGAAGATCTCTGTGTTCAGGGAATATTCCAGATGTTTAGGCAACATTCCAAGCAAGAAATGTGCAACTGTTCCTAAGTAATCGTTTACACACTCCAGAGTGTGCATTTGTCAGCCAACATACACATATCATGTGTAGCTGAAGAGCTTTCAGGCTAGGAACGTTTCTGAGTGCTTATGGATAAAACATATACACAACTCTACATTCCAGACGTGGGTCAGCTGCACTGTTCACAGCAGGGCTCAAGCAAGTGAAAGGAGGTGGTTTCACTGCAGGTGAAAGGAGCCACACTGAAATATCTGTTTTGTATGAAATCATCACATGTTCATGGGTTCACACACATGTAACTGTGTCGATAAAATTACATTCCCATCAGCATTTTTGAATCACATATGCAGTGATTTTGACATGTCATCTGACTTTGGGAGACACTGCTTTCTCTGGGACATTCAGATATTTGGTCTTCCGGACATTATGTTAATACTAATATTAGTATCACATCCTTGACTCATTCCTCAATTTACTTTCTCCCAAACCAGCCTAAAAGTTAATAGCATTATGATAACTATATCCCTACACTGGTTTGTTCCCTTCAGCTCGCTCACCCTACATGGGGTGCCATTAGCAGCTGCAGCAGCAAACATCACTCTAACAGGGAGAAGCTTTCATCAGAGGAGGGCAGACTTCTTTTTACTTCATGCATAGCAGTGCTCTCTGTCCTAAGGCCCCCAGTTTTACTACTACCAAGAAAAGCTTAGGGTTGACATTGAAGGTAATGACAGAATATGCCAAGTTAATACCAATAACTTAGAGGCAGGATATAAGCAGGCTGGCAGGCTCTAACCTAAAAGGTACATAACTCCTGTTACAAATGGTAATACTCTCTCCTACACAAGGGAGCCACGCCCACCATGCCTACATTACGTCTTTCTTGGTTTCTAATTATACTGGCATTATATGATATTGTTCCTTGGCTCCAAAAGCTGTATTTCAGATTCCCTGTCTGTCCAGAAGGAACCAGTCGAGAGGTGAATATTCTGGTATTCTCTTTCACTGCTACCATGACTTCAAAAGAGATGTCATGTCAAAGCCATGTACAAGCTGTCTTCCAGTCCCAGTTGCTTTCATCTTTCCATCTGCTTTCTAAAGTCTGTAGTTGTAGCAAGACTGAAAAGTCTTGGGTGGCAGAATATCTCTTCCTATGTGCTTGTGCAACAAAGAGAAATGGGCTCCTATCCCAGCTGAAATCTCTGGATGCTGTTTTAGACCACAAAATGCTTTTGGATCTTGGCCCAAAACAGATAGCAGCGTCCACAGGACTATAATAGCGCAGCTCTGCCTTGTTCTGTTTCACACTTAGCAGTTTCCTTGACACTAGACCTGATAATTATTGAATGAATGGCCTCTTCCACTCTCAGCCCCCAGCAACCATTATCCTAATTACAGTCAAGCTGGAATCAGGAGAAAAAATCCCACAAAATCAACATCATCATGCTATACCTTCAGCACACAAAGCTGCAACCACTTAATTCGAGTCTGGGGTGCTGTGTAAATCATCTCAGTGTATACCACCTGTGCTTTGGGTAAAGTCCACTCAACTTCTGTAAAATCTTTAAATGTTTAAAACATGGTCATTAGAAAGAGGTTATTAGCATGGCAAAATCACAGTTTACTGGTGAGAAGGTTATTTAACATCATGGCCAGGTGGAGTTTTTTCTTTCACCAGACAGTAATTCAGAATCCATTAACATCTGAGGACTTGCATCTTAAAAGAAAGTTACACATGAAAAATGAAGAGTACTGCAGTCTGACAGATCTGGATTTATATGGATATTTTAATTTTCCAGCAAGCAAAAGAAAATGGTTAGTAGGTTGAATACATAGGCTTCCATATTCCATATCTGTGGGAGCAGTACAGACCCAGATACAGCACTATTACATGGTTTATTCTGACAACACAATATGTAATGAATGAAAGGACTTGTTACCAAGGAGATAATTGGACTTGAACAGTGAGAATGTCTCAATGTGCCAATTTTCAACATCAGTTTTTCTTTTGCTGTGGCTGTGAATTGTTGCTGGCCACATTTTTATAATAGCAAACTACTGTCTTTATCATATTTTTGTATAGCAGATTCCATAGTCTAATATATTGCTCTAACAGGAATTTTATGCAAGGCTTGACCTGCTATGTATTAATAATCTTAAAATAAATTAAAAAAAAAAAAAAAAAACAAACAAAAAAACTCCCCACCAAAACAATTAAAATAAATAGAGCATCAGAAAGGAAGGAGAGTTTTCAGACATATCAAAAAAACACAAAATAATATTAGTCCAGATATCCTCATGAGAATTATTGAGAGTGTATAGAAAATATTTTACAGAAGGCAGGAATGGTATATGTTGATGCCATACACTGAAAGGAATCCAGTCTACCTGTCTGGCCAAACTTCATTACCAAATTATTCTCTAGTCTTATAACTTTAAATTCTATTACCATCTACATACAATTATATTTTTCTAGGCCTCCCTGATACCGACTTTTAGCATATTATCTGTAAAAGAAATCTCTTTGACTTTTTTCTTTTTTTTTTTCAAAACCAGCTTCAAAACAACAAACTTCTGAGACATGCATATCACACAGAGTATAACAAATTGATTAAATTGCCTTCTTCTCAGTCTATATCAAAGCACAAATACTGAGCATATATGACAATTATTTTTAATCTTTACTGATGTTTCATATTTGGCTGTTCACAATGTGAAGGCGTGTCCCCATTTGCCTTATTGTTCCCTGTCCTACTTGTTGAAGGTGAAGCAATCAATACCACTATTTTTTCATTATCAACAGTAGCCTGTACCCTACATTGCAGTGTTCCTAAGTTTGTGTATCAATAATTCCTCCCATACACACAGAGTTTGAGAATAATTGAAGGGGCCATCATGAAGGTTTGTCTTTAGTTACTGCCTTAAAAAATTTCTTGCACCTTGCTGAAGTTTCTAGCACTGTATTTTTAAACAGATGTTGCAATTAAGTCTATGCATGATCATCCTCCAATACTAGCAGCGCCACCATTTCCTTCCTCAAAGGCTCCCACTGCCCCCTTGAAGACTGACAATCCTTCAGATCCAGGGGACAGAGTGTTCCTGCAAGTCTTCCTTAACCAGATGCAGTCTGAATATGCCACACTGGTAAATCCTGGTGAAATGAGCAAGATACCCCTTCTCCTTCTGGCTGCAGAGGGTAAGCAGTGCTTCCAGGAGCAGCTGCCAGATGGTCTGTGACAAAGCAGCCCCTAGAGTAACTTGGAACTCAGGAGCAGCCATCAGAAGCAGAAGCAGAGAAGGGAAGTCTCAGCCAGTGCACCCACTTTCACAGCCTGCACTCTGCTGCTTCACCCCATGCTGGGGTCAGTCATTCACATTGCTTTCCAGCCTCTAGGAAGTTGTTCTAAGTTTCTGAAGGCCAATGTTTTTTCTTCTCTTTTTCTGAGGATTCACTGACAGAACTAGATGCAGAATTAGATGCAGAACTAAAGGGCCATGTCTCTTTTGTTCAGAGAAAAAACATCCATACCTTCTTCAAAGACTTCCCTAGTGCCTCCATGCCAGAAAAACACATGGAATGCTCAATCTCCTTGAATATTTGTTTCTCATCCAGTTTTTCTCCCCTCCCATAGTTTCAGCCAGTTTCTTTTCCCTCCCACAGTTTCATAGATTTTCTTTCTTCTTCCAGTTTCCTCTAAGCAATCAGTAATATCACAGGATCATTTTCTAACTGCAAGTACATGGTTAATTATAGGAAACAAAGAGATTTACTTTGCAAGACATAGGAAATCAGTAAACAGCTGTGGCTTTCAACACAGGGACTGCACTCTCCTCTGGACAAAGAAATAGCAAGAATCAGTAGGGAGTGTCATTATGTTCACTCACCACAAAAGCCCCATGTGGTAAAAGAACAGCATGCAGGGAGAACATCTGTAGTGTCTATAGGTTTACAGAAGGCAGAACACCTCTGTGTGCTCTCTGCCCCATGTTTGAGACCATGTCCTGTTTGACAAGCAGTGGGTATAAAGCTGCTTAACCATTTGGTTTAGCTTAGCTTGATATCCTGTGTTGTGTCAATTAGTGGTGGGATGTGCTTGGTGTGGTCTGGATGCAATAGAGGAACCAGAGCTAAGCAAAGACCTCTAATTTTTTTCCTGAGCCTCCTCAGCTCTGTGAAACTGCCCTACTAACACTCAGAAGGGATGCTTACATCTCCCTGGACCTTGACAGCTTCTCTTTATTTTACTTTTAAACTCCTTAAAGCAGATGGGACTAAGTTCCTTGTCAAGATAAAACCTGTCAATCGGTGTCATTCTATCACTGCTTTATTGTCTTGAGTACCCACTAACCTTCAAGCAGCTTCACAAATGTGTCCTGCTTCATAGCTGTTGAAACTGAAGCAGTGAGTCTTCAGTGATACAGATGGGCAAGACAAAAAAATTTTATTACTTCTGTTTTTTTCTCTCTCCAAATTCATAATAGTGAAACTGAGACAAGAATTTAAGTCAATGGAGTCACTTTATTTTTCTAGTGCAAGAATCTTTCCTTTTCATCGGGCCAAGAGAAATAGATTATTGATGTACTTATGAGAGCTCTGCACACAAAGTGTATTCTGATACCATCTTTCAGATTCACCAAAGAACATTTGTCATCACTTCTGATGGAATTAAATTGTGGTTGCATCCAAGGCATCCTCGGCTGAGGAATAAAAATGTGGAAATTCATGCAGAATATACTAGTATTAACATTAGCATGCTGAAAAATGCAATGATGCAGAGACTTTACACAGACAGAAATACAATATAATCTCTGCAGAAAACTCTTATTGTCCCCATGCAAACTAAAGGGAGATCAGAGGATTTTATGGTATGGAAGTAACAGTAAAATAAGGGTAGCATAATGAGTCTAAATCCAAAGTTGGGAAAACTTGGGTACTAGTAAATTTAAATGTTTTACTTCATAAAATTAAATTATTCTGATTTTGGCAAATTTTTAGGTTTTGTTATCAGTGAGGAAAAACAAGCCTTAAAATGGAATTGTGCTCAATTTCTCTCTGATTTCCAATTCTTGGTCAAGCTGCACTATTAAAATTTTGTCCAATCAACAAGTATCTCTTCTGCCCTCCCTTTCTGGCCTCCTTTTTCCCTAAACCAGTAATTATGCTGTCAGTTGCCTCCCATTTCTCTCTTAGGTATTTTCTCAAGGCTTGTCCACAGTACAGAAATTTATGATACAAAGAGCTGTGCTGGGCTTCTAAGGATGCTTGTAAAACACTTCACATCCATACGCCAAAGTGCTCCAAGTGGTTTGTATTTCTGCCAAAAAACACTTGGACTTTTCTTGTGTTCAGCAAGGGCTAAACTTGGCTTGAGGCCAGTAGGGACAGCACTACAGGAGATAGGATGCAGCACTCGTGCTGCAGCCCTACAGAGGCACTCTCTACATTCCCAGAATCCACCCCCTGTCAGAGCTACACTGGGAACTGGGAGATGGATGCCCAAAGGGCTCTGCAGCTGAAAAGCCTTGGGGATGTAAGCAGAAATGCTCCTATTCAGAACAGCAGTCGGCGGGATACCTTTGGATATTACAAATAGCTAGCATTTAAAGCAAGGAACTGAGATAAGCTTAATAAGAACCCTTCTAATTATCAGGGTATTAGTAAGGAAGTGAGAAAATGACACAAGTAATAGAAGGGATTGCTGCTGCTCACCCCCTGCCCTGCCTGTCGTCCTCAGCCATGCATGCAGTGCTCTCCCTACTCTCCTTTCAGTCAGGATCTAGAGAAGCAATGTGAAGAAAAGAGGGAGGAGGGGGGAAACTCACATTCAAAATAGCAGCAAAGAGCTCTTCTGCAAAGTGTGTCTGGAGTTACAAAAGATACAGCTGGCAGCTTCCACTGCTTTACTGAAATAATGAGAGTAGAGTTGTACAAGCAGCTACCTAAAATGGGCATTATTAGTTTTCTTTATTAGGGACTGGGTGGGAGAGCAAGGACAAGCAACACTTCCTTGTGCTTTGTTCTTGTCACTTGACAGCTTTTTTTGTCCTTGAGATATTCTCTCAGGGGACAAGGAGTACACATGGCTCCAAGTCACTCCAGGATTGGGAGAGGAGGGTGAAGCTCAGCGTATAAAGGGGCATGTATCTGCAGCAAATTAAATTGTTTAAAATAATCCAGAATAATTTTGCCAAGAAAGCAAGATTTAATTGTAGAGAAGAATTTGAACTAAAATTAGAAGGGATTTTGGGTGTCATTACTTAATTCCCCACATAACACATTAGGCACAGGACAGGGAATCCTGATTTAACCTAATGATGAGCAGACTGACCAGATTTTCAAAGTGAAATAATGGGATTCGTGTGGGGGAAGGAGCTGTGTTCAGTCACAGAGATTTGGAGTGAAAAGCTGTGCAAAAAAAGGAAAGGACAGCCAGCTTCTCTCCTCCCTTGCTGTACTGCTCTACCTCCATTCCTCTACTCCATTTGTGAACGGCACAAATTCCTCACTGGACAAGCCCCATGACAGCAAGTAACAAACAGTAATATTGATGAATACAGGCAGCAATGTTGAGTTTGTTGTGCTGATGAGATTAACTGGAGGAGAGGCAGAGCTGAGCGAGGATCCAGTTTGCCCATCCAAGAACTCCTTGTCCAAGAGCTGGTGGCTGCGTTGTTTGGGGGATAAACTGGATACACTGGTCAATACCCCCACATTTACACACACCCACAATGCAGTCACAGAATCAGACTCCCATCCTCACTGTGTTGTGCAGGTCATTCCCCTGTAAAAGTCTTATTTCTCTGTCTCCATCTTGTGTGTGCTGACATCTCATGTCAATCTCAACCACCTTGAGACTTTTCAAAAAGCAAAACTGTTGGGTTTTGTCCAGCCCTCTGACTCAGCATCCTTGCCTGAGGGTACAGGACATCTTCACCTTAACAGCGACTGGGACATAGTGAGGGGCTCTTTGTTCTTTCATTTGAACCAAGGCCTGCTGACCTAGCAGGTTGTCTGTTAAGCTTAATGAATCATCCTTCAAAGGAAACTTTCTTATTTCTCTTTCTCGATCTCACTTTCTCAGATGAGCCTTTCCTCCCAGGCTCTCAATTACCACAGACATTCTCATTTTCTCCAAAATCACTGCCCCTTGTGCTCCTCAGGAGACACCTGTCAAAGTCCTGGACTGGTGGTGGTAAATACCTCCATATGCTTTACAGACCTTATACTATCTGTCACTTGAGTTGTTGCATAGAATATTTGTACATGTTAGATGATAAGCTTTCCACAAGCAGTAAATTTTTATGTGTTGTGGTTTTGTTTTTTTTTCCTCCTCTAGAATCCCTCTTTTGCACATAAACAATGAAAATACTAAAGCCTCTACACTGAACTGGGGTAATTTAATATCTAAAAAGAATAAGGCCAGGCTTGAAATAAGGCTTTCAGTTTCTACAACAGATGTAAAATACATGGGGGACTGATGGGACAAGCTGAAAATATGCTATGATGGTGAGCTCACAAGTAGGTAGCACCTCTGAGACTCATTTGGTATACAATAACACACTAATGCTATCCTAGAAAAATACTGCTGGGGTATCTAAAATGTACTTAGACACTACATTTTGCTGCCTTGCCTCCTGTTTGTAAAATCCAAATCTTGCTGCTCCATTCCCCACAAACACAATACTTGGTCACTCTTGCCTGATCAAGCAAACACTAACAATAATAATAATGGTCACAGCAATAACAGCAATCACCATTAGATTTACCAGTTCAAGATTTAATTACTGTAACAATACCTTTTCTGATCTCACTAATGTCCTTGTTACTTCTATTTTCTTTCAAGGACATTACTGCTGAAATCATACTTGTTACATCAGTGGTGTTAAACACTGGTGTTTACACCAGCACTGTAAACATTCCTGTTTGAATGCATTTGCTTCCCATTTCTTTGCTACACTGACCCCCAACACTGCTTCCCAGTGTTTTATCTGACTTCAGTATTTAGCCATGATTTACTCTGAGTATGTTATATCATCTTTGGAAATCCAGAACTCCCACTATTTTCACTTGCTTGCTGTAATGCTCCACACACAGACCATGTCCAGGCAGGGCTTTCTCTTTTATTTAAATTCTGCTAGAGGTTCTTCTAGGTGAAAACATGGACTTGGCTTCCTTAGCCTGGAGAAGGGAAGGCTCTGGGGAGACCATAAAGCAGCCCTCTAGTACCTAAATGGGACCTGTGGGAAAGCTGGAATGGGCATGTAGTGACAGGACAAGGGGGAATGGCCTCAAACTGAAAGAAGACAGGTTTAGATTAGATGGTAGGAAGAATTTTTTTTTTATGGGGACGTTGGTGAGGCATGGGAACTGGTTGTCCAAAGAAGTTGTGGGTGCTCCATGCCTGGAAGTGTTCAAAGCCAGGGTGGATGGGACTTTGAGCAACGTGGTTTAGTGAAAAGTATCTGCCCAGGGCAGGGAGCGTGGAACTGGATGATCATTATGGTTTCTTCCAACACAAACCATTCCATAGTTCTATGAAAAATGCTGTTTGCTTCAACAAGATGAAATGAAAAACAAAAGGAAAGAAAAGACCAATGTTTTAGCCTGTACCAGCTGCTCCCTGACAGCAGATAAGACTCACCCAAACAAGCTGCTGATTTCTCCCACACTTTCAAAGGCAAAATGTCTTAATGGAAATGCCAATGAAGACCAAGCCTGTATTATTTCTCATCCAATTAATCACTGTCACAGAACAGTGCGTAATGGATACAGAAGGGGTAAGCAGGAAAAAGTCTATGTTTTAAACTGTATTTTGAACATCACTTGTCATTATAAAAGTTGAAACATTTGCAGTAAACATTTCTTCATATTTATCTGGAGATCTAGATGAAAGTGAAGGAAATATAATTAGGACAATAGGACATTTCAATGTTCATAGAATCAAGGAATCTAGCTATGTAAGTCTGACCCAGGAATGTAAAAGCATGAGGTCAGAAATTAGACCAATGTCTGTGATGCACTGTAAAATGTCCAACATCAACAATTTTGCTACATTTCTTTAAATGAAAATGTTTAGATTCAGAATTCAGACAAAAACATTTTTCTCATTGTGAATAACAAGGATATAAGTGTCAGGATGCCATATGTTCTTACACCAGAATTGCCTCAGAGATTAACATCATTTTCAAAAATTCTTCCTAATAGACCATTAGACTAACAACAGCTTACCGCAGCTAAGTACAAACTTGTCTGCTTCTTTTTACAAGGGAAACAATATGTTTCTCAGAAAACATTATGCTGTTAGTATAGCTTCCCTGAAGACACTCTGAGGGTCACCATGAAGGATGTTGTATTGATACAACTGTCTCTGTAAATGTGTTTGAATCTCTAAGTGTCCCCGGCAAATTCAATATTTGATTAAGAGAAAGATACTCCGTTACTTGCAACATTTACTACTGCCTGAGTAAAACGAAATGCCACAACAATGTTGCTGCAAATACTGGAGGAGTGCACAAATGCCTTCCAAGGACACAAGAAAGATCAGCAGTCCTCAGAGAAGCTACAGGCATAGTTCTCATTTTACCATCTATTTTTCAAAAATTTCTCCCACTTTTACTTCCCAAATTAGAAAAAAAAAATAAAAAGGTTGTTTCTTGTAAACTGAAACATTTTGTCTGACTTAAAAAGATATCTTTCACTTTGGTTTGGATGTTCTCATTAACACATTTTGCATTGCTATTTTTACTTAATTTTTAAAGTTAAATATTTAAGGCAAAACCAAATAAACATTTACCAAACATTAAACTATTTTAACCTTCATCAATTAAAATAATAAGTCAAATTCAGCAGAATTTTCTGAAAGGGTTTAGCCATTCTCAGAAAAATATTTTCCAGCAAGGAGCATTTGACAAGCATTCTCAGCTCGGCATGTCTCCATTGCTGCTTCCTGAGCTAGCATCACTGAGAACACCAATTCACACATTATCAGATATTATGAAACCAGAGATGCCCAAAATATCGAGAGATTTGGTCAGTCTCCCTTACTCTTCAGCTGGCAGCAGAGGGAATCCTGCTGTAACATGGCTGGGATAACAATAGAATTTCAGCAAACTGGGCTGCTGTGCCAAAGCCCTGGAGATCTTCCTGACCTCTGCTGTCATTCCTGCTGCTGAGTGGGCGCCAATGGGAGGTCAGGGGTGAAGAACACAGCTTGTCCCCTCATCCATCGCAGGAATGAGCCTCCCTCCCCATGGCCACTCTTTGTCCCACCTCTGCCCATCCCAGTGACAGGAGAGGACGTGTGCCTGGCCCCACTTTTGCTGCCCTCTGGTAGCATAACTCTGTTTTAGCTATGCAGCTGAGGAGCTGTAAGCTGGCGCTGCGCCAGGTGTGCTGTATTGCTATGCTTTGGAGGTTTTCACAAGGATGAAAGGAAGCATTTAGGGAGGTTCCAGAAACGATGCTGATGGCTGCCATGCTAATGCTTGTAATGAATTCTAAATTGGTAATGGGACCACTTATGGATAACTAAAGGCTTATTCACTCCCCTGGATGTCTGCTTTTTTCCTTTACTACTCTTTGCTGAATTTAGTGCCGCTATTCACTTTGCACTTTCTCTTCTCAATTTTTTTTTCAGTTCTTTTACTCTTCTACTGTCATTTCTCGTGTTGTACTATTCCTCTAAAATTATAATCTGTCAGGCTCTGCACTTATTCTAGCGGCCTTACTGCAGCACATCTATGCCCTACTAATCTCTAGGTACCATTGCTAGTTCTCTTTGCCCATATGGGATTTATCACTCAAGTAGCATGATTTTGAAACAATGCAGTGTGGATAATTTCTAGGAGCATAAACGTTTCTAGGAGCATAAAATTTCATTTTACTTCTACTGAAAAAAAGCAAACTTCATTCATACCACCTAGGGATGGGTGGTATAATGACAAGAGGTAAAATAATAGGCGGTACAATAACAAAGGATTCCATTAATGGGCAGCAATCATAACTGACACACACCTGTAGTTTCTGGCTGATGCAGTTTTAAATGATGTTAGTGTTGATTGTGGTGTGTGTTTTTTTGCCTTAGGAGATATGTGTTAAGTATAAAGGTTTGCAGTTAAAATTCTGTGAGGCACAAGACTTCTCTGGAACATCTATCATGTCAGCAGAACTGCTAAAGTATAATTCTGGTCAAAAAAAAAGTGACGCTGTAAAAATGACATCTATCATGTACCCTATTTATTTTCCCTTGGTGATTTCCAGATTAAATCTGCTCAGTTTAAAAATCAAAGGAGACCCTTTTCTTAACTGCTTTTTTATCCAACAGTCTATTTTGCCTGTGCAACTTTTGCCTAAAAAAATGAAACTATCTTCCTTCTGTTCCATACATCATTTTCCATCCACTCATAACAAAAATTCTCCAGGTTATATTTACACAGATACAAAATGAATCAGAACAAACTCTATCTCACTCACCTTTCAGATCAAAGTAAAAGCTGGTTTTTTTCTAACCAGTAAGCCACAAACATGTATAGATGACATGGAGTGATCAAACTTGTCATTTTCACAACAGCAAACAAGGACATTTCACACTAAGTATATAGGTAACTACATGCTACATATTTATGCCTCTCTCTATACATACAGATACAGGTGTATGTGCATGTATGTATGCATGTAATACACACTTGAGTATTTCCATACATACATATTTGGATATGCTTTCAAACACTGTCCTAATCATAGGCTGTCAATACTATTAATACTATTTTACATCCCTTAAATACTTGTACTGAGACCTCCCTAAAATGTCCTTCCACATTTAGGAAAATTTGGGAAAAGAACAGTACAAGCCTTATCAGCACCAAATGACTGCAGCCCTGCACTGCTTCTGTGTTGAAAAATATTGGGATTAGTTGTATAATTTCCTACCCCATTCCTACATATCCTATTTATTCACTTATATTTCATTAACTCTCCCTTTCAACATGCTGAATTGTGTCAAGCTGTGTATCTTTTCTATTTATTAGAGATAATAGAGTTACCTAGTCCTTGTTATCTCTCCATAGAATATGATTTATCATGTTATAAAAGGTGCTATACCACCAAATTTGGCTAGTTAGCAGGTATTTTTCCCATGGCAAAGGAATATTATTTGAAAAACAAAACAAAAATCTACTATAAAGAGTGCTGCATTTTAAATACCAGGATTATGGAGAAAGCAAGAAATGCAGGGAAAAAGATGACATTTCAAGAAAAAAATTAACTTACTTCTTCAGCATTAATGGCTAGAATGGCAATCAGATTATCTCATTTCATGAATGAAGTATAGCCAAATGCAGGTGAATCAAAGCAAGGCAAATGTCATGCAGGTAAACAGAATATACTTTGCGGAGTGTGCTTTCCCATATTTGAGTTCACTTTGGCTGAAACGACATGTGAGCAGTTGGTCAACTTGACTCAGTTTTGGAGGAGTACTTTGCTTGTACCAGATTTCTCCACAACTTTATTTGTGAAATGTCTTTTCTATCAATACTATTTAATTATGTAAATCTGGTGGTGGTTCATCCCTCCACCACAATGTAAACGAAAATGACATCATCATCCATTGTCTTGTCTCATCACAACATTATTGCAAGAAATTATCTGGCCAGGAAATTATCAGTCCTTAGGAAATAATAATAATAATAATAATAATAATAATAATAATAATAATAATGATAATAAAGCTTAAGCACATATCATCAATAATGTAACCTACCATCTTGATCTGTTTTTCACTCCTTGTGCTGGGTCACAATCTTTACTTTCCAGACAAGATTTTGGGTGGAGTCAAAGTAACTAAAAAATCACTTAAAGCTCTCAAATGATGACTGATGGGAGGTAGTAGTATTCTTCAGACACAAGGGCAGTTTTATGACAGAGGTAAAGCTTGTCTGTGCAGGAGACACAACTCTTTAGGGGTGTCTACAGGACTATGAATTAAGCTACCACATGAAATAATGACCTTTACAAATCTTGCCACTTTCTGCTACAACTGCATGTGATCAATGTTAATCATTTCATTTAATGTAGTGCTGGAAGGTGAAGGGGAGAACAGGAGCTGAGATAGAATTTAAGCCTCAATTTGTCTATATCAGTGGTTGGCTTACAATATGGGCTTAATGTATTTGTGTCAGTTAATAAATTGCTATAAAAATCTACAATAAAACTGAGTTAACGTTGACGGCATATATCTGAAATCCATACTAAGACATATTCTTACACTGTTAAAAATTAAAACTGTATAGGAAATAATTTAATCATCATGAAAAAGGTCAAGATTTTATCATCTCTTCCCATACCAAATCAAAAAAATTAAGATCTCAAGAACGTTCAGTAAAATCCAGCTTAATTTAAACAAGTCATTCAACATTGTAATAAATTTCAACAATGAACTTATTTAAAAGGTTTAATTAACTTAAACATTCAATTGAAAAATTGACTCATGAAAAGATTGATTCTATTGTTTTATAGACAGAGCCTTGTTTTGCAATTTTTAAACTGTCAATTTTGTGCCAAAACAGAATCTTCCACAGGAAGTGGTTCTGCTCAAAATCATGCTCAAAAAACACTTCTATCTTTTTCTGCCCAAACCCATGATACACAATACAGCCAAAATAGAGCTTAGAAGTACAACATGTACATAAATGAAAAGGGTGAACATTAGTTCTAAACCTCAGACATTGGCTATGAATAACAGAGGAACCAAATCAACTAATTTCTGGTCTACGATGTCCAGTGAAATCATGCAACAACTCCAGGTCATGACTGAGGCATTTGTCTGGATCTTCACCTTTGGTGGAATATTTATTAAAAGAAATTACTCCCCAGAATACATGAAAGTACCTTTTTCTTCCTTTTTCTGGTGAAACAGGAGCCCATGTGGCTGAAGGGCCCATACCAGACTTTCTCACCACTCCCTACCCTTCCCGCATATCCCTGACACATGCTCTCTTCTGCCATAAATAATGAACTGTGGTTCTTCTCAGCACACTCTGTTTAAATGCACACCTACATGTTGCAATACAACACGAATGAATGACACTCACACACTGAGATGTCCAAGCCAAAAAAGACCTCGACATTTATAGAATTCCAACAATAACCATGGATTCGAGGATTAAAACCAACCATAGTGGTCAAACTAACAGTGCATCAATTCTCTCCTCCTCCAGAAAGGAATGCAAAACAATCATTATTTACATGAAAAGTGTGGGAGAAACTCCATTACAAAAAGTAAACATCAGAAGGCTTTAGAAGAACTTTAGAAAAACTTTAGAAAAACAAGGTGACACCTACACAGCCACTCTTCTTTATCCTGTACTTCTTACCTCTGCTATTGTTTGAACTATCAATAAAAACACAGAGCTGCAACTTGCTTTCATTAGAAGTTGGTGCTTTTTCCTAGTAAAAAAAAAAGAATTACTCTCTTTCAAAATGGCTGCTGCTTCCCACTGCCTCCAGGAACAGTGATGCTAAGACATGTATAAAGACAGAGGCTTGCTACCCTGAAAGAGGAAAGGGTTTTTAGAACGATGTTCATAAAAAGGAATTAGACGTTGAAATGTGTATCTGCTTGGATAAGTGTAGTCATAGATTTATCCTGGCTGTACTCCAGGCTGGGAAGTTGTGCCTGTGTTTTGGCTTGGCAGCCAGAGAGGCAAATTAGCAGAGTGTTAATACACTCTGCTTTTCAGCTTTCTGCTCCAGGTACAGCTCTGGACCAGGCTGACTCACATTTGGGAAACTCAGAAAGAATGACAGGAGAATAGGAATATCTGGTACAGTTGACCCCCAGCTGTAAACAAAAAGACATCAAGAAACAAGTTCCAGAATTAAAAAAAAAAAAAAAACAAACCCTGATCTGGTAGGATATTTATTGCAAACCTCACTGTAATGCACGTAAGTAGCAGCAAGTTAACATTCATAAGTAGTATACGTTAACATTCATAAATAGCACCATGTCATCTTAAAGTAATTAAAGGAATTCAAGTGGTGAAATTCTTAGAGTTTTAACGTGTTACTGTTAGACAACTTAATGATAGCAAGAGTTGTGGCCCAGCTTGATTGTCAAGTTGTGCAACAGTGAAGATCTCGCTGCACATACAAGCGGGAACATTGGTGGGACGTGACTTCAGAGATGACAAACAGCAGCCTCAGAGTGACCAGTCCTCTCAACAACATACAAGGTATCCACACAGATCCTACATAACTTACCTGGGTGGCCTTTAGCTTGACCATCATCTCCTCTTCCAGTCCTTACTAGAAGACATGGAGATCTGGGAGCCCTTACATTGCTGTTCCTCACCTATTCCTTGCACATTCTCTTTTCCTCTGCTACATTCGTTTCCATGAGCATAGAGAATAACAAGCAACTCTTTACATATTTGAAGTTTGTAATCATGTCTGTCCCCTGTCCCTTTTCCTTATGGAAAATATCTCAGGATGCAGTCTTGCCTGGAACTTGAGGATCAAATTCTGGATTATTTTCATTCCTCTGCTTTAACACCTAGAACTGAACTCAGTCCACTATCTAATACACCAATTTAATTAAAAATACTGCAGCTTTCCTGCATACCAAGTATGTAAAGCAAGGTTTCAATCCCCCCCCCCCACACACCTTTTTTTTTTTTCCTTTGCATAATGCATTTAAATTTTATGGTCTTTAAAAGAAAAAGGACTAATTCTGTGCATTAAAACTCTAAATACAACTTTCTCTGATTTCACAGACTTGGCTCTCTAGGAGTGACGTCCTCCTGTGTTGTTGCTAGTTGGGATGCTTAACCTACTTCCTACTTCTGAGATTAAGAGGCAGCCAAAGGTACATCCGCTACCTGGATGAAACAGTAGGATGAGCAGCTGTAAGCATTGCTCTTTTTAATCCTCTTGACCTAAGGCTGTCACAATATCATTGCAGTTACACCTAGCTAAATAAAGCACATTGCAGAAGATTAGTTTATTTTTCCCAGACCAGAACTGGGTGCAAGTTGGTTTACCAAGCATTAAAAGTAAAGACTAAGAGGTAGTTAAGAGGAAATGTGGGAATACACCTAACCTTTTATCTTTTTCCTGTTTTTCTGTGTTCTGTGAATGAATGAATGAATGAATGAATGAATGTCTAAAGTTGAGTAATTTTTACTGAGTGTGCTCTCTCAGATCACAGGCTCTTTGACAGGGAAGATTTTGCTTTTGCTGGGTACAACTGCGTCCATAATGCCGACACAGCTGAGAATACAGAGCTATGGGACTCCAAGGCTTCACCTTCTTTGATGGGTGAGGGAAAACAAGCCTGTCACTTAATGCATATCCTAGCAGGATTTGAAGCACAGTTTGTCATGCAACCATATCAACATCCTTGGATTTTCTTAAAAGAAACCTGGGCTAGTTTGTATGTAGTCCATAAATATCACATTTTGCAGGAAATGTATGAACGTCTTTCTGAGAGCTATTTGCCAGTGTGGTTTTGAATAATACAAGTAAGTCAGGTTAAGCACATCAGATGCAAAGACCTTCATGGTAGAGAGATAATGGCGTGATATGAGAGCAGTTTCAGTGCTGATTCAGAGCTGTATGCAGTTTGCAGCATCACTGGGTAGTCCACACAAGCAGATTAGCTGGTAGAGGCAGCATACTCCCCTCTTTGGATGATGCATACAGCTGAGACTGTCAAAGGCTAGAAACTGAGCCCTTCCATCCCCTCAGCAATCTTCCCTAGAGATTGTACACCTTACGTTTCCCATTGAGAACAGATTACCTCCTCAAGTCCCCTTCCTTCATGTTATCACAGAACTTTTCAGTGCATGTCTACATATAAATGTATCTTTAGAAAGAAAAAGAAGATAGATAGATAGATAGATAGATAGATAGAAAAGGTTATTATGCACACCTACCTGATCTTCAAACACTAACAGTTTTGGTTTTGTGGTTTTCTTTTCCCAGACAAATACAAAATTCAGTGTTTACAGTTGCTTCTGTGGGTGGAAGGATGCAAAAACATGAGTAAAGCTAGCCTTCTAACAAGTATTCTTGAGATTGAGTGTACTTTAACATCTTTTAGGAGGTAGAAATTCTCCTAAATTTCACTTTGTTGTTGAGCAATTTGTTTTCTTCAGTAAAAGATGAAGTGATGGTAAAGTCTAAAAGCAAAAGCAATGTATAGAAAAAATAGTCTTTAGAGCCGAGTTTCTCAGCCCCAGCCATCTTGAGGGATGCTGTTTTATTTGCCTTTTAATATATTAAATCTTAAAGGGTTATTATTTCTAGTAACACTATAAACGTGACAATTTCTCTCTACTGCAATTTTATTAGTGGAAAATGTGCAGATGGTTTTGGCTATGGTTGAACAGCATGTGACTGGACAGCCAGTACAGAGAAGTCTATGATACATTGGCAGCAGCTAAAACTGCAAAATGGCCACTGAAGCATTGATGATAAAACTCTCTAAGCAAATAAGTCTTCCAGGAATCAATTATCATTAAGTTCGGATGTCAAAAAATCATCAATTCAAGAAAAATGTCTGGATTTTATATTTTTTAAAGGAAATCTTATTGCTGCTCTGTTTAGAAATTAATCTCTGTATTGAAAAACATGACTTTTGAAACTTGAAGAGAGAAGACTTCTTCTGATCACATTATGGACCATGTCAGAGTATACTGGAAGTAGAAAGGAGAATAATTTTGCTGTTCATCCTGTCTCAAGTTTAGAAGGAAAGAGTGTCTATTTTTCATCCAGTTTTTTGCTGTTTACAACTAATATTTTTTGCAAAGTTGTACTGCATCACAAAAAACTAGAAGAGATACAAGAATGTGTGCTTGTACAGAGGTAATATTGGCTTATTTTTAAGACAAATCCTGTGACTTAATTAACTTTACAACTTTACAAAGTAACACAAATTGACAGAAGTTTCTGGACTCTCTACCTCTCTCCTTCAGACCATGCTTTCCATGCCATAGCTCCAACTTAAACATCTGCTGCATACATGCCAACAAAATCCCTGAAAATTCTGGTGATGAGATGGGAAGGATGATTCAAAGGGAGACTTCAGTGTTTTGAAGGTGCTATTATTTACTGTTAGCTTCTCAATCAGAAAAAGATGCATTTCAGTCAAATTGTGAAAATTGACTTATTTGTTTTGTCATCATAAAAGTTTTTCTCCTCTATGATGTAAACCTGTCCTCTATTCGAGCCTTGTGAACAAAGGGAAACAGGAATTTTAAAATCTTTTACACTTGCACTAAGTAGCAGCTATGTGGAGTGAAGACAGGAGAGGAACTCAAGATCTAACAGGCTCACATGTAACTTAAAGAGCTGAGATTAAAGTGGCCTATTTAACATAAATTTTACAACAAAGTAATACAAATTTGTAGCAGAAGTTTTCAAGATTCTTTATGGGTGTTCTTCTGTATTTATTCAATTAGCCACTAAAAGCTTTTTATATGGATTTATATGTAAGTTATTTTTTAAATAAAAGTTTCTGTGGCAGTTCCAAGTTGTCTGTTTTTATTTAAACCGCATCAGAGTGTTCCAAAAATAACTGTAATGTAAGTACTTATCAGAACTCTAACAACATAAGTTAACATCTATTTCAAGTACTATGTAATAGTGGACAGCTGAAAAGCCCTGTATTACGTCTTATTATTACTCTCACTTTTCTAAAATTTGGAATTTATGAAATTTGAGAATACACAGGACAGCATCTACTCAATTTACAGAGCTTCCTTTTCTTGGTTGTCTTAACAGGTTCATTCAACTATAACATCTCCTGGAGTATCACTCTTAACAGGTCAGATCTTATCAGGCCAGAGATAGTCTGGAAAATAGAATCAACACAGTCCCTATTCACCATCCTTCTGGAAGATGAAGAATAACTTCCTACTTTCACTCCCCCTGTGCAGTATAAATCTTCTTCTTTGTTTACACAGTGCTCAGAACGAAGTGCCCTAAACTCAGCAGGAGCCTGGTAAGCAGTGTCAGCAATAAAGGCATGTCAAAAGGCTTTTTGCAAAGTTCATTATTAAGCTGCACTTATGTTCTACCTTCCATGGAAATTTTGTATAGTTTTTTTTGGATATAAAGAAGAGCACGACGAGGGGAAATCAGCCCATACTTTTATTCGTTGTTTTATCGAATGCTGAGTTATTTTGGTTTTAAGTACCTTGACATTTCACTGAATTATGAATACAATGTAGGAAACAGAGAAAGATGGAGAAAAAATGTGCAGAGAAGAAAACAATTGGTGACAGAAAGTGAACACAGAACATTTAATGAATATGAGCTTTTTTTTCTATTAATTTCAGACCAATTTTAAGACTTGGATCAGACTGAAGAATTTATTTTGCTTTGAACACACATAGATACACAGACAGCATAAAGCGAGATGATGGCTTCTTTCCTTGAAGTACATTCAGACGAAATAAAATTCAGTTTGGTCACACCAGAACAGTACAAGGAAGCTTATACTTTCCCTTGAAGAATTAAGAAGTTCAGAAACACCCCCAGGATGCCTGAAGAGACCCCAAGCCTACGTACTAAAAGCAAAACCTCCATTAATGTTTTAATTTCTATTTATTGACCTAAGAGGCGAAGTTGGAGGAAAGGCTGGAGGCTAGAACATTACAGCTCTTTCAGGTTTAAAGCATCTAAAATAAGATACCATCTTTGGAAATGCAGAAAAAATAATAGGTTTTTCCCATGTTTCTTTTTTTTTACCTGTTAATGAAAAGGTGTCCTGGTTTGAGACAAATTTGGGAGGAAACTGATTTTTTATTTTTTTTTTCTCTCGGAATGAGATCACAGATTTGCACCACTGAGAATTATTGTTTGATTGTGAAAAAGACCTCTTTTTAAAAACCCAACATTTTAGCTAAGCAGCTTTTTCAGTTTTGGTCCACACCTTACTTATAAGACTATTTAACCTTGGTTTTAATGCAAAGCTAAAATATATTGCCTACTTTTATCAAAAGCCAAAAATAACACAGCACTCTCTATTTTTCTGTGCAAATATTGTTAAAGCTCGGGGAAGAAGGGAAATAAAACTGACCTGAGCAGAATGAAAAATTGTGCTGCAATTAAAAAGACTTCTTGTGCTAGAGAGAGAAAATAAGAAAAGGAAAAATACAGCAGCATGTAAGAAATAAACAGCAATTAGTGAATGAGACTATTGCTGCTTAAAATTGGTATTTAAAACTTGGAAGAAGATCAAGCAACTTTCCTGTAGCATTCCTATATTAACATGTACAATGAAACTTCATATCAGCAAATTGCAGCATAAAGACGTTAACGTGTTATGCTACCATAAAATAGCATGAAAACGTCTTAAGGGGAAAATAAAGGAATCTGGGGGAGAAAGGTTTCTGCAGTTACACAAAATTATTTATTTTGTCTCATGTGTATTTGGCAATGAAGATTTAAAATTTAACAATGACAAGGACTGTTAGTATTGCAGTTAATGTTCTAAGCAGAGGTATTTATATTACTTAGGTTTCTTCTTATTAATGTTAGAACTCTCTTATTACATAGAAAGAGACAGACAAATCCCGCAGAATAACAACATGTTTGCTTAAAAAGTGTACTTCTGGTATAACAAGAATGCTCCTCTAAGTGTACTTTATTGACTTTTAAAATGTTCAAAATGTTCTCTGTTTCAGAGGTAGAAGTTATATTAATATTAATCTAAAATCTTCCTAATATTTCTTTTGCTTAAAACAACAAAAGTTGGAAGAGTTCAGTTACTGTAATGCATAATAATACACCTGTCCCCAAAATGTCTTTCAAAAATGTTATTCTTTGAGCTGGCAAAGCCCCCACTCTCTCTGGAAATTGTTTCAAACCCCATCCTATATGAAGGCCTACTTTAGCTGACATTTATGTGATTTCCTTCATGGACATTGTAGGGAGGTCACAGACCCAAATCCAAGTGTTTGTTTTTCATTCCTAATAGCAGAAAGATTTTAAACATGAAGCAATCACTCTTCTCTTCAAGAAAGGTAATTTATCTCTTCCCTTAGCACAGTCAGATCCTGGAGACTTGCCACTTCAATTCTCTGAGATTTTATAACCCACACTACAATATTCAAATAAAATTTTATTGTATTGTGAAAAGGGGAGGGAAGAAGAAAAACTGTGTTAGCACTGATTGAAGTTGAAACTTCAATCTGTGAAGGTCAGGGAATTCAGAATAGCTTCTTATATTATCTTTATCCAGCTTCAGTGTGTGAATGTGTAAAACTTTCTTTTCAGACAGCTGAAACTATGGAACAAAATACCATTTTAAATAGTTTGAAAATAAACTAAGTTCAAGGTGATCAGGATCTCACTTTCAAAAAAAAAAAAAAAAAAAGGTGTAAAATGTGTTTGACTTTTCCTTATAGATCAGTATGGTAAATCTGAGTGTTCCTTGCCCATGTTGCTTGACAGGGGAAGTTGGTGGTGCCCAAAAGAAGAGACTCAAGAAAACTTAGACTTGTTACCAAAGATACTAACAGTACGATTTCCAGCAAAGCCCGTAGCAGCCAGGATGGTAAAATCCAGACAACTTATTTAACATGCACCCTTTTCAATTGTCAGCCATCATTTTGAAAGGTAGCTAAACTGTCTATTAAGTCATCAAAGCAAATCAAATGCCTACTGTCTTAGCATTTACAGTGTTTTCCCTAAAATTAAACTTTTGTACATTCTTTAAAGACAACAGTAATCATGTCATTGCTTTTGGACATAATGTCCAAAGCTGAGTATGTTTTTAAAATTAATCCTATTATTCTGTCAGACATCTCTCTCCTTTCATCAGTTGAAAAAATAGCCTCCCGTAGAGAGTCAAATCTTTTATTTATCATTTCAGAGCTAGCTAAAATTAACTTTGTTATTCTAAAGAACTTACTCTCTTTACTGAAGAGACCTGAAGAAAAAAGTCTTCAGTTAAAAGGACACCTACTGTCAGTATTGTTAGTCTTTTATGAAAATTGCCTCATGTTGTGCCTCTTCAACATTTTTTTTTTTTTAATGAATACAGTACATAATCCATACACACACATGTGAGTGGCTGGATCACTGAATAATAAATATTAGACTTTATCCTCTGCTATAAACAAATTGATTGTCTATAGCAACATGTCGCTTCTTGACTGATTAAGAACAAAACAACTACAGGAATCTTTAACACAAGAACTTCAACACCAGCCAGCTGTCCAAGTCTAATCACCTTGGCTGCATTGTTTAATAATGTAGCAGAGAGTTCCTCATGCAACATTCACTCAGAATGTAAGAGACACCTTCAACAGAGTCAAATGAAAATTAGGCTGAATTCAAGGAATTAGGATAACTCCTGGACAGAGAGGATTAAGGCAAGTGAAGGAGCATCTAAAGGGTAACTGAAGTGCAGTACAGCAGAGGGCACGGTGTTCATTCCCTGCCGTAGGGGCCAGAGAAATGGCAGATCCTCAGGCTGTGACAAATTTAAGGAAGAAATTTAATAGAAGTCCATGGACCCACTCCTAGCAGTAAATGCTACCTGAGCTTCGCCAAGGAGAAGCAGGGTTCAAATGTGACTTTTTAGTAAATGCTTAAAATACTCACTGCTTCTTTTTTTCTGGTGACCTTTGGATTTTATTAGCCAGTTCATCCTAACAGTAGTCTTCTTCTGTGAGTCAAAAAAACTGCTATCTCAGTGCATCATTTCCAGCGGATTTAAAATGTCTGGGTTTTTTTTCCTCCACACAGTGCCTGATTTAACACGTAAGGAAACTTAAAGCTCTTGTAATAGAGTATTACCAATTGAAAAAGAATTGGTCACAAAGCTAACAAGGTAATGGAGGTGCAGATTCCATTATCCAAGCCTCTGAGACTGTCCCAGCTTCAAGGTTATTAATTTTTATGGTGATTACAGGAGTAGTTTTGTTAGTTCCATGTCTGAACTGTTGGCAAGACACTCAAAAAGATATTGCTTAATTGCCTTTAGTATAACACTTTTTTTTTTTTTGAGAATTTATTTTAAGATTTATTTGCTCTGTAAGGACTAAGGAGGTATCTTCATCTCTTTTCCATGCACTTCTCCACCAATAAAGAGTAACAGAACTGATTGTTACATGGTTAGAGAGCTATAAAACTATTATGATTTTGTAGATAGATGACTGTGTTGTCTGGCCAGAGTTCTAGTTCTGATTCTTCCATCCAACACAAACAGAGAATAAATGGGTTTGGTTTCTGGGCTTTTGTTTGTTTGTTTGTTTGGTTTGGGTTTTTTTTAAGTGAGCTTTTTCGGGGGGAGGGAAGGGAAAGTGTTTGGTGGGTGTTTTGGTTTTGTGTTTTTTTTTTTTGTTTTGTTTTGTTTTGTGTTTTTTGGGAGTTTTTTTATGGGTTTTTTTTTTTTTTGATTTAGATGAATCATTACCTGGGTGGAGTGCCTCATGGTAACAGTTTTATTATTTCATTTTCTTTTGGTTTGAAATAAACAAAATCCTTCATTGATATCATACTCAATATTTTGCATTAGATGTTTTCTTCATACCCAGCACGACATCAAGAAAATGAATGCTGTACTTCAGTTGACACTGGCAATATTTAGGGGTTTTTTGCTAAGATTGTGCAAAGAGTTCTTAAAATGTATTGGCACCATACTCCATCATGACTTCATATAGCTAGGATAATGTACATTATTTTGCACTAAACACTGACATAATTCTAGTCAATGGGACTTTGCCTTGTAACAGTACTTAATTGGTGTAAAACCACGCTGACTCCAACTGCTTAAATGATCTCACTAAGTGGCATTGAGGTTAATTTTAATCTTGATTCTGTGCTTCTGTGGTTTATGAGGCTGTGCCCAGTTTTTAGAAAAGAATGAGCCAGGAGAGAGCCACAGCAGTCAATAAAATAAACTTTCTTAGTACTATAATACTTCCTGGTACAAGTTTTAGCAAACTGTAGTAAGTAAAAATCATACGAAGAAATGCTTCACATACACCTTTCTGAGGCTGCACCTGTAATTGACCGTGCACAAGATGGTCAATTAAAAACCATACATCAGTTTCAGCACAGCATTTTAGCAAAATTAAACCCAAGTGGGTCTGTGTCATTTTAGGCACCAGCTTAGAGTACTCTCACTGTAATGAGACTATTTAAATGTTGACTATTTTTTCAAATGTAACACTGTAGTCTGAGAAAATGCACCATGGTGTGATGTTCCACCATGTATCTCTGTCCTACATGTTTAGGTTGTTGTTTTTATGTGGGTTTTTTTGTGTTTGTTTGTTTGTTTGCTTGCTTGCTTGTTTGGTGGTGGGGGTTTTTTTGTGTTTTTTTTTTTTTGTTGTTTGGTTTGGTTTTTTTTTCCCCTCAGTGCAGGATAATCCCTGAAGAAAAGAATTTCAAACTTTGACTCAGACTTACACTCTCCTTGTTTTTTTGATATCCATTACTTTTGCCATTTCTGGTTTTGAAAAGCTTTCAGGACACTTGACAGAATCCTGAATAATGCTGCGAATATAAATCTTATTTATACAAATAGGTTGTGCCTTTGCAACAGGAATTTTATAGCAGATGGATACCACTGTGCAGAATTGTGTAACTTCAGATGTCATGGTCATCTGGCTCACAGAAGAGGAGCAACAGGCTCCCTATGAATTGCATTGTATAGTTAATTCCCAGTTCCATTAGGACTCGTAGAGGGATGTATATGGCTAACCTTTACAAGGTTTCAAGCCTCCCTCTTTCAAAATCTTCATCTACAGGACAAAATATTTTTTCAAGTTGCCACAGGGCCTCATCAGTTATTAAGGAAGGTCCCCTAAAATTAATGGGGAAACATCAACATTGCCAGGAACTGGGATTCATCTTCAACAGTGTACAAAGGAAAATCTGTTCTCTGGATAATCTAGATATTATTGTTGCTGATAATTCATCCCTCACTAGGGAATATCTGATTTATTTTCAGTTCCCCAGCATATGGTGCTTTGTCTGTGTTCCACAGACGGCAAAAGATAAGGGTTTGGCATAATTTTGCTTAGATTAAAATTGGAAAATGCTTTTGGCCCACTGATGGTTAAATGCTGATTTTTTCCCAAGGATGTGTGGAAAGGACTGTTTTATTCAGAAGGAAGGAAAGAAGGATTAAGTGATTTGTGTGGGAAGGTCCTATGGCCAATGCTTGAAAAGGTGCTCCCCATAGTGACAGCAGCAAAGCTTGGGGCCACGCTGCTCAGCTTTTTGCTGAAGGTTTCCATTGGTGTCATTTTTCCACTCTTTCATTTATTTTGACCCCTTCCTGACTCTTTTTTATCCACCTTGATCCCTTGGTCCTAGCATAAGAAGCTATTTGCTTCTCAGTTGTCTCTTCGTGGCTCTCTTAGAGCAAATATAATAATCCTCCAAACAGATTTTTTCTTCTTTCTTTCCCTGTAGAGATGTCTGCTTCTTAATAGAGAAAAGGTACCCTACTCCCTTTATGCAAGCAGCAGCATGACAAAAACATCTCAGGAACTTGGAGACTTTTCTCCACAATATCAGTGCCAAGAACATAAAACAATACTTTTCCCCTTTCCCACCTCCCCTCAGTTTTTGGGGAGCCATTCCCAGCTACTCCTCTACCTTAGCCTTTCATTTGACATTCCTTGAGAGGCTGAACTATGTCTGAAATTATTTTCTTCTTCCTAATGCTTTTGTGACAGCAGGTAGTTGTTCAACCAGGAATGTGTTAGACTGGGGGCTAGGCAAAAAAAAAACAAACCTCCTAAAAATAGTCCTCTATTTGAGGGTTGCTACTACCCTTAAAGCTGTTTTTACTTTTGAGGATATTACCCAGAGACAAGACTTTCCTGAGATGTAGAAGGATCTTAAAACAAACAATGGATAAACTGGAAAGATGAACAAGGGTGCTCTTTATCATGATCTTTTCCCCATCTTACTCTCAACCATATATGCATTCCAGCTGCTGGAAGAGTAAAGGGAAATACCAAATATCTAAACAAGCACAGGAGAGCTTTTCTTTCTTGGAGTCTGTGCCCTTAGTTTTCAGTTCTTTTTTATTATACCTACAAATAATTATTGAACACACTGTAAAATTAATAACATTTTACAATAGCTGTTTAAAGCCAAGCAGTTTTCAATGTCCTACAGTGTGTCTGAATTTTCTCTGTAATGTGATTTTGGCTGTTTATGTTATGGAGCAGATTACCCTGAGTGCCACCATGCAGCACATACAGCACAAACAGGGGATCAGGCCCAGCCAGCCTGAGCTCATGAAAGGCAGGTGCAGCTTCACTGACCTGATCTCCTGTTATGACAGTGTGACCCACTTTGTGGATGAGTGGAAAGCTGCAGATGTTGTCTACCTTGACTTTAGAAATGCCTCTGACATTGATTACCACAGTATTCTCCTGGAGAAACTGGCTGCTCATGGCTTGGATAGGTGCAGTGTTCACTGGGTAAAAAAACCAAAACTGTTTGGATGGCCAGGCCCAGGGAGTGGTGGTGAATGGAGTTACATCCAGCTGGCAGCTGGACTCAGAGCTGGGGCCAGTCCTGTTTAATATCTTTATCAGGACTGAGTGAATCCTCAGTCAGACTTAAACAATTCTGATTCTATTAAAATACTGTTTCCAGCAGCAAAAGTATTGCCAGACTTTTATTTCCGTAGTTCTCCTTGAGATGAGCAAGTATTGTGAGTAGAGGTGCTGAGTCATGATATGGATGTGTATGCAAAGTGAGAAAAAGCCACTGAAAGACTTAACCATTTCCAAAAGTTATATGTTTCTCCAGCCCAGGCTGAAGTCTATAGTGTTTATATTGACTCTAGGGAAGTAGCAGCACCAGGAAGGAACAGATGTGAGGCAAATATGCACAAACAAATCTCCAAGCCAACTCAAGGCCTGTAATTTAGTGCATACAATGCAAAGTTACAGCCAAGGATCATATCAATTGTGGTTTTGTTGGATAACTAAACACTACATAATTCTTTGGTTTGACACAGCTAAGGTCCAGACTCTTCACAACTGTGGTACATTCATCATCATCAGTTCTCTTCTGATCTTCTCATTCTTCAGTTCTTTTGTTGCCATTTCTTAGCCATTGACACAAGGACCCATATGTGGAGGGATTTCATCACTAGTTCTGAATGCCATGTGTGTGTTTACAATTGACTGACTCATCTCCAGGTGGGATTACACATTCTTCTTTTCAGAAGCTTAAGATATGTTCAAGCAGAATCAAAGGGGACATGGCTGCTTTAATGGATATGGAAACTCAACATTATTTATCAGCACTCCTGGCTTCCCAAGGATATTTATTTGCAAAGGCAATCTGGTCATGATGACTCCAAATCAGTGTCAGGAGAGAATACAGAGAGATATAAAGTGATGAGCGTGGGATGGAAGTGGAAGACTGCCAGGAGTGGAACTGCAAAGAATGTATTTACAAAAGCTTCAGTGCAAAGGAAAATGAGGGTTCTTCCTGGCCTGAGAGCAAATACTGAAGGGTGTGTTTCCGAGCAAAGGATATTATTCTGGGAAACTGGTTCTGATGGGGGATCATCTGGTAACCAAAGCAAGGGTGTGAAGCAAGGGTTAATATGATCACTATATCTGCTAACATGGGAGCACTGAGTAGGAGTCTGGTATATGTATTACTTCTGTTTTTCAAATTACTACAGCTGGTGATAAAATACAGCATGCAGTTCTAATACCAGGATTTCAAGCAGCATGTTAAAAATTAGAGGGTCAGGGAAGAACTGGGACTTTTTAAAAATTATTGGGAACTAAGTATTTAATGAATTACTCAAAGACTTTGATTTAGTTAGCTTAATGAGGAAAAGCTTCATCTTATCAAAGGTAACTGGTTGGTTCCAATAAAGAGAAAAGACACATGAAGAAGTTAACTCCTTCAGTGCTGAAAAAAGTAACAAGAGTGAATGCCTAGAAATTACACAAGTTAGACAAATGCAGCTTACTCATTACTTCCATGGAAGGGTTTAAGGCCGGGTTGGGTGGAGCTCTGAGAAATCTGGTCTAGTGAAAGGTGTCCTTGACCACTGCAAGTGTGTTGAAACTAGATGACCTTTAAGGTCCCTTCCAACCTAAACCACTCCATGATTCTATGACATTAATCTGTGGTATTTTTGAAGAGAAGGGTAACCATTGGAAGAACTAAGTACAGGCAACATTAGACTTTCCAACACCAGCAATTTTTAAATGAAAATCTGAGTTTTTTGTAGAAAGAATAAATGTCTAGTTTAGACAGCAACCTTTTAAGTAATGTTTTATGTAATATTATGTCAAAAGACAGGCCATACTTTTCTTCATTTAATCTAAGATACATAACATTCCAAAGTAACAATTTTAAGGCAAATCACAAGCATGCACAAAGAATGCCTTACTACAAACCCTGTGAGGAATTTCAGTATTTATTTGGGGTTTTTTGCCAAAAACTATCCTTGGCTATGCAATAGCCGCGGTGCAACGTAGGTACCACTTGCAGTAGCACAAAGCTCAGTGCTGGACACAAAATCCTTCTGCAAATCAAAGTGAACACTTGGGTGTTCAGTCTGTGCTGAGCTCCCTGCTGTTGCCTGCAGCTCAGGAACTGTGAACAGACGAGGTTGTAGCAGCAGCTCATGCTGCACCCTCTCCACAGTGGTTCAAAGAAAGGGCTAGGTGGAAAAAGTGTCTGTCCCTGACTTGTGAAGTAAGACTTCTCACAGAAGAACCGCATTTCACTAGGAAAATGTAACTAGCAAGACTGGCACTGGATTCTGTCACTCTAAGTCAAGCTGCTATGTCTGCCTCTAAAACATCCCCTTATTCGGCTCAGGCTCTTGACCTTTTTAGGAAAACTACTAGGTAATATTTTTAAGCCTGTGCTTTGATGAAATCAAAATAAATTATTAAAATGGCCCCTTCTGAATTCAGAAAATATATAAAAAATGAATATGATCCATTAGCAGTGGAGAAAAAGAGATTTTATTTTAAAGCCAAAGAACTAAAGTCAGAGGTTTTTTTGATTAGCTAGTTAGTTGTTTTCAGAATCTGCACATGTACTGAATTGTGATCTTTAACACAGAAAATAAATTAGGGCTGCAGTTAAAAAAATTAAAAATACTTAACTCCTAAATACTTCTTTAAGACTCTGGGGGAAAAAACGGACCAACTTTCAAATACGACAAGCCCTCAGGAACTCCCATTGATCCTGAGGTGAGAAGCAGCAGAGGGGTGTTTATAAGCAGGAAGAAGGCAGATTCAGGGCTTTGACAAAGGAGCCCTGTCTCATCTTGCCATGACAGTTGTTAACACCTTAATCCAAACAACCCTCCTGCTCCGTGGCCTCCAAGTCACCGTGCCATTTTCTAATCCACTGCCTGGCAGCTACCTGGGGGCAGCGCTCAGCTGCTCAGCTCACGTCGCCGCTGAAGCGTCTGAACCAGCAAACCGGTGAAGAGGTGTACGTACAAGAACATGCTCCCCTCAGCTCGGAGGATGGAGACCTCTTGGGAAGAGACAAGGTGGGCAGCTGTTAACAGTAGCAAACCACAGGAAAAAGCCCCTTTTTTCGTCTTTTTGTTTGGTTTTGTTCTGTTTGAAGTGCCTGCAGAGATCAGAATTTCCACAGGACATACCTGGCACTGTGAGGACAAAACCCCAAGTCTCCAGGATGCCAGGGGTCAAATGTAACCAAGGCAGAATACTCTTCCCCTATGAATTAGTCTTTAGAGATTTTCTAAAGTTCAGGTTAATGATCCGGTCATGTAAATTCAGATAGCATTTGGGGATGATTTAGGCTTGCATTGCTTCAAAATATATGGAAGATCTGCAAAATTTCATTTTAAAACTAAAACCATTTTTGAGTCCTACTAATGTAAAAATTATTCAAAAAGTAGGAGGATTTTTAAAAAATCATCAGTTTTCTCTGCAAGTATGTAAAATATTTCTCCATGGCTACTTCACTGCATGTCTAATTTTAACTTGGACTGAATTTTTGCAGGCAAATCGTAAATGCTTTTAATAAGAGAACTACTATTATTAATATACTTGTTGATAAAAACAATTTTTCAGATGCTTGAATCCACAATTCCCTAACTTTCTAACTGTTCTAAACTTCCTGAATCCTTTCGCAACTTTTGAAAACATTGTCTGAAAGGGGAGCAACAAGCTCATCAATATAGACAGCACCCACCATCTCTCCCATGCTTAATCCAACAGGAAGTATTGGAAATTCCAGAGCATCTCCTCCATTCTTAAAATAAGGGACACTGACTTGTTCTGTGAAGATGGCCTGTTTGCAGAGTTTTTGCAAAGCAGAAGTTGTTGGGGGAATAGGAGGTACATTGGATGCAGATGGATCTGTCAGGGGATACGGCTGTGAAGCTCTTCTTAACTGTAACAACATAATTTTCAGATCTGTAAAAACACCAGATTTTGGGCAAGTTTAACAGCAATTGAAAAAGGTGCAATCTTAATGTAAGGATCACGCTCCTCCCAAAGTTAAGCTCTCTGCTTCAGAGCCTGGAGTAAAATACCTGAGATGGCAACAAGAACTTTTCAACAAAAATAAAATTACATCTTTCCTCAGATCTCATTCTTCTAAAAGGACAAAGAATTTTTTTAAGTTTTCAAAAAGCACTTGGCTTGAAACAGATTATTAAAACTTATTAAGTAAAATAAAGAAAATAGTACAGTAAATGAAAAAATTTGGTGATACAAAATATTAGGCATATCTAAATATAGGTGTTAAAAATTCTATTTAATAATGAAAGTGACAGTCCACATGACCATTCTTACACTTTTATTACAGCAAATTATTAAAATGTCATTAAATTAAATAATAAATTATTATTTGTCTATGCTGCTTTACTCCAAACAACTAGGGTTACAATTTCTTAGTTTTTATTAGCAAGAAGTCAGGAATAGTAAGATTTATCTTTTGGAAATTTCTTTGTTTCTTTTTTATATTTGTTGCATCCATACCTCTTCAGAGAAGTCAACAGCTTCATTCACACCAGTGAATTCTGGTTATGGCTTAAGAGGGAGTCTGGGACTCTGCAGACTGCATAAATCAGAAAAAAGTTGAGATTTCTGATCCCAAGACAATAAAATTATTACTTGATATCATTGGAAAGACAATCAAGAAAAAGGAAATACTTCAAATCATAAATAATAAAAAAGTGTTCACTGAATAGTATTCACTTGCTTTTTAAGAAGCAAGTCCACCTCTTCCTACTGGCCTAATCAATATGAAGCAGTTCTGTGAAACTCCAAAACTTTCTCTTGTGGAGATTAGAAATCATCATAAACCCTTGTTAGAGTCATCATCCTTTCAATTGATCATCAGTTACAAGTCGATCATCCTTTCTCACACCATATGATTAAAGCCTTGTTCTGGAAAAGATTTTAGGGGTTTTTTTTAAGATATCCCACTGAATAGAGATGCTATGCTGATCAGAAGGTCTCTATCTTGATTTTCAATAGAAACCCTCTATGCCAAACAGCTTGAAGGCAGTGGGCAGTGATGCTGAATGAGATTCCTGGAAGAATGAAACATAAGCTATCAGCTTGAATATGCTGATCCCAGATCTTCACGCTAAGAGTGTAAACATGAAGCCAATTACACAATATGCAAATAAATTGTATCACATCTGGATTACATATGCTCAGATTCTTCTCCGTAGAGAAATCCTTCACAAAATTCTAAGATATATAAAATATAACTATGATGACAGATACAATTTAGCTACCAGAAAAGGGAAAAGAAAATCCTTTTCTACACATCATACATAGGTATGCGTGCATACACACACACACACACACACGTGTGTGTGTGTGTATCTCAATAAAAAGCGATTGATGCTGCTGAGGCTTGCTAAAGCAGAGATGGATCTGCTGTATGCTACATTCTTCTATCCTAACCCAGATGATTTTCAAATGTGAGCATAACAGTGCACTAATGGTGCAGTTGTAGTTACCTTTCCATGTCTTTCATCGTCTGGATGCAAAAAAAAAACTGGAAATATGTAGAGCTATGCATCTTAAGTAATGATAGGGCCAGAAAAGCCCACCAGAAGAAACTGTTCAAGTTCTGTAGGAAATTACAAGATATAGTCAAATAAATATTACTTACTTACTGCTAAGATCACCTTTTTTCTCCTCTTTTTCTGAGAATATGTCCCCAAATAAAATGACAATTAGAACTTACTGGGGTTTTAGTTCACATAGATGATCAACATGAGAAAGCATATTAAAAAACCCAACACTCAGACCAAATAATTCAGTGTCATGCTTATTTTACTGACGTTAAAGACAGCAGCAGTAACAATTACAATTAAATTATTCAAATTTTTAGAATATTTAAGCTGTTTTAGTATATGTGCCACTCAGTTTTTCTTGCCCACTTGATGCTATCTACATAAAACTGCTTTCTTCTTGGCCATACATGATTATTTACTTCCTAAAGCAATAAATCATTTTCATGTGGTGCCAAAAACTAACAGTCTTACTATTCAGAAAAAATCTCCCTCTCCTTAGGAATTTCACATGCATGGAGTTGCTACACAGAATATACAAATATGCTTTTTCCCCATTGCCTGTCACAGACTATTCAAAATAAATCTGGAGTCTTAGGATGGCAACAAAATCCAAGTTAAAAATCACTGTTTTAAAAGCTTGGATTTTAGTTGTTGTTAGTCCTTCTTTCCTTTCTGTTAGGAGAATTTATCTGGATTTGCTGATGGTGTGTGCAGCCTTTGTGTCATAGTAAAAAGCACTCACTCCTTTTTCCAGTATTGTGATAAGCATTGAGTGCCCTCAGACCCATTCACTGTGTGATTTGGTTTGGTATTTTATTTTTTTTTAAACAAAGAAAAGTATTTCTTCATATAGAATACAAGAAAACTGGGCAAAACCTAATATGCCCTTAGTACTTCTGCTCAATGCATCTGCGCTCCCATCTTGTAAATACTTAGACATAGGAACAGGAGTTTGCATGTGTGCAATGTAACACACATTGCTAAAATCACATGCATAAATGTCAGATAAAGGCTTAAACTCTCAGTAAAGTACTTAATTTGCATAATTTGAATTGAGGAGAGGAGTAGTAGTGGCAGTACCTGGCAGATTAAATGTAAGAATAGACCCACAAGGGAAAGGATCTCCTTTTCCAAAATATTTGAAGCCATGAGCAATCTAGTATGTTCCAAATTGAAAGCATTCATTTTTTTTACAGATTTTTTATGAACCTTAGGAATGAAAATTAATTTGGACAAGTTGAAAGAGAGACTCAACTCCATGACTAACATGGGAATTACCCTAATCCTCTCTTCAACTCAATCATGGAATTTTAACAAGGTTTTTCTGGAAGCCCTTGAGATCTCCTAGCTTGAACATTAACTCATGTCCACTATTTTCATAGTAGTTAAAACACAGTCATAAATGCAATCTGAGGCTGAATTAGGAGATCAACCCTTTAAGTTCTAAATCACTTGTTTGAATCTCGGCCAGAAATTGCCAGCTTGCTGGCATGATATAAATGAAAAAAGTTGACGATCTCATCCTAGCAGCAGTACTAACTGAATTTCCAGCTATACTTACTTAATGCTAGATTATTTCTTTGGGGGAAAAAAAAAAAAAAAAGTGTTCTTTGGGGTTTATGCTACAGATTAAGGATTCCCTGAGGAGCCATTTGTGTTTGGAAGCAATGCACAAGTTTCTCTTTTGCTCCGCTCTCCCAAACAAATCCCTCTTGCCATAAAGAGATGTGGTGCAGAGATTATACCTCAAAAGATACTACCCACCCCGATCTCTTATTTCTTTATCACAATACCCAGAAGTAGGGAACTGTGAGCCAGAGGAAACTTTTGGTTCTAAGTAAATGAGGGAAGCCCACTGCCTGATTCAAACTTGTTCAAGTCTGGAAGATTCAGTAAAATGATGTTGGTGAGAGCAGTTTTTCTGCCAGTGTTACTAATCCTGCCAAGTAAATTTAAAGGCAGCAGTAGAACCATAAGAAGCATCAGCCAGAGCTTAGATCTGGTAACTTTCCAGATATGCTGCAGAGCCTTTAGTTTTTCGGGCCTTTAGGGATAGATGGGTTGAAGGATGTGAGGGGCCAGGCTCATTTAGGTGACAGGTAATTATTCTCATCGGACAGCTGGTTTATGGAGTAGTTTATAATGTGAGCTTTGCATTCTGTAAAACACTTGTAAAAGTGAATAAATGCTCAAATACAGCCATTAGCAAATGCTAATATTTTGCCTACCTATCAGACAATACAAACAGGAATCTGTTACCCAGGGAAAGTTACTGCTTCATAAGCAAATCCAAGCATTTCTTTTTCGAATGGCTGAAAAGACCGAACACATGATCCGTCAGGTGCAAAACCAGGAAACCTGTCCTTGTAACAGGATATAAACATCAGCTGTGCCCTTCTTGCTTACTTTCCCCTCAGTCTTTGGCTAAATTTTAATCCAGCAACTCATGACCAGCCGCAGTTTCTTTCTCTCATTTCTCTTCACAACTCCTGTTGGGATCGGTACAATTGCACGGGCTACAACTTTAAAGAGGGAGCAGGAAGAGGGGTGGGGGGTGCTGTTTTGCTAGTTGAGGCCGCCTCTGCTCGCCTGAGTCACATTTGGCGTTTAAGCCTTGCAGGTGGTGTCTGTCTCGGCCGGTGCCCGGGCTCTGCTCTGCCCCGCGGAGGCGGCGGGCGGCGCGGCTGCGGCTCCGGCTCCGGCTGCAGGCACGGGCGGGCGCAGCGGCCCCGCGGCCTTCTCTCCCTCTCCCCTGCCTCGGGGGCGCAGCTGCACCGCAGCTCACCAGTGACCGCTATTTTCAATTCCCAGGCTAATCAAACCAGCATCGTAAAAGCACGTACTTACCCCGCCTTTCCCCGACAAAAATATAAAGGCAAATCCGCTGTTTCCTTTCAAAACATTGAGCATGACGGCTTGCATTATTTTCTAAAGGGGGGGCTGGGGGGTTGGGAGGAGTGTTTTTCTTGATAGTTCAGGTGTAAAGACGCTTTAAAATAAATAATGCACCATTTTGAATTAACACTTCATGATATTGCCTAGGGGCCAATGCCTACGCATCCTCCCCTTGCTATGTCCCAGGATGTAAAGCTCTGATGCATAGACACAAAACAACTTTGCCGATTGCGGGCGAGCGAAAATCCGTGCCAGCTCCGCAAATGACCCAGCACTTGGTACTCGCTTCTGTAACTGTTCGCTCAGCAGCACTCCCAGCTCCGTTCCGCACGCTGACGTTTTTGGACCCGCGGACTGCGGACCCAGCCAAGCTTTTGAAAACATTTGCTAATAAAATTCAGCAGGTAGTTTAGACAAAGAAATACGGAATGAGGGGGAGGGAAGGTAGCTAAAGGGAAAAAGGAAAAAAGAAAAAGAAAAAAAAGAAAAAAAAAAAAAAAAAAGAGGAAAGCTAAGCAGTAACAGCTGAGCGGAACTTGCCGATCCGCCAGCACCGGGCGGCGGGCAGGGCCATCCCACGGCCCCGGGACTGGGTACCAGCGGCGCCCCCGCAGCTTCTCGGTGCACCGACTATCCCCTACCGAGCACGGGGGGAGGGGTCCTTCCTTCCCCAGAAAGTTCTCTCCCCCCAAACCATTGTGGTCCACCAAGTGTGTGGGTTGGAATTTGTTTCGTTCCACCGCTCTTTAGCTGTTTGCGTTGCAGGGTCAACGGGCGCTGGCGCCTGTCCCGCTGCCCGCAGCGCCCGCTCTCCGGGGACCGAGGAGGGGCAGCACTACTCGCAGGCACAGCGGCGAATTTCCCCAGCGCTCACTGTGCCGTGCCGTTCCCATTGGCCGTGCGGCCGGCAGGGAGCGACGGGAGGCGGAGAGGGAGCTGCCAGCAGCAGACAGGCAGGCAGGCAGGCAGGCAGGCACCGGGCGAGCGCGTAGACAGGCGCACGGCAGGCAGAGGCTGCTGGGGTATTGTTATCATTGTGCTTCGGCGGAGGGCTTTGCCTGCAGGGGGAGGGGTGGAGGGAGGAGAAGAAAGAGGGAGAGAGAAAGTGCGGGGCGAGCATGCAGCAGGGCTGGGGCCGGCGAAGCGGCGGTACTGGCGTGCCTGGGCTGAGGCGCTGAGAGGAGCCGCCTGCCCAAGCTCGCTGGGGGGCACCGGCGGGCGGAGCGAGGCGGGCACGATCCAGGCGTGGGGAAGGCTGCCAGCCGAGGGGAGCCGCCGCCGCACCGGCCTCGCAGCAGCAGCAGCGACTACTTCTTTCTTATCTCCCAGCCTTTTGTTCGCCCATCCTCCTCCTCCTCTTCCCTGCCCACCCTCTGCACCGCGAAGGGGGCTCGGCAGAGAGACAAGCAGGCTGACCCAGAGCTGAGTTTCACCCATCATCCGCCCCCCGCTTTCTCTCCCTCCGCTGCATCGCTGCCCATGAGCTAGAGCGGCAGCCGGCTCCGGCAGGCGGGGGCAGACGCCGACCAGCAGCTCCCGGCAGCTGCCGCTGCCCGACACTCCCCGCCGCTCCCCTCGCCCCGCTCCGCGGGCTCCAGCCGCGCTCCGGAACTGCTGGGGGCCGCCCTGCCGCCGCCCCTCCTCGCCTCCATGTGCCGGGTAGCGGGAGCGCCGCCGCGGATCCTGCCGCCGCTGGCGCTGATGCTGCTGGCGGCCCTGCAGCAGGTAAGCACCGCCGGCGGGTAGCGGGCCGGGCTGCGGCTCTTTGTTCCCCTGCGGGCGGCGATGCCCGGGGAAGGCGGGAGAGCCGGGGGGGAAAGGGGGGGGGGAGCAGGCAGGCTCCGCTTCGTGGTGGGGGTCTCGGGGAGAGGGTAGGGAAAGGTGTCCCCGCCGCCGGTGTGCCCTGGGGTGGCTCGTGGTCGCTCGTGCAGAGCCACCTGCTCGGGGCAGCCCCGCCATCGGGCTCCGCGCCGCGGGGAGAGAGGGGGGAACTCCTGCCTGGGGCCGGCTGAGAGGGAGAGGGTGGTCCCGAGACGCGAGAAATGATGGGGGCACCAATCCCCCGTCATTCCCGGGAGAGCAGGTGCCGCGGGACGGGGGGGCCTGGCCGGTACCCGCGCGCTTGGCAGGAGCACGGGAGCTCGGCCCCGCCGCGGGCGCGGACAAACTACCGGAGCGGGGGACGGAGCGAACATTCCCCCCGTCCGCCCCGCGTGATGAAGGGCAGGCTGGGGTGCCAGAGAGGTGCGGGGCAGAGAGCAGCCCCCGCTCCTCGGCTACCCCCGGCTCCCTCGGCCGCTAATCCCTTCCCCGGGAAGAATTTAATCAGCCTCCGCCTGGGCGCTGGGCTTCCCCACCCCCTGCCGCTAACGGGAATTTCCACTGGGACGGGCTCGGGCTCCGAAGTGTTTAATTTATTATTGTGAAAGTCCTGCTGCTGCCTCCCCCCGGCGGCCTCGCCGGGGTGCTCCGGGCGGGCGAGTGACGGGATCCCGGGCAGGTGGTGGCGGGGCAGCGGCAGGTACCGCTAGTCGCGGTGTGCCCCCCGTGGGGTGCACAAAGTGGAGGTCTGGGGCGAGATGGGAGTGACCGGGAGGGTGTGGGGAGGACGGGGAGACGACAAAATGGATCCCGTTGGGACAGCAGGGGCAGTGCCCATGGGGTGGTGGTTGAACTCCCCTTGGGCAGCAGCAGGCGTGTTGGGAGCGAGAGCAGAGCCGAGGCACCCGGTGGGTTCCCCGTTCGCTGTGTGCTCGCTGAGCTCGTATCCGGCGCGGCGCCGGGGGTGGAGAGGGCGGTAAGTCCTAGGGACAGATGGCGCAGATCATCGCCTCTTAATGGTATTTGCGATTGGGGCATTTCTGTCGGGCCGGGGGAGCGGGTTGAGGCGAGGCCGGCGGCGGGGCCGGGGTGCCGGGGCGGGCAGGGCGCCCTCCCGCCGCGCCCGCAGCGGCTGGCGCAGGGCAGGGGGAGGCGGCGGGCGCAGCCACTGTCCATGGTGCGGCCCCGCTGCCTCCGCCGCACCGGGGCGGGAGGAGCCCGCCCGGCCTCCCGTCTCCTATCCGCTTCTCCGTGTCTCTGACGCTCCCGTCCCTTCACGGGGTCCCCGGGCAGTTGAGTCCTTCACGCAGTTTCTGAGGCGCGCCTCAGGGGCTGATGACTTGCACCAGGCGAGCGAGGTGCTGAAATGCTGCTCCACGGCAGCCGGGGATTTTCCCTTGAGTCCCAGGAGGAGGCGAGGCAGGGTAGCTGTCGTGACACGGGAGTGTCCGGCTGAGCATGAGCGGCTGCATATGATAGCAGACACCCTGTTCAGAAACTTGTGTGTGCCACTTACCGGCTGTTGTGTAGCTTTTTGTTTTGTTTTGTTTTTGTTTTGGGGTGTTTTTTTTTGGTTTTGTTTTTGTTTTTTTTTTTTTTGGTTTTAAGTCCTTATGTGCTGTTTACTGTATGTGCTTTCAGTTCTGTTTAGTCTTCCTATCTCAATAAATCTTTAAAGCACAAAATCTGCAGTAAGCTTTTATTCCATCTTCTTTTTTTCTTCTTTTTTTCTTCTTTTTTTTTTCTTTTTTTTTCTTTTCCTGCTCAAGACAGGTTTGAAAATGAAGCACAGGCTATGAATTAAGGACAGGAACTAGCCGTGTGGCTTTTTTTATGTATCACTCAGTGTCACTGGCACGTTATGCTTGGGGAATCCAATTTCCCCCTTGTTTGGGTATCCATTAAATCAAGTTAGGGTTGATTTTTAATAGTGTGTAACAAAATTGGAACTTGGGTATGAAATCAGATTTATAGACCTGTGTCTGTACAACACTTTCATTTTAAGAGCTCTTTTTTCCTCCCCTCCTTCTTCCATCGTGCATACTTGCAAGAACCTTCACCGGCTAGGTGCAGTGCTAACTTTCTTCCCCTGTCCTCATACCTACTACCTCTGGTTTGTAGGAGGTTATTTGTATCGGGTTCTTCTGAAATGTTGAACCTTTTCATTCAGTTTCGCCTCTGCAACACAACATCTGTCTACTTTTTATTTTCTAGCGTTAATAATCAGTTTGTTACTCGTTAGTGGTGTAGAAAAGCTGTCATTGTGGAATTACTTGAAAGGTTGTAACTGGAGCCAGATTTTAAGGGCAGATCTGTGGATGTTGTTTATGTACAGGAAAGAGTTTAAGAGTTTTGGCAGTGTGTAACCTGCACAAGAAAGAAGGGAGTGAAAAGTGCACTCTATTTTGCTGGTTAGCGTATCAGTATGAGTCTGGGAGTATTAAATGAAAAAAATCCTGATGGAAGAGAGGATGAAAGGAGTCTTGTTTTTCTGGCTAAAACAACAATTCCAATCCAACGAAGGAATGGGAAAGCCAGTATGGGTTTTTGGGAATGAAACTACTATTGAAAATAAACTGGAACACAAATTAGAAATAAAGTGCTAAAAAAGGGATTTAAAAAAAAAATAAGCTGATTGAATCACTACATGGATGTTGTCGGTTTCTAAATCAAAATCAAGTAAACAATAAAGCAGTTTTGGAGCCTTTTGAGCTTAGGTGTCTGGTTTGAATTCGAATTACGATGACAGAGGATGTAAGTTATTACCCTCTGCAAGCAATTTTGGTCTTTTTCCAGGTCTTAGCGAATGTGTCCAGGTGATAAAGCTACTACCCTAAATGACACTTCTGTTAAGCTGCCTCAGCTGAGAATGTGGCCACTGGCATTTCTTGCCAGCTCTACCCCTCTAGTAATTACCCCCAGCAACAGTAGTCTGTGGCAGAATTGGGGTGAGGAATATTAACACTGTTTTGTGCAGAAACAAGCAAGATCCCCTGTTGTGGGTGAATCTTCTGTCTTTCACAATATACCTGTGTCTTTGATTTTTTTTTTAATCTGTATGAACACGAGTTTTACAGTGTCTCTGATAAACGTCTTCATTAACAGGCTCCAACACTATTAACTCCTTTCAAAGTAGACTGCATGTAGTGAATTGAATGCATTTTATAGCACATTCATAAGCCCCTGAACAGGGTAGTTATGTGGTATACCTCAGCCTTTTTGGATTTAGATCTTTGTGTTCTGGTTTTGTTTTATTTTGTCTTCCAAGACTCCATTGGAAAAGTTAAGTGTGGCAGGGTATTGCAGCAGAGAGCTCTCCAATGCTTGTCTGTCTGGTCTAGGTGATGGTGATACCACTAACACATCCTCAAAATTAAGATAATTGCAGGGCTGAATTTCTTTGGATATTAAACTGGATATATTATTTTAATATATTTTGTTAAAATACATTTTTAAAAACTCCTTTTTACATCTATTATAGGACAGATAAGGTTGTGTAATTCAATGAGTTTTTTGAATTCGAATCATTGGTTGACATAACAGGAGATAATCAGAATTTTTTTAATACGCAAAATTATCTGGGCAGATATTGTAGCAAGCTCAGAAAGACATGTTCTGCTTATGTACCAGAAGGCATATATTCTCATATTGTCAGTCAATGTATTTTTAATAAATGTATGTTTTCTAGAGTGTCTTCTACTGCTCTCTTTTCCTGCGTAGTACTGCTACCTAGGCATACAGCTCAGTGTGCTGGAAAGATGAATGTATAGTTTTATGATACCAGCTTTTAAAATAATTCCCAGAATTACCATATTTTTGAACTGAGTCAAGAGTATGTAATTCAAAAACTTCCTATGTGTAGTTTTCTTCTGTTTCTAGAAGTTGGAGGACCTCCCAGAAATGTCACTGGAAGAACCCTGTCATGCTCTATCTTACTTGGTTTCATTGATGCTTTTATATCAATAATGTAGTTTATTACTTCTTTTAATAACTGAGCATAACACATGAGACAATTTAGTTGTGACAGAATTGCATGTTTATATTTAAAAATAGCTTGAGGAAGCTGTGAGTAGGGTTATTTTTACTCAATACAGACAGTATTGTGTAAGGGACTTGTCATGTGGTAATGAACAGGAATTTTTGAATGAGTTTTCCTGCTTAACAGAATCATTTACCAGTTAAACTCTCTTTCTGTTTCTCATTGGTTTTTAAGGGCTTTTTAGGTTAACAGAAAAGTTCAGAAAGCTTGGAATAATTTCAGTAGTTACCTGCACTCCGATTAGGATGAGAGCATAACTTATTTCGAACAATGTACACACACAAAGAAAAAGTCCATTCCCAAAGGCAGTGCAATCTCTAATGTTCCCTGGAATTTTTATTTTAAGTTTTTATTATAAAGGAGAGGAGGAACCAATAGTGGCCTTACAGAGTAGCCTGGGTGCTTCCACTAATACAGTGGCACCAGTTGTGTGTTCAGTGAGGTTCAGTGAGATGGATCACAGAATAAGCTGATGATCCCACAAGGATCATTGAATCCAGCTCCTGGCCATGCACAGCACCATCCCCAAGTGTCTCACCATGTGCCTGAGAGCATTGTCGGAAGTTTGGGTGGAGAGTAATGAAGGCAAAAAGAGTACGTGACATCCTTTGCTGGAGCAAAGCACTTCTGACCTGCCACTGAACTGAGACTTGCTCGTTGGCCGACAGTGGCATACAGTGAGGTGAATCCTGAGAGGAAAGGAACATACATTATTGCAGGATGAGTTTAAGGAAGATCTGTATTTTTCTCAAGTGCATTTGTAGTTTGTGAGTGAGCTGAGAGGGACCTTTTTCACCTGGGTGTTGGACCATGTTGCTTTTCACCTTGAGAGGTATATAATCCAAGTGTGTGAGATTCATCATTAGATTTGATCCTGCACTTCTTGTTGAAAGATCGTGGTAGCTCTGTCTGAATAAAGAAGGGAATTTAGGCTTTCTATTTTTAAATGGCTTATGAAAACAGATACAGTATCAGCAGCTTCCAAGATGGAAGGTAATTTGCTGCCAAATCTTTTCAGCATTTTACTTAAAGTATTTGGTTTTAGTCAGTATTCGTATATTTAATTAAATACCATGTTTCCAAAAGGCGCATTTATCCTCTCCTCTAGGCACTCCTTGACATATTTAAAAAATATATTTTTACCAACAGACTCCTCTAGAGACTCTCCCATTTCTTATAATTAGCATATAATTATCACCCAGCAGCTGAAGACATAGTTAAAATTTTGTGATGCCCCCAAAGAGGCCTTGCAAGGCCTCCCCAAAGGTCAGAAAAAAAGCAATATCCTCCTGTATGGAATAGCAGCAGTTTTATGGGCTGAGATATTCAGTGTGAGCAATACAATGGCTATTATCAAATCAGAGAGAGGTCATTTCTTGTAAAGAAATTAGAATGTGTAGTCAAATACAGGACCATTTTTTAAAGTTATTATTAAAATAATTATAAAAACTTAGACATAAAGAAATTTTAAGATATCCTTCTCTCAGCTGTGGCTTACCTGAAAAACCATGTGTTAAAGAACACGCAGCCACTCACATGTTCTCCTAGTTGAGGGAGGGGGAAAGTCCAAACTTGGATCATGGCTTTGAGCTATGCGGGGCATACTAAATAATTGTCTCAATTTTTAATAAAGCAAATGAATATTGTCTCTTGTTGGGCATTAACAGGATAGGCTGTGGATGTGTTTTATAAAGCTGAGGGATGAAGAGATGCAGAGCAGTGCTGGTGCTGCTAGATGAGAGGCTGGACATGACAGAAGAGAGAGACTTTCTGCATGGGCACGTAGAGATAGGATGAGTAGGAACAGCTACAAACTGAAAAACAGTGGGTTGAGATTAGTTACTCTTCACTGGAAGGGTGGTAAGGAAGTGGAACCAGTTGCCCAGAGAAGCTGTAGATGTCCCATCCCTGGAAGTGTTCAAGGCCAGGTTGGATGGGGCTTTGACCAAGCCCCACTGGTTTAGTGGAAGGTGTCCCTGCCCATGGGCAGGAAGGGTGGAAATAGATTACTTACATGGCCCCTTCCAACTCAAGACATTGTATGATTCTCTATACCTTTGGTGGTTTAAGGCAAGTTACTTTAAACCAGATAGTAGCATAAAAGTTGTAGTTTCTCTTACTTGGGGAAGGTGCTTGCGAGCTAGAAGTGTTGGTTTAAGAAATTGGATTTTCTGATGTAAAATCTTGTGGTTCATGAAGTAGAGTACTGATTAGAAGTGAAGATGGTATAACGAAAGCCCTTTCTGCTGTAACTGAATGACCTCTGGGAGGATGTGGCCTGGCACCCACTTTGGAAGCCTTTGGCTTCCAGAGCAATTTGAATGAAAGGCACTTTTCTTTTTCTCTGGTTGCACTCTATGGTTGAAAACAAATTGTACTTGACTACATTTGCTGAAGTACTGAGTACTGTGAGAGTATAAACTGTTGTCAGCTTTGTTTGCAGCAAGTTGGAGATTTAAGAAAGAGTTGCTGTACATTATGAGTTCTGGTATCTAAAGCTTTTCTGAGATGCTTCTGTCATCCAGGGTGTCTTTCCTTATGCCTTATGACAGTAAGTAGAGACTTGTTACTGAATAATACCACCTCATACAGCATATCCCATTGTGTCAAATTATGTCTGTACACAAAACTAAAAATGGACAGAACAATCTCTGGAATTGCAACCTAAGTTGCAAGTGGGTATTGAGTATCATCCTGGCTTTTAAATTAATGAAGAAACACCCAGTCTTTAAACGCAGGCATAAATGTTTCTGTGATCTGTGCTTAAGTTGAACATTACTGTGGTAATTGTAAATTAATGTTGGTTATTAGGGAGGAAGAGCTCAAATACCCCATTCTTGCTTCATCATACATATAATTATTTCAGACATTGTTTTGAACTTCACACAATAATGTCCTCTGAGTTGGCTAGTCTTGGCAATTGGTGTCTGTACTGTATTCAGTTTTACTGTATAGTATGATATTTTCTTGAATACATAAGGCTTGGTTTCTTGTTTTACTACATTGGCTTCTTTTCCTGTGGGACTAAGTTACAATGATTATAAACAATGGAAGCAGTCTTCCAGAAACAACTTGTCATGCATTTTGGTACAATTGCTGGTAAGAACTCTTGTGTTACAGTACATGTAGATGCAAAGTAGAAGAGATTTGGATATTTCAGATTGGTAGCTACTACTGAACTCCAGTGGTATATGGCATATGCAGAGGTGGTGGTGAGATTACGTTTTGAAATACATATTTCTTTAAATGGATATTTCCAGATATTTGGAAGTGTAAATGTGTTTACTTTTTAGAAACAATGGAAATTGGTTATGAGTCCAGATCTGTCAATACTAGAAAGAAAGAAGAAATTCTGCCTGGCTTGATTCTTTTTTCAGTTAGAAGCTTTTCAAAACTTTGAGGCCTGTATTTTTGGAAGACTTTTTTACTGGTGGTATTTAGAAAAAGATGTAAATGCAAATCCCTTAGAATTATACAGCTGAGATTGTGAACAGGTTGTTACCGTATTTTTTTTTGTTTGGTGTTGGGTTTTTTTTGTTTGTTTGTTTTTTTGTGGTTTTTTTTTTTTTAAATCTAGCTGGAACACAGTTTTGGAATTAAACCACAGATTTCGTATCTCTAGATGAAACTAAAGTAACAGAGGAGGAGGGTGTCAAAGCTGCAGGCTTAACTGCCTAACTATATAAAAATGGTGAGTTCTTTTAATTGATTGAATAACAGTTTTGACAGAAGACTTCTAATTTACATCATGTTGCTTCATAATTGCCGTTTTCCTGTTCAGTTTAATCTGAGATCTACAGTACTGAGTTTATATGCATGATCTGATAACATGTGTGATTATCTCTCTAGCATCTGGAGATGGTAATGCTTATCACTCATTTAGTAGTTAAAAATGACTAAACAACTCATAAAGTATGAGGAAAGCAGAATAGTTTTTTAGAAGTAACTTTATTTTGCTGTCGCAAAGTCTGTTAGTACTTGAGAGAAGAATTTTCCAACTGCTGAGCTTGTTCAAAGCTTTGTGACTCCGCTGAGCAGGTTTTATGTGAGTACAAGCTAAGGTAATTGCTTCTGTCTTAAAAGACGGGTTTTTTAAAATAGTGTCCTTCTGCAGATGAACATACAAGTAATATTATCTTAAATTTGAAAGTGTCTTGGGGATTGTACTAATCACACAAAATCCTGTAAATTATAATAATGTGTCCCATAATCTTCACTAGCTTTCGCCTTTTGCCCCAGATAAGGGGATAAAAATATTTCAGCATCCTTCTTTTCTTAGAGTTAAAATGGTTTAAGTCTTCCAGTACTCTTAGGCTGAACTTGATGTGACCCAATGTGTCTGAAGTTGCAACTTCTACTTAATTCAGACTGCTTAACACAGGGCGATTAAGAATTGCTGAAAAACTGAATTCTTCCTTCCCTTGTGTTTTTATTCTGAAACAATCTTTACAAAGGGCTGTTTCTGGAAAGCAGAGTACAGTCTTTTGTTTCTGGATAAAATTGATGGCTGCAAATGAAAGAATAAAGAAGGCTCTCTATTCATGTTCCTAGCCTTTGTTTCAGTGGGCATTGTTTCAGTTTATAAGAGCTGTTTAGTACATATAGATTACTGGAAAGGCGAAAAGATTCCCGAACACATCAGTGCAGTCTTGTTAAAAATCCTCCTATCTCCTCAGCTGTCCACCTTTTTGTTTCAAAGATACCATGAAAGACTTTTATTTCCTTTTCCACCACATTACTTTGAAGTCACCTTTTGTGCAGTAGTTTAAATGAGTCTTACTATTTTTCTTTCAAATTATGGAAACCTTATCTAACCTGTGATTTGAGTTCTAAACCTGAGAAAACTGGCTAGTTGAAGTTTTAGTTATTTTTTATTTGCCATATTTTTGTCTTGAAAACTCAATATGTGAATAGACTCTTGGCTCATAGCTACAGATCCTGGTTCCAGTTTTGTAGAGAATGTAATCCCATGGCAGCTAAACCGTTTCTTTATTTGCTTTCTCTTTAGGGTCTCCATATAGACATTAAACTACATAAGCAATTGCACACGGGTAAGATACCTGTGTAGATCTTAAATCACCACAGTTTAAGTTAATCTGAAATTTGATAATAACAAGTTCTCTTATTGGACACATACCTGGATAGTGCATTAACTTGCGAGATAGTAAATTTTAATTTTTTTTGGTTTTGCTAGTGTCAGTGCTGAGCTGCAGACTTAGGATGCTGTTGGTGTAAATTCAGTGCAGTGGGTTACAAATGCCTCCTTGTATTAGTGATAAAATTGTTCCAGCAGGGGTTGACATGCTGAGTTTGGCGATGTTTGTCAGTGGACAGATTATGCTTCTGCCTTGTTCCTTTTCCCTGAGGAAACACTTGTCATTGGAGGTGCTCCTGTCCCACCTCTGCTTTAATACTCTCTTCCCCTGAGGTTGCTGTGGTGAATGGGTGTAACACCATCATTGCTCTTTCTCTCTCCCTTTTTTATTTTTTCCTATAGAGCTTTCTTTGCAAGTGTGTGTAGACATGTGTACATGGCCTTGGGTAGGTCTGCTTGATGGAAGCCCATCTGGGAAAGCAAACAGGAAAATCTAATTAAAGTCTTGATCAGATTTAAGTATGATATAATCACACAGTTGCTTGTGCTGTCCAAGACCATATACTAGATCTGGGCATGCACGTGAATAGGCCTTTGTTTGGCATGTAGAGGTGTTTGAGGTTGTGCCAGGGCTGTCATGATTTCTTGGATATATCTCAGCCTAGGCTGGAATGCGAGCTGACCTCTCTGCTCTGTACAGTGTGACAAGGGTTTTACCAATGAACGGTCATGTAGCCACATGTAAAGTGGGCCATTTGTCTGAAATGAGACAAAACCAATCCACTGAACAGAAATCTTAGTCCTTTGCCACAGAAAATGTTTGGGTTTGGTTTGGGCTTTTTTTTTCCAAATAGGCAACAAACTGTCCTGGAAAATAGCTTTACTACCAGAAGTATCTTCTGAACATGGAAGACTACAGAACAAACAAGTTTCCAAATGCTGTATTATATTTCTTAATAGAAAGGCATTTATGAAGCTCTTTTAAGAATGTGATTTGAGGGTAAACTTTTTTAATAAGTAAGAGAACAAACAGTTTCAGTGGCCCAGCTCTTCCATTGTGCAAATTTAATGAGCTACTCTCCTTTTAACTTAATGTCCCTTTGAAATAGGAGATTGCATTGGAAACATTTGGCTTTATGTGGTATCTGTTTGAACACTAACACAAATGTAAGTTCTGTTAAGTTACTGCAAATGTAAAATTTTGTCTTAAGTTTACTTGTTCTGGTGCAGCCTCACATAGAAATACTCTAAATAAAGCATTTTACACCAGTGGTTGAAGTGAACCCTTTCAAGTTATCTGGCTGTGAAAAAGTTGACTATGTGTTTTGTGCAACATTTATTTCCAGAGGAAGGAATGTTTTTGTTCCCTTTGTGATTCCTCTTCAGTCTAGATGTCTGGTTTAGTGGAAATGTTCAGTTGTCAGAAGAATCAGGATGGTGTATTATTTAGATCTTACCAGACAAGTGGGATTTGTTCCTTCCATTCCAGTTATCAGAAAGATTAACCCTTTGCCCTCGCGGTCCTAATTGCAGTTGTTCAGTAACAAAGATTCTGCTTGTACAAGACAGCAGCAAAGTGGAGTATGTGCCAACTGGAAAGTTTCTCTGGTGAATGTGGGTTGCAAGTATTACATACATTTTGTCTTGTGTTTCAGGCACCGATAAAAGCAACCTGTGAAGATATGTCATGCAAGACTGGATTTCCTGAAGATGTTCACAGTGCAGTAGTGTCAAGGAGTGTACATGGAGGACAGCCTCTTCTCAATGGTATAGTTAGAAAATGTATTTTTAACTTTTTTGTTTCTTCTAGTTGTAACCATAAGTCACTCTGGAGCATTTTCATCCTTAATTAGGACGCAAATTCTTGCAGGAAAGAGCATCAGCTGCTCTGTGATTATTTCTTGGTCACTGTCATAGGACTTGGAAAATCTGGCGTTAGTGGCAGCGCATGCACCTCTGACTGTAATTTGAAAACAGTGAGTGTTGCAAAACTTCCCATTATTATCCTCTAATTCTCAGCACAGCATTTACACTAATGTTTCTTACTACCAATATGTAGTAAGAACAATATGTATGCCATTAGTCTATATTTAGAGCCCATGTGTGTATGAGGAGGTAAGGAAAATCTTCTTTCTGCTTTATCTCTCACAGAAGAGCTGCACTTACACCCAGTGCTAGTGCTCGTGTTAATGCAGAGATAATTCCATTACTGCTTTTCTGTGGCAATCTGAGGAAAGACACCTATGGAAAGCAAGTAATGGGACAGGCAGCAATAGGAGAGAGTGCCTGTCTGTGAGCCCCTGGTCAGTGACCACAGCGCTGCAGGCTCTGTAAGGAGGTGTGCCAGGAGAGGCAGGACAGTGCCAGGGCTGTCTCAGGGACAGTGCACTGCTCTCTCACCCTGGCACTACCTGCATCTGAATGGCACAGTGCCCAGGCTGGGGATGACCTGCTCGCCTCGTGCTCGGTGAGCACAAGCCCTTTTCTCCGCCAGGGATGCCCTGCAGTCAGTACACCTGCCCAGGCTTGTCTGGGATGGGAATTCAGTTCACTTTTCTTTTTGTGTCTCTATTTTGCAGGGATAGAGTAGGACACAGAGGCAGATGCTTTGAAAGCTTCCTAGATTTCCTAGCCAGTTAAGTTTAAGTATACAAGTTAGCAGAAGTACAACATTTTTTAAAAATCTGCATTAATTTGTCTGTTTTCTGAACCGCTAACATAATTTTTTTTAATCTAATTTGGAAATTGTGGAACTAAGAACATAAGTGTTAGACTATTTCAAATACAGCTTAAATAAGGACTAATTTAATTTAATTTGTTGTTTCTTTCACATATAAATTCGGCTACACAGTTTGAGACATTTAAATGAAAAAAATTCTAATGAGTCTGCAAAACAAATGAAGTAAAAGCTGTAGTCTTGATTTTACATGCTGTATGTAGCAGTCTCTCGTTAATTATGTTTTACAGACCTGTTTTGTGCTTTCTTAGAAGTATAATGGAAACTTGAATGCAGGATGAATTGATTAGCTTTAGTGTATTTAAACTTGAGTTATTAAAGCTTTCTCTGTTCAGTTTCAAGAAAGTACGTTCTACCAGCACAGACTTTTTTTTTTTATTAAAAGATGGCTTAGAAATTTATGCGTTGAAGTAAATGTTCTGCCAATTGAGAGAATAATAAAGAGGAAAGCGATGATTCCTCACTTTCCCAACAAATGGGAGTTAATAGATGATTCTCCTATAGACTCTTGTAATAGACGTCAGCATGAGAATTCCTTGGTATGTGATAAACACAGGCAGGGGGCAGAAACAGGGGCAGAGCACAGCAGCCATGTGCTTTCCAAAGGTGCCACTTTGAAACCACCAAATGTTGGTTACAGGTTAACTGTTGTGCCATCTGTTCCTCCTTGAAATGGAGCTTACGCAAGTTTTGAGATCTACCCTGTCCTGTGAAAGCTCTCTTTACTCTCTATGGAATCAAGGCTGTTTCTGCCATTTTTCCCTTTTCCCACCAGTTTATAACCACAGTAGACTGGGCACTAATTATCTGTTGTCATTGCTCATGCAAACCTGATGATAATGTCTGATCAGCTTTGACTGAGTCCGAACTAGTAACGTAGGATGACAAACTGACTTCCTGTCTCATTATTCATCCCAGTCCCACAGTCCCTTCCCTTGCTTCTCAGAAGTGAGTGAAGCATGACTATTCGTTTGTCCTTGAATGGTATTAAAATGCATAATATTTTAGGGAAGTAGGAATTGGAAACACTGTATGAGGCAAACAGTATGTATCACATCATATCAGCCGGTTGAAAAATGACCTGGGGGAGTCTTTTTCCTACCACCGTTTCCTCAACTGAATTACCGCAGTGGTTAATTCTTTTGAAAATTTTGACATGCTTAAAAGCATATAATTTGCTGGTTACACATAAACATACAGTCCATCATTGCATAGCTTTGACTTAAATTTAATTACACTGTCATTTTGAAATACTATTGTTGTCAAAAGCCTATTTTCTGGTTATTAAACTAGATTCAGATGATGCTGGAAGTTAAGTATAGTTTCATGACATTTGCTTCGTAGGGATAATCATGTTCCTGATTCTGATCTTGGCTGCCTCGCCTATATAAATGCATGGAATTATTTAAGTTGGAAAAGACCTCTAAAACCAACCATAAAGTCCATCCATTAATCCAGCACTGCCAAGTTTACCACTAAACCATGTCCCTAAGCACTATATCTGCTTGTCCTTTAAATACCTCCTGAGATGGTGACTCCAACAATTTCCTGGGGAGCCTGTTCCAATGCTTGCCAACCCTTATGCTGAAGAAATTCTTCCTAATATCCAGTCTAAATCTCCCTCATGGAAGGTGATGCCATTTTCTCTTGTCCTATCGCTTGTTTCTGGAAGAAACGACCAATCCCCACCTCATTACAACCTGCTTTCAGGTAGTTGTAGAGAACAGTAAGGTCACACAATTGCCCTTGGCTCACTGATCCCAGGGAACACCACTGGTGGCCAGCTGGATGTTCTCCTTTCACCACCACTCCCTGGGCCTGGCTGTCTGGACAACTTTTGGGTTTTTACCCAGTGAACACTGCACCTATCCAAGCCATGAGCAGCCAGTTTCTCCAGGAGAATACTGTGGTAATCAGTGTCAGAGGCATTTCTAAAGTCAAGGTAGACAACATCTGTAGCCTTCCACTCATCCACAAAGTGGGTCACACTGCCCTAACAGGAGATCAGGTCAGTGAAGCTGCACCTGCCTTTCATGAGCTCAGGCTGGCTGGGCCTGATCCCCTGTTTGTGCTGTATGTGCTGCATGGTGGCACTCAGGGTAATCTGCTCCTTCCCCAGCCCCTAGGTCAGGCTGACAGGCCTATAGCTCTGCAGATCCTTCTTCCAGCTTCTTGCAGCTGTGCATCCAATTTACTCATCTCTGGTCGACTGTGACCTCCCTGGTCATCCAGGACTGCTGATAAATGATGGAAAGTGGCTTGCTGAGCGCTTGTGACAGTTCCATCAGTACCTTTGTGTGGATCTCATCTGGCTCCATAGACTTGTGTGTGTCTTAAGTGATGCAGCAAGTCACTGAAAATTTCTCCTTGTGTTATGGAAGCTTTACTCTGCTTGCTATTCCAGTCTTCTGGCTCAGGGGCAGGGTACCCAGAGAATAACTGGTTTTTTTACTACTGGACTGAGGCAAAGAACGAAGGCAGTAATTACCTCAGCCTTTTCCTGATCCTTTGTCCCTGTGTTTCCACTCACATTTGATAAAAGATTGAGGTTCTTCTTTGCCCTCCTTTTGTTGCTGATTCCTAGAAAGATTTTATTTTTTAATGTCTTTTAATACTAACCTGTCCTCAGATTATGTTCTGTTTGACTTTCATTGCTTCTAATTTTCTCCCTGTATAACCTTGCACTATTGTTTCTGTATGTTTTAGAGATGAGGGCCTTCTTTTGCTTTCGTTTTGTGCATTGATACCACCAGCACAGAGGCTTTATGGACATCTCGGATATCTACAGAATAGTTTGACCCTAACTTGATGCTTTCTTGACAAGTTGCTTCTTAAAATACTCCCCCCAAAAAAATGACCGTGTGTTTGTCACCTGTCTTGTTTATTTGCTTTTGTCTAGTACATTGGGGGACAGACTTCTTTTAAGTTCTTTGGCTTCTGTCTTACCAAAACTTAGATAAAATTAGAGTTATCATGTGACCTGTTGGTCTCTGCATTCCAGTTGTTACAGTAACATAGGATATCTGGCATTTAAAACAATATTATAAGAAATTTCCTTGCACTACAACTATACTGTATGTTTTCTGAAGAGGTATGTTTGGTTTTTTTTTATCCTGTGTTCAGGTGCTGCTTGTTTTTGATGAAGGATCAGATGTGTTCCCATTGCATTTAAGAATAATTCATAATGGCTTCATTCGTTCATATGGCTAGGACATTATGACAGCATCTACTAATTTTTTCCTTTTGTTCATGAGGGCATGAGAGGCAACTACACATTCAGTTGTTATCCACGTGTTCAGTTGTCCCAGTCTGTGAAAAATTGGTGGAGCAATATATAATCAGAATAACTTAAATTGGAAAAGGGGAAAAACCCCTACATTTCTTAATTGGGGAGGGGGAGGGAGGGATGGAGAAAAAGAGAGCTGCCCTTGTTGCCCTTGGTTTCAGGATGAAGAAATGGAAAAAAATATTCTAGTTGAGAAGTCACAGAAGTTGGAAACTGTTCCTTTGGTAGGTTGGTAGGCTGTTCCTGAGCTGTGTAGGAGGTAACCTGCTCCTCCCCTATTGCCTCCTTTTGGCATAGAGTCACCAGTGCCCCATGGTCCTGTGTTCCACTGGGGCAGACTTCACTGGTCATAGCCTTGGAGACTCTTTGAAGCTGATACCTTACAATTTGTCTTGACAATGTCTGGCAGGTCTGACTTCAAGATACAATATGCTCAGGTAACCAGATAGATTTGAGTCCTATAGGCCTAATATTGAATTTATTGACATTTTGTTTCACTTGATACCAGCGGCTTTGTTGAAATTACAGTGATTTTTACCAAGGAGCTAAGTGAGCTCAGAACTACTACCTTAATTTCTGTAAAGGGAGAAAAACAAACAGTAATTTTAGAAGCAGAACTAAGAGAAACTTGACTCATTGCTAAAAAATGTCTTAGTAATAAATCCCTGGAATTATTTGAACTCTTTTAAAATGTAGTATACTTTGAATTTTTTTAGGATTTAAATCCTCCAACATTTAAAAAGAAAATAAATAATATACAAGTAAGTCTTCAGTCATCACCTAATAGAAGTAGATATCTAACCCAAATCTAAAGCATAGTACTTACGACTGGTTTCTGTAAATAAAAATGTGATTACTGTTTAGAGAGCCATAAATAAGATGTAGTATTCAGAGAAGAAGAGGTTAAGTCAAGAGGGAGTTCCGTTTAATATATTAAATGCCCTTACTTGTGCTGGTTTTATCACATTTTTGTAGTTCATCCAGGGAAAAGTACTTGTGGCAGTTTGATATGTCCAGCATGTTTATCTAATCTTTGTTCTATATCCTGCAAATTTTAAGGTACAAATAAAATGTTTCCAGCTAAAATCATTCACCTCTAAAGGTTACTTGAATGGTTTGCAGAATCATTTCTTAGAGATTCTTACTCTGATAATTATTGTAGCAGTTTCTTATCTTTCAGAGATGTTATTTTAACATTGTCTGTCCTGTTACTAAATGCATGGGTTTAGTTTTCTGATAAGCAAATTCATTTCTAAACCATTCCTTTGAACACTCTGCAGCTATAAAATATTTCTAAGGTCTCTGCCTTACACAGTGATAAAGAAAAAAATGTTTTGGTGTTGATCACAGTGGTAAGCAGTGATTATGGATGATTAACACTGCAGTTTCATGAGCCTTTTAAGCCAGAGTAAGCATCAGCTCTGCCAAAAAAGGCACGCTTATGCCTTGCCTCCTCTTTGAGCCTGGTACCAAGTGATCATGAAACCATAAAATGAAGAGAGTTAGCCAATTTATCTGGGGTAAACTTTCACTCACACTCCTTTAGACTTTTTTTTGAATGACCTTGTAGGCTTAAACAGAGCCATGGTGTCCCTGCTGTCTTCTCTCCTCTAGCAGTGAAATGGCTAGAAAAGAATGTTTGTTTTAATGCGTTCAAACTGACAAAACTTGATTTTTGCATTCCCACAGACTTATTTTATAGCTTACCATTGAAAATACTAATTGGTCTCAATCCAGAAATCTTTTGTTGTTGGGAGTGTGGCCCTCAGGCATGGCCTGGTGTTTAAGAGTAACTTGACATTTCTTCATGATGTAGTGGAGGGTTACATGGATGTTGTCTGTCCCAGGTGAAGCTACTTGACTTTGTTGCTAATGTAGTATTATTACTCTACATATACAAATGTCTACCATCAGCTATGAATAAAATTCCTTTTTAAAAACTCATAATGATTAAAATTGAAGACAGCAGCACATCTTTTAAGACACATTAACTGTAGAGCCAAGGAAAGTGTTCTTATTCCAAGAGGGAAATTAGTCTTTACCCAGGAAAAAGATTTTGGTCGGCTTTTTTTTTTTTTCTTCTGTTAAAAAAAAATAGAAAATGGTAACCACTTTGTTTGTTTGAAGTCTCCTTGCCTTAAGCAGAAAGACAAATTGACAAGTTCCTTCCAGGCAGACAGCCAAAGAATCTCAGATGGATGGGGTCTCTCTATGAGCTGCTGGCAAGCTGGGGAGAAATTGTTTCAATTCTTCCCAAATGTATTGTTTTGTGAAATTATTTTACTGTACACTTCACCCTGCCCCCTCTTGCAAAAAAAAAAAAGAAAGAGAAAAGCCACTACAACCTACCCAGCCCCTTCTAGTTACTCTTTTAAGCCTTAGTGGGAGTGATTTTTTTTTTCTGGAAGCTTTTGTTGTTAACATATTTTTTCCTCCCTCAGTTCTGCTTAAGATTTAGTAGGTTTAGTTTTGCCCTCTTCTGTGAGAAGCAGAGTAAATTCTATTGCTGTTACTTGGGGATGCTGTGCCTTACTGTTTTATTTTATGTTACAGTTGTAGTCCAGTTCATGGTTTCTAGCCTTTTAAATCCTTTTCATCTTTTGTTTCTCAAACAGTTTTCCTGTTTGTACTCTTTCCATACCCCACAGCATCCTAAATTTCCAGTGTCAGTTTTGAGCTTGCTATCCTGGATTGGCAGAGCTGCTTCTGTTTGCTTTCACTATGCTAGCACAGTACCTGTTTTGTGATGCCAGTTGTCTATTCATGTACCAAGCTCTTAATCTATTCTTAGATATTCGTCCCCTGAAAATTGGAGCTTTCTTCTGCTGAAGCAAGAGACTGCTTTTCCTGAGATGTGGTTTCCTTATTCCCTTTTACCAACTACTTACACGTGGATTATATCCTAGGGTATATTTATAGCATGTATTCACCTTGCTGAACAGTGTTTGAATGGTGACTCCTTTTTGCTTTTTTTGTCTGACTTGTATGTGATACCTGATTTTACTTTGGAGTATTGAATTGCTGACTGTAAGTTGATATTGTCTCATTTCAAACTTGTATGTTGAATGTTACATACATCTAAGTGGAGAATAAGCATAAATAATGAAATGCAGTGATGTTATGAATGTGTACTAAGGAATAGCATTTCAGAAACATAGTTCTATTATCCCTTGGTGGACTGTAAAGTTATTGTGTGTAGGAATTGTATGTAGTATGTGAATCAGTTTGTATATCCATTATCAAAAGAATTTATTACTTGAGTTCTAGATCAGAAGGAATTCTAAAAAAAATCTTACCAAAATGTACCAAACAAAAATTGTACTTCTTGTGGAATATTTGTATTACAGGTGAAAATAGAGTTTGTAGTAAAATCCTAAATAAACTACTCTGTCCAGTTTTTCCAAAGAGGAGACATGATTCTCTATTATTCCCTGGAAAGGGAGTGCTGCATGTGTTTCTTTTGTAGACTCTTATAATGCAATCTTGATAAAAATACACCTACAGAGAAATTACAAATATCTTGAATGGTTGCAGTGTTCTGGGATCTGTAAATTACTATCTTAGTTAATTAGTCCAGTTCAGATAGTAATTTCTGTCTGTAGTGCATTTACTTGGAATGCACTGGATTAATTAGTACTTATTCCCTTTTCCTATATTCAGCTGGTTACTTGCAAGGGTCTCAAATGCAGTGTCCTCTCTGTGTGCAGAAATCTGAATTACAGCAGCAGTTGCCTCAGTAAGCTCTGAGCATGGCTCAGTGAAGGATGGCAAAAAGGATGTTACTTTCTGCCCTCTGAAGCTGGGTCTAGCATTATAGTCTTTCTAACACCATTTTAGTGTTGCCTTAGTTCAATTTAAGCTATACCATGTGGCTTTGATTCCCAAGGGGCCATTATTTTTCCTGGAATCCTTGTAGTTAAAGCATTCTTCAACGCTGACCAGTGCTCTGAGGAAGGCTGGGAGGAATGGTGGCTGCAAAGCTGTGCAGAAAACCTCCCCAACAGGCAAAGGTGCCCTCAGGAGTGGGTGATTTATTTAGTCACAGAAAAAAATTGCTGTTGCATGCAAGAGCTGCATGGAAAAAAATTTATTTCTTTGTGTGGTACATAAGTATATGGAATACATGGGACAGAAACTCAGGTGAGGCCTTCTGTGTTAGCATACATAATGTGAGAAAATGGTGTTTATAATTAGGAACTCAAATTTTCATGTAGGACTACAGTACATCTTCTGTTGACTTGTCATTTTTCTAACAATCCAGAAGACAAGTTTATGAGAGCACCCTGCTGAACTGATATTACAGGAAATATCCTTTATTGCAAAACATACTATACTAAATACAGATAAACACTTAAAGACATTGAATCAAATACTACTGCATTGAAGACTTGGATGCCAGTCAACAAATCCCAAGTATGGTTTGAACTGCTCTGATTTTGGTTGAATGCAGTGAGACAGAGTTATTGGTTGAACTTGGGACACTGAGTGTGAGGGAATTTTTTAATCTGGAAATAATAGCTTCTGGAAGAGATCACTTCCAAGCTTTCACAACATGTCCTAGGCATCAGAGCCAGCCTTGCTAAACTCAGGAAAAAGAAGGAGCAGAAGGAAGGTGCAAAGAAACAGGGTCGGATTTTGGATGGAAAGGAAATTTACTGGACTTGCTATTATCTTCTAATTAGACTGTAGAATGAGCAACTGGCCTTTGGTTCCCTTTAAATCTTTCCAATTTAACACAGCACAGATGGTTTTCTAGTCGTCTCCATATGCCCTCGCTGGTTGATGTGTCCTCCAGGGGGCAGGGAAAATAATGTTGGGGGATAAAATGGAGTGAAACACTGGAGTGCAAAATGAAACTGAGGCTGGGGAAAGGATGGAAGCAGAAGAATCCAGGTGATGAAGGGTGATGGATAATGGGTGCAGGTATGAACCCTGGTGTCATTCAAGGGGGAAGAGATAGCACAGGTTCTCCACTACCCTAGAAAGAGCAGAGAAACTTTATATTAGTTGGAAGAGGAGGCGGAAGCCGCTGAAGGTGAAAAGTCTTGGAATACTTTCCTATTTCCTCATGACATGCAGTTTGAGCTAGTCATGGGCATCCAATACCCAACCTAAAGGAAATGCTGAGTACCCAGTAGAGCTCACCAATATGAAATAAGTGAGCACATAGTGCTGAGAAGCTTTTCTCAGTGGGGAAACCACTAGGCCTTCTTGTACCAAAATGGCAGCACGGTGTCCCACATCTTCCTTTTTTTTTTTTTTTTTTTGCAATTTATGCTAAAAACGTAATTATCTGAGTATTTAGCCAAATCAGAACATGTATAAGGAAGAGCCTTTTGAGGATAAACTGATCTTATAGCCAAGACATGAGGTTAGCCAAAGTACCTACAGCTGCACATCATGACTTGTCCACTGTTTTGGAGGCAACATAGAGTTTGAGCACTAAGGGTCCATCAGTGTCTATGAAGTGATATTAAAACCCACTGCTGCTTCTTGTTACAGGTGATTTAGTACCACTAATATTTTTTTTTTCATTTTTTCTCACCTTGCGTGTATAGATGTGCAGTTTAAGTGTATATGAAAATACCAGTCTTAAGCTGGGAGAGGCTATACCCAAAATGTAATTTTTTTCTAATTGTTGCAAATGCATCACAGTGATGCTGCAGGATGAGGGAGTTTGATCAGCAAGATGGTTCATCACAGAACTGTTACTGCTTTTCCTGGTGGGCTCGTTCTCTTCTGGGTCAGGTTAGTTGTTGATCTGCTGTGGAAAAGGAGATAAATTAATGAGAAAAGAGGTGTGTTAGTGGTGATGAGATAAAAGGAGGTCATAACTGAATGAAACTCCACTGTGTTAGATGCTCTGTTAGTTTTTTTCCCACCCTCTTTTCTCTCTGCAGTGCTTTCTTCCTGGTGTTTTAATATATTCCAGTACTGGGCAGCTGAGGATCAGTGCCCTGCCATCCCTTGCCCTTGATGCCTGCTGCATCCCAGCACTACCCAGGCACAGTAGTGAAGCTGGGTTGCAGATGACAGTGAGCAATCCCATTAACCTGCCAGCCTGGCTGCAGATAATCCTGGAGAACCAGGGCACCCAGCACTGCCCACGGCTGCCATCCCTCACCCTGCTGGCTGCAGCTCCTGCCTGCCTGTAGGCACTGATGCTCTGGGCAGAGGAGCAGCACAGCATGGCTCAGGTGCATCTCCTCCTCCTCTGACCTGCTTGCAGAGCTCAGAAACTGGCCCATTTTGATTTTTTTTCCTTCTTTTTTTACTGTGTGCTGTGTTTTGGTAGACCTGTGAGCAGTGGCAAATATTATGATCATGTCTGCTTGCCTGCAGCTCTTTCTTGTGCACTGTGCTGCCTTTTAGAAGTAGATTTTGTTTGGTTTTGAAAGTTAATGGCATATGCCTCTCAGGTTGTAGAGAGGAGGAGTTACTTAAGGCCCTCTGTGAGTTCCAGTTTAACATTCTCTTAAATAGGAAAGTTTGAATCACTAAAAGCACAATTTATAACATAAAAACTATCAAAATAGTAGTGCAATCTGTTAAAGTGTTTAAAAATTTGATTCTCTGCAGTTTAAAATGTGAAATAAATGTACACTAATTGTTTTGAATGGAGATGAAGATGGTGTTTGAAGCCAGTCTTTAAAGGAATTAGTGAGATAGCACTGCCGTTAATGGTGGAGCACTATTTTCCTGTAATGGGCTAAGCAATGTTCTCTAATTAGCTTGCAAATTGATATTCAAATACAAGTAAACTGGCAATCAAATACAAGCAAAACATCTATGTAAGTAGGCTTCGGCATTTAGCGTACCTGTATCAAAACTATGTGTGGGTAGAGGGTAAGCTCTTAGCTGTTTTCAACATGGAACTTTTATTAATGGTTGCTCACTGGTTACAATAGGTCATTATTTTAAATTAAGCACATGAAAAGAGGAAAAATTCCTTTTTTTCCACAAATGAGTGTCTTTTAAACATCAGTAGCATAATATTAAGTGTGCATGAGTTTTTTTTCCTATCTTTATTTCTTCTGGTTTTGTCAACTAGTTGTGCATGTAAGATTTGATACATAGCTGAGTGAGTGGAAGTTACTTTGTTGAATTTCCCATAAATTTCATATTTATGTTCATTATTAAAATTATTGCTATATGGTGTAGCCATTTCATTTTCAAGCCTTGTGCTAGAAACTGGATGCATAAACTATTGGTGGTGTTTATGTGGTGAGTTTTTTGGTGGTATGTAGTAGGTTCTTAAACTTGAATTGTATGCCTGATACAAGTGGTTTTCTGCAAAGGAGAATCACAGAATGATTTGGACTGGAAGGAACTTAAAGACCATCTAGTTCCAGCCCCCCTGCCAGGGACAGGGACACCTTCCACTGAACAGGTAGCTCAGAGCACTATCCAACCCAGCCTTGAACACTCCCAGAAATGGGGCTCCCACAGCTTCTCTGGGCAACCCATTCCAGTGCCTCACCACCCTCACAGTAAGGAATTTTTTTAGAAATCTCCTGGCCATACAAGAAAACTGGTGTGTAAGAACTCTTTTTGGAAAATGTAAACAAAGATCACATATTTAAAATTTGGTTTTCAGAGTCTTTATAATGTCTGTTTTCTAACATACAAAATGTCTCTCACTCATTGACACACTGATACCTTGCTAACCACCCTCTGTAAGCATACTGTTTGTTTACTGACAGAAGTGTTTGTTAGCTATATCAGTGGGTCACGTACGTGGTTTTAACCACCAATACTCCTTCCATCAGCTCTTATGGTGTTCATTTAGCATTATCTTTTATGCTAAAAGTTTTTTTGAATGTACATCCCTAAATCAAATTCTTACTCCTGTGCATTCATTAAGTCCAATTAATGTTTGCATAGATTTTAGCTTTCAGTGCTGATTATCATCTGAATTCTTCAAGGGGGAAAAACTCAAACAAAACCAAAACAAAAAACCCCCTTGTGTTAAGTGTTTTATGTAAAGCAGTAAGTAGGTATTTTGCACCATGGAAATTAATACATCAGTGAAAGTCTTTGACTTTCCAATTCAGTATGTGCTTTTCTGTTCAAATAACCCAGATTTTCCCTTTAGAGTGCTTTTAGGGCGTGTATGTGCATTTATAAAAAATTGGTCAACTTGCTTGTCAGGGGATGGTTGATGGAGGAGTGTAGGTCCCTCAGAGGTCACAGGTTAAGATCAGTCTCTCATCTGCATCCAGTAGCCAGTAACTTCTAACTCCTTGGTAGGTTATGCAAAAGGAGCTTTGGTTGATTTGGTTTCTGCTGAAGAAGTCTCTGTTGAAAAGGTACGTATTACACAAGAGCAGAAATACTGCTGAAATTAGTGGAAACTGGGTCAGCACATGTGGGCAGGGAGTGCTCATGTGTATGAAGGTAGCTAGAGAAGGTCAATATCACAGTGCTTTCCTGACTGGAAGAGAGAAGCACTGAAACAGTGGGATTTTAACCTCTGGAAGTGCATTTATGCAGAACTAAGATCTGTTAGGGCAGTAGTTTTAACAGCTTGGAGCAAATAGCACATCTAGCATTTTAGGTACTGTAGATGTTTTTGCCTGCGCATAATTGATTCAGTGTGTTTGCCAGAACTGGAATGAAGTCTGTATCACACTGAAACTTCAAATACAAATTAACAGCAAAAGAAATCCCTCTCATCCTTACCCTGTGTGTCACTTCCCGCACTTCTGACCGTGCCAAGTCTCATTTAATTAAAATCTTGTCGTTATGCCTTGTGTGCCAATTAATTATTTAAGAATGATATGTGTCATTATTTATAAAAATGGATCTTTTTTCCTCGGAGAAAGTGATTATATCAGTTGTTACAGCTGCAAATCATCTGGAAGTTATTTCCCCCTTTTTTGAAACAAAGTCTTTCTAATTTACAGATGCATGCCAGAAAGCCAACATAGTGTGGCTAAAATGAAAGATTTGTTAGCCTTCAGTGAGTTTGCTGTTTAAAGGAAGCAATGCCTACAAAAGCCCATGTGCACCTGGCTTCAGGAAGCAATTTTGCAAGGGGTATCCCAGCAGAACATGGCTGTTCCAGTCAGCTGGGCAGGTCATGGTGCAGTGATGAAGCCTGGCTTAAGGTGGCCACTGTCTCAGGGTCTGTGGGTTTTATATTGCAGCTGATTTAAAACAAAAATAAAAGTTATTGAGTCTTAACAGTACTAACAGTGTGTGTTCCTCACAAAACCCAATGATATTATACAAAGATTATTAATTTTTTAAGCCCCGTCTATCACGCAGGACATAGATAAAAAACTGAAGAGGCTCACTCCAAACATTTGTTCCTGTAAGTGACTATCAACTTCCAGAAGGTGCCTAAAATTTATGTAGGGTAACCAAATAAGGTCTTGGAAAAGGCTGCTTTTAAAGACTGCTTGCTGTCTGCTCAAAGTGTGAGTTCTGTTCCAAACAATTAAAAAATTGTGAATGTGTGCCTAGCAGATGAGCAGAGTCTGGTAACAGCTTTATATGTACTCTTTAGCAGCAATAACTTCTTGTAAAGCATTTACACCTTTGTAGAGGGGGTGGAGATAGATAAATAGTTTGGTAAGCTGTTACACCAGTGTTTTAATAATGTCTGTCAAGCACATATATTGATGGTGCAGAGAATTTTCCAGATTATGGGTAGTGTCAAAATGTCACTGCAGGTCAAAACATGGGGTTTTTTGCTTTGTTCTTTGTTTTTATTTGGTGCTAGAGTTCTAAAGTCTGTGCATTATTATTTTACTAAGAATCTTACTGTCCTACATTTTAAAATTTCTGCAAGCCATGCACAGATCTGCATGCACAGGATAAATTAAATTCTGGGCATACCATGCCATGAACTGAGAGAGAAGGTCACCTTTATGCCATAAATGCAAACAGTGTCAATAACACTGCTCATTTTGTATCACATACTTTATGTTAAATTTGCTAATTTTGCCAACAACAGAAAGTAAATTTTTGGGTTTTTATATATTATTATATAATAATTGTTTTATTTACACAAGTCTTTAGAAAGACCTAGAGATGCCAAGGGAACAGTGGAGTCTGTAATACTCAATATGGGACAGACAAGTGGTTTTAGGTTGTTTCAGAACATACCCAATTAATTCTGATAATGTGATTGGGGGATTAATTTTTGTTCATGCACAGTCTGTTTGCTGCCTTTCTGAATGCATGTGGATGAACATGGTATTTCTCAACTTTTTAACTGATGCTCCTACTAAACGTTCAAAATACATTTTCCTCACCATAGCGAATATTAAAATTAATCTTGTAAAAAGTTTTTGCTATGGGCTGCAGAATTTTTAGTTGTTCTATGACTTGAACCATCAGGTGTTCAGAGCCCTCCGAGGCAGATGTTGCAGGTTCCAGGCACTAACTGTGGCTCTTAAAGAAAGGTTAAATCTCCATGATTGAAAGACTTAAACAGTGCTGTCATGGGGGATATTGAAAATGGCTGAGAAGATTAGAAGGCCAATTTGGAAGACTGATTGCCCAAGTTCCCTCATTTCAAGAGTAACAGTTCTCCTTATCTAGAGAGTATAAGAATTGCAGAGCAGCATCGGCAGCTCCCAAATAGAGAAGCATATCTTGCTAGTGAGAGACAAACATTAAACAGATGCACATTAAAATAACGTTTGCTGATAACAGTCCTACTTGTGCCTCACTCTCCCAGACTCAAATGCATTGGGAGATTTTGTGCAGAGGCATTTGCATTGCTGTGGATGAGGTGGCTAAATTAAAGCTTGGTCTCTGGTTTAGTTTTTGTTTTTAGTTTTTCGTTCTGTAAAACGTACGACCAAAGAGGGGTGGGCTGCAAGAGGTGTTTTGATGAGGGACTGAATGATACAACTTCTCTGATGTGAGTCACACTGCAGAGAAGACAGCCCAGTGTGCTTCTTCCCTAGTGACAAAGGAGGTCAGGCAGATGTTACTTCTCAAGTCTGAGGTCTAAATCCTGTATTGGAGCAGAGTGATGTAAATTACCATGAGAGAGGGCAGTCCCACATCTCTTCCTAGCCCTTCCCAGAGGCCCAGGTGAATGTTTTGCGCTGGTTAGAGTGGTCTTGCAGCCTCAGTATGAATTAATGCATTGGTCTGATCACACAGCAGGCTTACACTGAAATGAAAGAGAAGTGATACTCCTGTGGATCAGCAGGATGAATGAACTTGTTCTGTAGCTGCACTGCGGTGGTGTCTGGGAGAAGAGGAATGTGGGACCATAGGCTGCAATTCCATGTCTTTTAGCTGGATCTTGTGCCTAAATCATTTAAATTGTCATACCAGAAGTGCATCCTAGCTGCACTGTTTGTAAATACTGCTCATTTTCTACTGAGATCTTCATCTCTCACTGGCCAGCCATACTACTTTGCTGTCCTTTTAGATCTTCAGAACTGGGGTGGTTGATTTGAGCGTTAGTATGCAAATCAGATGACCTTTTCACTGTGATTACTTTTTTTTTTTAAATGAATTTATAAATCATGGATGTTTTCAACATTAGCTCAAGCGCTTCTGTGAAATATGAGAACAATGTGCAGCATTTTAATCTCTAGTCTGTCCAGTCTCTCTCCCTCCACAACAGCAATCCAGCAGTAAACCCCTAAGCAAGTGGCAATCTCTTCAGACAAGAAGAGTTGCACGTTTATTGCAAAGACAAAATGAAGGAAGCAAAGCCGACTCCCATGGTTTTAAGTCATTTTTGCATGCGCTCCCTGTTGAACTCTCTTTAGTCACCTGGGGTAATGTAAAACATGACAGTCCACCAGGGTTGCTTCAGGGGCCTCAGTGGCATTCTCAGTTCCTTCAGCTCTTCCATGTGTAGAGATTTGAAGGATAGCTCTGCTGGAGTCTCCTGCTGTACCAGAGGATGCTGCTGCCTCGGTGTATGCATGCTGGCTCTCTGCTGGAGGCTGCCATCCTGCTGCAGGGCTGATGACGCAGGCTGCCTGTCTGTGCTTTGCCTCTGAGGGTCAAAGCCTCCTGTGAATGATCAATAAAGATGTGCTGACACCAGGGCAGCAGCAGAAGAACTAGAGCAGCACAAGGATGTGTGTGGCCTCCTGTCAGGCTGTGCTCATCACTGTCCTTAGCAAAGTCAAGATCTGGGGTTGGAAGTATTTTGTGGTGGGAAGGCAAAAGAGCCCCAGGGCTCTTGGTCACAAGGACCTTTGAAGTTGTCTTCAGAAAATGGTCTGCAGAGCTTTCTGCAACAAATTTCCTGTGGTAGCCAGGCTTGCTGCCCTTCTGCTAAGGCTGAAGTCTTGTTCCAGGTGTACGTACTGTGGCAGTTGGGGTTAAAAACAGAGACGCATTTTCCATGACTTATAATAATCAGTTTGATTAAGTTTGGGTTGAAAACAACAGGAATGTTTCCATTTAAGTGGAAGGCTGTGACTTGTTTTGGACAACATTTCTAAAGGTTCCCATTAAGGGAGTAAAAGAAAAAACCGGCAGCCTTGTAAATTATCTACTATAAAGTTCTTTAAATAGCACAGTCTATCTCTCCTCTTAAATTAGTGGTCAGCTTAAAAGTAATTCATCAAAACCAGTGGATTTACATAAGTATGTGGTGTAAGAAAGGGGAAAACTAGGTCTGGATTTTCAGAGAATACTTGAAATTCAAAGCAAATCTGGCTAGTCTAAAACCAACCACAAACTTTGTAAGTTTCTAGTATTTAGGAGTTTGGGTTTTTGACTGTTTTTTATTTTGGAATATCTCTGCTGGAGAAGGGAAATTCTGTAGATCTGCTATGGATCTTGCAGTCTAGAAAGGATTTGCAAATTATTTTTTATGTATCTTAAATGAATGTTGCAGGACTGCGTGTTATCTGTTCAGGGACAAATAGGAATAAATGTGTATCTCAAGATTGTATGTGATGAAAAAAATGTATTGGATGGCATTGGTGTGTTTCTTCAGATAAAGATTTTGTGATATCTGTTTTTATTATAATCTGACTCAGATTATAATAAATTGGTCAGGATAAGTGGTCAATAACCATTGGTCAGGACTGTTGTTGCTTTTACTTATACCTTACATGTTTTCCCGTGAGGTTGGATGTTTGTTAATACCTTTTCTTTTTAATTAGAATACTGATGTGCAGTTGTGTAATCTAAGCATCCAAAGTTACATTAATGTTTCTTACTGGTTTACATGGATTATTTTTTTTATTTGCCCTTGACTTGTAATGAGCCTATGAGCTACAAGCTATCTGTATGCCCATGGGCAGATCCTAATTCTAAAAGTAAAAACTGACAGCTGTGACCAGAGGGGGCCTTTCAATGCAATACAGTGTGGCTTTGCCAATAATTTTAATTTTTCTAAGCAGACTTTAAGGAGGGGAGTGGGGGTGAGGCTTTCATTGTTGAGTCAAAAATTTAATGAAGACATTTATTTTTTATTATTTTTTGTAAATCTGTATATTTTGTGCTCTTATGTGAGAACATTTTGAAAATAAATCTGCAGTATTTAGACACATGTAGTACTGAATGAATTCCTCATCTGAATTCAATGACTGCTTGCCTTGCATGGGTGAATATTTGTTATGGTGCAAAACTTTAGAAGTAGACTGTAATACTGAAAAAATAGAGCAGTTTTAAGGAGTATGAGGAACTTGGAAATGTTCAGCTTTTCTGAAATGCTGTGCAAGATACTGAATATGAATATTAGATTTTGAAAGCAATTTTAATACACTTGCAGCAGTGCACCTGTTAAGCAGGGATCAATAAATAGCTCATGATAGTTAATGTGCATAACGGTTTTACTGCAAGTATTCAGTGTAAGGAAGGAGGAGAACACAAGAAGATAGGAAATTATTTGACTGAGATCACCATTGGTTTTTCTTTTATTCCAAGTCACAAATTGGGAAATCCATGACATGATAAAACATGGAAATCTGTAGTTCTTGCATATTTACCATTAAGATTGGTAATTAGAAGTTATTTCTGTAACTTTTTTGTACTTCTGTCAAACTGCAGTAGATTTGAAAACAAAGGACGTCTGTTTCTCTTAAATGATAAATGCAGTACCTCAACAGTAATTAAATTATATAGGCTCAGCTCTCATTAGGGGAATTCTTCTGCTTTTTTGTCCTTTACATACTTGAAGCAGCAGAATACAGTAAAATTTTATCATTTACTGTCAATACAGAAAGTTCAGTTCAAAGCTTGAAGTGATTTTTGCTTTCAGGAAACTGGTGGTTAATGCTGGAGATGAATTGTGTCATGCGATGTTGGACAGCATCTTGTGAGCTGATTCTAGTGTAGGAACTGCCCGGGACTACAGGGAGCATCACTTTTTTTTGGGGAATCACTTTCACACTCTAGTCACTGATGCTACAGGGAGCAGGAGCCCACATCCTGTTGTGTGTCACCAGAAATGCCAAAGATTTATAGATGATTTGAAGGTAGAGTATTTACTTGTAGGAGAGCTTGGATGGAAGACAGGCCAAAAGGGTCTGTCCCTTTGCTCAGCTGCCCTGCTCCACTGGAGCATTTACTGAGTGCTTCTTCCACCTTTCTGTCCTTACACTTAAAATCTCTCATCCCTAAATTTCAAAAGTTGTAGTTTCGGGTATTTGGAAACATTTTTAAAGCAGTATGACACTGACTTTAGACAGTAAGCACAGCTTTGGAGGAACAGGTTTTTTAGAGCAGGATGCCAAGAATGGTACAAGAAATGCAGAGCAGTGTTCATAGTTCAGAGCAATTAAGCATGAAAACTTCTCAGTAAAGATGTTGAGAATGGGAATGGGCTTTTCAATAACGCAATAACTCTGCTATCTACTAAAGCCTTTGATTAAAAAAAAAAAATACCCCTGGTTTTATGTAATATGTTTTGCAGCCTTTGTCTTTAGTTTCATGCTGTCAGAAACCTCGGTAAGCAATACCAGATATTGACACCTAGTCCACTTTTTCATCTCCCATGGTGATCCTTTGCTCCTAAAAGGATGTCATCATTGCATACAGGAGGAGGGTAGCATGTGGATTAAAAGTATCTAGCTAAAGTAAGTGTAAGGCTAGTTGGAGTTCATTGGGTTGCCTTTACTGAAATACTTTCTCCTTAAATCTCGTAAGTCATCCCTGATTGTTTGTCATCCTGCTTGGCTTTGCATCATTGGTCAAGGCAGCTTGTGTCCTGTGAGTCTGAAGGGTTGATCTAGAAACCTTTGTTCTGTGAATGTGGGAAGGAAAGCTCTGGGGTCAGACAGCTCTGAATGAAGCCACATACACTAGCGAGGCCTTGCTTCCCAACCCATGGGCATGGTGGCATTTTTGTGCCACGGGGGAGAGGACAGTGGCTTTGCTGAAGCACAGCTTACCAGCAGTTGTACCAGGCAAGGCTAATCTCTATCCAAGGAGATTAGAGCTGTGCTCCACCCTTGCACTGGGAATGAAGGCACAATAGCAATCTTCAAAGTCTTGGGAGACTTGGCATGCGTTTTTTAAAAGTGTGTTTTAAGAAAGAATAAAAAGCAAGTATCAAAGATGATCTCTATATTTAAGAAGGATCTAGCCTTAGGATAAGCTTCCAGAGACCATCTGAAATAGAACAACTTTTAAAGGAAAGTAAGTCCTTTCAAAGAGCAACTCTCTGTTTCACCCAGAAGAGACAAAGTAAAGAACTCTCACAATAAAGTCTTCTTACATATTTGGGTGAAATAGTCTTTAAAAAGATAAAGAAGTAAGAAAAATGGGGAAATCCTCCTCAGCAGAAGCTTGGAGTTGAAATACTCGCTGAAGACAGATTTTCATAACTGCTAATCTTTTGCTGGCAGTATATTCATTGTGGGGAAAGCTGAGGATGATAATTTAACCTTTTATTTTCTTTTTCCTCTTCTTTTTCTTCCCTTCTATTTTTTTTAGCCTTTATTAATCTAGTATTAAATTTTGGAGAATGAAGAGTTTTCTTGCTACCTGCTGCTGTCTATTCTTTGATACAATTACATTTTTGTCTTTATTTTCTGAGATGTAAAAGAAAAATCTAATGAGTAAATTTGTAGAGATCAGAATGTGCACATGCATCAAACTTCTCTTTGAATGCCAGAGATACCAAGGCTATTTTGGGCAAATGACTTAAGAGGTGTGGCAGTGAGCTGATGGCTCTTATCACCTCCATGTCAGATCTGATGGGACCTGGGCATGCAGAATGTGTGCTGCGTTCCCAGATTCTGTCCTGCCACTGCTGCGGGGAGGTCAGATGCTGGAGGCACCTCTGGTCATCTCCAGGCAGCTCCCAGAATGGTAATGGCATAAAGTGTCTGTGGTTTATTTTGGTCCAGTGACTTTGTCTCTGGCCGCAAAGCAGAGATAGGAAAATGAAAGACCTGCATGCCTCCAGTAACCTGTAAGTGGGTGTGATTTAAGTTATCTGCAGGGGACAAGGTGTTCTATAAACTTCATTATATGGCTTCTGACTGTACTTTCTGCTAGATCTATAATTAGTTGGTAGTCATTATTGTTTCATGCGTTAAGTGAGTTAAGATGTGAAAGTGAAATTTTCAGTCAAAAGTGAAGCAAAAATGTAAAAAGACATTAAGAGAAAAAAGCAGTGCAGATTTAAATGCTGAATACTTCTGATAGCAGTGAGTAGCTGAGTATGTTTCTCTGTGCATCCGTAACAGCTAAAAGAGGAAGAGCTGGGGTCACATCCTGCCATGCTGGATGAATTTTCTTGTTTTGGCAGTTTCTCCACTGCCAGAGTCTTTAAGATGGAATGATCAAACATGTAAAGGTGACACAAAAAATACTGTTAGAAGAAATTAAAAAACCTTAATTTAAAAAATCATAACAATTTAAGAGTCTTGTGCTTCCTATTTGTTTGTCCGTCTATGTAAAATAATGTAGATCTAGTAGTTTAAAGTTACCAGACAGTAATACAAAAATCTTTGGTCCTCAGGAGGTTGGACTTGACATGCAACCTGTCGTTATCCTTTGACTAGTAAATGAACGTAGCTCTTTAATATGCCTAAAGAAAATATTAAAGGGGAGGAGAATACTACACTGAGGGTACAGTACCCTGAAGTTGTTACTTTTTATGTACTAAAACTAGAAATTATGAAAGTTCTGGCAGTGGTATTGAACTTCGACAGCAGAAATTGTTTGTGGGTGTTGGGGATTTTCCTGTCTTTTATGAATCTAGGTTGCTGCTCAAATATATTGCCTGGGAAGATGGGGGTGGATGGTCTTAGAATGTTGTTTCTTATACAAGTTGAACACTGCTAATTCTGTAGAGCTTTCCTTGATGTTCCATTCTCTAAAAGAAGGCAACGCTCTTCATTTCTCATTGCTGGACCTGTGAACCACTGGCAAGTAGGTTCAGAGGTCTGGTATGGAATTGATACATGAGGCAATTAATGTTCCACTGCATTAAAGCAGAGTTGGTCTCTGTCGACTTTTAGAGTCCCCGAGAGCAAAGAGGCTAGAGTTGGCACACTTAACTTGCCATCTGAAGTCTAAACAGGGATGTGGTCAAGAAGGAGAGTTGAGAGGAACATGTCACGGGTTTAAAGTTCTTTCATATTTTTCCAGACAAAATTTTGTTAGGAAGGACCTTTGTGGTGATGCTTTTTTTGTTTGCAAAGCTCTCTGACAATGACAAGCCCTGGGTAGTGCAGGCTGTCATTACCGCTGTTTGTGGTCTAACCATTGCACAGTATGCATATTTTGTGATGTGTATAATCTTCTGACAGGCCAGGGCTGTTGAAATGCCACATAAAGTTCATTCCATCCTTTTTACTAGTTAGCTGAATTTTCTTCAGAAAGATGGATTTGCTTCGTGGTAAACCTTGAAGATATTCTCCAGTGTTTTCCATGTGTAAGAACTAATGACAGTGTTACAAAAATAGCCCCAAACTTTTGAGTCATCTTGCTCCACTCTTCATTTGTTTTCAGAGTAGTTGCACGTAGGCTGAATTGACCTTTTTGACTTAAGTTCGCTACATGCAAAAAGAGGCTCTGGAGTTACTTGAAGGGCTCTCTAATCTGTCTTCCCTATACTTCCACTATATCCGTACCTCACTGGAGGCAGGATCCAGCCCTACCCCCTCTACATGTTTTTATCCTGCTTTCCTAAATACAGGACCCCAGCGTTGTTTTTGCCACAGTTCCTGCTGTTGTCCTCTTCTGTAGCCCCAACCTGCTGAACCAGAAAAGCCTCATCTTTCAGTTGTGGACTTAAAATACACCTTTTCTTCAGCTTTGTTTGAACAGGTTTGAACAGGTTATCATTGCCACATGGTAGCTGAGCAGCTGACAACCTCCTTGAGTATATGCTCAAGTGGTGGCACATACAGAAGGTGGCAAACTGAATACTACCGTTCATTGCTAATTTATGCCAAAAAAAGTTGTAGATCTATGGTAGGTATTTGAGTTGCTATTTCTTTTGACTAGTTCACTCAGCAGATAGACCTTTCTGTTCTTTCCCAGTTTTCCCATCTTTTATACAAACCTTGTGGAAGTGTGTAATGTTGGAATTTGGGATATCAAACCAATATGAATTTTGTGTGCTGAGAGCTGATCATCTCCTAAGACAGTGACCCAGGGATTGGTTTAAGTTCTTCCTCAAGAGTTATATGTAAGTGCTCTTTTGAATAGTGAAATTATTCTTAACAAGACATGGTGTGCATTCTTGAGAGTGTAATGAAAGACCAGAAGTTCAGGAATTACACAGCAGAGAGGCATAAATGGTTCTGCAGGGATAATGAGAAGTTATGCCGCAGTTTTCTCCTGCTCTCTTGGGATGTGGTGCAAAACCAAAGTTAACTCATTTTCTCATAAGCCCTGTAATTTATCAAGTTACTTAGATGTTTGTGGTTTTGCTTTGTAGGATGCCACTCCACAAGATGGCAGTGCTCAAAGGGCTGTGCTCATTCTTAAAGTGAGATTACAGGGTGTGGGAAAGTGGCATCAGTTTAAAAACAGAGAGGGAAATTCTGTCCCCACTTTTAACTTTGCTAACTAGATTGAAGTCAGCCTGTATTTTAAGTTGGTGATATGGTGGAGGAGGACACTCTTGACTGGTTGATCATACAACAAAGATATCCAACATGACCACGATAATACCAGTTTTCAAAACTTTTTAGATAAACCCTGTACCTTCTTATGGAACAAACAAAACACAGAAGTCCAACCACCTTTGTTCTCAGTGCAAACCTGATTTTTTAGAAAATTGGGGTTAGGGTTTGCTGTTGAAGTCTCTCCTAAAAGGCTAGAAGAGTTGGGCAGCAACTGTGTGGTGAAGGCCAGAGCACCAGCCTGCTTGGGTACACTGGCCCTGGCAGAGCCTCAGGCGTGAGCAGTTGCGTTTCGGCTGCTGCTGTTGCAGCAGCTGGACCTGTTTAGCTGAATACTTTGCTTCTGTCTTTCTTAAAAAAAAAAAAAAATCCGCTCAGATTGCAATTAGGAGAAAAGTTAATGAGCTCATATGTTAGGAATGAATAAATGTCCAGAAGAAGTTTATACTTACAGATGTTTTGAGTGTCGGTAGCTTGCAGGGCTGCTTGCCAGGAAAGGACCTCTTGGTCAAACGCCAAGACTAAAGTGTTAGAAAATGAGTCAGTTTATCTCTTCACCATTTGTCATGCTCATTGGACATGTAGGTTTATTTTTTATTAACTGTCTAGCAAGACCCCTCTCCTCTCATATTTTTTTCCTCCCAAACACCCCTGGCCCCTTCCCATCAGCTGTGGGTTACTGTTCTGTTTGTGGACTGAAACAGTGCTAGAGAATTTTTAAACAGCTTCAGTTTAAAAAAAAACCAAAAAGCAACAACAACAAAAAACAAACAAACTAAAACCCCATCTAGATAATTGCATTTAATTAATGGCAGAATAATATGTGTACTTTAAAAAAAGAAGTTCTTTAAAGATAAATCTTGTCAGTAGCTACAAAGGTGATACTGAAGGAAAACCACTATAGCTACAGAAGATGTTAAGTTTGTCTTGGTCTCCTTTCTAGTTTGCAAGCTGGCTAACCAAAATGTGTGGGAAAAGTTTTTGCTTAACCCTTCCAGCAAAGTATTGCCTCAGAATGAGGCATCTGTAATCAGTAATGTTTGCCTTTGTGCAAGTGGCCTGAAGATAGAAGTTGTAGGTTGTGTGCAATTTTGGAAAAATGCATTGATCAATGTACATATATAATTGTCAATGGCATGTTTTCATTACGTAAGAACTAGAAATATACAAACAAACACAATTTCTAATACAATGAGGTAATTTTCTTAAAATTAGTCTCTAATTTATGATAAAAATCAGGATTCTTGGTGAATTTCTTATACGAGCTACTTTTCACAGCTATATTAACTTTAGAAAATACAGAAGGTTTAATTTCTCTAATAGGTTGTGTTTACAAAACCATTGTTTTCACGAGCTTTTTTTTTTTTTTTTTTTTTTTAATTGAACTTTATTTGGACTCTGTGGTGGTCATTTTTGACACCAAATCATGCTTTCCATATCTACATCAGCTGTTTGGACATAGGTTAAAGCTTCTTGGTTTCCATGAACTTTTAAGAGGTTGATTGTTTTAAGGCAGTGGCAGGAAGGAGGTGGCCAAAATGCCATGTCTCCTCCTCTCCCTCTCCCTCTTCCTCTCCTCCTTTTTTTCTTTTTTTCTTTATTTCTTTTTTTTTTTTCTTTTTTTCTTTTTTTCTTTTTTTTTTCTTTTCTTTTTTTCTTTCCCAAAGAGCAGCCTTGAAATGCGCAATGTTACCTCAGGAAAGCAAGGATGTATTTGACTTAAGACCCTTCCTCCATGCTCTCTTCCCTTTTCTGTTGCGAATCAGATAATCTAATTTCTGATGCTGCTCAGAGTTCCATAACATAAATCTGAGCAGACTAAATGTTCAGCTGCATCTAATGACTTCTGTGTACTTTTGAACTGAGTGCATAAATTACATAGTAGAAGATTCATGCACAAAATATACAAATACTGAGTAGCAGTAAATGGGGTTTGTGGATGAGATTCACTCCATGCAGATGGCCCATTTAAGATACTTCTACTTGACAATCTCTGCCAGAGGTATTTTTATGGGAGGAGGGAGGGCAGTAAAGGATGAAATGTAATTTTGGCACTGTCTAAAAGGACAGTAAGTAAGCAACTTACTTGACAGCCTGTCCAGGATTTGTGGATCAGATAACCTGGATGCATGTCCTTCTCTTAGTTTTGCATTTGTCTTGGAAGCTGCAAATAAACATTACTCAATAGAAGGAAAAGTAAAATAATGTGAGTTTTGTTCAAGAACTTGGTTGTTAAAGGGGGCAGTAGTCGTGTTACGGAGTAATCACAAGGTACTGAGTGCCATCCCTCAAACAGGGTAAAATCTAAGTGTTGCCTGGTGTGTGGAGCCAAGGGATGCTATATTGAATAAAGATTAGGCTAAAATTACACTTCAAGAAAGGAAATGTAAATTCTCTGAATGTAGATAAATTACACAGGAAAATCAGAGGGCATGGTCAGAGCAGGCTGATGGCAGGGCTGTGGGGGAGCTCTTTGGGACAGCACCCTATGGTAAAACTGGCAGGCAAAAACCACTACAGTACTAGTTTAAATAAAACTGACCTTAGAAATAATTACGTTTTATTGAGGAAAAAGTATCATATAAATCTGACATTATTTAGGCCCTTATTTATATTTACCTCTATTAAGAGTTAACGATCACATTTATAGAAAAGTGATGATGTTTTCTTCTTCAAAACATAATTACTGTAAGCAGCAAGCATCAAAGGTCAGTGTTACCAGAGCACTCTTCAGGATATCTGAACAAGCCATTATTGGTTAGGAGGCTATATACTGAATTGAAAGCTATGGTATATGTAGGATTGAGACAGAGAAATAACAAAAAGTCGACAGAGGATGCTCTATTCTGGTGTCACCCTAAAGCCAATGTCTGTGTGCATGTATTCTGTAAAACATGTCTGTAAAAATGGCTTTGTACTTCTCAGTGTATTGTTCAGCAGTGAGAGGTGCATCAAATATGCTTACTGTGCAAATTTAATTATGTTCCCTCTAATTGCTAGTCTTGCATTTTCAGCCTGGAACCTAAGTTTAAAGTGCATTTTGCTTTATCATCTTCAATATTAAATGTTGTGTGGATTCATCTAAGCCTTTATTTTTGCAGCTCTAGTCCTGGCAGGTTTGCCCAGTGGAACTGTTGAGGCCGTACTGTAAGAGATATGCTGTATTCTTATGAATAAAATAAACTGTTTTCTCTTGGTACTTATACCAACCATCCCATCATCGTCCCCAAGAAATTTTGCTTAGCACTCCCACAGGTGTATTGGCTTCTTGCGTTTGGCATTTAACAATAAATGCATAATTTGCTCAGGAAAGGTGTTTTTTTAATGTAGGATGCTATAATGCCATTCTTCCCCTTTCCTTTTGCGTACACGTAAGTGTCTCCTTCATCCTTATGAAGTGTGTATCCAGTGATGCACTTGTGTATTTGGTGTTTGGGGCTGTTTTGTTGTTTTATCTGGTTTGTTTGTTGTTTTTTTTTTCTGGGTGATTAGGTAACTTTTCTTATTTTTGATAGATTTATTTTTATATCTCCCTCTCTAGTTTAGTGAAGCTGAGAATCACAGGCCCTTTCAAAGACTAGATGTAAATTTGCTTTCCCAGAGTGTTGATGTTGCTAACCTTGAACCTTAGCAGATACCTCATCCTTGATCTTGTGGAGATCGTATATGAGCTTTCATGAGTGAAACATAGCCAAAAACCTGATCTTTTTCTTTCCCCCGATAGTTTTTTGAAACCACTGCTAGTTAGAAAGCCGATCAGAGGAAATTCCTCCACAGAAGTGCATGAACTTCTGGGATTTAAGCCTTTCTGTCATCTACTCTATCTTATGCTTGTTTGGCACATGCATGAATATGCAGGTTCAGCAGCCTTGCTGTTTGGTCTCTGCCCTATTCAGTGCAGTTTCTGGAAAGTGATTCATAAAATGGTTTTATGGATACTTTTCAGATGCTGATGTCACTCTTATTCACCATCTAGAAAAAAAACCTAAAAATTATGGTGTTCTTATTTCTCTCACTTACTTGTCTGTGGTAAGGTGTTCATATCCAGAGCATGCCAGAGTATTGCCTCGAGATTCTACTGGGGAAATAGATGGAGTGTTTGTTGTTGTTTCATGGGTTTATTGTGGGTTTTTTATTCAAGGGTTTTAGTTTTTTCATGTTTTAGAAGGATTTTCCAAGGGTTTTCTAATTTTGCTATTTCTGTTTATGGATTTAAGAAAAAAAGTGAAATCATTTCTTGTGTGTCTGGTGAACCGATTTAAGACAAAATTTAGGAGGAAATGCCTAACATCACCACCCCAGGATAGCCAGTGATAGGGCTTTCTAAATCCATGCTTTATAATTCCTGCCATATCTGCAAAGCCCATGTTGAAAAACACCAAGATTGCAGAGAAGAAAACAAATCTGCAGGCGAAAACTCAGACTGGCTTCTGTCACATAGGTTGCAAAGAGCTAGGAGCTATTCTCACATGAAAGGCTGTTATTTTCCAGAGGTGGTACAAGGTTTTGGAAATTAGAAGAGTCAGAGGAAGTGTTACTCTTTCAAACATAACTGCATGTTAAGTGATTCTTACTAAAGACTCTTGCTGATATTCTGCTTCCATTGTTCCTATCTTCACAGGCTGGTGCACTTGTGGCACCCTCACGGGTCACGCAGCCTTACAGATTTCCTCATCCTCCTCCGTATTATGTGTCCTTCAAATACTTTGGAGAGGATATCATGCCTCCCTCAGTTGTTGCTTCACTAAGATACGTGAAGCATATCACTATGCTTCACTGTGTTCAGCTCTTTAATCATCCAATATTAATTGCTCTTGCCAGGCTGCTTCTTATGTTTGTTGCTTAACTTCTTTTTGGTTTGTCTTTATCCTTCTCTTTTTTAGACTTGGACAAACAACGGATTTGGAATACTAGTTAGGGAGAATAATAGAATATGGCTAATTATCACTAATTATCCTACCTCTGGTCTTTCAGGATGATGTAGCTGTGTGTTCTTTTTTCTACTTTATGTCATTAGAAGAGGAAAGTCATCTTTAGTGTTGCACTGACTTAAAAAGAAGCATCTGCATCCTTTGGTTGCAATAAATGTAAGGGGTTGTGGTGGTTGTTGTTTTGGGGTGGGGTTTTGTTGTTGTTTCGTTGTTCTTGTTGTGGGTTGTTGTTTTGATTGTTTATTGTTTTTTTTTTTTTAATGGAAGGTAAATTGATTTAAGGAAACATAGCAACTTAACCATAGTCCAGTTATCAGAGAGGTGTAGTCATTTTGTAGCTCTGTTTTCTTGACCTGGTAACCCGTAGTCACTTTGTAGGTTTGAATAGTGTTTTTAAAGCAAAGATCAAGGGGAGGGAGGGAGGGAGGAAGGAAGGAAGGAAGGAATTATTACAAATATGTAAATCATGGTAACTCAAATTCCAATGAGAACTGGTAAAATTTCTTACACCGAGTTATAGAAGAAATATGTATGATTTACTGCCAGACATTTTATGTCAGACAATTAAAATTGTTTAGGAAAGCTGGGTATCTGAAACAGAATTGGAAAGCAGATCAGTCTGGGGAATTGTCCCATCTGGCAGATGTCTGCAAGAAATCACTGCAAGCAAGAATGATTTTTTTTTCTTCTTTCCCTCAAATTATATATGTTTTGCCAAATTTAACGGCAGCCCTCTAAGAAATATGTGGTTTGAGTTTCATTGTTCCCACTGTGAGTTCCTGTAAGCACCATTGAGGAAAGACAGATTTCCAGGCTGAAGCAAATAAAAGGATTATTGCCTTCTGGAATTGTTATTTGATAGGTTAAATCTCACAGTCCCGGATTTTTATTTTTTCTGGTTGAGCAGAATTATTGAGCAGCCACAACTTCCATGTTTCTACAGCCAGATGCCTTTTATCAGTTCTATATCTAAGTTGCAATGAGGATACCTATTCAAGTACTATGATTTTTGCCTGTTATTTGTATGTTTTGGGAGGACTCCTGTAGATGTGTTAAGAAGCTCTCTTACCAGGAGGCTGAAGTTTATTAGATGGAGAGGTACATGTCCAGTGGAAAATGTTTTAGGCCTCCTCAAAAAAGGGAAAAAAAATCCAACAGCTGCATGTTTTTGTGTACTCCTAGCTCTTTTCAGATATCCTCATGCCCATTTTTTCCCTCCTCTGAAAACTGACTTTTGGACTGTGAAGGAGAAAAAGAAAAGTCGACAAAGTTGTCATTATATGTATTCTTTTTGAATTTTTAGCTTCTGTTCTGGAATTAGTGCTCCTTTCCAGATCCTGTGTTTCCTTTCCTGTGACTTGCAGTTGGAATATGAGAACATGTAATCACTGACTGGTAGTTTGCCCTCCTGCCAGCTTCAGTGAGTGAAGTAATACTTTAGAACCCTGTTGGAAGTACAGTTCTAAATGTTTTGTTCATCTTTAAAATTGCTGTGTTTTGTTTTGTTTTTTTTTTTTTTTTTTTAATGTAAATCACCAGATACCACAGTTTATTCAAAATATTTTTTCCCTGTGCTTGAAACAGGCTTGGTCAGATGTTAGATGCTGGATATTTATTTATTACTGAAATAATGCTGTTTAACAAAGAATATTCAGGATAGCAAAGATTTTTTTGCAAGCACACCCATTTTCTTTGTATGGGAAATAATTTTTTATATGCAATAATTTGTTGTGTTTTTGCTTTCTACAGCATGATTTTCTCCTTTATTGCATTGTATCTACTACTACATGGAAAGTAGGGCAGTACCTTATAATAAAAAGATAACTGGTTAGATTTGAAATTATTTCATCCATAAATCTTGGCTTCTTTATAATTGCTTATGTTCATACATGAAAGAATCAATGCTTAGAGAAATAATTTATATTATATGAGAAAAAAACATTCTGATAAGTGTGGATCATGTGAATGAGAATAGTTTCTCTGGAAGTTTGTATTTTAAGTTCGGTATTTTCAAGAGTTTTTCTTTATTCTTCTGTAAAAATCATGGGCACATCGCACTCTCTGCACAGAGGTGAGGAAACTGAAGAACTACAAAAATAAAAACCTTCAGCAGAAGTTTGGTAGTTTCTGTGTTACAAAGACTAAATTCCAGTACACATAACTAGTCCACCCAACAGTGAGACTTATCTAATGTAGTTGCTTACCTAAGGTACTAAAGACTCTGTTACGCTTTAAAAAAAAAACACCAATCAAATTATACTTTAGGCTGGAGAAGAACCTCCCTAGGATACTACCATTTTTTTCCCTATAAAATAGCAGTGCAATTTTAGAATTAGTTTATTGTGTTCTGCTCCTGTTCCCATGCTGGTGGAAGTCATGCTTAATTTTGGCCAAAATTAAATACTCCCTTTATTTGTCTGCATGTTTTTGTTTCGGAAATGAGCAGCAGAGAGAACCATGTATTATGCAGTATATTTCTCTGCCTCAGTCACAAACACAATATTTCTGCCTTCACGGTCTCTTCAGGACACACCAGCACTGTACTTGGTCACATGGCGAATTTTAACTGGTGTGGTAGAGCTATGAGACACTTTAATTGTGACCCAGGATTTATACTGTGCTCTGCAGTACCGTGAAAATGTTACTCAGTTGAGTCCTGTACTTATCAAATGTGTACTGTGATGTGAATTCTGCTCTGAAGGCAACAACACATTCACTTTCTGAAAAAAGGTTTTGCGTGTCTCTGTTAGTATAATTATTCAGAAATTTTACAAAGGAACAAAAAAGCCTTTGATTCACCATGTCTCAAAGTGTTGAAATAATGTATTTTTAAATGTGTTTAGTGTTACACTTCAGACTTTTTCCAGTTTTAAGTTGGGATCTCTTAGAAAGCAGAGAAGATTGGATGTTGCAGTGGTTGTCATTATCTCCTTAATAAAAGCCTGAGATGAGCACCTTGAAAACAGTATTTGGGTTTGATACTGGCAAAAGTTCATATTTATTTAGTTTTTCTTTTAATGTTATCATGATGGTAAGCTTCTTTGCACAGAATTTATTACAATTTAACTACGACTGAAGGGAGAGGTAATGTTTAAAAGATGGATCTAGTATCCAGCTCTTGGATCTTGGTTCTTTACTTAGTATGACTATGTAAACACCTGCAAGACCTCTTGCTCTGTATAGGGTAAGTGCTTATTTCCTTTTTCTCAGACATGGAAAAATGCATTGGCCACAGTTTTGTTCTTCAGAACATTTTCACTTTTTCTGCTGAAACCATATTATGTAAAGATAAACTAATACTACTTAAAAACAAACAAACAAAACCCCAGCAAAATGGCCCCACTGATGCCTTTGTAAAACACTTAATTTAATCTACTTGAAATTAATTGTGTTTCCCAAAGAAAAGCCTTGTAAAGCAAAGACTATAGGGTGTGGAAAACAGTGCTGATTTTTAATTGAAAATCCTCCTGTAATGAATGCTGTCATAGTAGTGATGTACACATTTTGCTCTGCTCTAAAATGCTGCATCCATTATATTGTGAGTTTGGCTTTGGTGCAGCTGCATTGGGGCACAAATGCAAAAGAAAAGAACCTGACTGAGCAATTTAAAAGACCCTTTTGTAGAGATGAGGCCTAAAACTAGTTCTCTCCAGCCTGAATTTTTGTTGCTGTTATTGTCCCTGTTGGTTGTTCACTAAGTATAGGAACAAAAGGGTTTTTATATCCGAGTTAAGAATAGAGTTTCTAACTAGGTGGAACCAATAACTGAGAATTAAGAACTTGCTGTTTGGAAGAGCCTGCAGAAGGGCTTCTCATTTGAAGACATCTATTAACAAAAACAAAACATCCAGTTTTTTTAGCAGTGTTCCATCCATCTTTATCCCTGTTTCAAAATCAAATTCCCCATAGATTTGCAAGTTTTGCTTTGCAAGTCTGTCGTCTGAATAGTAGATGACATTGCTACATAAATAAAGAGCCTTGAAATTTAAATGTAGAAATGAATCCTATCTGGCATGTTTGTCTAGCATTAAAATTTCATTGACCACCGCTCTTAAATTTTAGGAGTAGATCCTTCTTATACACAATTAAACTTTTAGCTATATGAGAATGCAGGCTTTTATATTCAGTTTTCATAGTGAAGAAAAGGTGAGATGCTCACTGGTCTAGTACAGCATGCTTTGAAGCAATCTGAGTTTAGCACAATAATGCCATCCATTGACACTTTGTCCAGCCTGTCAGGGTTTTCTTCATAATTCAGTTAACTTGTATAAATAATGCATAAAAAGTGTTGAAATTATAGAGTAGAAAATAATGTGGGTCAAATAAATGTTAAATCAAATTTGTAATTATTAAAGTCCTTTGCAAATATTGAAGTAGAAAATTCTGTGTAGCTTTGTTGGTCGAACTTTTTATTTTTTTTTTCTTTCAGGGATAGAATAATGTAATCTGTGATGCACCTTACACTGTGCTTTTTTTGTAGAAACACTGTTTATAGTATTTCAATAATATCTCTTCCAGACAACTGTGCACTGGGAATTTCTGAGAAAACGTGGTACACTTTAGCCTGAAGCTTATGCTCTTAGCAAGCAGAGTAGTCTCATCAGCAAATTTCCATTTCTGGGCTTTTTATCTGTGTGTTCATATTGGGGGAGAACAATTCTGGAAACAATTTTTCATGTTTGGTGTATGTTTTTATTAGCTGTTTCCCTTCCCCTTGTCTTTTTGTCTGCCCTGTGTACTTCTCTGGTAAAAATGCATTTTACATGCAAATGATGATGATCAACCCTTGCAAATCCATTTGACTCAGTTTGAAAGGAGCTGAAATGATTGAGAAAAGAGGAATGGGATTCTTGACAAACTCATGATACGTGGTTCTTGATATGTTTTCTTTTTTTCTATATTTATGTATAAAGAGAAATAATGTGGGGAGAACTACATATCTTGGTTTTGGTAGTTAGGTTTAAAGAGATGGCAGTAGTTTTACAAAGATACTCATGTTTGATTGATCACATCTTTAATTGGGAACTTCTATTGCTTCTGAATGCAATTCCACTTACTAACTTAGCTCATTACCAGTATTTTTTCAAGTGAAGATAAGTTTTAATATACTGGGATATGCTTAAATTGTTTTCTTTTTATGTTAAACTTCTTCGAAAAGTACATTAAATAAGCCATTAACATGGAAGACTAGAATAGTACATTAACAAAATGAATGTTTGACAAGCATGATTCTTTAAACGTACATTGTTTTTTCGTTTCATATGGCTGTAAAATTAAAAGTGCTCTTAATGTAATTCAGTTTCCACAAATGGTGCTTTTATCCAATTGAAAAATAATCACCTTTTCTTTCTATTAAGCAAATTAAATATTTTTACCAAGTAACGAGATTATTAACTTAATGTGCCTCAGTTATTTTGACTGACAGGAGAGGAAGAAAACTTAGTAGGTTTTGCTTAATATATTCAATCCATTATAACCAAAAAACCCTAAAAGTTTATGCAGTAAATAATTGCATTAATTTCATAGGTTTCATTTCATTGATCTTTGGATTTTTTCCTTAATAGCACAAGTTTGTGCAAAAAGAGGTGTGTAGAGAGGCTGGGGAAGTAAGTCAGAACAGCTGAAAACTAAATGCCATGCCAATTTAAGCTGTTGTTCATGACATTTTTAGAGAGGCTGAGTTCAAAGTTAGAGGCAGCGATATGTATATGGAGGTGTAAGTTGCTGAGTGTAGGGTGATGATACTGGCACAAAGTCTAATCTGTGAAAGTTTACATACAAACTGGATTTCAATATTAGTAACTTTAGTCTAAGAATTTATTTTGTTTTCACTACTTTGCACTTTAGGTGAACTACAGATAAAAATGAGTAGGTAGATTTATAACTCTTTATGTGTCACTTGGCATCAGGCATAATAGTTGAATATTAAAGATTCTCATCCTAAAGTTAGTTTGGAAAAAAGAGTTTTTAAATCTAATGTTACAACAAGCATATAGAATTTTAGCTTTATTATAGAGATAATTCTCTATAATAAGTCTTTATTACATCTAGTAGCCCAGAAAAGTCTGTATTTGTAATTTTCTATAAAAATTAGGCTGGAAGGCCCAAGACTATGAAGTAGAATAGAAACCTCTTCTTTTGTGAATCCATTTGTATTTGAGTGGATGTGCAAAGGCATCTGTGCTGTGCAGGTGGAGGCATCCATTTGATCACACTTCCAAAGTTACTGTATCTCGTGTGGACGTGGAAGAACAAAGTTGTTTAAGACGGTACCTTGACAGTCTACTTGGTCCTTCTTAGTCTGTTTTCTTGTCCTTCTGCTTATAGTAACAAATTTGTATGGTATTTAGTGTGTATATACGTGTGTGTGTGTGTATCTGTATATATGCAAATATAGTATTTGCATAATCTGTGCATGGTCAACATTGTCTATGTAACTTCTAAAACATGACAATGAAAATGCGATAGAAGAACTTGCCTTGTCTTTCGAGACGATGCATCGGTATCCTCATACATTTTAGTTTTCTGTTGTTATTATGGTTCAGTTCACTGGATCAGCAAGAGTTGCTGCTTTCATGGAGTGAGAAGCTCAGTTTCTTTTCTTACATTTTCGTGCATGCTTTTGTTCCCGCATAGTTGGTTTCTTTGATAGCTTTCGTTTATCTCATGACATCTTGGTGGTTCATCTTGGATCGGCAGCAGAACTGCTTTATCATGCTGTTCTTTGGGCAGATGTGCAGTTCTTTGTGTGCTTCCCTTCCAGCTTTCATCCTGCCTTTTGTCTCTGTGGCGTGGAAATTGATCCCTCCTAAAGGACGCTGTCAAATTCGATCAGGGAGAAAAGGATACCCTCCCAAAGCTGGAGGAGAAAATCAGCGGTCCCTAAGGATGGGCTTCTTTCAGCATGGCTGCATAGCTAAAATATTGAAGCTGGTGGCTCTGTGTATGCCATCCGAAGAATTTTTCAGTGTGAATAACCCCCGACCCTCCGACTGTATGCAAAGCAAGGCCTGAATAACAGCTTTGTGCTGCAGGAACTTAACACATGGAGCGGGACTAAAAGCTGGGTTTCATTGGTTTTTTCGGACATTTAACATTCAAGTCTCGTAAAAGAAAGAAGCTCGTTATGACTCAGTTCCGTTAATTAGACGTAAATTACTGTCTTCAGTGCCTTAACACAAGGGAAGGTAAGGGGGAGTTCTGCAGGACCAGAGGATACAGAAATTGTAATTAGATGAGGGCTTGGGCTGGGAAAGGGTGGTTGAGCACAAGCTCCCATTGAGCTCGGGGGGCTCATGCTGAACAGTGTGTGCAAGGACTGAAGTCAGAATAATCTCTTTTTTAGCCTCCACCCAGATTTGTTGTGTTTCATTCCAAGATGACTGGTGTGGCTGACTCTGAATGATGTGATGAACAGATGTAGCTCATCTAGTAAAGGTTTTATCTTCTGCGGAAAGCTTTAAGCAATCTCCGTTTTAAAAAGGCGATTAGCCTTTAATTCTTAAAAGTTCAAAGGGACATTCAAAGTATTCCCTCACTTCTCATGGTCCTGGGCATAGCCATGGGCTTCTCATGATATTTATCATCTCGTTATCATGAACAGGCTAAAAATATTACGCCTATTACATATTGTCTAGCATACCCTGTCCTAAAAAATTTGGATTTGAAGCAGAAGTGTAGAAGCATTAAGGAGATAAAGGACTTCAGATGTGGCTCTGTTCAAGAAGAGGTAATAATTTGTTTTGAAGCTAACAGTTCTTAGATTTGATGGGTTTTTTCCCATTGCTTGCAAAATTAACCGTTTGTAAAATGTATGACTTAAAAGATGCTTTAATCCACTGAAAAGGATTTCTAAATAGCATTTTGCAGTTGGTTGATTCAAATTCTGAGATGAAAGGACTGCTTTCCATAGTGTAAACATGGAAATATTTATTGTCCACCTTGATAGCAATAGGAATAGCCACAGTCTTTCCACTAAGATTTTGTCCAGTGGTATCATTAAACAAACATCTGTCTCAAGAGTAGTTGTAGTTTTGTTCCCCTCTCTGGAGTTGAATTCAGAAGTAACATACTAGCATAACATCCACAATGGAGTAGTGTGAGAGACGGATGGAAATAGAAGTATTTGAAGCATCGTTTTATTTCTCTTTGAATGTTAGTATATAACAAGGGAAATTTAACTGTAGAGACTTAATGACAGGGCAGGCTCATCGCTGTAAGATTAACACAGTGGATAATTTTTTCTTCCTGCATTGTTATCGGTCCAGCTGTTCCATGAATACCTTTTAGAGCTGAGCAGTAAATCATCCTGTAACTTTTATGCTGTTTCTCTACAAACAGTTTTCTGTTCTTGTGATAATAATGTTGGTAAGTAACTAGGCTGGTTATATGTAGTGAAGCTAGGATTTGTGGTCTTGCCTCCTGATGATTAGGCCGCCTTTGTTCATCAAAAAGCCATTGAAGTATTAATAAAGGCAAAAAGCAGCAGGTTGCTCAGCACCAGTCAGAAGCCAATGCAGCGAGGAGCAAGGGGCAGGCAAAGGGAGGACACAGATGGGCTTGTAAGTAAATACCAAAATGTAATTTCAGGCTTTTCTTGTGAAGAAAATAAAACAGAGTTTAAAATCTGTAATGAAATGGTCAGTTTGGGCAACTGACACCTAGTGTATTACAGAATACGTTAAAAGAATTTTACCAGTTGGAATGCCACGGTTTGAAATGCAGGAAACACAAAGGTTACATTGCAGTAAAGGCTGTTGGTAAAACAAAACTGTAATCTGCTCCACTCCCAATAATTCTTTTTCAGTTTTTGTTTTTAATTGGTCCTCATTTTCTAACCCTTGAACTACCTTTGAAGTAGCAAGCTAAAAAACACAAACAGTTTCAAAAACGTTGGTATTCCAGAGGCAAATCTGACCCTCAGGCCCATACTTATCTACAAGCTTCTTTGCTTCTGTGAGTGCTCAGAGTAACTCCTTGTAGCTATGCCGTTGTAGATTTCTAAAACCTAAACTTGTGAGGTGTCCTAGAAAAGCAAACAAAGTGAATTGTTTTGTTCTTATCTCAAACTGTTTGGCTTGGAAATCCTGTTTTAGCCTTTTCAGTTACTTCAGCAAGCTGATAGGGAGAAACATTGTGTTCTTCACTATGCAATCTTACTCATTAGCTGTGGTCACTGTAAATCATTGTCAGAGTGACAATCTGTTAGTGACAGGATGGAAGATACCATGTTCACCCATGCAGCTGGAAGGGCATAACTGTTACCACTGAAGGTCATTTCCAAATGCAGAAGGAATAGCGGATATGTATTTTAGACGAGTTTTGCATGACCAATGTTAAATGTGTCATGTATCCAAATTGTAAGAATGCTGTCTACAGATAAGAAACACTTTATTTTTCTCATTTTCCTCAATACTGCCAGCTGAAAATAGCCTTATAGATGTTATTGATGTGATTCTTGTTTGAGTCAGGATAGAATTCTATGCTGATTCTTTCTGTTCAGTCAGTTTACCATGTAGACCATTTAGTGAAATGCTTAATAAGTAAACTCTTATGAACTATATAAATAATTGGAGAACCAAATCCTGTAGCAGATGTAGGAGTCTTGCTGGAATAACCTATGTCCTTCATGTCTTACCTTCTGCATCATCTGACTCTGATCTAATAGAGTGAAGTACATAAAACAGAAGCCTAATTAAGTCTATAGTTACCAGATTTCTCTCCGCCAGCCTGATACTCATGTGTCCTGGTACATGTGTGTCCTTAATCAAGTAAAAGAATGACTTCTGAAGAGGTTGAATCAAAGGAATTAAAAGCACTAATAGAATAAATGAATTTAATAAAGAAATCCTGTATATAAAATAATTTTTTTCCTAGTCTCAAAGCACAAATATCAGGGACACTTTCCTCATACGTAATTTGGATGGACCTCCTCCCAAACAATAGATCTTCTGCAGTTAGATATTCTTCAGGAGTATGTGATATCTTCTGCCAGCTTGTCTGAAGGGCACAGCTTCCATCTGCTAATTTTGCTCCCTTGGATCTATGTGCTTACCTTAAATCTCAGAAATTTTTAAAGAGACTAAATCCTCCTTCTCTAAAGAAAGAAATGTATTTTAAAACTGGCTTTTATAAGACTTTGAGTGCAGGATCATGTATTTCTGTTAGCTAGTACGAAGCAGCTGGTACTTTTTGGCCTCAAGTGGTGCCACAGGAGGTTTTGATTGGATATTAGGAAAAATTCTTCACTGAAACTGTTGTCAAGCATTGGAACAGGTTGCCCAGGGTAGTGGTTGAGTCACAATCCCTGGAGGTGTTTAAAAGACATGTAGATGTGGCACCTAGGGACATGGTTTAGTGGTGCACTTGATAGTGTCATGTTAATGATTGGACTCAATGATGTTAAAGGTCTTTTCTAAACAATTCTGTGATTTTAAACCTGGATGGGTCCTATCTTCTTATAGTTGCCTAATTTCACGCTTTTTTGTCTGCTTGGACATTTTGAGAGAAACAGTGTGTTTTCAGTGAAAAAAACTAATAACCCTTTATGGCATCTCTTCCCCATTGATTTCCTTTTGTAATCACAAGTCCCTTTTGTTCTGTAAACATATGAATTGGAAACTTCCCACCATTTTCCAACTGATTTTTGTTCATTGTGCTTTAGTCTTACTAGCTTCCCTGCCACTGCAGCACTGTGAAGTTGAACCAAGAGAGAAGCAGAGCCTCCATGAAGTGCAGCCAATGCTCCTTGGGGAGTTGTGTGCAGTGCTTAGTGACACATTGTCCAGTCCTAAAATTTCAGACTTACGTTTGAGAGGTGTATCTTTCACAGGTTGTGGGAGGCAGAGGAGAAGGTAAAGCAATCATTATCAGTCTGTTGGGTTTGTTGGAAGCTTTGTTGGGAGAGGAGCAGGAGCTGGTGGCACAGTTTGCTTGTAACTGCTGAGAGCCAGTCAGGGAGCACAATCAAATAGCAAGGCAACATCCCTATGTATGCAATGAAACTAGATGCATCACAGGCTAAAGACAAGAGGAACCTGATATTTTTTATCTGATTCATTATTCTAAGAATTGCATTATAATCTCTTTTTTCAGTGTTAGTTCCTGTCTGCTTCCAGCTGGCACATCTTCCCATATTAGGCCTTACGCCCTTGTTTTTCAATCTTCCGCTGTTATTTCTATTGCTATTTCATACTTAGCTCATCACAGTTTTCTTCAATGGCCTATTAAAGCTTCCCTCTGGATTCTTCCTGCTTGGTTGGGCGCTGCTCAGTGATTTATGGGAAGCTTTTTGTTTGTGCCCGCCGACTGCAGCGCAAACTAGAGAAGGCGATGCTCCTTGTCAAGTGGCCATGCTAATTGTGACCCACACTGGGTGTATCATCAGGGCTCTTTCAGATCCAGGGTGGCAGCCTTTGCCAGGCCAGCTGGTATCTATTCAAGGTCGGGTCTGGTGTCTGAGTCCCCAAGGGGCACTACACACGTATCTATCTATAGCTCAGTGAAAGGGTTATGTCAGATCAGAGACTTCTGAAAGACTGGACACCCTCAGATGCTAATTCTCATCTAGACTGTTTACCTGTAGGCAGTCTCAACCTCCAAACTGTAAACAAATATTTCAGTAATTTTTCCCTCTGGATATATTTATGTGTAAACCACTTCTGATCTGTTCTGACTCCCTCTCTCCTTTTCAGAAACACTGCCTAAAACCAGGCTCTTGTTTTAGTCCAGTTAATCTTACTTAGAAATCTGTTTCAGTGTAACTTTATAATTTTTATCAAAAAAAGCCCAAACGACGACAAGGGCAACGAGAAAAAGCATTCTTCCTCTTTGTAGGTGGCTAGCTGTTCTTTGACTTTGTGGAAGTATTTGTATAGATGGATTAGAGATTTTTTAAAAATACACAGTGTTGGTGGGGTATGGAGTTTTCTTGTGTCTTGAACTGATACCATTTATCATCAGCAGTGAGTATATTTGCTGGGTAGATGACACCAAAATACTTTTATCATTTGAATATGCCCTGCAAAAACTCAAGGCATTTTCACAAGTCTCTCTTTGTTCAGTGCAAGGTCTCCAGTAGTATCAAGAGAGGTGATGTAAGCTGGGAAAGGAGCCCACTGCAAATCTGCATCTAGGACCACTTGATCTTTGATCTTAGTTTGCTGGTGGTTTGCACGTAGCCCAGGGCAAATCTTTTGACTTTGTGTGTGTGTCTTTCTTTGACTCCAAAATAAGAATACTTGCCCAGCTGAGAATAACATTGGGAAGATAAAACAAAGAATACTTTGTCTGCCCCAAGTCTTGTGTCATTTTTAAAAACTACATGAGTTGGCCTAATGAAAGATACTTCTTCATCTAAAACTTATCATTCATTGTTAATCCTCTAGTCTATGTTGCCTGGGCTCTGGCTTCTCCAGTGAAGAGGGAGTTATTTTTAGATGGCAGGTTTCCCAGTCTGTCTTAACCCTTTAGCAAAGCAATTTGTCCTTCAGTTGAGTACAGAAAGTGTCCAGATGATGACACATTTGAACTTGCTACATTTGGTTGCAAGGAATTCCACCATCTTCAGCTAGTTGTTCTTGTCTTTAAAATGTTTACATTTATTTGATAAATTGAGTAGAAAATGGGGTAAAAACATGCCAGAAAATTTCTGGAAGTCTGCTTCTGAGGATCCCCTGAAGACAGAAGCCATTATATGAAAACTACATCAGCAGCATCCCCATGTCAAGGACTTAAATGCACAGTTAACTTAGGGCAGAGATAAATAGCACTCGGTGTCCTAAGGCATTGTTATGAATCCATATATATTTATTAGTATGTGTGTCTAGGGCATCCGTGTATATATAAACAACACAAATGTCCTAAGATACAGGAAAACCTGTTAGTTTACATTCTGAATACATTCTGCATTTTTCTGTATCCCCTAACAATATGAGTCTTGTTAAGGGTAAGCTGAAATTCTAAAAATACACTAGCTGAGGTCCCTTTTCAATATATGTGAGGTTCTCTTATGTATCTACTTCTTGTCTTTGGATAAAGGCCAAAGAAAACATTTTTAATGGGACAAGGTAATATGAAAAGTTTCAATTCTCTGTCTTTCTTCTCTTCTCAAAATGGAATACTCTTCTTTTCTCAAAATGGAAATTGAACTTTAAATATAAATTACAGATACAGTGTTTGAAAAATGAAAGTTTTATGCGGTGTTATTAGCACATTTTAACTCTTAAGAATTTCTAAGGGAGGAGTGTGACCACTTTTTAATAAGTGTAGCAATAGTCTATATATTTTGAAATCTTAGATGTTGAAATAATTCCTGGCCATCAGAAGCTTGAATGACTTTCCTGTGAGAACTGAAGTGGTTCTGAGTCTCCTGAATAACTTCACAGGCAACCAAATCTCTCCTGTGAAGTGTATTTACTTGTGATTTCAGCTGAAAAAGAACTTGTCAGACTTTGTGTTATGAATATTGCATTTAGAGGGGGAGAGAAACATTTAATTGTTAATGTATAGTTTATTTGACATCACTGAGTTTAAGCAGTGATTTACTCCCAACTCTATGGGTTATACACACCTATAATTTGGAGTCAAATTGGAAGACTGTTGACTGTAGAACTAGAATTCCTGTTGCTTCTGCTTAGCAATCTGTTATGCACACAGTCAGAGTCCGTAATATTTATTATACGCCAGGATTCCCATTTTGTTTTTCTTCCCCCCATACATGTTTGTTGTATGCTGGAGATTTGCATCTCTGTTCCTTCCTGTACAGTAAGATGTCTGTGAGTGTCAGTGGGAGTAGAACAGAGCTGTCTGTATAAAATTCTAGTGAACTTCTCTGCTTTGGTGACACAATCCCACAGCAGGAGTACAGTCTTGGTTTGCATTTCTTTTTGCATCTGCACAATAGAAAGGAGATTTAGCTGAAGAAAATGGGGAAGGGATATAATGCATAGATTTAAAAATCTAAGGGGAAAATGAGCTAGAGGAAGTAATGTTCAAGTATAGTATTAAGAGCCTACTCTGATGAGTTTGAAGTGGTTTTGCTCCTCTGGAAGCAGATGACTAAATAAAGGAATCATGGTCACCTTGTTTTTACTAGTGTCGCCTACCAAATTTTTTATCCTGCCGGTTTCCACCATAGGAATAGCATGGATGTAAATACCACCTAGAGCTATGAAAGAGATGTCAGCAGCAGGAGTGTAAAACCTCAGTTTTTCAGCTACTGTATGAATACTGAGATGTAAATATTAACACTACAGGACTGCATCTCCACAAGGATTTATACGTGTGTCCAGTTCAAAGCATATGAGTAGTCCGAGAGTATTTGCAATAATGCAAATTATTTTAGAGGTTTAGGCTTTGTTTTCCAGTCAGGCAAATTCTACAGTTGACCTCATGGTGATTTGTATTAGCTAAGGCTGAAAAATATGCTTTTTGATTGTGTAGTAAAATATTTTGCATGTTTACATTACAAATGTCATTCTTCCCTAATCATGCTTTGTTCCTATAATTCTGACTATCTGATACAATGAAGGTTTGGCTTTGGAAAATTGGAAACAGACTTGTGGTTATAATTGTATCCATAAACCATGCAGCCTTTAGTGCTCAAGTCTAAATAAAGAACAGAATTCTCATAAAACAGAGTAATGGAAGAAAGTAGCTTCTGCTGTGAAAAAATAAGAAAACCTGTTCTACTTAGTAATAAAAGTTTCAGTATGTTAGTTTTCAAGTATTTATTGTGGGCATTGATCTTGTGAAAACTTAGTCTATTGGCTGATTATTGCAAATACAGAAAACATACAGAGATTTATTGTCCAAATGTGAATAGGTTCACAGAGTTGCACTCTTTTTTATGACAAAAGGGAGAAAGAAAATATTCCAGGTTCTGGTTTTTACAGCTGTGTTCCTTCTTGTTGCTTTCAGGTTTTGTTGTATCAGGATGTAATAGGTGGATCAGTGATAACTCTGAAATTCAGCAGTCTTTGTACATAAGCTACATAAAACCCAGACCCTTAAAAAAGTTCTGGTAAACTGAGCTGCAGTGATTTTGAGTTGGGGCAGAGAGGAATGTACTTTAAAGATCAAACGTCTAATTTACTCTTTCCCAAATTTTTTATGGTGAAATAATTTAATAGACATCCAGTATGACATGTCCACAATGATACAATTCAGCTATCAGTAAAAGCATATTATCTTTTCAATTTCTTTTGCACAAATAAATATAGTAGATCTTAATTACAGTTTGTCTGAAAAGTAGAATTAGAAGTTCTAATTTTTGGTTTCTTTTTTTGGTTTGGGAATCAAGAGGAGTTGTGGGGTTTTTTGGTTGGTTTCTAGGTTTTTTACTTGGATCTAAGGAAAAAAATATTCTAGCTAGAAATTTCCTTACTCTGAACATACATCATGGTCACTGCCTAACTGTTTTACTAAATGCTCATGGGTTCATCATGTAAAAACATCTTGTGCCCAGTTCCAAACAGCATTTGAGAGCCTCCTCCAACAGAATGAGGTAGGCTGAAGATAGGCATCCAACCTTAAAAGTGATTTTGATGCAAAAGCATATTACAAGTGTCTTTGTTCATTCTCTGGTTGCTCTTCTTGCCTGTTAGAATGTGTCTCTAGTGTGATGTCACAAAATGGATAGGGTTGTTCATTAATTTCATGCAATGTTTCACTTGTTTTGAAAATAGAAATAGATAGAGAAAGGATGTTGTATATTGTGTTCTGCTTCACTCATCATCATCAAAATCATGTGGTTGTGTTTTCTGAGTCTAGTCTTTACTGTTGGCATCAATGTCTGAAATGGTGATACTGGCTATTTAGTTCCTATAAACTTCACATCACAAGTCATGATTCCTTGTGTGCAAAATTCACCTGTATCCATATTGGAGGACCTCTCTGTGGCAGGGAGGGTTTTTTAATTTACTAACTGGGGGAAGAGAATATTTTTTCCCCTCACAAATCATGCTGAATCGTACTGCCACAGATGCTTCAGGTACATGAAGTAGCTACACCAAGGAGTAGGCTCTCCAGATGAGAGGTATTCTGTCTTGATGATGTTTGTCCTGGTCTGGACATGCCTTGGCTATGTGATGCCTGAAATAAGATTCAAAAATCCATATTGTGGTATTTATAAATAGTTTGATTTTCAGTGGTCCCAAAAAACCGCAGCTGCTGTCAGCAATTCAGTTAATTCAGAACACTGTTTTGCATTCGGGGACAAAACAAATGAGCCAGAATTAACAGAGTGGGTTGTTTTTGCACTACTTCGTTACATAGGCACCTCTGATGTGGAAATGCACCAGTAGATGCATTTCCTGCTCCCAATCAGGTTGAGTGTCTTTCGCATCATTTGACCCAGGTTTTCTGCTGTTGTCAGTCAGATGTATGAGAGGGTAGCAATTATCTACTGCAGATACACAGTTTTACGTAAAGAGAAATCTAAGATGGTTTTTGGTGCTGATTATTTCAATATCCCTTTGTCAGGTACCTATTACCTATATGTTTTATAGCTCTTAAGAAGAGACTAGAAAGGCAAGGAGTTATCATCTATCTTTGTAGTCTCACTTTTCCTTCCTCTTCAATCCCCCATACAGACAAAAGAAAGGAGCAACATGAAAGAAGAGGAGGTTATGATGTGAAAAATTACCAATTTTTTCCAGCTTCACCCATCCTACTGTCAGAACTAAATGTTGATATATCATGCACAATTTTCAGTGTACTCACAGAATTTGAAAGTGGGCATATAAAACTCAGCAGCCTGTGAAATCAGGAAATTTATAAACTTTCATGCAAGCAGGCAACCTGTGGCAGGGTGAGACCTTCCATCTCTTTTTGTGAGAAATAGTTACAGCCCCTGCACTCTATTTGCAGGGAAGAAGTTGCTATCATACTTGTTCTTCAGGAAGTTAAGATGTGGAGACAGAGAGGCAGATGCCTTGCAGCAAATATTGCACTGTGAGCTAAATAGTCACACTTTCCAGCTAGACCTCAGTGTTACAGTGCTTAATTCAAGGCTTGATAGATGCATGTGACTGTGTACCTAAAGCCAGTATTTACTATTATTGTCATGGCATCCTCTGATGTAGGTCTAAATTACATTATCAGTGAAAAGTATTATAAATCAAAAAGATTCTTGTACATAGTGCAGGTACTACAGTGGAGTATACTGGCCAAGTGCTATCTTATTACAATGCTAGAATCTGACAGTCTAGTATGGGAATTACATTTCAGCATTACAAGACTTACTCAATAATTGGAAAAAGAAGCATTCACTGCTTGTGGTCTCTTTAAAAAATAAACTTCCATCACAATTCTTTCCCATGCTTACCTCAGTGACACCAAGATAGAACTTGGAGTTTTCACAGTTAGAGCCTAAATGTCACTAGCCATTTCTCTGCTAGTTACCTCAAGGTACTTTGCTGGATTTCTGCTTCAAAGTTTGGAAGGAGTGTAGCAGAAGAGCGCTTGAATAATTGGAGAGAGCCCCCAGAGCAGCTCCAGGGCCCGTGCACAAACCAGGAGAGACTGCTTGCTTTATTTCTGTTAAAGACCCTTAGGTGGAAGGGTTTGATGCTTGTGCAGGGCTAAACCTTCAAAGTGAGCAAACGTGAGTCTTAGTTGCTGGAATTTCTATGTTGAAGGCTCCTGTTCCCTGGGATAAAGGGTGCTCTGGGGCTGCATGAAACTCCTAAGCAAGTAAGGATTTCTGCCTCAATAAGCTGGTCCTGCTGCCAGCATTCCCCGCATACCCATCCCAGGGAGGCCCTCCTCCGTAAACTCCACATGAAAGAGAGCAGACTAAAAGCCTTAGAAAGTGCATCCAGCTTTTTGTTTCCTTTGTCATCAATACAGTGTGTTCTGGTGTCTCCAAGACAACCATGTCTAAAAGGCTGACTGCATCTTTCACTGCTGCTCTATAGCGAGCTTGCCGATCTCGGCTGTGAGGGCCAACCTCTAGCCAGTTTTTATCCATGTGTTTTCTGGGTAATGCTTAAGTTACTTTATGTGCTTGCTTTGGTTTCGGTTTTATTGCAAGAATTAAACTTTAGTTTATCGGATACTGGTTTTAAAGAAACTGTTATGGGGTTGTCCCAGCTCATCTTTCTTTGAATAATTGTAACGAGCAGCTAGATGTTCCCAGTAACGCCTGCAACAATGCTGGCTTTCTTTGCATTTTGGGTCCATTCTGCATCTGATAATAGATGCCTTCCTGCCACTGAATAGAGATGTACTGAGTCTTGTGTTCTGCCTGCTCTTTTGTTGCCCATGTGTGCCGCCTTCTTGAATGATTACTGGTTTCAAATTGAGGTTGAGCGAGTCAAAATACCTGGTTTTATGATTTCTGTATAGCTGTCCTGTCAATTTGCAGATTTGCAAACTCTCAAGCTTGAGGGGAGGAGGTGAGTGCTCATTCATGGTATGTGTTCTCTGAGCAAGTCATCACAATCCTTTCCCAGTGTTCAGCTGCCCCAGATCTGTGGCCTCTGTGTCCCCTTCAGTGTAATGTACTTCTCTGCCACTTACTTAGAGAAAACTGGTTAATGAAATACGGTTCCATGAGGTTGGGGGCTTTGGGAATTACCATTGTTCTGTTTCCTTACAGTTGTCTAGGAGAAACAGGATCCAAGGCATGTTTCTTCCGGCTGAAGTGAAGAGTAGTTAAAGATAATGTAATTATTTGTGGATTACAGCTGCCACAGTCAAGAACACCACCCCTTCCCTGCCATGGGCTTTGTCAAGGTAGTTAAGCATATGCTTAACTCTTAGAGTTAAGCAACTGTTGCTATCACTTTCTAAAATATTGAGACCCACGTGCTTAGACAAAAGAAAAAGAAATAAAATTCTCTCATAGCAAATTCCAGCCTGAGTAGTGGCAATTCTGTTTTCTTGGAAGCCTCAATTTACTGTAAAAAATCTATAGATAAAGTACTGTAAAAATACAGAGATAAACATCTAGATAGATAATATTTATACATGTTGGGAAATCTTTAAATGGATGCATCATCTTTAATAGTGTTTGTTGTAGGCTATTATTTTATTTTTATGTCAGAATCCAGTATCTTAGAGATAAAATTGATTTCTGCAAGCACCGTATTGGTGTACTTGAAAAGGATAAGGAAAGACTTGCCTGTAGACAGTAAGAAAGGACTGTGTGAGTAAAACAGTATTGGTGGAGGTAGAGTCTGAAATAGAATGAATGAGAGCAATCTGTGGTGTGTGTGACCAGGGCCATACCTAGCTTGGCTGAAACTTTCTCCCTTGCCTGCATGCAGTTGGTGAGACCAGTCATGTATTCCCTCAGCATTGTGTTTAAAAACATTTCCTCTGGTTTTTTTTAACCGGGTCTCAGCAGAGCAGCCAAATTGAGAGGCAACAGGACATGAAATAAAGGAGGAGGAGACTGGGACACTCTTCATGCTTTGGCAGCCTTGATTCCCACACACACATAACCTCCTCATCCCCTTTTTCTGTTAGTCATCAGAAATTTTAGGAAAAGCCACAGGAGCATATGCTCCATTGGCTGGTATGATTCCAGACATCACAAACTGTGTTGGAGCTCCTTTTCATTTCCCTAGGATGCAGTCTTGCAGTTCTACTGCACACCAAACCCGCCCCCCCAGATCAATACCAGTGTGTAGTACAGAGTTTTCTGGTATATACTTGTTTACATTTAGCACTTGGCAAACACAGTGGCTGCTCTGGAAAAGATGGTCTTTGGTTGTTGAGATTTTATTTATTTATTAAATATCAATTTAAGATGCATGTTCAGGAGGGTTTTTTGTTCAACTTTCAAATGAAATCACAAGTGAAGACTCACGCATTTTTCTGTAGCTGTCTGTTCATTTTTTCCTCTCTTGCCTCATTTAAAGCAAGAATAAATAATACCAAGATTACTTTAGTGCTTTGAATCTTTGAGGTGATTTTTTTGTGGTTGTTTTGGCTTGTAAGGGGGGTTTTGTTTGTGGTTTTTTTTTTTTTCCAAAACAGCATGAAATTACATTTCCAATAGACAGCATCCAAGAGTTTTAACAGAGCAGTGGAGTAAATAATACCTAAAAATTGGAGAGGGTGGAAGGGCACATGAATTTAAAAATATTTGTGTGGAGACTTAAATTTTATAAAGACCTGCAACAACCTAAGATTGTTATGATTTGTCTTACTATATTAACAGGTTATGACTGGTTGGTTCAGGCTTTTCAGGTCTTTCTTAAATTCACTAAATTCACATTCATTACTAATGTGGCTGCCATCCTTTAGTTTTTCAGTTGTACCATAAATAATTTGTTTCTTGCATGTGTACTGTTTGCAGTAAATTGACTGATGTGGGCATTGAATTATGTAATAATGAAGAACTTGAAACTATAATTAGTTTTAATCTACTGTGCTATCAAAATAATTTGTAAGTCAACACACTTTTCTCTGAGTTACTGTTCTACATTGCATTAAATATCACAATTCATAATCTGTTAAATTTTTAATATTTCACTGTTTCATGTTTAATGTTTTCATTTGAAAGGTGGATTGTTTCTCTGTAAATGGATCAGTATTAGCTGAAGTCACCGCCTTCTATGAATGTAAAAATTTACAATCTACTTCAGTTTTAGGAGTTTTGACAAAAATGGCACCTTCTTCTAGATGAAGTTTGGGGGGGAAAGATAACTGATGATTTCAGGTTAGTATGAAAGTATTCCTCATTGTCACCAGCTGTGTTACAATTTCTTATTTTACATGTACTAATGGTACAGCATAAACTACACAATGGCCCACAAATAAACTTCACAAATTCATCATTCAATTTTTATCATCAGTAATGCCTGCTAGTGGGCTCTGTCACTTAACTTCCAACTAGCTGTAAATAAAATTAGTTTTCAGCCACGTATCACTTCCTTCAACTTGCCATGAAAATCTTCAGCCTGAGAGAGATTTTTTCTCATGAGGAATCTCTGTGGTATTGTGATTTGCCATGAAGGCGAGGGCAGATTCTTGCTCCATTTGTAAACCTTTGCTAAAACAGCTTGCTAAGTAGTTTTGAAGGAATTTGTTTGCTTGCTTCCTGTTTGCCTTTGAACTGGCATGCTTAGCACTCTTGCTGGACGTGTTATGTAGAATAATTGGGGAGGGCGGAAAGAGGGAGAGAAAAAAAAGCGTGCCCACATGTGGCATGGAATTTAGCAGGTTTGATAAAGAGACAGACCTAAGACTCTCCCAATTTCCCTGGACACTCGTCAAGTACAAACATTTTTGTAGTTTTCACTGCCCAAGGCAGGCTGGAAAGAATTGCCACCCCTTCTAGTCAAAAGCCACTTGCACAGTAAACAAAATAGTCACTAAACAATTTGCTGCCCTTAATGTTTTGCTGACCTGTGTGACCCCTTGTCCCGCCTGTGTGGCACAGCTGTGCCTGCAGCAGCCTCACTGGGAAACTCAGGGCTGCAGCTTTTGGGTGGCGTTGGACGTTGTATTCCTGAGCTCCGTGTTTGTGGGTCAGAGCGTAAATTCCTCATCTGAGCAGAGACTGAGATGGCTCCTCTTGCCTAGAAAGACAGGTTTGTAACAATTCTAGGAGGAGCAGAAACTGCTTGTGTATAGGCTCAGATGGTGCTTTCCCTGTGCAGTGTAAAACCACCCAGCTCAGCTGTGGCACCAGTAGCAGTGGATCCTCCTCATCTCTTATCTTTCCACTTCTATCTGAAGGGAAACTCCTCCTGTTTGACCTGGGAGTGATGTTCATTGGGGCTACCCAGTAAGGCAGCATTAGTAGTGGTGGGGATAGGCTCATTCCCTGCCTCCTTTACTGTACAGTTTTATTTACCTTAGATCATGTTTTGTAGTAGCTGCATTTGAAGCCCTTAAAAAGTTTGGGCGTTGTTTTTATTTGAATTTATCATCTATGGTAAGAAAAGGTCAAAACATTATGTGCATAATGTTTATAAGCAGATGAGAAATGCAGACTTTGCTATTGGTCCAGTAAATGTAGTAGAGTACTAATCAGGAAACCTAAATGCACCATTTAAAAATTGGGTAAATTTAATTTTGGAGAACAGTAATAATTAACAACACAGCATTAAGCAGTATCAAGACTGTGTTTACTTCTGATGAGCCAGTTTTCTAATTCAAATTTATATACACATTTGTTGACCGGGTCTTCTAAATGTGTTTTAGACTCAGATTAAAAAAAAAAAAAAAAAAAGAAAAAAAAAAAAAAAAAAAAAAAAAAAAAAAAAAAAAAAAAAAGAAAAAGGACAAACCCACCTTCTTTAATAAAAGAAGTCTCAAATCTCAGACTTCTGCAACTGATGACTGCAGAGAAGAAAAGAAGAAAAGTATCAAATATTAGTAAATATTTTAAAAAATAAAAAGTGACTGAACAGACATTCTTAGGAAAAAGATGCATCCTTTCCATTTTCATCTCGAGAAATTAGATAGCTTTTTTGATGTTAAACATAGAGTTTTTCCTTCAGATCAATGAGAATCACAAGTTTACCTGTGCTTTTGACCTGATGAGACTACAAAAAAAGAAGGGTTCTCTTTGACAAGAGAGGAAACATTGACATATTGACATGAATCATACTAATTTATTTTCTTTTCCTAAATAAAACAGCAAATATTTCAGTACATAGTTCAAGTGGTGACTTTTCGGGACAGTGTTTTGCGAGTAGTGTTCCCTCATCCATTTTTTAATTACTTCAGTATGACTTTCAAATTTTTCCTTACAGACTTTCGTGCTGATTTCTGATTCTATTGTGGAAGTATTCTGAACTTAGGTCTTGCCTGCTTTTTAGAATTAATTTAAGAATTGTTTCTGATTTTTTTTTGTAAATACAGAAAGAATTGTGTTTTTTCTTCATCCATCATTAGATAACAGCATCTCTAGTTGTGATGGGGAGAATGCATTTGACAGAGTAGTGGAAAGAAGTGACTTGTCCAATGTTGTTGTCCCCTAAAATACTCTGAGTTAAGCTTCCTCAGGCAAGGGAGATGGCTTTTGCTTAAGACATTACTGTTTGTCTTGGCTCTGCCACCCTGCATCAGGGTTTTGGGAAGACCGGGTTTGCTACCTTTAGAGACTTCTCTTGTTTTCTCTCCATCTTTCCCATTTGGGAAAATGATAGAACAAGCACCTACGTGGCAGTAGTACTGCCCTGAAAACATGGACGCATTTTATGGCAAATACTTCTCAAAGACATGTGGTTGAAAAATGTGGAGGCAGAGAATGGTGGGGTTGTGTCGTGTGAGAAGGTAGGCTAAGAAAAGACATGATGGAGTCAAGCTGTATTAAGGATATTAATTAATACCAAAACAAGTTAACACTGCAGTACTTGGCAAAAGTGCAGAAATCTGTTAGATCTGGAGGTAAACTACTGTAAAAACAGAGTTATGTAGCGTAGAGAGACATGACTCAGTTGAATGTGATTTGAAGACAGATTGAATGCATTTGCTGATTTTTATCATGGGGACTTGATGAGAATAGCACAGATAAATCACAGTTCAGTGACTAAAATTTCACACATCTCAAGTTCTTCTTGTTACCTTGGTCCTCAAAGAAAAATTTGAATTGTATATTGGAGACATGCAGCAATAAAGGAGTTAAAAAAACCCATGTAGATTGTTATACCATTTGTTTTGCAAATCTGTAAGTTATGACTATAATGTACAAAATGCCAACAGATCTACATTAAAAGTGACATCTCTGCATTTATAAAACAAACAAAAAAATCCACACTGTAGTGAAATTTATGCATTTTTAACTTCTAATAAGGAACAGCAGCCTTGTTGTGTGCTTGTGAGGCAAAAATCTTTTTAATTTTCCCCAAATGCCTTTCTCCATACCTAGGGTACCGTATGTATTTCATTTGTGGCATTATGTGTATGTTCCTTGATATTTTTTTGATTTATGACACTACTAAGCATGAATCTGTTAAGACCTTCATGTTATTATTTTATGACATCATAGTATGTTGGCTTTTGTAACATCCTTAAGTTATGTACACAGTACCACAAGGATTATTGAAAAATGGACTGGACCTCAAAATGAGGTTCAATTTTCAATGGCTCCTTGCTTTCCCTTGGCAGCATATCAAAGCAAAGTAATAACATTTCAGTGCCAGTATTTTAAAATGTAGCTCAGATGTTTATTGTAAGGTCAGATCTGTTCCGTTTCACTTGCTGCTTGCTCCTGCTGTGGGAGAGGCTGCTTTTAGTTTGCAGAAATCCCTTTCTCATGGGAAGGTGAGCTGTAGATACCACAATCTTGAGCCCTGAGAGGCAAATCAAAATAACACATCACTCATTTACTATAGGCATTGGCTAATGAGTAAGAGTTGTTCTGGACTCCGAGTGCTCAGCTGAGATGGGCAGATCAAATTGATTATATTGCTTGCTAACCTGTCTGATTACCTCATCAAAGTGTTATACCAACCATGCAGACTCCTTGCACTAGCAGGAAGGTCTGCAGTACAGGGACTGTGAGCAGCCTGTCCAAACAAAGAGCAAAATGTGATGCCACATGTTCTGGATCATGCCTTTTGGACAAGTACTGAGCCTGTGTTTGCAGGCTCTCAGGCTATATTTCTTGGGAGCCTTCTCCTGAGGATAACTGAATTCCTCACCCTTGCTATAGAATGGGGTAGGGTGATGTGAATATGAATCTATCTTCCAGTTACAATGTGCACCTTTTAATAGAAAGTAGAAAGTAGTGGAGAATACCTGCAGTAAAATCACTTGAAATTAATAGAACCCATTTAGCTTTGGAGTCTATTTTTTTATTATTTTATTTTCAGGGTGTGCATGTGTGAGGGATGGTTTCTTTTGGAGCTTCTTGTGTTGGATTAGTTTGTGTTTTTTGGGGTGGCTTTTTGTTTTTGTAGGTTTTTTCTTGCTTTGCTTGGTGTAATTTTGGTTGTTGTTTTGTTGGGGGTTTTTTGTGGTTTTTTTTTGGGGGGGGTTGGTGTTTTGTTTTGTTTTGTTGGGGTTTTTTGTTTGTTTGTTTGTTTTTAACTTCCTTGAACACAGCCCTAAACGCTAATGAAATAGGTCTTAAATAGCACTGTAGAGACTCCAGTCCTTGCCTATGGATGCAGACTGACCACACCTGTATGCAGATGGCTGTCATTTCGCTCAGAGGCAAGAGGAGAGCAGATTATCTGCTACTGACGAATGTCTGACTGCCAGCATCCGATGACAGGTTGCTATTTCATGCTCTGCAGTTTTGTTTCAACAGAAACTCAGTCTGCTGTTTCACTGAATGACTTTGTGTTCTCCCTGTTGGTGACACTATTGTATTTATGGACCAAAAGCATATTCACATGCGTACAAGGACACATCTGGAGTATAGTATTAGAGAGGAATTGTGCATCATGCACCAAGAAAGGAAGGAATTTTGCTATGAGTAACTTAAACAGTCTTTTCGATAGATCATGAATCTGCTTATATTAGCCATCAAAGTACAACATTTCAGTGATCTTTGCACAAGATGTTCATGGTAATGCTTATCCTAAGGAAAAACATCTCTGGATCAGCAGTCATTACTGTAGAACACATTGGATAGTATCTTCTGAAGTATACAGCAAGCATAGCGTGGCTTTCTTTATTCCCTTCGCAAACTGTCATTGTTTTTGGGAAGAGGGAGTGAAAAGAGATGTTTGTTCTCGTGAGTGAATGCCACAGGTGTCTTTTTGAGGAATTCAAACATTTGAGGAAAATTGAGAGGAATACAGATGGCAGTTGAAATAGCCATTGAAATGTAAAAATGTTTATTACAATGGGGCTTTTCCATTCAGATTCCTTTTGCAAATGAATATTTAGTATTCTGGTAAGCAAAGCAAGGAGTGCCTTTTTATTGGAGTAACACAGTACTTGGGTTTCTAAAGGAAGCTTTAGTTCCATTTTTGTAATGGGTTGATTCTGCAAGTTACTGAGTGTTTCCATTGTTCAGGTATTCGTATTATGTTTGATTCATGTAAATGTTAGAAGTTACCAATTTTCATCTTGTACCTAGGACTCCCAGTCAGGGATAAGTCCTGTTATACCAACTGCTGTAGAAATAATCCCTAGACACTTGGGAGGCAGTCTGGGCATTTGGAGGGTGTTGCTGTGTAATCTTTACTAAGAAACTTAGAATGTTGTGACTAATAATTGAAAAATCAAGACTGTGTAGAGTGCAATAGCTCAGTGCTTCTCAGCAAAGTAGTCTTGACTCAGACAGTAATAGGTTAATTGCCACATCCAGAAATGAATCCTAATGATTCCCACTAGGAGCCATTATCACATGTGGGGTTTTCACTGAGATATTTATAACTGTAATCTTTGGTCTCAAAGCTCATGTAACTGTTCAATCCAGCAAAGGGGTTCAGAAAGGTAATACCCTGCTCTCATCCTTAGGCTTTGCTAAAAGTAGAATTTTCAGTTCTAGTTCAATCAGTCAAGCCCCTGCTATTTTCAGGCATTATTCCAATCTAACACAATTTGAATGTCAAGTGTCTTGTGTTTTGTGCTCACAAGGCCCACAGGAAAGTCTAGACACCAAAAAAAAAAAAAAAAAAAAAAAAAAAAAAAAAAAAAAGCTGCATTTATCACAGGAAGAATATCTTCAAATATATCAGAAGATCCATTCTTTTTCATGTCTGTTCTTCTGTGACTAGACTGAGTCCTTATTGTAAAACAAGAGTCTGTTCAGCCAGGTCTGTCTCTTCTCTTTCCACCTGGAATAAATTGCATAAATTTGCACAGCATTGCTTTGGCATAGAATCCTGAAGTATGTCTTAATTTTGCAGTACTGAAAGTTCCCTCTTGAATGAAGTCTGTCTGTATTTCATTTGTCTGCAAATTGTATCCAAGGATTTATTTTCTTTTTCCCCTTCCTATATTAATCCTGGTACCATGTTGTGCTGCTGTCATGCTTGTCTGCATTTTGTGATGAAAACGTTTTTTTTAATCAGTGGTTGTTTTTTTCCTGGTGTAACACCTCTTTTATTTCTGTCGATTCTGTTACTGTCAATTTGAATTTGAGGGGATTATCTGAGCCTTGTAATTTTGTAATCCCCAGACAAAATATTCAAAGAATGGTAAAAGATGTTGAAGGAAAGTAGCATCACTAAAATTTTGACTTAGGCTTAGTTCCTCATGTTGGTCATTTTAATGAGTTTGCACTGTATGGTGCAGTCAAACATGAAGCAACAGTGCTACTTCTGCTTGCAGGCAGTGTTTGTCTAGTTTACCTTGAGTCAGATAGGCCTTACATGAAACTAAAAAATCATTTGGAAAGACTCAAGTCTGAGGTCCTGTGTCTGCAGTGTAGACACAAAAAGTCTAAGTTTCTCCTCCACTTTTGTTTTTCCTTTTGTGCTGTTGATACTTGGTGACCTTGTCAAAGTTTTCATCTCATTGAGAAAATGGTTTAGGTAGTCAACCAAGAAGATAAAATTAATTAGGAATCATTTGTGAGCATTCACTAAGTGCCAGTCACTAATAAGTATTCCAGCACTGCATTTTTTTCTCCCTGAACATTGTACTTATTTTAGTTTGTCAGGAAAAATGCATAATGTATGTACTAATTACTCTTTACTCCCTTGCTGTGAACTGATGATAGCATTAAGGTTTCCCTATGATGTTGCAGTGGTTTAGGTGAGCTTCCATAGTCAGCAGTGTTAGGTATATTCCTACATATTTCTAATTAAATCTGATTCTAGTACTAGTGGTTCTTCGTTTATTTTTAAGGCATCTGCACACATAGGTTGGATCGAAGGGGAATGTGAGGCATATTCAGAGAGATGCTGTAACAAGATTCTACGAACAACCCAAATAATAACTTTAAAGTACGTGAAATCAGGCATTTTCCTGATAGTGCTCTTGATATTTCCCCCTCGTTAATGATAATCAGTTAATTAGCATGTCACCTTAGCTATTTTAAATGTTGAAAGCAATACACAGAGGGAGTGAATACCCATTTAGGTGTTACTTTCACCCATAGGTACTCCTTCATAATAGGATAGACATGCAACTTCTTGAGTCCTCTGCTTTGTTATGGGCAGCACTACTGTGGCCTGGCTGTGAAATACTCTGTATTAGCCTGCACCAGTCACCAAGAGCTTTTTCTGAAATTTTAAGGTCAGGTATCTCTTTTTAAGAATGATAATGACGAAAACCTGAGCTCTGACTAGATACTATTAAGCTGCCATGCCAACTAGTTTTCTGCCTGAGGCCTACTGGACATGATCCAGTGATACTATAATCTGTGGGATTTATGATTTTTATTGCTATCTAACCACATCAGTGTAAATACTGCTGGGCTGTCTCTGCTGTCTCTTCCACTCCTTTTGGCAACTGGCAGGTTTCTTGCCCTTGTTTAATACAAAAGCACAGTGTTCAAGCAGGGTATTTTCTCACCATTACCATTTGTTAAGGAAATGAGCATCCCTGTGTTACAGGGTGGTTCTGCTTTGAGATCAGCTGTGCCTGCTGTTTGCTGTGGGGATGCTGGTGCAGTTGTGTTCATGTCCAGCTTTGTTGGCTGGAAGGTTCTCCAGGTTCCTCCCAGAGGAGAGCAGCCTTGGTCTTTTAGCAAAGAAGTGGTGCACAGAGCTGCCACAGTAACTAGAGTATGACTAAGGACCTTTTAAAAGTGATAAAGAATTATTGCAGCTTTGGAAAATTAGACCATAGCATGCCCAGAGGAGTGACATGTGGGAGAGTGACAAAAGCCACCTCTGTCAGGCAGGCCAGACAGGGGAGGGAAGGAGGCAGAGAAATATCTGTATTGGTGTTTGTGGAGGGTCATTGCATTCAAATGTGTGCTGGCTTGTGAAGCTGAAAAGCAAGTTTAGGGAGAGTTGTCTACTTTCCCCTTGAAGCATCCATAGCCACATGGGAGGGACTGCAAAATATGATCTCAAGAAACAGGTGGTATCCTGAGGTATGCAGCAGAATACAAAACATTGAGTGTTCCCACATCTGCTTCAAGACTTCTTTTTTTAATGGGAAGCAGGATTGTTGAGAGGAGTGTTGCTATTTTGTCAGTGCTGGGAATTTTTGTTTAATGCAATGCAAATACAACACTCAGTTCTGCCTGAGCACTTCTGTAATTTAATGGGAAAAATACGTAATTTTATTTTACTGTATCTCTTTTCATGGTAAGAAGTGACACATTGCCTAAAAGTGATATATGCTTCTCTCGTATGTTCTGTTGTTCCTAAACCCCTTTTAGTGTGGGGGCTTAAGCCACTGTTTAAAGCTGCTGACCATTTGAATTTATAAAATAGATCATCAGCTTATTTGAAAGTATGCACCCGTTTGATATTTCAGCAAGTTCTGGCTTTTTACGGAAACTCTAGGAGCCTGGGTATTTAGTTTGTTAGTTAATTTGTTTATTTTTGTAAAGACAGCCTCAGATGATCTTTCTACCTAGGTGTGCTCCAAGCCTAAGCTGTAGCCTGAAATTCTCAATGCTTTGACACCTCAGCATCTCTGTCAGGAGAACAGTTGAAGGAGGGGACAAGACCAATGGGAGCATCAGAGAATAAAGTAAGTTTAAGAAAACTAGAAAACAGAACACCTGGGAAGGCAGGGAGAAGGAGCAATAAAGAAAAAAGAGAGAAGAGCCAGGAAAAAAACCTGAAATCCGAAGCCTAAAAGGACTTCAGGCCAAGAACAGTCAGCATAGAGAACATACAAAAGCATCTATTCTCTGTTCTCACTTTCCTTATTGCTAGGGAGGGAAAAGAAAGAAAAAAAAAAAAAAAAAAAAAAAAAAAAAAAAAAAAAAAAAGCTAACTTTTTTGGCATTTTCTGAAGATAGAGTAAAAGGTAAAGCAGCTTATCCAGTTTTTACTAGATATTTAAGTCATTACTTTAGCACAAAAACCGCCCTTTAATTGCTGCACCGTAATTGTAGGTATTTGTTTCTTGCACTGCTTAAGGTCACATAAAAATGAATAGAGGTAAAAATAGGTTTGTGGTAAGTGCCTCAATTTTGAAACCATTTTCTGCTAGCTATCTGCAGAGACAGTACTTTCCCTTTAGTCTCCTGGTTTGACTGTTCAGTAGATACATTTTTTAATTACCAAATTGGATTTTAGCAGGTGTAGTCAGTTGATGCATTATGGGTATAAGAGATTAGTGTTTAATCCTTCTTTTTATTACTGTGCAGAATGGTATACTTGGGAAAGTATTAAAAGTGCATTGCATACTCCAGAGTATAGAAATGACATTTATTACTGAGTTTTCTTTCAGCTAGCATCATTTCAAAAAAAAGCTGGTGCAGAACTCTGCAGGGGCCTATAGCCTCATCTATAGTGAAAATGCCTTGAACAATACAGAGTTTAGGAAGATGGAAAGAAACCTTTTTGTGTTTTAAAACAAAAGCAGTTGTCGAAATACAAGTACTTTCCCTCTTGAAGATGACTGTTCTCTTTTTCTACATTTTAGTTTTTCTAAAATAAAGACAAAAGGGGTGTGAAAGCACAGATCTTTGTGCCAGTGAGTGGTAGAGGCAAGGACTGAAAAGGGTCAGTGAATCAGATATAATTTGGACTCTGTTTGAGATACCAGTCCTGTGTTTTGCTGATGGCTGGTATTCCCGTACTGAAAAGCTGCAGAGGCATTTCTATCGAATAGAAAGAACATTATCCCCATTTTCATTCTGGCATGCCTGTTACGACTTTGTTCTGTAAACAAAGAGGATTATGGGAACTGGAAACTAGATGGCATTTTATTAAAGAACTGTGTGAGTCTTTTCCCTGTGAATGCAAGAATTAGGCAGTCTGGTGATAGCTACCTGTGAAAGAAAATACTTTAAAAATAGACATTAATGTTTGAATTATTAGGGTTCATAAGGAGGTAATCCTCATGAATGTAGAAAGGAGCTGTAATATTTCCCAATTGTATCTTGCAACAAAATACTTTAAAAAAAACCCATTCACAGTAATTTTACAAATTAAGAATGAAAAAGAATATGTTGTAGAAATAAGGGAGCAGATTTATGTCCAGTGTTCTTCTGTCATGTAGACTGCCAGATTGCTTTGAAAGTATGTTATTTTAGGAAACATGCATATTTATCTTTCTAGAACTAGCAGTCTCAGGAGTGGGGCAGTAGAGAGAATTGCATTGAATCATAGTTGGTAACCGGTACAAATTTTTACAGTAGACTACTTAACATCCTAATTCCCCAGAGTAAAGTCATATAATAGTACTAGGTTTTACCTAATGCCTGCTACAGATCACTCAAACTGCTCTCAATTAATGAAAAAAGTGTACAGTATGAATCAATCCTAATTCTTGCAAATCACTTTTCCTTTTAATTACTGTTTTCCTAACTGAATAGACAATTAGGCAAACAGTTCAGCATGGAAAAGTGGGAAGTTAAGCTGCTGTTAGTCAGATCATGAAATGCGTAAAGTTGGTAAATAGCTTGAATACATCCTCAGTTTTACCTCGGTTAATTGAGAGCTTCATCACCAGGCTTACCCATGGAACCAGGTTATAAAGATGTTTAAGACAAGTGTAAATAGGATTTAGAAGCAAATGGCCATATTTGGCCCTTAGTAAGTGGCAAAACTCCAGTTGGGCTTGTGTGACCTGCTGGAGCAGCCCTCTACTCCAAGTGGGCTGGGGTGGCAGAGCACAGTGCTCAGCACAAGGCACAGGTTTTCAAAAGCAATTATTGAATTAGCAGGCTTTGGTAAGTAGCAGTCTTTTGACAGCCAGCTTTCAAGTGTCACAGCTGGGTTACTCAAGCAAGGCTCAAAATGAGCACTTGGAAATTTTTGGATGGTCTGGTATATGGGATAAACTACAGGTCATAAATATAAAAGCAGAGAAGAAAAAGGGATTAGAAAAAAAAAAGACTCTAAGAACCTTTTAGAAACATCTCTGGTGTGTGGAAATATCACTAAAGGATATAATGACAAATGGAATTACAATACAGGTAGGGAAATGCCATTGCCTAAAATAATCTGATTATATTTCATATTTATTTTGGCTCAGTAATTTCCGTAGCTAAGTTTCTTGGTTTACAGATGCAAACAACATTTTTTCTGACTGATGTAGACAACCCATATATCAGAAAATCAAATATTAAATAATATTTAATAATATTTCAAGCTGGTTTCAGGAAGTTCTAAAATCAGACCAAATTTAAGGTGGTGATGGAAAAGGCAAGTTAGAATGTACTTTAGTTTTTTGTGATTTTAACAAAAATGGATGTTCACCAGGATGTCAAAAGCCCAGTTCATTTGAATGTCATCTATAATTGTAGTAAAGGATGTCTCATGGGCATTACACAGGCCACTGCAACAAGCCATGAACTGAAATATGACCATGTGCACTATGTCAGTAGGACTAACAGATCATCTTACAGATACAGAAGTAACCAGTATTTTAAATTATTAATTTATAAAGTAAAAGGGGGGGCAGGGGAGGGCATTATTTGGGGTTTCTCATGTAGTTTTCTCCTGCTTCTGCCTCTGAGAAGTAAAGACTTGTTAAATACAGAGTGTTCTTGGCGAGTGTTCAGATATTAACTATGCAGATAGCTAGACAGTTCAAGCAGAATGTTTCCATATAGTTGCTCAATCTGTCAAAGGTGTAAGTGGTATCTAGTAGGTGGTTGTACCTAAGGTACTTTCTTATGCTGTTTGTCTGTTGCAAAGCAATCCCAAGTGGATTAAATAGCTGTAGGTGTTCTGTTCTGTGATGCACACCCCTAACTATTGCGGAAGTACATGTGGTGTTAGCACTTTGAGTTTATTGCAATTTTCCGTGATGTCAACTAAGTGAGCCTTCGCCTTGAGGTTGATGCTTGGGCATTGAGAAGAGCATTCAAGAGGAGCAGCATTCCAACAAATTCACAGTAGGAAGCACACTAGTGTGCTTGTATGCATGTGGATGTTATCTAGATGTGAATTGAAAGTTTTCCAAGTGCAAAAAATCCAGACGGCAAACTCAGTCTCATGATCAAAACGAGTAATGAAAATTCTGTATCAATATTCTATGTTGCACATGAATATAATATGTTCATGAAATATTGTACAATGGGCTATATTACTAACATCAATTTTTTTGCTCAGTCCTTGTTTGGATTGAGTAATTCCGATATTATTTGCCTAGTACAAAAAGAGCAGAAGCAGGTTGTCAAAGAGTGCAAACCAACATGAGTAGCTGCATTTTATAGATACTATGAATCATTAATCTCATTAGACCTGAGCATGAGTGGTGGTGCTCTCTAGTGCACTTTAAATGAATTTACATGTCTAGTTCTTAATGTTTTGTACACTACACATGTATGTTGTTTAACACTTCTGTGCGAGAGTGTTAAATTGAAAGCTTCCTTTAATATCATGGAGCTGTAGACTTTCATTTTAAAATGTTGCTTTCTCAGAGGTCCTCTTTTATTCTTTATTTAATAGAATATATTTGCCTTTGTTTTTAAGACAAGACTCAAATTAGGATAATAATGGTCTTTTGTCTTGGGGTATATTATTTAATAATAATCATATGCTAATACTAAATACAATTTTTCTTCTTTCTAAAGACCCTACTTTTATAAATCCATGTGCAAAGCCTTATTTTGAGCCTGTGAACTTAGTGCATTTACTCCCATGTTGCGTATTACTGCTTTGATATTACCAAAAGTATTCTCTTTAAAACTGAAACAGTTATCTTTGAGTTTGATTGAATACTTCCTAGGGCTTTCAAATAATATACTTCTGAAAAGCAAATATTTTTAGAACATATTCAAAAATACTTAAAAATCCATAAGTTATTTTTATAGATTATGATATTCTTATCTGATTATTCATTCAGAGTGCTATTAAAAAGCAGTAAAATCAGATACTTGATTACTCTTTCTATTGCATATAAAGTGACTAAGATTCTGCAGAGTGTATCTAGGTAACCTTTTTTAAGTGGAAAAAAAAATCTGTGATTGATCTGTCAATAAAAGTGACTTATGGAAAGTGTGCCTCCCTTTCGTGTGGTTTTTAGAAAAGAACATGGTTGCATAAGCAGTCATTATTCACAGTATAAAAACAAAACAAAACAAAAAAACCCCAAAACATTTCCTGTAGCATTTTTGCAAAAAAAAAAAAAAAGATCATTGCCTAAAAACCTACTGTCAGAAATCACTCTTTGTTCATACTAGTTGAACACTGAAAAATGAAGCAAAGTGATCTAAATTGAATTTACAAGACTGATAACCATGTGGTTGGAGGGAGAGTAGCTACTGCACAACCTGTACTCTGTCAAGGAAATTTAATTATAGATGGTTATACTTGACCATAATTCGTTAATGTGTGCTCCTTGCAAAGGGAGAATAATTCTCACATTGACAATTTTATATGTTTTTACCAGGATACTGTCAGAGGAAGGGATTTTCATTGAATTTCATAATACACAGTTGCCTGGGGCAAGAATATCAATGAAGTGGCTAGCAGGGTGGGGGTTTTTTGTTTTATTTTTGTGCTGCTGGAGTCTATATATAAAGGAGATAAGGGAAAGAAATCTTCTTCTTTATAAATTTGAATATCTAAAATACAAATATTTTCTGTTACTGTGCAATAGTTAGGAAATATTTTTTTATCAAATATTGTTGTGATATCATAGTCTTTCGGAGCATAATGACAATTACTCATTTTAGCTTTCACCTTTTTGAGAAACAGTAATGATCAAAGTTTAGATTATAAACTTTGATCATAGATTAAGTTTAGATTATAAAGATTTATATGATCTTATAATCTTTTAGATTATAAGATCATATAAATTTATAAAGAGATCTTCATTCTCTTTCCCACTCTTGTACTTCTCAGAGGTAAGTCTGAGAAGAGCCAGAGGTAGAGCTGGCTTTGCTGTTTGTCCTTTTGGTCAAGACAGTTTTTTGAAAAGCAGGTTTTGAGCTGAAATGAGAGGTTAGCAGAAGCACAGCGCTATGGGCTATGTTGCTGGCTGGTGGGTTTTTGTTTGTTTGTTTGTTTGGTTATTGTTTTTGTTTGTTTGTTTGTTTTCTGGTCTTTTTTGTCTTAGGTGAACTGTTTCTGAGAAGTTTATGAATAGTAGTGGTGTTTAAGGGGTGCCCAGCTTCCTCCATGATTGGGGTCTGGGTCATCTGTCCCTCTGTAACCAAGTACAAATAACACTGTTTAATAGTCCAGTCAATAAATTCTTACATCATTCAATGTAGTGACTTAGAAGTAATCTTTTCTTGGTCATCCTTTTATTTTTGTGCTGGACAATATGGTCTACTCACCTCTGAATTCCAATTCAGAATTACGGAATTTCAGAATTAGGACTGCAGTAAGTGTTTCTACATACTGGAGTAGTTGCATTCAGTAATAGTTTTATATTCTTGGCTTAGAGTCATGCATATTCTCATTTGGCTGTTGGATTTCAACACAGTGTTGCAGTGAGGTGACTCAAGCTGCAAGGCTCATGTTTTAAAAAGTGAGGGGTCAATGGGATGGTTAGCATCTGGGAACTGGACCTTCTGCCTGTCAATTTTCTCCTCCCATGTGAACAGCAAACCAGAGGAGCTGTCGTCTTCTCCAAATTCTGCAGACGTGTAGCCTGTAGATTATAGGGAAGGAAGTAATTGTACCTGATAAAACAAGTAGGAGTTGCTTAAGTATATGAAAACTTACATAAGAGTCTGAGTATTTATTAGAGTTTTGGAAAAGCACTCTCTCTGCTTATGAGGAAGACCGGAGGCAACCTCTCCAAGGAGCATCACAGGAGCAGCCCTGCTGGTGGGGTGTCAGGCAGATTTGTTGTATCAGGGCTCAGTGCTTTGGGGACTGCACTTCTCCCCATGGTGAGGCTGGTCCTTCACGGGAAAAGACCTTCAAACTCTGGGATCTTTCTGGAAAGAGCAGTATCCCTGTCCAGTTCAGCAAGATTAAAACTAAGAAGGTTGATGGTGTATCATTTATTTAGAATTAGTTCTGTGCTTTGTCTCATTTATGTATCTGATGGACCCTTTTTAAATTACAGGATTTTTTTTCTGTCAGAGGAGGGCATATGGAGGATTATGGATAACTGAAATGGTTCAATAAGAAAAGAAACTTAGTTTCTCCTCTGAACATCAGCTTGGTCCTTAAAGTTTGAATACAAAAAAGTATGATTCTTCTCAGTACCTTTCTGGAAACAGTGCATTACAGAAGAAAGCATATGATGCATGACATTTAGTAGCGATTTTTCTTGAGAGGGACCTTTAGGTTTTGAAGCTAAATAGTTTGTGCATGGTTTAGCACAATATAAGAAGTGCAATAACTGAAATGAGGCATAAAGCCTCATTTCATCTTCATCTCTTACGATGTGGATTTCAGCAGAACCTTCATAATGTTATTTTGCACTTCTATTGCCCATACAATCAAAATATTTCATAATGCTTTGGAAACATTAAAGAGCGATCATTGGTTATAAAAGCACACTTTCATTTTTTTACTTACTATTATTTGCAGTAACCCAGAAGATAAGTGGTGGTGAAAAGAGTTGGGTAGAAGAAGAACCTGTTACCAGTTGTGTTTTGTGCACAACACATCATTATCTCTACATTAGGTTTTACTGATTTCTTGTTCCAGTGTGTGTCTTTAAGACACAACAAAAGAAAGGAGGAAGGGAGTTAAACAAGAGTAGGTGATTCCTAAGTAGATAAAGGGACATGTAAGGTACATAATACAGCTTAAAATTAAAAAAAAAAAATCCAAACAATCACAAAAGCCAAAACAAAACCTCAAGGTCTTTAACTTAGGTTTTCTCTGTGAGGTATTTAGTGCCTCCTCCATCTTGTCAATGAGGGACAAGGAAACTCAGTCCCAGAGCTCATAAGTAATCTTCCTGAAATGGCACAGCTGAATCACAGGCTGATGTGGGCACAGAGTGTAATATTTTTAACATATTTTAGGGTTTCTGCCTTACCCCCATTGGCAGAGAAGGTGCTGGGAGCACAGTTGTGTTTGCAGTTATGGTTGCTGTGTAACAAAATTTTTGAGCATTTTCAAGCTTGACTGGATCTTTGTGAAGCTTGATATAAAAATCGCCGCAGCCATCGACTGGCAACCAACTGAAATGTATCACAGCACACAGAAAGGGATGGTTGTCTTGCTGGTGGTGGGGTAAGTTTGTAGGAGGGAAGGCTGTTCCTCTGTAAGGTTAAAATCTCTGCCTAGCAGTCCACAGAAGAATATCATTGTTACATGGACTTGAGGGGTAAAGTACAAGTACTCATAATTGCATGTGATAATGGCAGCAACAAGTTAAGTATCTCTGCTTTTGAGTTTCTTCTTAGTGCATTTGATGTCAGAGTGAATTCAACTGGGCCGCTTTTTCAGGCTTTTTTTTTTTTTTTGTTTGTTTGTCATTTTCTGTCTGTTTTACAGTGAGGTTTCGAAGCTGTGATGGAAACAAAAAAATACACTTTGGTAGCAGTGAGCCAGAAGATTTCAGAGTAGGTGAAGATGGTGTGGTCTATGCAGAGCGAAGCTTTCAACTTTCAGCGGAGCCCACAGAGTTTGTCGTGTCTGCTCAAGACAAGGAAACCCAGCAAGAGTGGCAAATGAGGGTGAAGCTTACCCCTGAACCAGCCTTCACAGGGGCTTCAGAAAAGGTAAAACAAGAGCTAAATGCAGCCTGTATAAATGCATCTCCACAAAGAGGCCTAAAATAGGGGTTAAATTTTACCTGTCATGCACCTCTCCATGAACCAGATTGTTAATGGACACCTAGTGCATGCAAAGCTGGAGCTTTAGAAGGAACTTTGATAGTCTTTTATTCTGTAGTTTTGCTAAGGCATGGAAGGATGTGCCTGTTTTATATAGGATTCTTTGTGTTTGAGCTTTTTGTTTGTATAGCTTGAGATTTATACCTGAATTTAAGTCTCACACAGCCATTTCTTTATTTTAAATTGCTTGAAAGTATTATAGTATTTATTCAAGCGGTTAAATATAACCGCAAAATAAACAAATCTGTGATAGAATGCATCAGTCACATTTATTAGATGGGAGCTGTAGATTTACAGCAGTAAGTAGGAAAGCACTTCTGGCAGGGAATATTGGCTTTGTCTTGTCCCGTCATAATCAAATTGGAGTTTGTAAATTATTCATGATTCCAGCACTACTTGGTAAGGAAGATAGTCTCCCTCTGCTGGAAGCTGCCATAGGATAAACCATGTACTGTAACAAAAATCAGACATAGCAATATGCAGCTAGCAATGTATTTACTTTAGAAAAGCATATTAGGTTGTCTACCTTTTTCTGCTGTATTACCTGTTGCCTGCTGTGTCTTGCCTTCTCCTTAGTGAAGGAGAAGTGCTTAGTTTACACGAAAAGAACAAAATGTATTCGTAGATTAACATACCTCTAATAGGTACACATTAAAGATTTAAGCATAATGTTAAAATAGGTAATGTGGTTATGCAATACATTTTTCCTGAGAACACACTGGAGACCACTGCTGTGTAATCATCAGTTGTTTGTTTGCTTACTTGGTGATTGTGTTAAATCTGCTAAGGCATGTTTTTAGCAATGGAAATACAGTTACTTTGTTCATGGAAGCACAGTAAAAGAGCCGATGCTTAGATGTGCCAGAGCATGCCCTGTTTATTCCAAAGACACTATTCAGGTATCCTTACCATCAACAGAATGCAGAGTAGTAGAATCCAGCCTCCGGTTGGGTGTCTGCTCATACTTCGTGACATAGTCCCTTAGATTAAAATAAAAATTCTTCTTTTAAAAGATATGGAAAATGTTTTTGTCACCCTGTTTGCAACCTTAAGCAAGCTAGCTATGTGTGCTGTCATCCAGGGATGAAATGACTGCAGATATAGAAGGGAATAGGAAGGGAATGTTGACACCCAGCAGAGATTAATGCCCAGTGTGTAAAGTGGGTCATCTACTGCATCCATCATGGCTGACATAGGTTTAAAATAATTACAGCATTAATTCTATGGGATTTAATAGGGTCATAAATATTTGAGACATTCCTTACCAGTATGTATTAAACTTCTCTTGGAACTCAAATTACATTATAGCACACCCAGATCTAAATTTAGTGTACAGTAGCACATTACCTGAACTGAAGCACTAACTAATGAGAAATACATAAAGGCATACTTTTAAATTCTGCAAAATATTAACTGCTTCTCAGAAAGTGCTGGATAGTTTACACAGTAGGACCATGCTATAAATGGTTTATAATTCCCTTTCTCTTCCTACTTAAGTAAGGAAAAAAAGGGTTCTTACAATTTTGTAGTGCTGTTGTAAACGATACTGGTTATTTTCAAACTGCACTGTGAATGCAAATAAAACAGTTCGATGAACACAGAGGAAAGACAGCCTTTCAGTCAATTATGTAATTGTACCTGAGTTACTTTATAATGTCTGCTAGTTATTCTCCCTTTAACATGTGCTTAATTTTATCTTGTACCTGGGAAAGGACCAAAGGAAAATTGAAGAAATCATATTTCCATGGCAACAATACAAGCACAGCAGCCCTTTGAAGAGGCAGAAGAGAGACTGGGTTATTCCTCCAATCAACCTACCAGAAAATTCCAAAGGACCTTTTCCTCAAGAATTAGTTAGGGTAAGGAAGTTAATAGAAGTGTGGTTTCAGTGTCCCTCAGAGAGCTCTTGAAGAGATTTTGTGTAAGTGATGTCTTGTTCATCATCCAGACATTTATCAGAGTCTTTTGGGCTAGTTTCTTAGTGCTACCTCTGCATTGCCTGCCGGGATGCATCTAATTTCCTGGGGTTTAACTGGTTCCTATGCATATGTACTGGTGGGAGATGACCTTGTTTTCGGTGATAAGTGTGTTAAGGATAGGTATCTCTGCTGGTTCAGGAGTTCTTCAGTCTCCTGCACTGGAGTTCTCTGCCTGGGAAATTGTATGGGAGTGAGCAGGAAGCAAAGTGCACCAGGAGACCAAAGGAAATGGGATCTGATGGGGTGAGGACAGCAGCTGTTCCACAGGACTCTGCTGCCCAGAAGTGGCCACTGCAAGGAGCCAAGCACCTCTTCTGGGCTGGCTTCCAGCCGTGGTACTGGCTGGACATGGTCAATTTGTTGGACCTTGGCAGAACATTAGCCCAAGAAGATAGGACAGAGTTTCACACTGTTCTGTTTTATGTGTGTGCTGGTGATTCAGCTGCCCCTCACAGATGCACTGCCCTTCAGTTGTTTCCTTGGAAGATGAAACAAGTTCAATCTTCAGGCAGAAATGGCAAGTTTCTGAAGAGCTGGCCTGCAGTGGAGGAGAGCCTGTAGCTTTGGGCTGGGAAGGTATAGGAGAAGAGGAAAAACACAAACCAGACTTTTAATTTCATGTGTAATTTTATGATAGTATACGTCTTCTCTAAGATCTAAACAATTCTGTGTAAGGTAAAAGTGCTTGTTTTTGTTTAACACAAATAGTTTTTATTCTGAGAAATAAACAGGGATAATTTTATGTTTCTGAGTATCTTTTGACCAGTTTCTAACAGAGTGTTGTTGAAAACTTCAGACTTTATACTATCTCTGCACCATATCCAGAATAATTACTTTTGCAAGTACAGCTTAAGGAGGAAGGAGAAAATAAATAGAGTTGCTGCTTGTCTCAGCAGCAGTCCCATCCTGTGCTTGTTTGTAGCTAATGTAGACTTGATCTTTTTTGGCACACAGATTAGGTCCGATCGTGATAAAAGCCTTTCGCTGCGGTACAGTGTGACTGGCCCAGGAGCTGACCAGCCTCCAACAGGCATCTTCATCATCAACCCCATCTCAGGACAGCTGTCTGTGACAAAGCCTTTAGACCGGGAGCAGATTGCTTCTTTTCATGTAAGAGTTTAATTTACCATAAATCAGATTATCAAATTGAAGACGAACATCTGCTTCAAACATGACTTGAGCAGCCAGCATTTAGTTTTGTATGAGATATGATTTGAAGAGTTTGTAGCAGATTTTTATTTATTGTACTTAATAAGGCTAACTCTTACTATATTTAAGCAGCTTAAATACATTAACATACGTAAACAGTGATTAAATGTATTTGGATAAAGTAATTTTAAAAGATTGAAATATGGATACTGTGGCTTATATTTCAAGTGCAGGCCATTGATCACAGTCTCCACTGAATTGTATACTTTCCAAAAGTTTATTTTTAATTCAACAACTTAAATTAGGATGTGACTGCTATTAGAATTGCAGCAGCTGTGATTTGGGAAATGGATGGGAAGAATAACGTACCAATTTTTATTTTAGGGGCAAATCTAAGCATTTTAATAGAATTGTAAATTAGGCCTGTCAGCTTATGAAAATTATATTCTTTGCTCTAAAGAAATAGACAAAGTACACCACAGATTCCAGTACCAGTGGAAAAGGAAAGTTTCAAGGAAGCTGGGGAGAGCAGGCTGTGAACTAAAGTTTGCTGTGCTTTTGGGAAACTGCCGAAATCACCTAACTCCTGGAGAGAGTTTTCCAGCCTGTTGTAGATTAAAACACTCCTTGCCTTGTGCTCTGGGGAGGCCTTTGAGTGCTGCTCCCAAACAGAAGACACAGCAGGAGGCATTTGGGGGCCTGGTGTGAGTGAAAGGCTTGCTGAAACAACAGCTCTGGCATCCATAATATTTTAACTGAGCATTTGACATGGGCAATTCAGGATTTACTGACTTAGGAATTCACATTTATATGAGTCATTTCCAGAGTGGTGAGTTAATAATGCTATCTTGCTGCTTTCTAGTAGTTTTGTAGCCATAAGATATGTGTGTATATATAATATGATGGGTATCAGCAGGACTGCTGTAGAAGAAAGTTGCTCTTTTCCCTAGCAATGGCCACGCTCTGGTCTAAATAAACAGATTTACATTTAAATCTGCATATTTTTTAGAGAATGTTTTCTAATAGTCATTATTAAAACCAGAATTCTATATGACAGTAGGCACTAGTAGTAATCAAAATTACATGATTTAAAATAATTTTCATCAAATCAAAGAAGGAAGTCTGCAACTTAGAATAGTTTGGAAGTCTGAACATCAGTTCCGTTAGCAACTTGGAAATTTAAAAGGTCGACATGAGGGAGCAGTGGCAGATAACAAGATACACTGAGCTAAAAATGTCTGGCCTGAAGCTTCCTGTCAGTATTATTATATCTATTTGCAACTGTACGTTGTGCAAATTCTAATACTTTTAATGATTTTTGCAGCTGAGAGCACACGCAGTGGATGTAAATGGAAACCAGGTGGAAAATCCTATTGACATTGTTATTAATGTCATTGACATGAATGACAATAGACCTGAATTCTTACACCAGGTTTGGAATGGGACAGTCCCTGAGGGATCAAAGCCAGGTAATACATGGGCTTTTGGGAGGTATTACTTTGAAGTATCATATATATTTATAATATCATTTTGAAGGTGTGGTGAAGGGAGTACCTTCAGACCTTGTAATACTTTGAAAGGTGTCTTTAGTGTGATGAAGAAAATCTCAGATACTGTCTTCTTATTTCACCCTATTTTTGATGCATTTTTTACCATGCTGAGATTCATTTTCAAAAGGAAAAATTTGCTGTGTACATGAGCTAAAATCGGGGGCGGCTTTAAGAATATGGCTTCTGGTTTATGGCTTTCAAAATCCTAATTATAACATCACAGTTCTTACATTTATTTTTATGATAGACGTTGATGTTCATTTAGTTGACAGGTCAGGGTGTAAGAGACTTCCAAAATTTCACTAGATCCAGTTCTAGTTCTGATTCCCAGAGGCTTTGCAGATACTGGGGTTTGAAATCAGTGTCATTTGAATTCTTGAGAAAACCTAAGTGTTGTTCAGATCTCGTTAAAATTCTAATCAGCTCAGACTAAAGTTTGCACTATGGCTGAAACCACGTTCTTAATTTGTCAGAAGTGCAAAATGAAAGGTTAGCACCAGAAATGTGTTTTCTAACTTTGCAGTGTTTACTTGGCATTTGAGATCTATCTCAAAGATTTTTGAGGGAGTATTATTTATATTGATTTTCAGTCGCTATCAGTATGTCCACCAATTCTGAACAATAAGTATATTTCCTTTGGCCCAATTAATAACATAAGTATCTAAACATGAAATGTTCTCTTGTTACAGAAATGTTATTTGTGGCAGAACTGTAGGAATTCATTGTTTATGTAGCTTCTTCAGTTATAAGCAAATCTAGTCTTTTATAAACACTGAGTATTTTTATCTCCTCTTATGTATTTTAATTACCCTGTTGGTGAGTCTTGAGTTTAGCCAGTTTGTTTTAAGTAAAGAAGGAATGTGCAGATTTTACCAAAAGAAATATGTGCTTTGACCACTGCTTGTAAAGTGATCTTGTATAATCTGAGTGTAAACTGTTTATATAACATCAATTATTTATCCTGCTGCTAGGAACCTATGTGATGACTGTTACTGCCATTGATGCTGATGATCCCAACACCCAGAATGGGATGCTGAGATACAGAATCTTGTCACAGGCCCCGAGCAGCCCCTCTCCAAACATGTTTACAATCAACAACGAAACTGGTGACATTATCACTGTAGCAGCTGGGCTTGACAGAGAGGTATGGCAGGTCTTAATCCCGTGGGCTGGGTTGCACTTAATATTTGTGGAGATTCACGGTTCGGGGGTGTGAGTGGGTGAGAGGCTGGACGTGAGCTGACAGTGTGCACCTGCAGGCAGTCATATCCAGGGCATCAGAAGCAGCATGGCCTGCAGGTCAAGGGAGGTAATTCTCCTCCTCTCTTCTACTCCTGTGAGATCCCAGCTGGAGTGCTGCATCCAGATCTGGGTTCCTCAGCACAGGAAATACGTGGACCTGCCTGGAGCAAGTCCAGAGGAGGGATGTGAAGATCATCAGATGGTTGGAGCGCCTCTCCTATGAAGATAGGCTGAGAGAGCTGGGACTGTTCAGCCTGGAGAGGAGAAGGCTCTGGGGAGACCTTATTGCTGCCTTCTGGTACCCAAGTGGGGCCTATAGGAGACCCTGGAGAGGGGTTTTTAATAATGGCATATAGAGATAAGACAATGGGAGATGACTATAAGCTGAAAGCCAGGTGCGTTTAGATCAGATAAAAGGAAGAAATTCTTTACTGCGAGGGTGATAAGACACAGGAACAAGTTGCCCAGAGAAATTGTGGATGCCCCATCCCTGGAAATGTTCAAGGCCAGGTTGGATGGAGCTCTGAGCAACCTGGTGAAGTTGAGGTGTCCCTACCCTGGGCTGGGTGTCTGCAACTAGATGATCTTCAAGGTCACTTCTAGTCCAAACAACTTTGTGATGCTGTTCTATATTTCTCCTCCTCAGTTTTAACTTACTCCATTTCTTCACCCTGTTGACACTTCATTGTCATAGTCCCGGAGTACAGAAACTCAGAGGAGAGAAAATTATGTTAGGGATGAAAATTGGACCTACATATTCCATTCATGTAGTTACACTTGGCTGCGTGGGGTCATGGAAGGGATTTTTTCCCTTAAACCTGTTTGCTCTTAAGAAACAGGTACACGCTAAAGCAGAGCAGTGCAATAATAATAATAATAATAATAATAATGATAAAAAGAAATAATCTGTCAGTAATTCATTGCTACGTGCTGAGCAAGGTCCATCCTGTCTAGGTAGGTCTTCACTGTGCCCACCACTGGAGAAGGAGTGTGCCAGATCCTCTGCTCTGATTCACCCATCTGTGAGGTTGGGAATAAAAATATTTCCCTCCCAACTCCAAATCTGTCACACTAACTGTGCTTTTAAACCACTTGAAAACTTCAGAAGAGATAAGCATTATTTTATAAACAAGCTATAAAATCCAAACAAATCTCTTTTGAATACATCTTGTTTCAACTTCTGTATTACTAACCTCATTTTAGCTCATTAAATCCAAAGTACTGGATTTGCTGTTCATCTTCTAGCTACTTGTTTATAGTTATTTAAAATGGAGAATAAAAATGCTTTCTGAAGTTCTGCGTTTGCTATTAATATTCTGATGTATTTCAGTTTGAAAGGGGCAATCAGAAGATTTGAGAAGCTAAACAGACTGTTAGATACTGCAATTAATTTTTGAGGTTTTATTAACATTCATTCAATTTAAGTTGGTTTTGAAGGGAAGGGATTTGAGCAGAGGAAAACCCTGAACTTTACAGTATTGCCCTATTAAATTAAAAGAATGATGGGCAGCTTTGCCCTTGTTTTTAAAATCCCCTGGTCATCTTTGACAGATGAACTTTCAGAAGGACATAGCGATAATTCTTGAGGTTTTATCACTTGGTGACTAGCTATACTGGAGGGATTTAACTCGGAAGAAACCAGCTGCCTGTGAAGCTTAGACCGTCATGTCAAGAGCTGGAAAAGCCTTGTCATTCACCATCAGTTTTCCTGATGGATCACTCTGCTGATACCCAAATGAGTATATATAAACATTTCTTGAACATGCTGGATATTAATGATTAATGGTAAATCATTCAAATATTAAATTAGACTAATATGAGATAAAATGGTTTCCTTCCCAAGCTTTGCTTCCTCCATTTCCTGAGTCATTTTGTGGAAGTCAATTAAATTAAAATGACTGGGAGTTTAGAGTGCCAAAGCTGAATAGTCTTCTGACAGTGGGCAGGGGAGTACCTTGATGTCCATGTACCCCAGCTGGTCTGCCCACTTCTGCCATTTCACTCTGTCCTACAAGTCTTGTCTCTCTTTCTAAAGCTCTAATTAAAGTCATAAAATACTAGACAGAATTTTAAATTCTTATATAATGTGACACATTTTTTTAGGGGAGCATAAGTGTTGTAGGCATTAAAAAAAAAAAAAAAAGTGGTTCCTCTGATAGCATTCCTCATCTGCTGGTATTTTAGATTAACATGCACAATGCATTATCTGTGCTAACATGCACAGGAAGAGATTTGCTTAGGTAAGGAAACTCAGCTTAAGGCAGAAGAAATCTTTCATTTGTTATCTCAAAAGATGCTGTTTCATGAGATCCAGCTGCTCTTATTTCTTCCGTTACTGCTGTGGAATTCACTTCAGCATTAAAACATCTGCCGTACTGCTGGAGGTGCTGAAGAAGTCAGGCAGGGTACTTAAATTTACACACTGACATTCCTGCCTCACGTGAGGTTAATTCAGTGAAGTGCTCTTTTATTTGGCCTGTGTTGAAGTGGAAAGATGTGAACTGATGAGGTCTGCGTTCTTTCTTGAAGCTGCCAGTTCTCTTTTGGATGTGTTGCTGCTAAGTCTCTGTGCAGGCTGCTGACACATGCTCCACAGCTTATTCCTGGCTGCTTCTCAAACCACAGTAAAAAGAGGAGACCCACTTCCCCCAATTTCCCCATGCCTGGAAAGTTGTGTGCTTGTTGATTTCTGAAATTTCACTCTCGGCAGTTGATCTGCTTATGTAAATGCTGGGAAGAGGGGAAAAAAACCACAAAGAACCAAACAAAAACACTGGTATGCTGTCTTTTGGGGCGCTTTCTGGGCAAGTTTTTAGTGTGCTGGTTCTGTTGGAATTAAGTAAGATGACTGTAAGGAAGCTGAGTCTCTGTGTAATAATAATGGAGTTTCCTTAATGAAATTTGCTTCTTGGGATCAATACGTTTAGACCCAGATGAATCAGAAGCACCTGCTGTTCCAATAACATAGGAACAGAGAGATTTGCTTCAATACTGCTTTAGATTTTATTGCTTCACAGTAAGTAAAGTATGATTTTTTCCTGGATGAAAGTGGTAGAAGCATTTCTTTGATTCCCTCATGACTGTTACTCTTGTTGGTGTCGGGAAGGAAACCTTTAGGATGTTTAAAGCCTTTTGAAGGTCAGTTTGCAAGTATATTTTTAAGCAAGAATTCATATATATATATATATATGCATTATTAAACATATATACTGCACTTCTGTAGACTTAATACTAGTCTTGCTTTTTTAAAGAATTGTGGGATGCATATATGGCGATACAGATTTGGGGTGTCTTGTAAGGGTTTCTGTGTGAAGGAGGGCATGAGCATAAATCATTACCTTCAGTGGGAGATAAAGATCCATACAGCTAATTTTAAAAACTTTCTATTCCATGACTCATAGTTGCTGCTTGGAAATGTGCAAACCGTTAAACCTCTCATGTCTGTTGTACTGTCTGGCTGAAGTTTGAAAGAAAGCTAAATACTATCAGTGGAATTACCCTTGCTTATTTTTTGTATCAATACCTGTAATTCTTTTTTGTAAGTGTCTGGTTCTAGGGGTGTCCTGCTTAGGGTCAGGAGTTGGACTCTGATCCTGATGGGTCCGTTCCAATTCAGCATGTTTTATGATTCTGTAAATGGTTTCCATGAGAAGTAATCTGTCATATACCCCACTCTTTAGACAGTGTAAGAAAATAACACACCAAGTAGAAAAAAAACCCCCAAAACATAAAAATAGGCTCTTCTTGAAATATTTTTATTTTGCCAAAAGGTTTCTGCCAGTGTTAGTAAACTGTTAGTGAAAGTGCTGTTTCAAAGTAACAGCAGCTCCTTATGTTTGTGTCCTTTCTTTTGGGAAGAACTGAATGGTAGCACTTCTCTCCAAGGAAGGACGATGAACTGGTAAATGAAGGAGCATGCACAGTATTTGAGAGCAGTGAGTTAAAGTAAACTTTTCAGCAGTTCTATACAGAAAATGTCTTTATGATTTTTTTTTTTTTTAATAGAACCTTGTCGATGTTGTTTTACACAGCTCACCAGGCTGAGGTCAGGTCTCTGCCAGGCGTTTCTGGTGCGTAGGGACCCTGGCCCCACTCCAGCTGTGAGAGGGGAAGGAGTGCCCAGCTCAAGGGCCGTTAGCAGCAGTGGGGGGAGAGGGGCCCCGTGGCTGCCATGCTCGGCCGGGGTGTTTAACATTTATGGAAATAGCCCGTTTGGTGCTTCCCTCCCCCTTTCTCCCACTGCCCTTACTCGTCTCTGTTGGCCTCGACATCTTTGGTTTCCATGGAGATTGCAAGAAGTTGCACCAGCAGTTTTATACTCAGGCTTGGCTGAAACAAAACCTTGGCAGTTGAGGCCGTTTGGCCGACAAACCTACCTTGGCTCACTGCTCTCAAATGCTTTTGAGGACTTTCCCTGTTTTAGTATAAAATGCACTCTGGTTCTCTTTTCACCATTTGAAAAGCTTTGTTAAACCTGTGATCATGCATTAACTGTCTAAAGTGGTTTGATATATTAGAGTAGGAAGCAGTCAGCCTGTCTTTACCTTGATGGTCTTTGAAGAAAGTCAAACAATAGTTCAATATAAGCAACCTGTTGCTGTATTCCTGTGGCACAGACTTTGCTCCTGTCATTTCAGGTGATGCTAACTAGAATAAACTGTGTGATAGGCTCCATTGCTTAGCAGAGTGCAATTTTGGGAACACCTGCTGTCCTATGGTAATGTTAGTTTTGTCTAAAACTTATGTTGTCATTTTGTGTTTTAGAAAGTACAACAATATACATTAATAATTCAAGCTACGGACATGGAAGGAAACCCAACATATGGTCTTTCAAACACAGCAACTGCTGTCATCGCTGTGACAGATGTCAATGACAATCCTCCAGAGTTCACTGCCATGACTGTAAGTACAGGATAAGAGTTACTGAAGGATGTGCATATTTATAACCATTCTCTGTTTCTCTCACTATATTCACAGACAGTAAATATTTATTACTTATTAAATACCACACTGGCAGGCAGAATCAAAATATGTGCAGAATATATATCCCTTACATACAAGTGTTCTTCTTTTGACCAAAAGGCAAAAGCTGACAAGGGAATCAAACCATTGGTTCTCTGGGTGGCCTCAGGTAAACCTCATTAGATAAATTGTCAGAGCTCCAGTGAAGAGAGATGGGCTGCCCCGCTTTGATGAATGCTCAGCCTGATGTGACTCTTGCCTGCTCCCCGGATGAGATGAAGTGTTTCCATGGTTCTTGCAGTTCTACGGGGAAGTGCCGGAGAACAGGGTGGATGTGATCGTAGCCAACCTGACGGTGACAGACAAAGACCAGCCGCACACGCCGGCGTGGAACGCCCTGTACCGAATGACCGGCGGAGACCCGACGGGCCGCTTCACCATCCTGACCGACCCCAACAGCAACGACGGGCTGGTGACTGTCGTAAAGGTAGGATTCAGCAGGGATGGAGGAAGTGGGAGAGCGCTGGAAGTCTGAATTCCTGAGGCCAGAATGAATCTGGGATAAAAGGGATGCTCCCTTTCTCATGGAATCTAGTAATCTGTCTCTTCAAATGTTACCTGGCTTATGCTATCAATAGTATTCCACCTGCTCAGTTTTAAAGTTATCAGGCTAGGTTACTACAAATTGCAAATCTTGAATCTTTATTTGCTGAAAGTTAGAAATTACTCTGTGAAAAAGTGTCTGCTTAGTATTTTTTGCTAGTCTAAAGGAACAACTTCTACCTTCTCAGTTAGAAGTCACGCGTGTTGTCTGCACATTTTATGTCAAGATGTTCCATTAAGGAGCAGATACAAGCAGTCAAAGCACAATCAGAGAGGGAAAAATGATAGGTGGGAGGGTACTTCTACAAGAGACATTTAAAGACTGGCTATTTTTAAAACCTCATTTAAATGCCTTTTATGGAATAACCTGTCTATCTTCATTCTCTAGCCAACACAGCTCTGTGTTGAGGGGACAACTTATTTCAAGTGATAATAACAATGTAGTTCTATAATTAAACCTGCCAGGCAGTAGCCACCTTTCCTCATGACCCTCTGATAAATGTCTCATCTCTGAGTTGGCCTGCTCTGGTTTTGGCTGATCCATTTCAAAGTCAAATGTGTGATGCCAGTAATCCCATTTGGAAATTAAAAAATTCATTTTTTCTTTTCTCTTTTTTGTTTTTTTTTTTTTTGTTTTTTTTAGTTTGGTTTGGTTTTGTGGGGTTTTGGGTTGTTTTTTTTCAGTTTTATTTTATTTCATTTCATTTTGTTTGCTTTTAATCTTCCCAGTATCTAGGTGACAAAAAGATAAAACCCACATACAGCATTAATAGTGGTTCACACTGGGTGTTTTTAAGAACTGTCTCTGGTTTATAACTGCTCTTCCCCAGAGGTACCAATTGTTGCATTGCAGTCTTCCAGGAAGAATTTATGTGAATTTCTGTGCTTTTTAGCACTCCTTTAAGTGCCCAGACATGGAAAGAGTTGGAAACCTGCCTACAGTTTTTATTGGCAGTGCAATGAGTTGATCTGTCAACCTGTAATGAAGATTAAATTGTCTCTTGTCACTTACTTCATACTGTCACATGCCAACTGCCCCAGTAAGGTACAGGATTTTCTGCCAGTCTGGGATCTGTGTGAGTGGTACAGTGTATAGGACAAAGGCAAATCCTGTCTCCAGGAATGCCTCAGCTCTTGTTCAGCATGGCACAGGGACTTCTAGAGTCACACTGTTTTTACTTCTCCTTAAATTGGACATCTGGCTCAGTGAGGAAATCTCCAGACTGAAGGTTGTCTTCAGTGGAAGATGGAAGCTCTAGGTATACCAGAAATGAGGTTGGCTGGGATTACCAAGAGACTTTCTAGTGAGATGTTGAGGGCACGAGAATCTCTGATCTATGGGAATATCTATGGTCATGAACTGGTTTGAAGGAAGTTTTCATCCTTCTAGCAGAACGAGACAGCTTTCTGTCCCCAGGAGGCACCTGTGAGTGCCTGGCACACGTGGGAAGGTGGGAGCTTCTTCATCATTTTGTGGTTGAACTATTTGTTTCCTCTTTTGTCTCTAATGGCAGTAGCCAGAGTAGGTTAAATTCAGGAATGACAAGGTTTTTAGCTCTTCTGACTTCAAAACTGCTGCTGCTGCTAAGCAAAACCCCAGCACATGAGCTTGTGCTGAGGTGATGATACAGTGCTCTCTTCAGACTCTGTGCTCATTTTTGAGAAAAGCAGTACAAGTAATCTTAAAAAATGTGCTTTAAATTTAAAATGTTTTTGTGTGTCCATTGCCACCGTGAGTAAACATTAACACTTCCCACCCTTTGCTCTTCCCAGCCTATTGACTTTGAGACCAACAGGATGTTTGTACTTACCGTAGCTGCGGAAAATCAAGTGCCTTTGGCTAAGGGGATTCAGCATCCTCCTCAGTCAACAGCAACCGTGTCCATTACGGTCATTGACGTGAATGAGAGCCCATATTTTGTTCCAAACCCCAAGCTCGTGCGTCAGGAAGAAGGGCTGATGGCTGGTAGCATGCTGACAACTTTCACTGCTCAGGACCCGGATCGGTACATGCAGCAAACGTCTCTAAGGTCTGTGTGAGCATTTTGCAATGTCTGTGTTCATGGCATGGGTGGGGAGCAAAGAGATGACATGTGAAATGACTGCAGTTATCCCAACACTTCCTGTGGGGTTTGTGCAGCTCTCTCCAAAGGGATTTTTGGCTGTAGAGAAGGTGAACTGACCAGTATTCATAGGTGTGGAAACTGGGTCATTTTCTCATCCTAAGACCCATTTCATCAAGTTAGAATGCAGTTATGCATCTGTGGTAAAGTATATGTTCTATCCCAACAAATGCATTCAGAGCAGACAATGTGCTTCTATGAACTAAAATCTTGTGCAATTAAAATTCACCAGTAATTTTCACATGGCAGCAAAATTGGCTTTTTGATGAAATATGAAGGACTTTCTTTTAATTTTTTCTCCAGCAATGTGAAGTAGTGTTGTTGTCTGTCTGTGAACTCTTGTACTGATAGCTATGATCATAATTTGATCACAATTTTTCTTATGTCTAAAACTTTGCTACACAAGCATGCCTTATATAAGACATGGTCATTGTCTGCAGAGCTGAGGCTTTGGCTGCCCAAGGATCAGGACTCACCTTATCCAGCTTTTCTTTTTTTTTTTTTAAGCTCATGTAGAAGAAACTCCAGAACTTACGTTCTGTCTTTCCTTCCAACATCAAGATTATTGCAAGTTTATTTTCTCTTGATTTCTGGTTAGCTGTTTGTGATACTTGCTCATTTCTGGACATAACTATCATAGAAATGACAGCATGAGGACTTCAATACTAAGATAGCTTACACTTGATTGATGTCAAAGGGAAAATTTATCAGATAGAAGAATGGTTTTGAAAGACACTTCTCTTTCAAATTAAGATGAGAAACATGCAGTAAAACCAGGGCCTCTGAAAATGAAGTGATATGGAAGTGCTAGAACAGTGTGAGTTAGTGCAGCTAACACTATCCATTTTTACCTCTCTCCTGCTCTCAGCCCTCTGACAAGATGAAAATTAGTATGAATAGCTCTGTAGGTACAGAACCAAGATGGATCCTGACGGAATATTTTAATTGAGTTTGAGTATTAATGTTATACAGTTTATGGTAATTATATGATTTCTTCCAGTTACATGATAACTTACAGGGCAAGGCATTTAAAGAATTGAAATGCAGGACTGGTTTTAATATGTATTTCCAAGAAATTTACTGACAGGGCTTGATAAATGGAATTTTGTGAAATGCTATCTTCAAATTCCAAAAACATGTTCAGAATACAAATTAAAATACTAATACTGTCCTTGTTGGCAGATAAATAACACAATTTATGATTAAATACACAGGTACTCAAAACTTTCAGATCCTGCAAACTGGCTGAAAATTGACCCTGTTAGTGGACAAATAACTACTACAGCTGTTTTGGACAGAGAGTCAATATATGTGCAAAACAATATGTATAATGCAACGTTTCTTGCTTCTGATAATGGTATGTATCAATATTGTGTATTTTTTTCAAAAAGCTTTTCTTCTTTGTGATTGAATGGTATTCAGTTTTACTGGGGCAGAAAACAAGATATGCTTAGAATACATCCCATTGGAAATCTGTATTACTATCAGACTGTGTATAATTTCCCAGCTACTTGGGAAATGGCTGAAAAATAATTCTCTGAGTTTGTAGAAAAAAGCTGCCTTGGTTACATTAGTTGAGCTGACAGAAAATTGAAAAAAACCCTGCATGGGAGTGTGGTAGGTTGAGTGAATGCACAGCATGAGTGAGCTTTATGAGGAGAAATGTGTCATTGGAGGGGCTTTGTATTTTCCCACATTCAGGCTGCAGCAGTGCAGAGGGAAAAGTATCTTTTTGTTGTCAGTTTGTTAATGACAATTAACACTGCTCAGAAATGAGTCCTTTGATTTCAGCTGGAGTGCTGCACTGTTCATAGCTGATAGCAGAAAGATGGACAGTCGCAGTCAGGAACATTCTCACATTAGAAAGGGAAACTGAAACACTGGGGCTATTTGCCTTGGAGAGAAGACATGGTAAAATTTTCTGAACTGGAAGCTAGATCAGCTCTTTCTATACTTTGGCTCTGTTTTGGAGAAAAAAACATAAATGGAAATGAAAGATTATGGGAGGTGGAATGAGAGCCATTGCTAGTTATATGAAAAATTCAGTGCCAAATGATCACATCAATGTGTGATTCCAGCAAGGTTTATGGAAGCATCACACATTCGAAATAGATAGCAGGAATGTCTAAAAATAGCATGCTGAAAGTCACTATTAGAAAGAATTTAAATAGCACATTTATGGTAAAGGGTGATCTTAGGCCTTCAAAGTTAGGAAATAATTTGTCCAGAGGACAAACCATCCCAGTTTTGCACCTTCTTCTTTGAAGCCTTTGATGTGGACTATCTCTGGAGATTAACTCTGTCTGGTCAGTGAAGTGGATGAGTCCCTGATCTGTGGCTCTGCAGTTATTTGATGAATTTTGCTGAGTAGGGCCATTTTTCTGAGAACAGACCACATAAGAATTTGTGTGTTAGCAGAAGCAGTGACAGTCTTAGATTGGTTTTGTAAAAGGCAGAATCCCAGCAGTGAGGTAAACGTATAAGAGTGTTGGTACAGCTTCGTTTAAATAACTTTGCAACTGGAAACGGGCTTAATGCTATTTCCTTTTCTTTTAGGAATACCCCCAATGAGTGGAACTGGCACACTTCAGATATACCTGCTGGACATCAATGATAATGCCCCGCAAGTGCATCCAAAAGAAGCCACAACTTGTGAAACACTGCAGCCTAATGCTATTAACATCACTGCTGTGGACCCTGACATAGATCCAAATGCCGGCCCCTTTGCCTTTGAGCTGCCAGACACACCAGCCAGTATTAAGAGGAATTGGACTATTGTTCGAATCAGTGGTAATTAACACTATGGAAATCTTCATAGTTTTAAAGAAAGTTCTGCAAATGTCTTCTCTTTGGTGTTATTTCACAACATACGTGAATTTGGTTAATATGAACAGGAAACCATTTTAGTGTAAGTTCCCCAGAGAACAAGAAATTTTAAGAAATAAAAGATGATCACAGCAGTCAGGAAGTCTGTTACCCTGAGTGCCACATAGCAGTTTGAGCAAGAGCCTAATGCCAGGCTCAAGCATGAGCTTGTTTTGCCCATACTATTTTATTCCCGTGTCAACAATATATGACTTTTTAACCAGCCTTATTTTCACACACAGGCGATCACGCCCAGCTCTCCTTAAGAATCCGGTTCCTGGAGGCCGGTATCTACGACGTGCCCATAGTAATTACAGATTCTGGAAATCCACATGCATCCAGCACTTCCTTGCTGAAGGTGAAAGTTTGCCAGTGTGATTTAAATGGAGACTGCACTGATGTTGACCGGATTGTTGGTGCAGGGCTGGGCACCGGTGCCATCATCGCAATTCTGCTTTGTATCATCATCTTGCTCAGTGAGTAGATAGCTTTCTTAATTCTAGCTTCTTTACTCTTGTTTTGCAAGCACAGTATATTACATTTTAGTATCAGGTATCTTGACAAGATGGGAGTTATTAAAGGCTCAGGTCCAGGAATTGCTGCTGAATGGTTCAGTGTTTTGGACAAGTATGAAAACTTCCTGATAGTACAGGATTTGGAGTTGGACGGAGTACAGCTAGCACCTGTTTGGCAGTCAAGCACTGCAGTGGGTTTGGGAAAGAGATTTTCCATTTATACCCGTGAACACTTGTAATGTTAGGTTAGTGAGTGGCCAGGTTGAAGATGTGATTAGTCCCCAGGCATCTAATCTCTCTTGTGCTGCCAGTATTGTGTGATTCGGTGCCACCCGTAGCAGGTAGCAGTGCTTTTAAGGAGTGCTCTGATGTTACTGCTATTGTGCTTCAGAGTAATGCAAGTAGGAATTAGTGTTGGAAAGTAATACCTGGCCTGACAAGAAGGGCAGGTGTTGCAGTGATGTGTATGTTTAAGACCTTCATAAATCTGTACTAGTATTTTATTTTGTGTGAAGAGCATTGAGTCAGGGAAATGACTAAAAATTACTAAGTGTCTGTCCAGTGTAGCTAGCTCTCTATAATGTTACACATTATAGTTAACTGATTGCCCATTGTGGTGGAACACAAGGGAGATTAGCCTGGTCATAGTACATGCACCCATCTAGAACATAGAAAAATATGGGAAGGAGTATTTAAAAAAAAAAAAAAAAGTGAGCCTGGATAAGCTCATGATTCTACACAAGCACACAGTGCATTTACTTTCTTGATACAAGATACTTTTTAAATGCTAGGTATGAAACTAACAAAGCCTTACTGAAGGAGAGATTTCTTTCTGAATATAATGATTTATGAAGCATAGTCTTTCTTAATTTTTCTCATGACAAGTTTCTTCTGCAGATGTGGAATGCATTTGTTACTTACAACCTTGAATATGTGATTGATTTCCAAACCAAACTGCCTATAGTGCTTTGAGTTTAAACGTCTCTTGCTTAAGCTGCCTTCTGTCAAATTTTTAATTAAAAAAAACTCTGTACCTTACCCAGAAAAGTCAAATCCAACTTCATTGCTTTTTTCTTTTTATTTTTTTCTTTTTTAAAATCTTTACATTAAATTTCTGCAATCTTTAGCGGCTGTATTTCAGACTCAAGATGTGGTTTTGTCTCTCCCATTTTTGCATTACAGTTTTAGTTTTGATGTTCGTGGTATGGATGAAACGCCGTGATAAAGAACGTCAGGCAAAGCAGCTCCTGATTGATCCTGAAGATGATGTGAGGGACAACATTCTGAAATACGATGAAGAAGGGGGTGGAGAAGAAGATCAGGTGAGGAAAGGCTAATGGGTTTAAAGTATAGATTTACACTTCTCACTGCACTTTATTTTGTTTACATTGAAACACTCTGGTAGGTAGCTAATTTTTACGTTAAGTATTTGTTCTGGTTTAGGGCAAATTTGGGAGGCAATAACTCTGAATAAAGAAAGGCAATAACTTTAAGTAAAACACTGCCTTCTCATTTTGGTTTTTTGCCGTTGCAGATATACCAGTTGTTTGACATTTGGATAAGATGTAAAAACAGTATCTTGTCCTGTTTCAGTAAAAGCATTCTGACCAGATTCCCACCAAGGCTGTTAAATTTAAATGACAGCCAACATCCACTCTCACTGCTGTCTGTAAACTATCCTCACTCCTTGTCTGAGAACTTGTTGGACAGCAACATGAGTGCAAGGTGCCTAATATCATCTAAACCAAATGCAACCATTTCTTGGTGGTAGGTGAATGCCTTTCTAGATACATAGTAATGTTGGCTATTGACAGATTTGCCACCACTGGGATTTCAAGCTTGGAAAGCATTTAGGTTTCAAGTAGCTGTCAGGGCACATCTGTGTTTATTCAGATACCTTCCCAGGCAGGTGCCATATGCATTTACTCTCATGTCACCTCTGGTTGAACCACTGCTGATATGTCAGAGGACTAAGAGTGATGTGTATATGCTAAGAATAGCTTCTTTCCCCCCCCCCCCTCTCTCTCCAAGTTAGTGGATTTTCAAGCAGTGTGATTTCCTTCCTTTAGAGGACGTTTATTAAGTGCTTTATGAACATGACAAACAGCAGATTTATGCACATTATTAATGGTAGAAGTAAGTGTAGTAATTACAAAGAGAACAGTGCATATAATAGAGTCTAAGAAATTTTCCAGTTAAAAGCCTTGAAAAATTAAGTGCAGTTCTTCCACACATACCCAGTCTCAGTCATCTGGCACTTGAGTTATCTGAAAAGTGTCTCCCTTCACTAGTACAGACTTTTATACTTTCCTTCTGCTCATTTGTTTGTTTGTCTGAAATTTGTGTTCCCCATAGTAATTTCCATGCTTCCTGCATTTCCCCAAGTACTTTCCTACTTCCTGGCTTTTCTGCATAATGTTCATCTTAGGCAGTTTTCAAAGGAAACTTCAGTTTATGCAGTTTTGGAAAAATGCTTATGTTAAATAAAGTGAAAACAACCCTTTGAGTCTATGCATGTATTTCAGTTGTTTGTACATAGTTTTGAGTACAAGAACTGCATCCTGTTTGTGCATCTGTTATTGTACAGGAAAGTTACAATCTTAAAAGAAAATTCGGAAAACTAAGTCCTGTGAGAAGTAATTTTTAAGTTCACATATTCCCAGCTCTTGTTCATCTCGAATTCTCTGGAGGATGTGCTCAGCAATTGTCATGGATCTTTGATTTTTAATTACTGTCCACACAACCCTCAGGACAGAGTGCATAGTCCATTGGTGAAGCCACAGGTGGTGGTTGGGGTAGTGTTGAGAGGGACTGTGCTGCAGATGGGAAGCGTTCAGCATTGTAACACTGTACAGTGAGAGCAAATCGGGAATGGTTCTGAAATCTCCCCTCTGCCCATCTTGTGCTGTGCTCCTCTGCAGTTGGCAGTGCTTTCTTTGTGAGGGGTACAGTGAGGGTGGTGTGGCAGGAGGCAGGGTCCTGTGAATGCCGTGTGAGCCATGGATAATCGCAGCCGTTCCCCGGCAGTGAATGAGTGCGCTGCGTGCGCTGGCAGGGGAACTGCCGACTGGGGCACTAGCAGGAAAATAGTAGGAAATGTGAAATTAGGACCATTTCCTCTCACAGTGGGCATAGAAAGCATCCAGACCTAGAGAATTTTAAGGGCTTTAGAAAAGATTGAATGATTTTTAGTCACAAACTGCCCGCTTACTTTCTAAAGGTGAATTCTAAAGCCTGTACTGTGATTTAGTTGTCTTCGTTGCAGCCGCTTTGTTAAGGTACACAGGTCCCTTTTCTTGACCCATTGACAGTCAGAGACAGGGCAGTCTCTCGGGGTCTAAAACACCCTTGCACACTCTAAATGTAGAAAACATGTCCAGAAAAGAGCAGCTCATACAAAGTATAACACACTTTTATAAAAACTTCTACTGTAGCAAATTTTATGCCATTAGTAGGCAGAATTGGGGGTAGGTTCTCCCATAGCATCAAAGCTAGGAATTTGTTCCTATGCAGAATGTGGATGAAGAGAGAGCACAAACTCTTATTTTTTTTGTCCACAATGGAGGATATAAATATGTTTTATCTTGCTTTTCAGGGAGATAGTTTTACTTTATTTTGATTAGACAGTTTTTAAGATCTAAATTCTGCCTGTACTTAACTAGATGATAATAATTCCTAGATTTATTTCTTCTTGGTTCCCTCCTTGGCCCCCCTCACCTCCTGTGCCCAGGGGAAAGAGGGAGAATTGCATTTCATTAGGGTTTATTTGCTTTTGCACTCATTTTATGTGAGATTTAAGAACCTAGTACGCAAAGCTTTTGGAATGTCCCAACAAGTTTTCTGCAAGCAGTAATCTCATTTTTGCAAACCACGGCTTAGAAAAATAGTGCATAAGCGAAGCTGCATACAGAGCATTGTGGGCAAAAAGTATTGGCTATAAAGATCTTTGTGTTTTTGTCAATGAAAGTATTCAAGTGTCATAGTGAGTGTTCTAAAAAAGTATGGGACATCAAAAACATGTCTTCAGAATGAGGCCTCATAGGGTAAAACTGCCACTGTTCTATTAAAATCAAGAAAAATTACTTTTTGTCAATCTTGGATCTGTAAGTCATCAGCAAATTACAGGAAAATGTTCTGCGTCACTATTAATATTTTTATGGTGCACCATCCCTAAAATCCTGAGGATTGATTAAACAAGCAGCTTCAGTAGAAGGCAGTACACAAGGTGACTCAAACACTGAGCCATCCAGCCCAGGGTGCATCTTGCGTGGTGAAATAAAAGGGAGTTTTAAAGCCTCGTGTGGATCTCAGTGAAAACAATATTTTTAAAGGTTCAGACATTTTCATAATTGGTAAAATTACATTTATTTATAGCCAGCAGATTACTTTTTAAAATCACATGCTTCTCTAGAAGGACAACTTGAAGATTTACCCTGTGTGGCCTGATATTTCCCAGATGTTTAGGTTATTTGAAGATATGACTGTTAGGGCTTGAAGGTTAAGTGAGGGAACTCTCTGTACCCTGAAACAAATTAAACTGGAGGTTTTTATCTTAAATTTATTTATTGATTGATTTACGAGGTTTAATTTATTTATTTTGAAGCTATGCAAGTTGGATTTCTTAGCTGTTGTGGCAGACCCAGCAACTTCTAAAACATATTCAGCACATTCCTTTCAAACTCTGTACATTCTGTCAGAGTGATGTCTCCTGTAAGAAATTAGATGAGTTCAAATTCCAGCTAGTTCCTCTGGGTCATAGCAACTGCCAGCAGCAACTTGGAATTCCTGTTTGGTTTTGTTGGTGTGTTAGGTTTTTTTTTTTCCTGTGCCAGCAGTTCCAAGGAATTATGATGTGAAATCTGTAATAAAAGAGCAGTTTAGTCCATCACGAAGGTCTTCTGTTAATCCTATCTGAGGCCATCTTGGCCTGCTTTGTTCAGTCTGACAGACAGAATGCTTGTCAAGAAAATTGAGGATCTTGAATGATTCATAGTTGTCTTCTACCCTCGCGTAATGTACACAGGGTCGTGTGATCTCCACAGCAGCTGAGAAAAATGCTATTAATTCTCTAAGCCAGAAAAGCTTTTGATCTGTGGGTCATAAATGAAGTCAGCCTGCTTGCCTCTGAAGAGCATTGTCAACACTGGAAGTGTTCTGGACTTTTTTCACCTAGAAAAAGCAGGCTGAAAAACAGGCTCCAAAAGGTTGACAGCACTCCTGTTGTTCCAGGCAGCAACTTTCTGGGTTGTGTGAACAGTGACTGTACTAGCAGAAGTTGGGGATGAGGGAAGAATGAGAAAGCAAAGGTATTCCAGATAGAAAGTTTTGGATTCTTCTCAGGATTCTGTTTACTGTTTTCTACTTTTAACAGTCTAGCTACCTGACTTAAAGGCCATGAGAGGTTTGAGTCAGCATCATTCTACAGAAGTCAATGGGACTGGTTTTGGGAAGGGGGGAACTGTTGGGGTTTTTTGTGTTTAGTTTTTTTGTTTGTCTTGGGGGGGAGGGGGGTTGGAGTTGTTTTGGGATTTGTTTGTTTTTGGGGGAGGTTTTTTTTTGTTTGTTTTATGTGGATTTTTTTTTTTTTTTTTTTTTTTTTTTTTTTTTTTTGTTAAACCTTGGTATTTTGTTGGTTTTTTTTTTTTTTCCTAAAATTATATCTGAATCTTAAACTCTTGGGTGTTTGAGGTTTAAGTGGTGGATAGTCTTTCCTTATACAATGTGAACTTGTAACAGCAGTCCCAGTTGCAGATACCAAAACCTGCTGCTGACTGAGCTTTGAAGCACTTAGCGTGTGTCTGCAGCGTAGTTCACACAACACATCACAACCCATAACCATCACCAACTCATTTTCATCCCACATCTCGGGCCATTTGTGTGACTTGCATCAAGGCAGTGGGTGCTTGACTGGGATACGTGCAGCATGTGTCAGCCTGATAACTGCCATATATTTTTTTCTTCATCTAATTGCTTTTGTATACATCTCACTGCACAAGATGATTCTCTCCTTTTGAGTTCATTTCTATAACGTTTTCTGAATTTTAGTAGTACTTGCTCATGCAGGTGGTCCTGTTGAAGCAAGTTGTCTCAGCAAGTGGGTGGTATGCTTTTGAAGTATTGCAGATGAGCTGTTTTGAACATGTAGGATAATCTAGCCCTCAGATATTTCAGCACAAGAATTTCAATGCAATGATTTTGCTATTATTCAAAGTAGTTTTCTTGCTGAGGAGTCTTCATGGTCCTTCCTACATCAGGATTTTTTTCACATTAGTCGATAGCTTGCCTTTTGTCATATTTTTTACACATTTACGTAAAGAGAGAAAACAGTAGCATTTACTTTAATGGTGTTAATTGCATTAAAAGATGAATGATTTATTGTTATGTGTGCAAAATCTAAATTCTAAACAGATAATTGCTCCATTCTGAAATGGTAGCTGTGTTCCAGCATTTACATGTCATAGATAAAAGCAAAATTAGGTAATCCGTCTGAATTTTTGTGTGTGGGTTTTGGTGTTGGTTTTTTTTGTTGTTTTTTTTTCTTTTGTCATAACTTTCTGTATGTCCAAATTTTGAGATAACATTAGTCTTCTGTGCTGGGTCTTGTTCCCAAATCTGTTGTAAACATGATAATGGTCCTTACCTACTTCATAAGTATTATAAATCCATCTGATTAGATTTTCTTTTTCACCACCCTGAGTGTTAATCAGATCATTTACTCTCAGTTTTTAACCTTCATTTTGCATTGCATTAAGAATAGAACATGTTTTATGTTCTGAAATTTCAAACATAATGAATGAAATAAAGGTTGCTATGATATTCCCCATGAATATACAATACTATAATTAAAAGGTAGTTATTTCAGGGATTGTGTTTGCTTACTAAGACATTAGCTTCACTTTTTTGAATAAGTGACTCATACAGTGCTCCTGTGGAGGAATTACTGTCATTCCTTGGTGAATCTTTATCTCATGATACGAAAAGTAATGTTTTCATAATTCCATTACAAAATTGTTTTGTTTTATTTTATCATATCTAGAACCCCTGCGTATTACTGTGTTATATCTGCAGCTGGAGTTTAACTTTCACCTTTTTTATTATGAAAAAGATAAGCTAACTTCTTTGTTATCTTAAAAATTATTAACTTGTACTCCAGATGCATCTGTAATAAAAACAAATGGGAAAAGCAATATGGCAGAAAGTAATCTAAAAGCAAGTGACAAACAAAGAGCAACTGTTGCTGAAGGCATTTTAACTATCCTCCCATCTTCAGCCTACATCTAATCAGTCCTCTGTCTTTGCTTTTTCTGAAGTCTCATAATTTCAGCAAATGTAAGATTTAGGGGGGGTTGTAACATTTTGCAGAACTCAGGCAATATTTTAAGTGCAAATATCTGGTAGCTTTTTAGGATGATGTTTGCTGGGTTTGGGGGTAGAATATGTAGCAGCAGGATTGGTTTTCACTTCCTTTTTTTTTTCTTGATATCTCAGTGGCAACATGCAGGAGTAAAACACTTCTTTCCTTACTTCCCCATCCTATTTCTCTACTTGAGTGGACAGTAATTGCCTTCAGAACACAAAGACAAAGCAGAACACATAGGTGCTTCAAAGCCACGATTAGTTCTGTTCAGAAAATAAAAAACCTGAGCTTATACTAAGGCTCCATCTCCTCTAAAAGGGGCAGGTAAAATTCAAATTTCTGCTACTCTTGCTTTATATGCACCTAAACCAGCTGATTGTGTTCAGTGAAAAACCCAGGTCTCACCATCAAATTAAGTCAAAGTGATCTGGTGCCAGTTAAGTTGCTTATTTCTTGTATGGGGGTAGAGCTGAACTTCCATATTTCTTTGCAAATGGTGCATCCCTTGAAAATGAGAAACAGGTATAGTAGGGTATAGTGGTTTTGTTACATGCTTCATGTGTCCAGTCCTGTGTTCATGCCTAGCCAAATCTTTCGTTCTGTAGAAGGTAAAAACCCAAGTCATCCCTAGAAGTGTATCCCACAGTCTCATGAACAGCCAGGAAATAAACCAAGAGCTCTGAGGTAAGAGAAGCCAGAGTCATAAATCATTAATGAATGTCAGCCACATTTCAGGTACACTAGGCTGTGGTAGTGGAAAGCTCAATTCACATGTAATGTATTAAAGTATTTTCTGAATTTTCCTTTCTCAAAAACAATCAGTCTAGTCTCTGCATAGCATTTTATAGTTTTAGTTTATTGTGGTTTCATTCTGTTGTTTGCAGTTCTGCATCATAATGCTCCAGGATACATTCATATAAGACAGTTATCAACTACTGTAAAATTTTTACTTTGTTAGGGTTTATTCCAAGGACTTGAGTAAATCTTCTAATTTAGAACAGCTAATGAGGATGGAAAAAAAAAAGAGAAAAAAAGGTAGTTAAAACATCTGCTGTAACTGATGACTGCTGTAGGAGGGATTATTACTCAGGTGCTGTTCAGTGAATAGCTGCCTTGCCCAAGAGGAAGTTGTTTAAGGAGGAGATTTTTGAAGGCTGCATTATCTTGTTTTTCAGTGATTACTGGGGAGTGTAAAATGGTCTTTTCTTGTATTCTGGATGTTTCTTCTATTCAAGTTGAAATGCTTGAACTGTGCTTTGAACTACTGTGTAGATGTTCTTAAGGAAGTGCTTTTGGGGGTTTTAGAACCTTCTACATGTTCTTCTGGTAAGGTAGTTAATTTGTAGGGCTTGGCTACCTGATTTTAACACTTCACTGGAATTGCACGTTTCAGGAATGTAAGGCTTGAAGTAATAATGGTCAAAGTCTTTTCTTAAAGCTCTTAGAACTAACTGAAGAGCTAATAATGTCAATATTGCAGTCATCTTGGAGGGGAGAGGGGGTTAGTGGGGTTTGGGGCAGAGGGGCGGTGAGATTGATTTCACAAGATGAAACTTGTGATAAAATGTCCTTCTAGGTTGTCATCTCTTTAACCACCAGTTGAAAAGGCAGCTATAATTTCTCCAGTGATAACAGATCCCTTCGTAAATAAGCAGAAAAACAAATCATCCAATTTGTTTCACTTACATTCCTGTTGCAGAATGTGAGGTTTCTGTTTCCCTGTTGACTGTAGGCTTGGACTATCAGACTAGTCCAAGTTTCTGGTTTCCAAAGGCCATCCAAAAGTTTTTCTAGATACAAAATGACAGCAATATGACAAATACTGATATGCCTTAGCAGTATTACTATTGAGAAGAATGAAGTAGGTTCTCTCTTTCATCAGCAATCATAAGTTTTTCCAGAAGTTTGAGAAAAAACCTTGAATGAACCTCTATTTGGGTGTGCACAAGTCCCAACTGAAGTAAGGGATTTTTTTTAGAATTTCTGGAGTTAGAGGTAAACAGTACAAATAAATACCTCTGACAAAATTGGCAGCCATACAAACTAGATGCTCACAACTCTCGCTGAAGTACATTTCCAATGGAGGGCTGAGACTTCTTCTCCAATGAACTGCCAGTAATCCCTAAGCAGATTTTAACTATGAATAGGTTATATGGGAAAAGACTGGAGTAAAATCAAAACACTATTGAATTGTGGTCCTGAAATCAAGAGTAAAAAATGATAACCCATAGTAATACTCAAAGCAGTCTGCCCCAACCTATCCCAGCATGTTTTGTTCTCTCTTTGATGTGCCAGTTTTCCATTCAGCCATCAGTTCTACAGTTAACTATCTTAACAAACTCTATTTGAGGCTAATCTTTAAGTCTATTCAGGAGCTTTAAGTAGTATGTGAAAAGCCTTCCAACCTTCCTGTCTGTGAAAGCACTGAGTGAAGAGATGGGACCTCAGCACCTCTAAAGAGCTTATGACCTGGCATTTTTAGAACATTTTTCCTTCTTTTGCTTTGCAGTAATTGAGTAGAGTTGACTTAATACAGAATGTTGAAACAGCTGGAGTGTTGCATGGTGCTGTGTTTGCCTGGCAGTCAGCAGGTTTGAGGAGGTGGTGGATGAGTTGGCCGTACCCCACTGATGTGCAGTTAGTATTGACTTCAGTGATTTGAGGGGTTGGAGAATCCAGGGTAATACATGCAATGGATCTTCTTTTCCCATCTGGACACTATTAGACCTGCAAGATAAATTTCCTCTGATGGAAAGCTAAATGACATTGTCATAAATTACCCTGGAAAAGAAAACCAAAGTGAGATTCTATGCGAGGACACGTTCTGCACTGCTGTTACCTCACAGATGGCTATCTTTGCTGACTTTTTAGCTATTAGAGTCTGAACGTGTCTCAAACTATTAAATCCATACAAAAGGATGCCTTAGATGTAGACATAATTGACAAACTTGATTTATATTTCTGTATGACCACTAACCAGTAAAAGGTTATACGTACATGTGTAGGTGGGAAAAAATTATAGAATTGAAGTGAACAGAGATGGTCTTCTGGTTTTAATACATTGTTATTGAACCATACCATCTTGAATTCCTCTAGAATGCAATGCTTAGATTTAAAAAAAAATATTTTTTCATTTCTCCCTGTTGGTGTTTTCCATCTTTATCTTTTGGGTGGGTATGAAAAGCACTCATTTAGAAGCATTCTAAGAAGTACATTCTTCTGTGTTTGACTGGATTTTCTGAAAGCATGTCTCTAAACTATTTTGATTCATTTTATGTAATAAAAAGGAAAAGGATAAAAAGTCCTGCTCTGTTTACTTTTCTCCAATTCATACTGCTTCCTGGAGATCACTTATTATTCTGTTTGGTACATGAAGTACCGAAGGGTAGGAATTACAGCTCTGCCCCAAGGAACTTGTAATCTAATTAAAGCATATGAAACTGCATTCTCAGATCTCGGTGGAGCTGTTCCACCTTTTTTGACTATATATTTTTGTGCAGTCATCTGAGAACCCAAGTAACAAATCAGAAGGTGTAATGGATTTGATAATCCCCCCACAAACTACCATCACTGCTGTCAAAAAGAATTCTTCTTCTGTTGAAAAGTCTGGATTTCGGGTCACAGGAGGTCATAGGCTCAGAAAGGATCTACATCCCGTGAGATAACAGCAGCAGTAAAAGATAGCATTCCTTCCCTTAGGAGCCAGTAAGGAACTAATGAAAATCTAATAGTCTGAACAGACAACTTTGAGCAAGTTGAAAACAAACAAGATTTTTACCAGAACAACACTGTTGAAAAATGGATAGTTTTGATGAATAGAGTAGCTTATTTAGGATGTTTATAACTGCTTGGGTTATTTGTGGGGCAGGGTATCTGGCATACAGTAGAGTTGGCATGAGCCCCCATCTGCTGATAGTTCTTGAATGGCTTTTGTTTAAGCCTTGAAGTCCAGTTCTTTGTTGCAATTCTCCCCAATGCCCTGTGTAAAGGCATCCTAGAGCATGTCTTTCTTCTAGACATGGCACCAGTGAGGAGAATGACAATGATGAAATGCATTGCACTGTGCAGAGAGAATTCAGGCATATCTATGTTCAATGCATAAACATTGATCTAATTAATTTCTTCACATATACATACTGCTTATTGGAATTCATACTGCTATACTAACTTCATCTGTCTGCCAGAGTTTGAAACTGCAGCATCAAGTACTTAATGAACAGATTCATGAGTAATCTCTAGAAGGTGCTTAGAATTAAGGCCAAATCTGAGGAGCTTTGTACTTCTATGACATTTTTCCTCCTTTGGCTTTCATATTATGGAAGCCACATAAAATCAGCAAGGAGCCTTAATTCATTCTTTGAAGGTATTAGAAAATAGTGCAGAACACTGTGCTTGCTTTTATTTCTCAGAATGTATGGTATTTATTTCCTTAGAAAAATAAGAGTTGGATTTGGCATCTTTGCTCTGTGCTGTAAATCATCATTACTAGGTAAAGTGTTCAGTCCCTTAATAGTACTACTGAAATCCCTGCTTCTCAAGGGAAAACTTATGAGAAGCTCTACAAATCTGATGGAATAGAATCAAAACAGGAGATTCAGGGAGTATAAATCAAATAACATCCTGTTGGTATGCAAATAACAGTGTTATTGACTTATTCTCAGTCAGCATTACAGTCCTGAAAACAGGACTTCTGGTGAAATGATACTTTGCATTTTTCCTGTTTTCCTTCTCATGTTGCCCCCTGACAGATATTGTTTGAAATTCTGCTAACGTACTGTGTCTGTTTCATATTTTGCAGGATTATGACTTGAGCCAGCTCCAGCAGCCTGACACTGTGGAACCAGATGCCATCAAACCTGTTGGAATCAGACGTCTTGATGAAAGGCCAATCCATGCAGAACCTCAGTATCCAGTCAGATCAGCTGCTCCTCATCCTGGGGACATAGGGGACTTCATTAATGAGGTAAAGAAGCGAAAAAGGGTTTCCTCCTAAGATCTGATAAGCTTTTATATTTTGTTTATTCTACTTCGCATGAGTAGCTGTTATGTTAGAACATAATAACTTTTTAAAACTTCCTTAGACAATTAAAATTGTCTCTCTAGACAGAAGTAAATATGTTCTTTTAAAGTGCAGACAAATTTAATTAACTCATTCAAACAGAAAGGGAAGATATATCAATTAACTTCTGTGCATTCATATTAATTACATTCGTAGTACGTTATCAGCTGCAACCACAATATCTCCAAGCAGGATTATGCAATGGGTTCCAAGTAATAAACAGACTAACAAAATTGTAGTGTAGCCTAAATTAATTTATTAATTCACAGTAATTTAATAATGGAAGAAGTTCATTTTGATTATCCTCATACATTACCCTTTGAATCCAGATAATAGTGGAAATTCAGTACCTTCAATAAGACCAAAAGAATTCCATCAAATACGATTAGTGAGCAGGGCAGCTAAATTAAATGTTATGTAAGTGCTTTTAATACTTGTCTTGTCATAGAGTTTTCAAAGATTTTGCATTATCTTTGATTCTTCAATCTAATAAATGTAATTGAGCTTCAGACTATACCAGAGTACTGATAGTTCTGAAAGAAATTATCCTCGTTATTTCTAACCCCGATCAGTCTTAAATCATCGATGTTGTAGTACTTACGGTAGAATGTGTTTCCTGTGCTTGCTGGTTATAGAAAAAAAGACCTAACCCAGAATTTACTACTATTTTTACTTTATTCTGTACATGAATTGTAGTAGTTAATTATTTTCTTTGGTTTTCTCATATCTTCCTTGTCAGCTGGAGCTGGACACATATTGCAGGGTATTGCAGAATGGTTTCTGCAGACGTGTTTATTCTTGTTTGCCTTGAAGAAAAGTCAGGCTAATATACTAAAGTCTTCTGCGTTAGAAAGCTAAGAAAAATTGAATTGCAGAAAATTGAATTTTCCCCTTTTAAGGTATATGGTGATACAATTGTTAAAAAACTGAAAGGGGAGTTGACTAGCAGGAAATGTACAAATATTTTTGTAAGATATTGTATGTTAAGAGACTCCAGTTTCTGCAATGCCTTACACTTCTAAATATTACAGTTATAATTGGCTTCTGGAAAACAGTGGAGACATGGGACAGTAGAAGACCCACACTGGTTGGCCAAAGCAATGTACACACAAGAACTTCCTTGTGCTTCCAAACAATCGGAGATTCCCATCCTGTTCTCAAACAGCTGTGACCAGACAGTGCCCACCTGGCAGGCAGTAGTGAAGAACCCTGGTTTTTGTTGTTGTCAAAGCAGCTAGGAAGCTCTGTTATGGAGCAAAGGCAGGGAATGGGTCTGATTCTGCTGGAAAGCCAGGAAGGGGCCAGAGGTTGTCCGGCCTCCTACAATTTTTTAATGACTTAGCAAGCTGTTCTTGCAATATTATTTTTCAGTAGGTTATCATTCTTGAAGATGATAGCATCAGTGTGTACACATGGAGCTGAGGAAACAGTACTTGCTGTCCTGATTTAGCCCAGTATGTTTATATTGCACTGCAGAGAGCATGGACTAATTTTCTTCCTGCTGCCTATTATATTATATCTCAGTACCTCCCTTTATGCTTCCCCTTGCCATCCACCAAAAAAGAAAGCCTCTCCCAGCTATTCATAAACAGTAAAATAATGCCATTAATGTCATTGATTAAGAAAATATATGGAAATATATATGAAGTTAAGAAAACATGGCAATTTTCTTGTCTGCAAGTTAGCTCAGAATTAATTATATCCTCTCATTGAAAGGAACTATGTGAGGTAGTTTCTATGTTTTAAGCGTTATATATTTAGCTTGTCTTCTTCATAAGGTTTTTTTTGTCTTAGGATTTCACAGAAATGTATTGTTTTACTGTGGGGCATTCCACCTAACCTTCTCTCTAGCAGCCACCCAGAGATTGTCCATGCTTTGTCTGTTTTCCCAGAAGTCTGAGCAAAATGGGCATTTTATTTCTCTAAAATAGTTTCATCTTAATTTGTGTTTTATGGAAAAAATTTCCCATGGCAGATATGATTATAAATTTTCTACTGGGTGTGGGGGAGATGAGTCTGTCTTTCATAGTAGTATTCATTGTTACAGTTAAATTTCAGAATTATCAGTGTTCAGAGCATAAATGTTCAGGCTGCACAGGTTTTCAGACTCTCCAGAAAGTTGCACCTGCAGTCCTGGTACGATTAAACCCAGGAAACTTGGTAAGTTTCTCTCAGTTTTACTTGAGGTAAATTGGAAAGATATCTTGAGTAAAGCCTGTACCAGACATTTCTTAAGGCAGTTCCTACAGAAGATAAGCTGAGCTGTGGAAACAACATAGCAAGATAAGAAAGAGCAAAGTTCATATCTCTCTGCATCCAAATTCAATATTATTAGACATAATTCTTCCCTTGGGCATCTCTAACCCAAACCACCCACAAAACCAGCCCAGTCCCTAGCTGAGCAGGAAGAGGCTGCTTTTGAATTGTCAGCTTTCGGTAGAAAAGTCTGTGTTAGCCCCTTGTTTTGAAAAGATGCAACACTTTTGGAGATCAGTCCGATCTTTTGGAGGACTTGACCCCATTCCAGGAGATGTGGGTCAGTATGGTCTTTTAGGATGCTGGTCCACGTGTGGGAATCAAGTTTAATCTGTTGAATGCTCACCAGCACCTCAGACACACCGACAGCATTGTTCAGATTAGCTTCTGAATTACTCCAGCTTTAGACAAAAAATAGGTCATTGATTTCAGATACTGGAGGTTTTAACTCCCATTGCCAAGCAAGCATGGGGGGTTTTTTATCTTATTTTCATTACAGAGTCATAGAAACAAAAAGCAAAAAAGATCTAGTGGGTCGTTCAGGATTTTTTTCTTTTAGCAGTACTTTGTTTCTTCTGGTATATTATTTTTTATCTGTCATACCTTGTGTTAAGCCTACTTAACTCAATGAGACATACATAAGTAAGAGTATTTTGTAGTGTTCTGGTAACTTCTCAATTGAAAAACAAGTTAGAATTACAATAAAAAGTCATGCATTTTTATAACACAGAGTTGAGATAACATGTACAGAGCTATAAACTGTCTAAATAGGAAGATTCCAGAGGTGTCTGATAGTCAAAATAGGTTTTGCAGGCATAAGCTAAATGACCTCAGGGACTTTCTTGTTTTGTCTGTTTCAATGGGTAGATGAATCTGTAATTTAAGAGGGGAAGGGAAAAACCTCCTTTTCTTCCAGTCCAGTGTACAAACAAGTCAGTGAAATAAGTCATGTGTTATTAAAAATCCTCTGTAGACTTTATTTTCCATTTTGAGTCTTTTAAAGCCTAACCTGCAGAGTGTGGAGCATAATTAACACTTAGAATAGTCAGGATTTGCAGGACAGTATAAATTAGACCTGTTTGAAGTAGTTTTGTTAATCCTGTTTTCAAGACCCAGCTTTATTATCCCAAGAAATCTCAAGCAAGTTATGTTGTGGTGTAGAGCTTGTGGCTAAGAATATATTTGTAATCAATAGAGGACATAACCTGAGGTAAACTAAATTTAAATTGCAAACTAAAGGTTTCATCCCATGGGGACATGGAGCACCCTCAATTCATTCCTAGTAACTGGTTATTGATACATTCTGCACCTCCATGCATAATGGAGTCCCTCAATGGTTTCTGTTTTCTCATCTCAAAACATGGTTCCAGATGTAAAACCAATTCTTTTTGTATTTCCCTGAAGCTCTCTGTTCTTCCTTTCCTTCTCATCAAAAGTCTGCTGAATTTGATTAATGAAAATGGAAGCATTAGATTTTCTAATGTTCCATGTTAGTTCAAGATTTGAGGGTGTTGCTTCCCTTTAATTTGAGAGAAATGGAGAATGCTGCCTGTATTAAGGCAAGTTTACTGTAACCAAGTAACTGTAACAACTGCTGCTCTGAGGTTCTTGAGCACATCTGGTAAAAACTGAGATCTCTTTTCAGAAGTGACTGACAACAAATTCCTTGGCAGCAAAATCAGCAGAAGCCACTCCTGGCAGCCATTTGTTGTCTTCAGTTGTGGGATGCAGCAGGCTGTGTATCCACACCACCTCCAGCTACTGAAAGGGACAGCATAATAAACAAAAAGAAAAAAAAGGTGGCAGTGCTGAAACCAAAGGGAGCTTCATAAACTGTTATAGCACTGCCAGGGCTGTCTGACATGCTGTAGAACCCAACAGCAAAGCTCAGCAGTATACTGGGTGTGCTCAAAGAATCAGCTTAGCAGAGGGAAAGAGAAAACATCATAGTATTTCCTTCTCTCTCATTTTAGTATGTAACTTGTGACACAAATATAGCAGAAATCTTGTCATTTGAAGAGGTGGACACTAAGCTCAGTCATTACACTATGAACCAAAAGATAGGTGCAAGTGTCAGTGTAACTTGTGCTGCGCAGTTGAATCAATACCTCCAAAACATGACCCATAGCTACATTCTCTGAATGAAATGGATTACACCGCCAGCACAACCTTTGAGAAAGTGAATTTGTTAGTGAGATCCTATCTTGTAAGTCAGTAACTCAAAACCAGTTTCCTTTTCTGAAATGCTATGATAGCAGCAGCAAATTGAAAAAAAAAAAAAAAATTACAGCTTCCCCTTCGGAAAAACAGATGGAAAGAGGCTGCCTTCTGCCTTGTCATGGATGACTGATAGGTATCAGAGTTTTTGCAGTGATGTAAGAAAATGTTTTGTTCACTGATTTTTTAAAATAAATTGGTATCCCATGGTTGGCTGGCTATTAGTAGGCAGAACTACAGGGAAATAACATTTTGTCTCCAAACCGTCTTCTAAATGACTTTCACACATGGATACCTGGCATTTGTACCTCAGCACTCCTTAACCTGAACTGGTATTTATTCTCCTTCCCTGTCACCTGCGTTCCAAACACATGGGTGTCTGTCACCCCAAGCAGACTTAAGGAAAGATCTAAATACCATAAGGCCAGTTACTGCCTAAGAAGTAAAGTTGCCTTTGTGCTTCGGCAGCAGAAAATAAGAAAAAGCCTGAGAACTTCCCCCTTGGAAGCTGGATGGGGGATGTCTTCCAAAACTTGCTATTGCCTTTTCAAAATCTCACATCTTTTGTGCTTGGAAATGCCAGAGAGAGATAACAAGCATCACCAATTATTCTTATCTCATAATTCAAAATTGCACTTTTAATGCAGGCTATTAATAACCTGCTTGCTGTTGTTGTACCACATGAAGCAATCTTTTCAAGGCCAAAATTTGTTCTCGATTAGAGGTCATTAGCTTGATAGATATGCTGAGCTTTTCTATCACTGATTTGGAAATTATTTTAGGTACATTTTGCACAGTTCCGAATTATTTAAATAGGTAATAAAGTATCAGGATTCACTTCTACCTTATCAATGCCAAATGCCTTAATTAATGGGTTTAATATGTATATACTCCATAATACGTACTTGTAGAAGAAAAATCAGCTTCTGGTTCCATTTTGTCATGTTTCGACAAAACACAATTGAGAGTGAAATGTACTTTTCTAAAACCAGAATATATTAAATAATTTGAAGGAGGCACACTCATTCCTTCAAATAAGTGGGAGTATAATAATGCCATTCTTTAAATAAATAAACATTAAAAATTAAAAGTAAAACCAGCACAAATATCACTGGTAAAAATTAATAGTGAGCAATTTAAAATCTTAGCACAGCCTTATAGACTTCTGGAGGATACATTATCCCCTGTCAGTGGCAGCTAGAGTAGATCCTATTCGAAGTGGAAGATCTTGAAAAAGCATTGTTAATCCCATGGAAGAAACTGTGAGGTTAATAAAAAAAAAAAAAATCACAAGAGGGCTTTTTGGCTTCAGGCTTTTATATTCAGCTTGTAAATCTTCCCCGTATAAGCACAGAGAAATTATCTCATATTCTAAAGTTAGTTACTCATATAAGTGTTTAGGTATGGACTTCACAAAACAGGGAATGAAGAGGCTTTTTTTCTGGAAGAAGTGTGATTCTTTCCTGGCTTTTCCTCTTCGGTTTCTCCCAGCATTTCCTCCAATTCAATTTTTGTTGGTTTTAATTTGAGCTATTCAACTCTATAGACTGGAAATATAAAAATGCTGATGGCCCACTATTTGTGTGTTGATAACTTCAGTACTTTGAAATGAGGAAACAAAAATGGTTATCATCTTGTATTCAGCTTTGATGTCATTGTGTGTTTTTTCTGAAGAGCAGGTGGATCTCGTGGGTGGATGTGGCAAAACATAAAAGGCTTAGGACAACATACCATATATTTTTCTCACAGCAGCCTGCAGAGGTACATGAGTTTACAGGACTAACTAAATATGGATTTTGGCACATGCAGATGGACTGCAGGCCAGGAAAGTCAGTGGATATGCTATTGACCATGTGGGATGGCTGTTGAAGTGAATCTTTGCAATCTTTACACTTATTTCTCCTGCCTCATCTGTCTAACCATTCCCACATTGCCCATGGCACAGATTGTGAGCTGAATATCTTTGAAGCTGTTTATTTACTAGCTTCAGTCCCAGTGCCATGACTCTCTCTTAAGGTTTTGTTAGCACTGTAATTGCAGATATATTGAAAATGTGCAGTGCTGGCTGCAGTGCTGGAAACCTGGCCATTCTAAAAGGAGTTACAAAAACATAAATCCTGTTTTGCACTGGATGGCAGGAGAGGAAGAGCTTTGTTTTCTCAAGTGGTGCTTGATAGAAAACTGCGCTGCGGATATTCCGGATATGCTTTTGTCTCGCTCTCAGACACAGAACTTTATCTTCTCTTCTCCCCCTCCTTCTTGCAGGGACTTAAAGCAGCCGACAATGACCCTACAGCCCCACCATATGACTCCCTCTTAGTCTTTGACTATGAAGGAAGCGGCTCCACGGCTGGATCCTTGAGCTCTCTTAACTCCTCAAGTAGTGGTGGTGAGCAAGACTATGACTACCTAAATGACTGGGGCCCACGTTTCAAGAAACTTGCTGATATGTACGGTGGAGGTGATGACTGAACTTCAAAGTGAACTTTGGTTTTGGACAAGTACAAACATTTCAACTGATATTCCCCAAAAGCATACAGAAGCTAGGCTTTAACTTTGTAGTCTACTAGCACAAGTGCTTGCTGAAGGCTTTGGCTTAGGCTGCAAACCAATTTGGGCTCCGTGGAATATCAGTGATCCAATGCTGTTTGGAAAAAAATATTGAGCTCAGTTACACTTGAATTTTACAGTACAGAAGCACTGGGATTTTATGTGCCTTTTTGTACCTTTTTCAGATCGGAGTTAGTTTTATGTTTAAGGCTTTAATGGTACTGATTTATGACATGATGCGTTAAAGAGACAAAATATGTTGGGGTGGGGAGGAGTAAGGTGAAACACAATATACTTCACAATGCTTTTGTTACATCGCATTGCTTTTATTAAAATACGGAGATTAAAAATAAACAAAAAATCCTCATGGAACAATTTTATTATCTGGGAGAGAGGACCATGAGGTGGAACAATGTACATTACTTCTAGTTTTAGATGTTAGGGGACTTTTTTCACTAAAATTCTAAAACTTATGCAGCTGGTTGCAAATAAAGGGAGTTTTCATATCACCAGTTTGTAGCAGAATTGATTTTTTTTTCTCCTTATGCTAGAATGTTAGACACATTTTGGTCTTAATCCATGTACACTTTTTGATTTTGTTTTTTTGTTTTGGTTTTTTTTTTTAATTTCTAGTATTTTTTTCCCACTTCACTGTAAAAAATGGTATGTGTACATAATGTTTTATTGGCATAGTCTGTGGAGAAGTGCAGAAACTTCAGAACACGTGTATGTATTATTTGGACTATGGATTCAGGTTTTTGCATGTTTATATCTTTCGTTTATGGATAAAGTATTTACAAAACAGGTTGCAAACAAGTGACATTGATTCAATTGTTGAACTGTAGTTAGAGTACTCAATATTTTTTTTATTTTTATTTTTATTATTTTTTTGGTTTGGGGAGGGAGAAAAGTTCTTAGCACAAAAAAGTTTTACATAATTTGTACCAAAAAAAAGGGGGGGAGGGGAGTTGGCCTGATACTGTTGGCACGAGAAAATATACAGTATGTTTTTGGGGTGGGGAGCGGGGGAAGGAGCTTTCAAACTGGAGAGACTTCTGAGAACAGCTTTGCCTCTGTATTGTGTACCAGAATATGAATGATACACCTCTGACCCCAACGTTCTGAATAAAATGCTAATTTTGGATCTGGTGCTTGGTTTGGCATTTTTTCTTCCACCTGAACAGCCCTGACTACAGTAAATAAAAAGTATGTAGAATGTGTTTGAGTTCTGTGAGAGAAGTTGTGTGTGCTGCTTTGGCATTTCTTACTGCCAGAGTGCAAACAAGCTGCATGTAGAAGAAAGCCCAGCACAAATTTGGAAGGCAAGTTCCCAGGTAAAAACAAAGTGATCTGTGCTGGGATTTCTGGGAATTCATAATTTTTAGTTCCCTGATGGCTGATGGCTAGCTCTTTGGTTTAATGTGCATTATCTAAATAAGAACTTGCATCATTTTTGGCTCATTTCTAGACTGACAGTTTAATGAATGTGTGATTATGCTGTGGGTTGCATAAATAAATTGCAGATTGTGGCAGTCCTCTGCTGCCTGGACTTTCTTGTGCTGAGGTGAAGACAAGCCCCTGCTAACCTGAGTGCACATCAAATTATGTCCTTCAAGGAGGTGCTTAGGTCATGGAGCTCTATCAAAAAGGCCATTAGGAGATTTGTCATTAGTAAACATGTTTCTGACCTGCTACCATTATTTACTTGCAAACAAAGCAGGCATAGTAGGTACAGCAGTTTTTTGTTCTCTTGCAGCAATCTGTTCAGGTTTAATGCCTACATTTACAGGCATTAAGGACCTAATTGTGAACAGTGTGAAGCTCAAACTCAGCAGAAACACCACAGTTCTGCCTTCAGTGGACAGGCAGGGGAACCAGGTTCTGGGTCTGGCATAGCCACCTGCTGTGCTGGGGCAGTTGTGTGAGCAGCAGTTAATCTGGGGGGAAAGCTCTTCACTGGTGTCACTTCAGTGCTTCCTCAGTACTCACACCAGAATTTACATAACTTGACTTTGGGAGGTAAACCCCAAAATCTGATTTGGGCAACCTTAATGCTGCATGGGGAATATCTCCACTGAACTTTCCATGTCTCCTTCCTTCTTGGTCCTGATAAGAGACAACAGTCCCCTCAGGTTGGGATATACTATTTCAAACTCTTCACACCTGGCTATAATTTATATAATGCATTTGCAACTCTTAACTTAATACTCTAATATAGCCTTGATTTTTGAGTAATGTGTCCGTTAAGCTATTTACAAATTCAATTTGTAGTGAAAGGAACAAAGCATGTAGATCAGAACATGGAAATAAAATCTGACCATGCATAGTTAAGTAAGGAAAACTTTCATAAAGGGCAGGATTTAAACTGTCAATGCACATTAAATAAGCGTAAGACAGCTTTTAGCACAACAAATTATGCAAAAATGTATTTTAAGCATAATCTATTATTGTTACTTGGAACCAACAAACTGGAAATGTTAAATGAACTTTATTCATTGACATTGAATGTTAAAAGACACACTGGGGGAGAGATCTGTGAAAAATTTCCAGTTTGGGCTATGGCACAATTTTTTATTGGAAGTGGACAGAGGTCATCTTTTATAAGCACTTGATTGTTCTGCAGAGCAGTAGGAGCTTTATCTTGATCAGACAAACAGCTAGCTCTACAGCTCTTTTGAAATTGTAGCAACAGTTCTCAGACCTTGTGATAGATCAGCGTTAGGTCTGCTGAACAGAGCAAAAGGCAAATGATTTTTATGCATCTCAAATGCTTATAGAAGAAGAAAAAAGCTGTTTGATCATCTTTCATTAAGTCTCAGATTCATTCTTATTCTGGAAATGTGCAACCAGGTTTTGTACCCATGATACTTGCTTCAATGCCCATCAGAGGGCTGCACTGACAGGAAGATGGCTAAACGTTGGGCCCCATGGTATTTCTGAAAATAGAAAATTCTGGCAACCTAACTGGTAAATGGCATTTGGTACCAGCATATATGATCTCTGCTTTGTAGACACTATATCCTTGGGAAGTTTCTGGCCAGAAATTGGGCTTTAGCAACTTTGACGTCTCAGCCTTTCTGCAATTTGTATTTTCTTTCAATGATAGTCTTTCATAGCCAATATCAGCTTCTGGGCTGATAAAGGTTGGGAAGAGTGGTTTCAGGAAATAAACATTTGAAATGGATGCCGATGGCTTTATGTGTGGATGGATCTACCTTACTGCATTTTCTCTGGGACTGCCAAATATGGATGAATATATGCTGATACTCATCTGGTAACAGTCCCAAATGTACTCACCATGCTCCCTCCAAGTAGCTGAACTCCCAAGTGTTTCTTCAGGTGCCAGAGTGACTAAAAGCCACATGAAGGCTGTTGCTTGGGAGTTCTCTCTCCTGGTATGCAGTACCTTTTTGGACTAGACTCTTTACCCAGAAACATTTACATCTACTCTGCCATCCCCAAAAGGTCTCTAAAACCTTTCTCTAGTTATTAGAAATGTCTTATGTATGCCACTACCAATTCTTCCTTTACACAACTACGCCCATCTTCCTAAGAAACCTTCTAGCTAGCAGTGGTAGAATAATTTTGGCAGATTTACCTTTCTGGTTCAGGAGTGTGAAAGCAAAGTTCCTGCTTTTACCTTAGTCAATATTTATTAGTCAAATAAAAATCAGAAAAGTCAATAGAATGCTTAAACACCTGATCCACAGTGGTGTATTTTATACACAGTTTTCAGCCAGGGATGATCTAGGCTTGTATGGTGTCCTTAGTTTTTTATTTGTTTTACATTTGCTTAAATAAACTTTAATGTTTAGTCTCGCTCTAGACAACGATCTTTCCTAGGAATTTCTTTAAAGCGTAGGACAATTTCCCTTTATTTCATATATGTCACAGGAATAACAGAAATCTTTCCCTTTTGCAACAAAGCCCAGCTGGGAAATAGAAGCACAGAAGAAAGGCTAAATAAAAAAGGTTAAGTGTTCCCAGAAGAACCCAAGGTGCCTTCCATCACACAGATAAGGAAAGAGCATCCCATTTGTTGGGGACCTTTTGATGAATCAATGCAAGATGCTCTCCAGCCAACCTGCAGGTCTGTACTGGCCAAATATCGTTTTGGGTGTAACAGAGAACTTGGAGGTGTCCCTTCTCTGGAGTTCTCAGTGCTGCTTCCTGTCCTGCTGGGTTACATTCCAGCACTGCGCTTTCCCAGTTTTCCTCCTCAGTTTACCTAGGTAGTTGAACAGTGCCAAATCTCACGCCAGGATTTATGTAATCTTCACTTTACAAGCTGCAAAGAATCAAGGTCTCAAGTCTTGTTTTGGTTTGGTTGTTTTGCTGCAGGCTGGAGGACGTGTTCTCCACATAGCAATAGCTGGGAAGACTTGTCTTCCTTTTCAGAGTTCAGTGTCCTGAACAGTATTTTACCCCCAAAACCTCAGTAGGTTTCTAGGACATCTAAAAATGCAGCAATTGCCAGTGATACAGTAGATATTTACAATCAGGTTTCTCATTTATGTGCTCTCATGACTTTTCTGCCATAGAGGGACATATCCTGTGGTGACAATGTGACATTGCAACCCTCTCCAGAGAGCTTTTTGGAAAGATCAGTCCGGGTGATGTGGCAGACATGCAGCTCTCTGAGCTGCTCCCTTGTTGTTCTGGATGCAGAGAATGCATTTCTGCCTGTGTAACTGTTGCCTCTCAGAAGATTTACGGAAAATTGCAGATCTCTTGCCACTCTTCCCTGAGCACAAACAAGCTGCCTATGTAGGACCCCTGGAATGCACCCATACATCTCATCTCCTGCGTGCCTTGCCACCTTTACTATCATTTACTGCCTCAACAAGATTCCTCTTTACTTCCATCTTAATTCTTCTCCCTCCACCTATGTTTCAGAAAATACCTAGGATCATTTGTCTTTCATTAACGAAGGGAATGCACTCTGGCTTATGAATTATTGTTGCTTGCTGCATTTCTCATTAATATATAGGTTTTAAACCCTTTTGCCTTCCATAAGCAAATTCTACTTTCTTAGTTCTCTTGGCAAGGCTGAGAAAATGTTTCCACTTTTGTGTCTGTTTCTACTTACCCATTTTCAGTTTTTCTAAGAATCTCTTTTGCTCTTGTTTCCAGACCTTTAATCAATATGCTGTAAAAAAGCAGTGACCAGACTCTTCTTTAAATTGGCTATTTTTTCCTCCTAATGGAGAACATTCTTGTAGAGTTCCTATTTTTCTGTGTTGCACCTAGGAAAAAAGTTACATTTTTCATTGTTCACAATGGATTTTATTTATGACTTAAAATATATTCATTTTGAGAGGCTTTTTTTTTTCCAAGCACTAATGCATTTTTAAACCTCATGGTGGTACACATTTTTGTAATTTCATGAAACCACCTTCAGGTGGTTCACTCCCTCCCAGAGAGCCTAAATACTGGTTCTGAAAGAAACATATTTTGCTCTGGGTATGAATAATGAATAGTAGCATTGTGCAAATTACTTTTATACTTCTGCTTCTGAAGATAAAATGTGTTGATATGGTATGGGTATATACAGACAGACAGATCCATGGGCCCACCCTTTCTGGGTTCCAAATTACAGAAGTTTGATGATTACATTACATTTGTTATCTGCAGTACTGCAGAGTGAGCTTATAAAAACCCAGCTGTCTCTGTGTGCCATAAATCAAAAGTAATGGCCAGATAATCAAAATTATGTTCCAATTCTAGAACATTCATTACTGGTGGCATTGTGTGAAGCAGTTATAAAAACAAGCAATGTGCTAGGATGATTAGAGGGAATTACACTAAAAATGTAGAATCATTACTGGTATGTTCTGACTTGAAGTTAACCAAGAGCAGTTTGCTCAGTAAGGTTCTTTCAAGATAAACTGAGAAATAAACAAAAACCTATCTTTTAGCCTGACCTAGTCAGGAAGCAATATTCAGAACCCTATCTTTCTGAGAACTGATTTTTCCTCATTTGGCAAAATGAAAGTAAACAAGAAAGACGACCAAAAATAGTCAGCCCAACCCTTAAAAAATTCCTCATGGAATGGGAGAGGCAAGTTCAAAGACCTGCTCTGCTGTCATGTTTCATAACAAAGAATTCCAGGCTATTGCCAAGTTTTTTGATCTTCCCAATTTTTTGTGTGACAAAAATTCACACTGACTAGAGACCAGATTATCTGACTGCAGAATGTCTAAGTCCAGGCTCCAACTTAAAGTTAGTTTCTTTGGTGTTTCCTGTTGTTCCTTCTTGGTATGACTAATTAATAAATACTTGCTATACCTAAGAAAAGACTTTAACAACTGAACTACTCTTTGGGATGTAAAAAATCCTGAGGCCATGCTCAGGAACTATGCCTTGGTATTTTATATGCTGAGTGAATGGCATTATTTTGAAACAAATGTGTTTTTCCATGGAAATCTCATGGAAATCTCTAGATTTTATTGTGAAGGAAACTGGTCACAAATCTTTTGCACTGATTCACAAAACTATCTGTTTTCTGGACATTGCCCCTCAGACTTCAGCTATTTGAAGGCAAGACTTAAATGGCAATAAGGTTTTCATATGGGTTGATGACCACAAGGAAACCTTTTGAGCACTAGCCTTCAAGCTTGTCCTTCAGAGGCTGGAAAGCAATTCTTTTTGCTGAATAGCAGTCCATCAGGTCAAGTTCTCATGAAAAATGTTTCCCATTTGAAATTCAGTAGTGTCGCAATAGGTACTGGAGCAGTGCACTGCAGAATGTAGCTGAGAGTGGCAGAACGCAGCCCTTCCAAAGTGGGTGCAGAGCCAACGCTCCTGAGTCAACCAAGATGCTCCCATTGGGGTTGACCCCCCGGCATTCAGCTCAGGGAAACGTTTATGTCTGTATTATTCCTACAGCCATGTGTGATAGCATTGGAAGATAAACAACCTTGAATCACCAGTAATATATGCATGAATACATTTCTTTCAGAAAATACAGAGTAACATAACAATTCCAATTTGTTACCAATTATTGGTTGACTTCCTTTTGAAAAATGTCCTTTAATGACTTCATATTTTTAACAACTCACTGTACTCACTAAGGTGCTGTGTTTGCTGAACTCTGGACTGTGTTGTGATGACAGGTGACCCTGTTTAAATCAGCTTTTACAGAAATCTATTTCAGAACTGAGTGTTTGGAAGAGAATTTTGATGGCAGTTTTGTTGGCTGATGGTCTCAAAGACCACTAGACACTCAGACCTTAAGTAGCGGCCACAGGAATATCAGATCAGCTGCCATTCTAGAGGAGAGGAAGAAGATGATGAAATTAGATTTTAACACTGCTTCACTCATAAGTACAGTAGGAAAAAACATAAAGTAAAATGCTGGCTCCTGCGCTATATGCTGTGTAAGTATTTGTTGTAGGTCTGTGGTCCACCTGCACAGTGATGGCAATTTTGCAAGGATAGGATTCATATTCAGTCTCAAATAAAATACCAAATAAAATTTCTTCTGTGAAGATCATCACAAGGTTATTTGTCCTTTCAACTCACATGAATATATTGTGCTTCTGCATATTTGTGCATCTTATTGTGGGAGAGATTTTCTCCACTACTTGAAAATCCTTAGTGAGGCTTAAGTGTAAGTTTTTGTTAATTGAATATAACAATATTCAATTTTTTAATTGAATATTGTGGGATCCCTGACAAAAAGAAAATATTTGTGAATGTCCACTTAAAAGAGATTATAATGAAAGCAGGTAGTAGATTACGGTAGCACCCCATCAACAACAGCATATAAATTTGCCCACTGCAGACAACTGAAGAGTTTTTTCATAGTAGCAGCATCTTATAGTGACCTTCTTTTAATTCTAAAAAAAGTCAAAATGGGTATAATTTTAGAACTAGAGAAGTAGGGATGGAATGAGCACTTATTCTGTGATCTTGAAGATTTGGGACTTGTGACCCCCTCAGTGAAAATAAAATTGCTAATGTCAACCTATCTTTGGCAGACAGCACCTCGCATTGATTTTATACATAATTCAGCACAATTGACAGCCTTTTCAGGACAAGCTGGAGACTGATATGTTATGGAGGGTAAATTGCTTCTCCCTTCTGTAAAAGGAGGTCTCTAGGGGCCATGATTTGTGTTTAATGGTGTAAAGAGTTGGAAGTGTGAAGAAGTTGGACTATGTTATGGCTGATGTGAAGATACTCACAGTAAAGCAGTAAAAAACTGCCTCCACTGAATTTATTATTCTCCAAAGATATAAAAAGAAACCCTTTTCTCCCCACTGTCTTGCCCCAAACTGTAGTCAAAGAAGTGAGAGTGCATTACCCACGCTTAGTTTTGCACAGGCAGTACCAGATACATTATCTGTGCAATCAGCTGGCAACCCAGCCATGGTTATGGGAAGCTATGGGAAACAGTGCAGCAACCTTCCTGCTGGTGCTCTTCTGCTTTTATCACTTGTTGAATTGCTCAGAGAATGAGCAGCTGTGGGGTAAACCTGAGCATAAAACTAAAATTTATTCTTTTTCTCTAACTGTGTCTGACTTGCCACCAGGGCTCCTGAATGGTTTTTCTGCGATCTTTCCAGGATAAGAGCAAGTTCACAAGAACTTCATGAAGTAGCTGCAAATCTCCAACCTCCTTCACACCACAGGAACATTTTTATTATCCCCAACTACCCTCCAAGAGGCTCCTTGTACAGTGTCAGGAGCAGGCATATATGAAATAATAAGACTAAGGCTGCAATTTTTTTTTACTTAATTGTCTCTTAAAAAAATCTTTCGACCCCACAGAGCACCACCTTTGCCAAAGAGCTGGTGCACAGCTCTCCTCTTGGTGGCCACCCGGACTGTCCTGTCTCTGGCCACCGTGGACTTTGTTCTGGGCCAAAACCAGAACAGAACAAACTTCTGTTCCTGGGCTGGATGTCTTCAGAATCACCACTGTTAATCTGAAGTACTAGCAAAACTGTCTTGCAGTTAGGAACAACAGTAGCAGAGACACATTTTCCTATCTTATTTTCATTTTTTTGTTGTTGTTCTGTTTATGTGAGTCACTGACGCACACAGTCTGTATTCATTGATGGTATGCAAAATTCAGTGCATGTAAGAAACTATTCTTGCAGTGTAATCAGATAATTAGATGTTTTGTTGCTGTCTTGTGCTGTTTAATATAAAGTATTTGAATGACAATATGACAGCTACTTTCCAGCAAACTTTACAGGCTGCTTGTTGCAAACTGCAAGTTAACTTTAATTGGGTGTCCTGAGATTTGCTACCAGGAAGGTAATAACCTCAGCACAATAGCACAAAGCTGCATCTTTTCACTGTTGTCAGTGTTGTAAATAAAGGCTAATTTTCCAACAGACTCGCTCTTTCTTCAGCGATCAGGTTTACCAAAAGAGGTAGACAGAACCTTATTCTGTAATTTCTGCAGACTGTAATATGCAAAGACACGAGCAACCCAAGTGGTGTTGTGTGTGAATGAGTGTATGGGGTTGGGGACTGACAAAGGAGAACTACGTTTTGAAATAACAACATGAATTTTATTGAAAAAGCATTGAGTTGTTTGCCCTTTTATTTAGCCTTTATGATAGCAAATAGAAATGATTTGGCTTGCCAGCCAGACTTGGAAATGTGGAGGTAGAAAAAAAGGCAGCCCAGAACCTCAGTGTAATTTTGTGTCAAATGAGGTTTGGATCAAACTCAATGCAATTTATTTTTATATACTGTCCTCCATGCAGAGTATTACAAAGCGGTTTACAGGGAGAGTTAATCATCAGAAGCTAAAGGGAAAAGTAAGGTTTTAAAAGCCAAAAATAATTTGGTAGCAGGGAGGAATCATGGGAGCTTTTATTGGAGTGAGAGAAATGAGAAAAGTTCCGGGTAGAGCGCTTTTTTTCTGGGTTTTGGTAGGCAAAGTCCTGTATTCAGTTGTGTCAGAAAATGACACATTCTTTTTAATGACACTACTTTTGAGGAGCTCATCTTGTCAGAGAACCATGTCAGTGTCACCCAACCTGAGACTTGTTCCAGTTCTGCTCTAAAGAGCTGCCACATAGACTTCTTGCCATAAATAGGGAAGAATATTACTGAGGTAGAGCTTCATGCACTGCAAGAATTTCTCCTTTTTTTTTTTTTTTTAATGAAACCTGGTATCCTCAAAATATCATCAACTCTATCCATTTTGAGGTTGAATTTAAAAAATATTAAAACAGAATGCTGCTATTTTATTACGGTCTTATGGATGTGAATACACAGACACACACCTGCAAATGTATTTAATATATACTAATTTATTAATAAATTAATACTACTTAATATTTTATATATTGGGACAGATTCTCTGATCTCCTGCTTCAGTTTTGCATAACTGCTAAAACCACTCAGGCTAAGCTAATTTACACTAGCTAAGAATTTTATTTATTTCACTTGCTATATGTATCATTCAATTAGTGGCTCTCACTATGAGGTTTTAGTGATGCAGGATGTAGAAGGAGCAACATAGTAACCACGTCTAGCCCCAAAATTATGTGTACCCTTGGAGTCACCACTCCCTAGCTGGCTTTCCCTCCAGACTCTCCTGGGCACTCCAATGAACAGTGCTTTCCAGACCTTCAAAACACTTCAGGCAAAACAGAATTTTCACCTCCTTGGTCTTCTTCTTTCTCTGAGAATGCCCTTCCTTGAAAGATCAAAATAATTCCTCCTGCTCTCCATGTTATGTTCACTGGTTGATCTTTGTCTTACACTGACAGCTCAGCCTGGAACATACCTCAGAAAGCAAGAGGAAAAACAGGTGTGAATGCTTTCAGTTTGGTTTGGTTAGCTTAAAATTTTAATCAAGCCAAACATTTGTTGCTTGTCAAATACTCCAAATTCTTCCAACATTTGTATTTATAAAGTGGCCTGTCAAAGGATTGATGTATGAGTGTCAGCTTGATGGGGGGACTGGGTCCTACCAGAGCCTGGAAGCTGTTCAGCCGCTTTTCAGAAGGGAAAAGAAGGTGTGAAATAGTCGGGATCAATTACAGTCCCACCGTAAACAGAGAAAACGAAAGGGAAGAGGTGTAAATCTGCCCACAGTGACGGGTGTACAGCAAGGCAGGGGGCTGCCTCTTAGACAGCCCTTGCCAGGAGAGGAAGCAGCCCCCCGTGCTGTACCCTGCTGAGCTTCTTTATTCATTCCCATGTGTGAGTTGGAATGTGCTTCATTCTCACTGACCAGAAGCATGGGGTAGGGTATTGCAGTAGAAAACTATTAGTCTAGATCACAGAATAGGTAAGAGGATGCAAAATGCTTTTTCCATTTGTCAGTCATTCATTAAGGGGGTCATTTTAGGAACCACTGACTGTAGGAGATGCTATGCCTCAAGCTTCCTTCAAGAACACTTCTAAAGAATATTTTGATTCTATTCATCATTTTCCTAAATGACAACCTCTAACGACACAGTCTTTACACAAATGTAACTTCACAGACCTTGGTATTCACATTTATTACTGTGAGGCAAATGTTGAGCCCACGACCCGTCCATGTAAGAGAATGATGATGACATTAGATGGTGTGTGATACTGTGTTACAACACTTGTGAGTTATCATAAAAGCATCCTCTGGATGTTAAATCTCTTCCTAGTTCAAACTTCTTTTTCCTGCTAAAAGCAATTTTTGTCTCACCACCTACCCAAAGCCTGAAGGTGCTAAGATTTTTTTCTCATTCACACATTTTCACTTAAAAACAGGGGTGCCTATTACAAAAGTTTGCAGCAGTAGGGAAACAATAAAGTTTGGCTGTGAAATTTAAGTAAGGGAATGCTTACAATGAATTTTCTATTTCAGAAACTTCAGAAAACTCTTGCTGCCTCATATTTACTCTGTGATCACGCAAATCTTCTTGTGAAGTCAAAGATGCACAAAATGCCTCCATTTTCGTTTATGTCTATGTTCTTCTGGTATTTCAGCCTTTGCTTCCCTGTACCCTATATTTCCTTTGCTTTTCAAACTCATGAACTTCCAGATTCATCTGTATCTAGTACAAACAGATCTTTAGGAAATTGGTAGAGCTGTGAATTACCTGTTCAGGAGGACAAGTTGGTTTTCTTGGTTTAACAAGAAAACAAGACGCTTGCATTAGATTTTGCTCTTAACCTTCTACTTTTCTCTTAAGAGTCAGCTCATAGTATTTTGATACCAGTGACAAAAAAACGGATTTCTAAGATTTTCAAAGGTGTTCTTGATAACCACCACATTCCAAGCCAAATACTCTTTTGAAATCTTAAAAATATATATGTATGGTTTATGCTGCATGATTTTGGTAGCAGGGAGGGCAGCAGGTGTGGTATCTCTGAGAAGAAACCAGGAGCTGACCCCATGTATGCCAGAGACATTTCCAGCTGGCTCCAAAGAGGATCTGCTGCTGCTCAAACCTGAGCCCCTCAGCAACGCTGGTGGTGTCTCTGTGATAACATATTTACAAAGAGTGAAAAAACATGGTGCAGCAGCTGTGTGAGAAAGGGGAGTGTGAAAAATGTGCAAAAGCAGCCCTACAGACACCAAGGTGAGGGAGGAAGGAGGGGAAGAGGTGCTCCAGATGCTGGAGAAGAGGTTCTCCTGCAGCCTCTGGAGGAGGATGTAATGGAGCAGGCTGTCCTCTTGCAGCCCATGGAGGACAAGCCCTGAAGGAAGCTGCAGACAATGGAAAGAAGCCCTTGCCAGGAGCATGTTGTCTGGAAGGAGCTGCTGTCCTCGGGCACCCATGCTGGAGCTGCTCTTGAAGAGCTGTACACCATAGGAGAGACCCCATGATGAAGCAAGAGAGGAGAGCAGAGGAGAGAGCAGCAGAGGTGAAATGTTATGGACTTACCACAACCCCCATCCCCCATTCCTCTCTCCCTGCTTCCTCCAATAAAAGAGTCAGCAGTGGGGGAATGAAACTGAACCTAGCAAGAAGGAGGGATAGGAGAAAGTGTTTTAGTTTTGTCTGTTTTTCTCTACTCTAATTGGCAATAAATTAAATTCATTTTCCCCAGGTGGAATCTGTTTTGCCTGTGACAATAATTGGTGAGTGATCTCCCTGTCTGTATCGTGACCCTTATTTTCTCACCCATCTGTTGAGGAGGGATAGCAAAAGTGCAGCTGGGTAGGCACCTGGTGGCCAGTCAAGGTCAGCCCACCACAAAAACATATCACCAATAATATTTGAGTGGCAGTATCACGGCATCATTAACTTTTTCAAACATATACAGAAAGAAACGCACACATTTCTCCCTTAGTTCTCTCAGCTCTCTGCAGCATTAATAGAATAGTGAAATATCCCAGGAATTTTGCAACTTCAAGGATTTGAGAGAGGAGAGGCCAAGAAAAAACAACCCTGAAGGGAAGCTGATGAAACATAACAAGGAGATTGAATAGGTTTAAAAAAACAGCAAGTGGTTTAGAACTGTAATGAGGAAAACAACCCTCTGGTTCAAAAGCAACTGCTTTCTTGTCCATTTGCAGGATAATCAATATCTCATCCTAAAACATCTGTGAGCAAATATAAAAAAAAGAAAGAATACGTATTCTGGAAAAGATTTGCTGACCAAGCCCAAGTTTCATCAAATAGAAGCATAAATAACTTCAAAATATTGATAATGATTCTTAGGGAAAAAGAGCTGAATAAACAGCACTGAATAAAATGTGAAATTGCATTTTATCTTTCTGTTTTCTTGTAAAACTCTGTGCTAGCAGACCTGGACTGTGTCTGCCTCTAGCATTTGATCAGAATTCTATCTCAGTCAGCCTTTTTTATTTCCCTGCCTTATTTTAAGCATAATTATCAGATTGATAAATATGTGCATCAAGCATAACATTAGCAGAGCCTGTGTTCTGAATTACTGTGGGATTGTTGCTTCTAGGGAGCAGAGACAGTTTAGGACCAGAAAATGAGCATGTTTCACTGAATGGATTATCTTTTTCAGCTAATAATAGTTCATATCAAATACAGTTTTGTGAAAGATAGAGACCAACTTGCACACTCTCTGTAAAAAAAAAAAAAAAAGTGGAAAAGGTTCTCTACAGAACTCACATATTACGAAATCAATTTTGCCTTAAAGGACAATTTTCAGAGTAGTTTCAGTCCTAAAGTAGGTCTGTATGTTGCTGGGCTCCTTATATATTTATATCATAGTGAGCAGTACAAGGACCCAACAGTGCTCCCATTTAGGGCCCTACGTAAAATGCAGCTTAAACTCACAGTAATGATAATGGAGACTGGATTGTTCACATCCTGAGAATTTTTGTCTTGAAATTTCCCATTAGATCTTACAATATATTAGTTTCAACTAAACATCTAACTCTTCCAGGACATCAAGGCACTTGGTCTTTGTAGCTCCATTATAAATTGTTGTTGAATCTGATTTTTTTCTCCACTTTCCACACCAATACTCCTAAAAAATATCATCTCCTCCTTGGTACCAGAGGAGAGGTCCAGAGACCTTCCTCAAGGTAAGCTTAGCTTTGCTATTTTTAGCAATATTTCAGCCTGTTTCTGGTAGAGGGCAACAACTTTACTGCCATGAGAGAAAAGGATGAGCTGTCTGAAACAACATGCTACGTCCAACAAGCTCAAATCTGTACACACTCTAGCATTGGACACCATAATGGGATAGGAGGGTGGTTATCAGCAGAGCTAACTTCATGCTTCTTCATGGAGTGCTCCTTCCCTCTGGTTTTTATTATCTCAGATGGGCAGTGACAACAGTTCAATAGTGTCTTCCAGCTCCTCAGTGTCTGCAGCACTGAGCTGGCTGATGGGGCACAGGTGCTGGCTGAGAGCTGAAGGCTGCCCAAAAAACATGAGAAAAAGAAGTTTCTGAAAGAGACCTCTGTGGGCCAATCACAGATCTATTTTGAGTCTCAAAAATGTGTTTTAAGCTGCTTAATCTAATGAGTGCAGTGTTTCCAGCCTAAGCCTTTCACAGGGCCATTATGCTCATGTATTCATAGAATCATGGAATGGCTGGAGTTGGAAGGGACCTTAAGGAACATTTGTTTTCAAGCCCTCTGCCATGGGCAGAGACACCTCCCACTGACCAGGTTGCTCAGACCCCCATCCAACCTGGCTTTGAACATTTCCAGGGATGGAGCATCTGCAACTTCTCCAGGCAACCTCTACCTTACCAATCTCACAGTAAATAATTTCTTCCTAATATACAATCTAAACTTATCCTCTTTCAATTTAAAGCCATTCTCCTTTGCCCTGCAACAATCTGCCCATGTAAGATATCCCTCTCCAGCTCTCTTGTAGCCCCTTTAGGTACCAGAAAGCTAAACAATTGTATCTGGAGGCTTTAAATGGTCCAGCTGCAAAGCCCTGGACAGGTATGAGCTGCAAGATTGGGGGAAAAAGTTTTCTGGTTGTGCTGCAGTCACATACAGGACTGTTTTTTAGAAGGTTTCAACTTCTCCCTTTACTGGGTAAGGAGATGACATTTTTTAGCAAAGAGATACTGAGCATTTTCAACCAATGGGAAACTGTTCACAAGCTTGTGTCCCTGACTCAAAGCATTGCCCTGTGTTACAGAAAAGAGAATACCTAATAATGCTCTTCCTGCTCCAAAAGGGTTTTGCATTGTATGTAGGTTACATTCAGAAACTGCACAGACTTTGGTTGCTTGTGCAACCCTACAGACTGTATTACTGCACATGTTTTCCAATTATCCAACTTCTGTGAGAACAGAAGGTCAGCAGACCATCCTAGATAAATATTTTTGTCACCTTGTGCTTGATAACTAAGCTTTCCAAAGGGTAAACAGCCATGATTTCATCATCAATCTTGGAATGACAAGGTTCTGAAGTGCATGGAGTGCATGACATGTTGCTCCAATACCAGGGGCAGAAGATGAACATTGACAAATGGTGCAGAGGGTAATATTTTGATTCATTATTTGCATAGGATCTTATTGGTGATGCCTGAGAGCTTTGATAAATGCAAAGATTAAGATACAGAATTTAGACTCAAAAAATTATGGTTTTGTTGCAGCTCTGGCAAGAAACGTGGATGGAAGAGAGTATTGAACAGTACAAAAAGACAAAATTCTCTAAGAAAGTAATTCCAAATGCAATAATAAACTAATTAAACACTGTTAGAAATATAATGAAACTAGCAGGCTCCCACAGGCAAGCCACTGTCTTAAATAAGTATTTTAATAATCCTCCTGTGGATTTTGGTGCAATTTTGTCTGACCTTTATTTAAAGACCACCAACACAGCAATTGAATAAGATTGGCCAATCTGTGTGAATTCTCTTTAACCTGGAGTCAGTTTTTCTTTATTTTGTTGCCTATTTTTTCCTCTTTGCTTTTAAATACAGCTGTCCTTTAAGGGGACTTCTTTTCTTCATCAAAATCTGCTGCATTTTTCTGTCTTCCTGTGGCTATTGGTCTCTTGCTTTGTTCTCCCTAAAGCTTTTGTAGTCAGCTGCTGATATTTAGATTTTTTTTTTTTTGTTAGAATCAGCTTTTAAAAACAAATTTTCTTTTCAGCACTCTTAGAAATTAATTTGATACCTATTAAGAAAATAGAGGACTGAATTCACTCCCTGTATAGCCACAATCACATTCAATGTGCCTTGTGGGAGGAAATTTTTTGTCCCCTAGCAGTGCTGCTATACCTGGAGCAAGAGTTGAGTCTCCATGCTGAGACTGATGGAGGTAGGGGATCCATCCTTGGGTGTGCAATTCTGCCTTGTAGAGTGTAAGATCTGTGCTTTCGAACAAGGACAGTTGTTGCAATGCTAGATGAGCCAAATTGAAAATACATGCACAGCTGAGCATGGACAGTAAGTCTCCTCCTAGATTTCCCCTTCAAAAGAAAGAAGGTGGTCCTTCCCTCCAATATCAAACACTGTTCCAAGTTTGACAAACTGCTGCTGACAACCATAGCCACCACAAACAAAAATGATCTGTCAAAAAGTAAGAGGTTTTGGAGTAGTAGTTCTTCAGCCCTAATTCATCCTTTTAAATAACAGGGATATATACAGCTGCTTTGCTGTCAAAGACATGAAGATTTGGAAGGTACCTTTTCTTCCTCCCACATTTAGCATATGTTTTAGCCATGCATAAGACTGTTCCAGTGTGGAGGAAACATAAGAGGAGGAGGAGGGGCAGGGAGGAGGCAAAATTTTCTTCCTTTCTGAGATGCAATCTGAAGTGATTCTAGAAATACTCACTTTAGCTGTATATATTTTTGAAGATAAGACTTGTTCATATCAATCAAAGCAGAGTGGCAGCAACCAAGTGAATTGCTTCAAGTAGTTCTGCTTTTCACAGTCTGATGCAGCCCTTTGATATGTTTGCAGAGGGGCTCTAATGTCACAGGCACAGCTGGTTTCCCACTCAGCTATCACACTTAACCGTGGGGGGCTCTCCTCCACTGCAGGTGCCTACAACATCAGTACCAGAGGTACTCCAAAGGCCCTGGGTTTTCTGTGGGCCCATTGCCTCTCCCATTTTACCACCATCTTACTAAGCTGATAAATAAACTATTCATGAGGTTTCTTTTTTTAAAACTTCATTACTCAGTTCCAGCCACTGGTGATTCCAAAGGAATGATATCTTGGGAGCCAGCCATTTTGCATGAAGTTATTGGAAATCTGTTAATGGGAGAGGTAAGCAAAGAAAGGTGGTGGAACCAGGAGAGACCTGGACAAAAAACGGAAAGCACTGGATGACATCCAGGTAGAAAGTGATGCAGAGTTAGTCGTCTGAAGAAGCAGAGGGTGAGAGCGGGATGTGAAATTCCAATTTTCTGCTTTCTGAGCTCATTTTAACCTGTTATACACAGTGCTGCAACTGTTAGACCTACTAAGCCATTTTCTCTGACACCAGTGCCAACCATTCCATTGCTTCCAATCCCATTGTGGGAATACAGCTAGGCTGATATAAAATAACTTTAGCCTAGAAAGCAACATTTTGAAGCACTTAATTTACATTTTTTGAAGTGTGCTTTGTGGATGAACAGTTTTTGTTGACATTTCTTCGAGTTTCAACTAGAACTGAAGAATATCTAGAGTTCTGTTAAGATTAGGTAAACTCTAAAACATCAGAAGAATTCTAGAACTGTTTTTCTGCCTTGAGTAAAACAGAAAACATAGAAATTCGTATTTTAGTAGCTACTCTTTTTATTTTAAATTTATGACTAGAGGAGGTTTGGTGGCAACATTTTTAGCAAGTTCTGACCGTATATGAATTGTTTTGTATCTCCTCGCTCAGCATAAGGCGAATTAAGAGGTGTCTGTATATAGTTTTTATCTATACCTGTTGAGAGTGCACAGCCAGTAGTTGTCACAGAGAATGGTTTGGTTATGTTTGTGTGTCCAATGCTAACTGTTCTGGAAGCAATGTCTCTGTATCTGCCATAAGCAGTGCTGATCATCATTCGAGGTCTGAATATTGAACAGGTCAGCCCTGGGACTGATGTAGAACCATGCCATTCCTGTCTCTCTTGGCTTGAAGAGAGGAGGCTTCAGCCTTGAAATGCAGGATCCGCCCTCTCATGAGTACTGCTGAAATTCCACATGGAAGGAATCAGGACCACTGTCCCCTGTGATGGAGAGTGGCAAACTCGGGTGGCCAAGTAAGTGCAGCTCACAGAAATAATGGCACAGAGAGTTTTCAGTTCTCTGATAGGGAGATCTGAAGCACCTTCAGATATAGTAAGCAAATTAGCCTCCAAACATGTAAAGGCACAAATCAAGGACTAAGCTTGGAGAAAGCCTGGGACATGTTCAAGGCAGGACTTTCACACACAGGAAGGAAAATAAGGCCTCTTTTCTTAAGAGCATTGTAAGTTCTCTACAGTATGACATCATCATCAAGTAGGTACATCTATGGGTGTGTTCAACTGCAAATTTAGCAAGAGAAGCTTGTGCATGCCATGCAGCCACACTCTCACAGGCTGCTTATACCTTCCCACCTGAAAGCTGCTCTTTGGAATGTTGTTTTATCACTTCTTCCCAGCAGCTGTGTAAATCCTACAGTCTGATATTTTGGCACAGGAGAAAGGACTTGAAGAAGAGGAGGTGTAGAGTACACTAGTCATTCAGTGGATAAATGTGTCAGCAGTGGAGTGCATTGAAAATGATGTCTCTGGGAAGAGTGCTAAGAAAAATAGATATACTCTGGTGGTCTGTAGTTCCTCAAGAAGCTTTTTCAGTGCCCCCATCAAGATGCTGCAAAACAAAGAATTTACATTTTTGGGACAGAGAAACTGGGAGTGAGGTATCATCATGACAAAGTGTTACAGAAACCCGTGCAGTAGTTCCCACCTTCCTCTGGTTTTAGCAGGCAGACAGACACAGCTAGTTTATAATTGGCCTTTCTTGAAACTCAGAGGCAGATCCCAGATTGTGACTGCCATTCAAAAATCCTGCAGCACACAATCAAAAGAGTATGGAAAAACTGCCATAATCGACACATCCATACAGTGGCCATTTACAGTGCCAGAAAAACTAAAGTCAATATAAGAGGCCTGCCAAGTTGTTCAGAATGAATGCAAATTCACACACACACATATTCTCAAGTGTTAGAAACATCAGATATGGCAAAAAAATAAATAGATTGCACTAAAAAATGGTCATCAGCCTCTCTCAAAGCAATTTAGGCTAAATTCAAGATGCAGATGCCATAATCTCCACTATGATCTCCTGTAAAGATTTGACAGAGGTGGGTGCTTTGTTGACTCTCCTTGCACAAGGTCACAGAGCTGACTGTATGCTGTTAATGACATTGTGAAAAGAAAAAAAAAAAAGGTAATCAGAAAGAAAGGCAGGCTTTACATGACTCCCTCACTCACCTACCCAATTAAAATTGTGCTAGTTGAAAAATCATCAGGCATTCACTATAACGGCTGTAGATACTTGGAAAAAACCCAGTGGGATCCTAGTACTTTAATCATACTATTGATCTCCCTTTACCTATATTATTATGGTATTCTGGATTTTTTTATTATTTTTTACACAACCTGTTAAGATTTTGCATTCAGTTTCTTCATAAAACACAGAGGACCAAATCTGTGCTCTTTTGTACAGTCACACACAGCCCACACAGCATTTAAGTGACCATCATTTTGCTGGTCATGTCATGTGTGGGTGGCAATATGTAGAATTATCCTTTAAAGGCTAGTATCCCTAAGTTAACTCAGGATGGAACAGTAGACTAAAGTAAATAGTTATGTTCTATTTAATGTTTCTCAGAAAAACAAAAATCTATGATAAATTACAGAAATGACATAATGACCATGGAGATAGAAAATGCATAACTGAAATGCATTGTTTTAGTGCACCTGGTTTATGTTTTGAAGAACTAGTTCACTATTTCATATTTCTGACACACAGAAGTCTCTGTTAAACATCCAGACCACCTATTTCTTCAATTAAGATGTGAGAGCTAGCAGTGCATATTTTGTGGCATTTTTAATAAGCCCTTTAGCAGGCCACAAAAGATCAAAACCAAGAAGTAATACAGTTTTACTAGGAGGTTGTTCTGGCATTTTTACATCATGTTGAGTACATCAGAAAACAAAGCCAGTTTGAGAACAGTTCTGTTCCTCCTAATGCACCAAACAGGGCCTGAAATTATTCACTTTAAATTCACTGAAAAAGCCCCATTACGTTTAATGTGTTGCATCAATTGTTGTTGACTAAAATGTCAATATTTACAGTTGCCACCAGGAAACATCAAACTGTCACAGCACTTGCCTTTTGACAGCAGAAAACTAGCTCTCCTTGGTTAACACCACATGGAAAGCACTGGGAATTGCAGTCACAGTAGGGATAACAAAACGCTTGATGAAATCCAGGCACTGAAATCCACAGTGCTTTTCTCTTCAGAGGCACTCCTAATGCAATAGGTCTACAGAGGCACAGTAAGTAACTCCCACATCAACTTCTATTACATAAAATAATTAAGTCTACATCAATGATTTGGAAAAGAGGCCGTTGCTACAGGATCAATGTTGTGCACTTTGAAGAAGAACGAACCTGAGCTGTAACATGCCATTTATTTTCCATAAATGCTTTGCTTTTGCCTTGCTGTTCTTGCATCTGCAGGAGCCCATTATCCTGCATAATATTCTGTTCCATTGACAATTATATCTTATTTCTGTCCTTTAAGTAGCCGCTGCTTTGAGGATCTCTCATTATGTGATGCAATTTTCATCACTGAACCTCCTTTAACTTTTACTGCCAGGAGTACATTTTTAGATTAACCCCTGCAAGTATCCAGAAACACCAGCTCGGAGTCAGCAATCTGATAGAATTTTGATGGCTGAACAGGATGATCACTGCACAGAGCTTGGGAACCAACTGATTTGTATTTAAACTGTCAGCAGGGACAATAGAAATCCCAGGACTCAGAAGAAAATGAGTAGATTTAGGCTTTTCCCACATGCTGTGTTCTCAATAATACAAGCTTTCACTAAAAGAAAAAAAAAAAGAAAAAAAGAAAAAAGAAAAAAAAAAAGAAAAACAACAACTTCTAGCCCTTCCAATTGCAAGAATAGTCTTCACTAAGTAAATCCCATCGCTGCTGTTTTGTTGAGTCTGCAGCTAGCCAGACTGAAACAATAGCACCCAAAGAGCCCACAACTCCCTGGTTGCATCTTAATGGGCTGTTTGTTAACTTCAAAGCTGACCATTTAAATGCTAACATTATTAGGCAAGTAATACAAAACATAAGCACCCAGCTTGAATCATTAGCGCTTAATTGCCTAACATTTTCTCTTGTTTAATCTACAGCACTGTGCAAACTGGTCTTAATTTTGGTTTTGAACAGTGGAGCACTCACGGTTATGTTGTCCTGTGTGGAGGGACACGTGAAGAAACAGCAAAATATTTGGGTTTGCAAAAACCCGTGTCTTTTAATGCCACAAGCAATGCAACTCTACGCTGAAGTTTTCTTTTTTTTTTTTTTTTTTTTTTTTGTATTTAGGTTCTTTTCCTTGACTAGGATGCTTGTTACCTACTCTGGGCAAGGGCTGTTGTTAAGAAGTGAAGATTCAACTGCTAATGGAAGAGTTCAGAGTTGTTTCCTCTCTTCTTTCCTTGAGCAAATGGGAAAAAAAGCTCTTTCTACTGCTTTTTCAAGGTGGTGTAAAGGTCACTGACAATAGCTCCCCTATAGATGCCAATGTGTGACATTTTGCCTGAATACAACAGAAACATGATAAGCTATGGAAAAATTCAAATTATTTTCTAAATAAAGCTGTTGCTGAAACGTGACTTGTTCTTAAAATAAAGTACAGAATTCAACTCTTATCTTCAAATCTTATCTGAAGCTTAAACATGTCCCCTGAATATAAAAAACCACAATAACAAAGTGAAGTAACACAAATAATTTAAAACATATACAATGAAACCTGGACAAAAACTAATAGACAAATATCTAAACTCATGATTAAAGTGATGATTTGAAGTTTCAGTTTTTAGCAGCTGAGTTCCAGCCTGGTGTGTGAGGATGGAAGTTCCATCAAAACCACCCTCACCAAAAAATAATCCCCAAACTCCTTTTTTCTTACTGAGAGACACCTTGCTGCTTGTTTTCAAGCATTTCAGAGGTAATGAGAAAGATGACAAAAGCAAGCAATTGTGGTGTATTTTTAACATTTTGTCCTCTGAGACTTCCATTCTGCTGTTCACTTTTTTTTTTCTTTTTTTCATGCTTCTATCGTGTCTGGTCCTCATTGTTAAAAAAAAAAACAGGAGGGTTTCTTTTGATCTGGGAATTTTTTTCTAACCCAAAGAAAAAACATAATGAAAACAACATTCCAGTTTCTCTCCAAGGTAAATTCACTTTGACCAACACCATTTCCCTCTTGAAGTTAAGACTTTTACTTCCAGGTAAATCTACCTGGAAGGAAATATTCCCCACTGGTGATACCTCACTGGGTGCCCCATCACTTCCCTGCAGTTCAAAATGAAACTTTTTTGGTTTGAAAAGAAGCCTTGAGTTAGATGGACATATCAAACCCACGTATGCAGTAGAACAAATCTGTCAAGTAACAGGTTTAAATATTTTTTTTTTACATTATATTTTCACTCAGAGATTAATTTATGGGAGATTATTTTATATTAAACCTGTAAAGCTCCCTGGATTCACCATTACACAATGTTAGTCTGTGAGCATTACACTGGTCCATGTGAAGAATTTTGTCTCTGGACAAAGAAAACATTACTAGGCAGATTTACCAATAGATTTACCAAAAGAGTCACAAGGTGGAGATTCCAGCCATCCTTCAAAAGAAGCCAAAGAAGATTGCTGTAAAAAAATTTGAAATTGGTGACTGCAAAACTGGAGTTTGGACAAGAATTCAGGCAGATATAAAGCAAAAAGGATGGAAAGGCAAAAGATAGGATGCTAGCAAGTGGACAGCAAACTTATTTAAGTGTTTCTTTATCCCTGGCTGCCTGTAGACCTTCTCCTTCCTCTCATCCATAACAAACAATCAAACAAATCCCTCTATCATTCTGTAGCAAGTTACACTGCATGGCAATCACTTTTCCCGTTCTCAGGCATGGCTTTCTAAAACATCTTATGTGGTTCTCCTGGAGAAAATATGGGCTGGAGTTTTGCAAACCAATCTCAGGCTCTGGTGGTTTGGCCATTTTCATTACACTGACATCTTCAATCCACTCTTTTCTAAACACAGTCATTGGAACCTTATGAATCATCTTCTTGTAGAGTAGCATAATATTGAGATGCAGTAATGGAGGGTGCCAGCAGATGGTGACATATGTAAATTTCTATAAAGATTATGTGTAATAAAAGAGTCTTTAGAAGATGCAGATACTTTATGTATTTCTGCTTCCATTTCTTGTAATGCTCAGGGAAAAAAAATCTTCCTTTCATTATTTCTATCTTGGCCTGCTACAGCTGGTGGCAGCTGTTTGGGGACCTATTTCAACCACTCAGATAATTTTGTTTGGCATTGATGCCTGGGTAGCTGCTGCAAACCATCTTGGAAACTCCTACAGAGTGTGTCTACATAATCCTTTTTTGCTGAGGGTTGTTTGTTGTTTTGTTGCTTTGTTTTTGTTGCTGGTTTTTTTTTTTTTTTCTTTTCTTTTTCCTTTGGAGAAATTATTACCAAGTGCACTGTTTACTGTTTATTGTCGATATCACAGGGGAGCCAGAATGCAAAATAGATGGCTGTAATAGCCACAGGGTAGCATACTGGGGACCAGCAGAGGAGAAATGCTAATCACATTGCCATTTCCTGGCCCATATGGTCAGGGCTTCAGAACACGAGGGTTTGAAATGCTATTATGAGTACAAGCTAATACCAGTTCTAGAGAGAAGACTTTGGCAAACCTATTACCAACTCTCTTAAACTGCACCTCACAAACAATTTAGGGTAGCCATTCATCCAGAGAAAAGAAATACAGCTCTGGGCTTGCTGAACTCTTCTCTGAGTTGATCTTATAGGAGGGAAAAACTTTGAAAAGTCACATTAGTGGTTTTCTTGGCAAAACCTGTTTCATCTGTTCTGAAGGAATGACTTGCTCAAGCAGCAACCCTGTCCTTGTATCCCATAGAGGTCTAGCTCACTCACTCATTGTAAAAACCCCTTTTGGCCACAGAAGGCATTAATGCCCCAGCTGTTATTGTCTCCCATCCACCAAAGGCTATCACCCCAAAATAGAAAGGGCCATGTGTTGCCACACCAGTCCTCTCCAGCAATCTTTCCAAACCTTCCTCTCTGGTGCATCAGATGAATATGTAAGGACTGTGAAGTGGGTACCACCGAGGGACAGGAATGTTCTCTGAGGCTTTGGGGTGGACAACTGGAGGGCAGGGCAGGCAAGTGGAGGCACCAGTTTGCCATCCCATGGCAAAAGTGGTCCCAGCTCTTCTGCTGGGGCTTTGCAAGGCTACGGTGGTGCTGCCTACAGGGCTGTTCTTCTGTGTTACCACTAACAGGTGCCATTCTCAAACAGTGAAGAAAGTAAAGCAGTAGCCTGTGGTAGCTGGGAAACTGATACATTCTGCTGAACCAAAGAAAAGTTTGTATTCCTACCAAACATTATCCCACATATTCAGAGCAGGGAGAGGAAGAACTTGAGGACAGTCAGTAAATAATGGAAATGGACTATGGCAGTATACAACATTAAAGTGACCAGAATGGAAATAATTTTATTTTCAGACATGGTCAGAGTCAGCAGTGCTCACAACCTGTGCACAGTCCTAATGTGAATCAGGCTGCTGTGAATTCACTTTCCCTAGTCAGCTACCCTTCATTGCCCTAAAAGGTGGTCCTTTTCTGGAATTAAGCTCTACTGGCCCCACAGCTACCTGATATGAGTAAGAGGTATCCTCAAAACTTCTTTTCTCTTCAGGTTCCTACACCATGCAGTCTCCTTCAGGCTACATTTCATTTGGTCAGGTGATGGGAACAGAAAGTCCTCTCCATTTCTAGGTAGCCCTAGGAGATGCAGGTGTTTCTCCATCCAAGAGCACAGAAGAGCTAGCCACTGCTGCCACTTTAGCATAGTGGTCACAGCAACTCTTCAGAAAAGATTGGCTTTGAAAACCTGGCCTTAAATGCTTGTAAGGTGTGAAGAAGGTCAGATTTAGAAGAAACTATGGTGATCTAAATCCACCTCTATTATTGTGGAGTGAGTAATTTTCAGTCTTTGGGATTAAATTTTCCTTAATAATACGAAGTGTATACTTTCAGCTCTGGGATTATTCTGTCTGGAAAGATGCTTCCTTGCTATGCAGTCACTTCTTACAGTCTTTTGTATCTCTAGTTTGACTGTCCCTAAATGGCATTTACTCACAAAGACATTGTTACATAGCGTGTGCTCTTCTGCCCAGCAAGCTGCATGTCCATTATCACTGATATTTTTATACTACTCATCATGACCTGAGCAGCTGTAGATTATCCTGAGATTTTACCTCAATGTATATTTTTTCCTGCATCAAAGACTTGTCACTTTCTATTTATGGCCCTTTGGGGTTGGCATTTTTTGCTGCATAATCTTGGGAATCAAAGACACACATACACACAAAGTTGTTTTCTGTAACAGGCAAGTTACAGAAAAACATATGAAGAAGGACATTTGAAAAAAGACATATCCTGTTATGAGGTTACAGAGTACTGCACTGCAGTCATCATGTTGCCCCATTCAGAATAAATCAGAGAGGAAAGTGTATAATTAAGAGCACTGAGTATATTCAGGGAATGAGGACATCATCAGTGAGGACACTGTGATGGAAAACCTAGCAGAATTTGTAGTGTGAGTAGATGTGTACTCTCCTCTTCATATTTACACTTCTTGGTAGGAATAGATTTGGCAGTAGGGCTGGCTTTGGGGGAAAATAAAGCTGACAACTGCCTGTAATGGGCAGCAAAGCAAGCCCCTCAGAAAGGGCTGATCATTTTCCTGTTGTGAGAGCAGCACCACTGGCTGAACTAGGGGGTGTGAAAATAACTCTGCCTCTGGTGAGAAGTAATAGGCAATGAAAAGAAGACTGACTTTGCTAGTTGGGCCTGGCAGGAAAGAAGACAGCAGAAGAGAGGTGGCAGTGGTAACTGCTTTGGTTTCACTGTGCCAACACCTGCCTGTTCCACACAGCCTCACTGCCTGTTCAGCGCTGCCCCAACATTTCAGTTTGCCGCTGCTGCTGCCAAACTGTGAGCAAGCTCTGTCTTGGAAGCACAGTGAAGTCCTTTCCTTGAATGGAAAGCTGTGGTTCTCCTCCATCCTGACTCATAACCCTATGTGTGTGCTGTAAAGGATTAAGTCCTTCAGACTATGTTTTTCTACCATTCTCATTTTCCCAACTTTACTTTCATCATGTTGCAACGCCACCATACAGCACACAAGAGCTTTTTCTGTCCTGTGTCATTGTCACCACTACTCAATTCCTGAGTTCGGAGTTCTGCTGAGGTTCAAAAGCCCCTGCTCACTGCCAACATCTTCATAGGATATGGGTAGAGAAGGATAATTTTGAGATGAATTGTAGATCTAAATTAACTATGGTTTTTAGGATACATTTTCACAATATGGCCAAGCTGACATACAAGTTCACCAGTGACAAAAGGGGAAAACCGTGGTAACTTTTTATCTGACTCCTCCTTTCTCCATCCTCCCCTTTTCCCCTCCCCATCTCTCACCACAGCCATCAACTTTCCATCCTGATTCCCTTACAATGGCTCATCTAATCTCACATGAAACTGCTTTGTTTTGTCCTTTTTTGCCATCTGATGGGGCTGCTGTGTCTTGCTGTGTGACTTACATGAGTATGAAAGTCATGTCAAAGTAAGCAGTGGGAGCATGGCTGGAGCAGGATGGATGGAGATATTCAGGAGTGGAGCTGAACCTGCTACTTTTGCAACTACTATGCTATTTGTCTCAGACCATATCATAAGATCAGACTCTAATTGTGCCATGTCCTGAACAGAAATATTGTCATTAATTTTGACATTTCATAGTGCAATAGTCACTGAATCTGTTGGGCTGGAATGGACCATGGGATGTCTTTCAGTCTGCTCACAGCAAGGTCAAAGGGACCATTAGAGGTCTCTTTGGTTAAATGTGTGCCAATGGACTTCAAGAAACCCCATTTTGGCTGCAAGATTTGCCTGCTGACAGTCTGTAGAGCATAAAAGTACCTAGACTGACATGAAAGGAAGTGAGTGGATTCAGCCTCCCTGCAATCTCATGAAAGACATCCTCTGTGTAAGTGGTATTCATGGCCTCATATTCTCCTTCTGAATCTGCAGGTTTTCAGAATCATTCTCTTGGTACACGGTTTCTTCTATAAGGGGTCCCTTGAATGCTGTTTTCCACAGTAAATCCTGGCAGGTTTTGCTGACAGAGAATGCAAAGATGTTCATACCTCATAAATACATAAGGCAAAGGATGTCAGGGAAGGGAAATATTCTCTCCATCCTATAAAGGAAAGCTTTACTGAATCTTTTTTCTCCTCCAGAGTCCCAGAGAACATGTGCAGCAGCGTAGCAATGGGGACACCAACCTCCTGAGGCTCAGCCCAGTACCTTTCCTGTAAAACTATTTTTCTTCAAAGCTGTCATCTAGGAGGATTTTGTTAGCTGCTCACAGCTCTGAGATTTGTTGGGGACTTTTGCCTAAGCTCATTCTCTTTCTTGAATACAAGTATGCATTTGTTTCCTTGATCTGCTATCACACAATTTCCTTTTAAACAGAGCTTACTGTGCAATCTCATATCAGCCTTTGCATTTGTTCTTGTGCCATGCACAGATTTTTCTTTGCTGAGTGTGCCTCCACGCACTTCATGGAGATTATAGCTGCTCTAGTTTGTGCTATCACTGCCTTACCTCATTTTTAAAATCATTTGTAAATCCATTAGAAATTATTTTTTCTGCAGGAAGTTCCAACATCAATAGGAAAGATATTTGAAAGGCTGTTACAAAGTAATCAGATGCCTTGCCTTCTTTTGCCAGCTGTTGGGAACACATGATGACCAAGTGCAGAGTTTTCATCTGGGTGCAACAATCTTCTAATGTTTTGATTGGAACATTCATTTTATTCACTCTATAAATTCAAAAGTGAATGAATTTTGTTAATCCTATTCTCCTTCACAGTGTGAGCTCAGATTTTCAATTTTTCCCCACTGGAGACTTTTTTTTCTCTTGTGCTGATGTACACTGAAATAGTCTGCCTGGCTTGTTCAGTATTTCCCTAGGAATCTTTCTAGTCTTGGCTGCTTGGGTGGATAATTTCACCCATTCACTGTTATTGCTCTCACTTACCCTTTGATATCTGACATCCTTTGCCCATCCTCATTTAGGTCCTCTTTGCAGCTGGTATGGGAAGAGACACTTTTGACTTCTCATGTTTGCCAAAGTTCATGAGCCTGAGAGCTCTGTGTTAGGAGTGAAAATGGATGAGAGAGCTGGGTATCTTTTAGGTAATACCTTTTTTCTACTCCTATGGCCCGTAATGTTGAAAAAATTAAACACTGGGAGGCAAGGCACTTGGCACTTGCTCATAGTTCGAAGTGGGTTTCAGTCAATGTTCAGCTTTGAGCTCTTGATTTTTTTTTCAGGGCAGTGTTTCTAGGAAAAAAAAAAAAAAAAGAATGGAATGTGGATTTCTCTTTGTGTTGTTTCACAGTTATACCCACTCACAACCAGTCATGCCCAACCATGAAAAATTTTTTTAGTGACTTCATCTTGCTTCTGTAGGGAGGCAAAGATACATGTAATAGTTGAAAAGAAAGATTTTCTTTTTTTTTAACGTGAGGGAGATACAACTTTATTACCACAAAGGAAGAGCTACAACTGAATTTGTTGGAGTCCACAACATTTTCACACCCTTTGACTATATTCTTGGTGCACCAAGAGTGCGCCTTTTGACAAACCTCTACAGTGCCCATTTTAAAACACTAAATTGCTGACTATATTCCAGCAGTTTGTTCAAAAAGGCAGAGAGGTTCTCCAATATTTCACTGTGATGGAGCAGCCCCACTTTCTGCAGCCTTTATTAACAGTAATACAATACACAGAAGCAATAACACAAGTGCATCACCAGAAGAGACAGCGACATGCTCTGGCTTTTCAACCTGACTGCTTTTTCTGCTCATCTTTCCCAATGCTAATTCCCCAAATTAGCTTTGCAATGAACATTTACCACTCTGGTAATATGGCTGCATCTGCATTCCCAATTATCAGAAGGTGTGGCCAGAACATTTCCTGAATCATTGCCTGGTCTCTGCACTAAGGGTGTGTGAAAGGATTTTGGAAGATCAGACACTTTCTGTGTAAACAGCATTGAATGTCCTAAAACATGCTGCCTCCGCTGTGAATTCCAAAACTTTTATTCAGCACTTATGTTAGCAAAATTTACTTGCTTAGAGGCATGTGAAAGACAAAGGCAAAGTGGGTTAGAACATGGCCAGACCTAATTCCATTTTGTATTTGAGTGATTATCCTCAGGAAATTTTTACTTAGTACTATTAATTTTAAAATTAACTTCTTAGGAAAGAGATGGGGGAAAAAAGTAATCTATATATAACTCAAGAACTACTGTGGCACTGGGATAAAGTGCAGTGCAAAAGATGTCTGAGCACCTTATTTAGTGCTTGTAAATAGACTGAATCCTAACTCATGCTTCTGTTTAAATGGGCTATTCCACAGGTCATATTTCTCATTTTCTGCAGCCAACTTGTCACCTGGTTAATATTGCAAAGATTTACACTAAATTCACAAATGTCAGTTTAAAGCGTCCAGGCTCCTTTAAAAGAAAAATAAAGTTAACCTGGGCAAAATGAATAATACATATTTTATAGCCAAAAAATGAATTTCTTTTTCAGAAGAACTGTGAGTTCCTGCAGCCTGTGATTGCAACAGTATTTTTTCTGAAGGAACAGAAAACATTTATACCTTGATATCCAATTCCTTAAGGTATGCCTATACTTATAAATTTTAGTATATTTCTTCTCCATTCATTGTATACTCTGGCAGAAGTTGGGAACCATATAAATTTTTACTTTATAGCTGCTGAAACACAAGCAAACAGCATCACCCCTAACACTTCCTGTAAAGCAACAGTCCTTGATTTTTCTCCAAAATTAAACAAAAAGAAAACACATATAAATTGGTGTCCCAAATTCTGATAGAGTTTCTTTCCACAAGAAAACAGTGCCTCACGGTTGTGGTTCCTAATGACCATGCTGGTTTACAAACATTGTCACACATGACAATACTTGTAGGCTGAATATACTATAATATAATGTAAATCTCATTTTCAGATTTTAATTAAAAAGAAATGGTTGTAGAAATGGTAAAGATGACTGCAAAGTGTCTACAGATTGCAGTTCAGTTATTTTCAGTTGATGAAAGATAGGTAGAAGCTCTTATCAAAACAGGTCATACAATGCTACTCATGGGCTGAAATTGAAATTTTCAGTGATTTGGAAGATACGCAATTCTGTTGTTCTGGGATAACATGACTGTGATTCACTGCCTCAAAAGCAATCACAGATCAGCAACTCCTTTCTGCCCCCAGCCACTCTATCCCATGTCAGAGTGAAGGTCACAACAATGTTCAGCAGGCTGGTGAATGCCTGGGGATTTTGTGGCTTGTGTTTGTCAGGAGTGTGTGAACACAAGTTTGTCATCTAGTTTGCAAGTGCACAGGGCTTACATCCATAGCTATTATAGGATAAAAGTAGTTAGGGAAAGCTGTGTCATGGATCATAAGACTGCACCTCCTCTCTTTGTCCAAATATACTTGCATTTGTAGACTGAAGGTCCCATGGGCAGAGTGAATTTAGAGGGCGTCTGGGCAGAGCAGACTCAGGTGAGAAAATATTATTTAATTCAGTGCCAAAACCAAAAACTTACAGCTGAATGTAAAAAAAAATAATTTGATGACTTACAAACACATAGATAAATCATCCATTTAGAGTCTCTGCTGACTTTTGTGAGGCAATGGGCAGCACTGGAGGTGGAGAAGCAAAGAGTAATGGTCTTCTGCTGCCCTTTGTCACCCATTCATTTTCCTGCCAGGTTGCTTCTGAGTGTCCCTGTTCCAGGTGGGTCCCTCATGGGCAGACCTAGTTAACTTCTGCCCTTTACAGAAAGGAGGACTTCAAAGGGAAGAGGGTAAGTAAAGAAGCTGTGAAGCAGCTCTTTTGGAAGGAGAATATGTCTGCCAGACTGGGGGAGCTGTATCAGAGCCAACAAAGCAAAATCAAAGACCAGAGTGACTTCATAAAACCATGCCATGGAGGGACACCTAGGGAGGTTGAGGAGAAGATCAGTATGAAAGGAGAAGTGAGAAGGGGAAGGCATAGAGCAGTAGAGTAGAGGTGCACTAGGCCCAAGAGAAGATATAGCTGCTGATGTTCTTGAGGAAAGGGATGGCCCTGGTGCTGCTGAGGGAAAACCACCAGCTGTATGGAGGTGATAGGTGTTTTGCTCTGTTGCTGCGTGTTTGTGTTAGGCCTTGGGTGTAAATACCTACATATCACTGGTCTCCCTGCAGCTTGTGCCACTGCATCCTGTAGGGATGGATCAGCTAGTCTGGGGCATTTGAAACAGCAGTCTATTCCCACGTGTTCTGGAGGCCACGGAGCACTTAACTCAGTGGATACTACACCCTCTTACACCTTGAGAGACACTGATACTCTCACTTAACCTCCTCTGAAATTTGTAGTTTTATTAGTCAGTTTTTCAATTTTAATTTCCTCCTGCTCCCCAAGAAATGCAGTGTAATACTACTGCTTCAGTAAGGAAATCAGTGGGTGTCCCAGGTCTGGAGACATCTGTACATGATAGAGCTCAGGGAACTTGTGCTGAGGAAATCTCTTTGACTTTGAAAGAAGTAGTTGGAAACTTTGCCAGAAGTTTGTTAAAATTGTACTGGTCTCCCATTTCTGGTTCTCTTCTTAAACAAAAAACAAAACCAAAACCAAAAACCAACCCCACAAACAAACAAACAAACAAACCACAACAAAAAAACACCCCCCAAAAAAAATCCCAAAAACACCAACAAAAAAACCCAACTTTTTTTAATGTATTCTGGTTTTGGGTGGTGTGTTTTTTTTGTTTTGTTTTTTTTTTTTTTTTTTTTTTTTTTTTTTTTTTTTTGTTTGTTTTTTTTTTGTTTTTTTTTTGTTTTTTTTTTTTTTTTGGCAGAACATACAGCCATGCACATCCTTTGGTATAATTTTTAAAATTTTTTCCTTTGACAGCTTTGAAGTAAATGCTAATATGTACACTTGCCCCCCTCATGAACGTCAGCGTGTTCCAGGAACCATATTTTTATGTTTACTGCTGCCATCTGAAGTGAGAGTCATGCAGAAGACATAAAAGAAGAAGGCTCTAATATAAAAAAGTCAAAAGCAGAAGAGAAGTGGTGGGAATGACCAACTACCAACTCTGAATGGGTGCAAGTTCCAGAGAAGCTGGCTACATACCCAGTAGAAAGGGAAGCAGAAAGAGAATTCCATTTCAACCCCCAAATGCTCTGAGAAGATGTTGAGGAAGGAGGCAGAGAGGCCTCTTGTCAGACAATAAACACAACATCCGTGTTTTCTGCAATGCCATCTGTTTCTACATTTTGCAGTGCATTGCTACCTACAGCTGCTGCCACCAAATGCCCAGCTAATTTTAGGGTACTTATCTGTGCCTGAGCTTGGGTAAGTAGTCTCCCAGCCTTCATTTGTAGGAGATGACACATGAGCTCTCCCACCTGCTGTAGATTTCCTGACAATGTCCCTTGGGAGACCATAAAGGCAGCTATGCAGTTGTGGGATGAGAAAGAAGTGTTATACAATTAATTAGAAATTGCAAAATTGTCAGCAGCATAGGCTGTAGTAAGCAGTTTGTTTTCAGCCCAGGGAGGGGTTGACTTGCAAAATAAATTTAAAACTCCCCATCTCTTTGACTGGAAGGGTGCAGCAAATTCATCAATGTTTGTGTATAGAAGCAATGGAGGATAAAGCAAAGCTTCTGAACAATGCAGAGTACCATAGTTACAGGAAAAAAGAATGAACTGTCTTAGGAACAGAGACTCTAGCAATCTCTGGACAATGGAGGCTCTCACTCCTGGGTAGAGAAACTTGCTGCTGAAAAAAGAAGTTGTTACATCCTGGGAACGTGGAGATCTGTACGTGTAGGACTTCTGCTTGTTTTCTTGTTTATTCGTATGCATTTGTAGGCATGGAAGGGCAAGAGGAATTGCCTGCCTATTCATTCAATGGGACTGTCACCTTAGCTGGATGGCTGTGTGGAGAATGCCCTAAACTGTACTGGGGAACAGCTGAAGAAAGGATAAATTAAATGGTAATTCAGGTGTGTGGATGAGTACCATTGTTTCTCCACGTTTGAACCTTTGGGTTGAGAAGGGCCTGAGAAAGAGACATTTAATTCCAAGACAAAATGTTAGTAGTCAAGGAATTTGAATGGAAACAAATTGACAGCAAAATACTGAACTGCAGGAAGACTTATGATCTCCAGGTGGCAGAAAAAATATAAAGAAGCCTTCATCACAGTCTCCTTGATAAAAGCTACCTGCTGATGGAAGCTGAGATTCAAATAAAATAAACAAATCTATCTTAAAAAAGTAAAGGAATGCCACTAAGAATGTATCATAATGTAAACTGAGAGTATACACTCACCTTGAATACTGCTTACAATTCTGAGCACAGCTCTTCAGAAAGAGTAAAGCAAATGTATCCAGAGAAGGACAAGAAAAAAAAATATCAGAGGAATAGCAAGATGTCTCTAGTGTACATGGTGATTATAAAGGTGAATGCTTTAGAAAGGAGCAAATAAATTATGACATAGCATAAATATATCTAGTCCTGACTAGAACAAAGAAGGTTAGACAGAGAAACTTGTTTTCTTTCATACTAGAAAAAAATTTACCATAAATGATAAGGAAACCATTTAAAAACTGTTAAAAGGATAGTTCTGGAAGCATAAATAGCATGCAGCTGTGTATACACTGAAACAAAACACGACTGAGAAAAGGGGATTGATAGGATTCCAAAGAGTCTTTAAAACCACATCTCCAATGGTGTTCAGGTGACTAACTCCTACTGAAGCACATGTAGTAACTTCAATTAGCTATGAGCTCAGTTTTGGGAAGTTCTGAGGATGCTGGCTGTAAGCCAATGAGACCCATGCTTTGCTCTCAGGAGGTAAATATTGTCCCTGATGAGTGCAGCAGAAATTATACCTGTGAGGTTAAGCACACACTTATATTATTTGCTGGACCTGCATGAACATGTTCAATACTGAGCTTTTCATAAATAAAATGCCCACAATTATTTATCCTAGGGGAAAAAATTGCTTCATTGAGGAACAAGCATCCAGTGATCTGTATACATTTAACTGTAACAATAGAGCTCATATAATAATGTACAAGAGCTGACTGAAATGTGAGGAAGAATTGAGCACAAACTGGAAATACATGCTGGATGTTTATTTCACTGGCAAGAAAGATGTTACATTAAAAAAATCATTTAGCTTAAAGCTGCATTTCACTGTCTAAGACTCTATTTTGGAAGAAATGAATAGTCTCTTGTCAGTATGCCTTAGTGAAAAAACAAAAGAGAATAATTTTTTAAAAATACACCCCCACACCTAGAATATTTAAAGAGTCAAATACATGAATCAAATATATTTATAGTTTAGAAGGTTTGAAGTTCTGGTTCAGTGTTGCTGAGAGCTGTTGGGATTAGTTACATGGTATGTGTTCCTCGGTGGCAAAATGAGCTGCCCTTCCTCCACTGCCCTTCAGCCCTTTATGCCTGCTCCCACACTCATTCAGATGTGCCAGCACAACTGCTTGTGGGATCATTTCATGGATCAGATTAGGGAGATCTGTGTTGAAAAGCAAACAAACAAACAAAAAACAAGAACAAAAGCCTTTTTTTTCCTGGTGTTTTTCTTTTTGCCCTGGATTGTATCAAGGGTCTGAGGCACAGAGTGTTCCACAAACAATTGCATTGCCTCCTTCAAGGAGACAGCAAACTGCAGCAGTGGGGCAGCAGCTGGGTCAGGGCAGTGCTGAGGAACTTCCCAAGGCAGTTTTGTCAGCAAAAATAATGTTTAATTGCCCCAACAGTCTCTCTCTAGACTCAATTACATCAGAATTTAAGTTCAAAATTGATATTCATCCCATCTCTCTGTAATTGTACTTTAATACTTATGCATATATGCGTAGAAATATGTGTTAAAATATTATCTATGTGCACACGTGTATCTCTAAATTTCGAAAATACTCACTAAGATGTGAGATTTGATTTCCTTGAGGTAAAAAAAAAAGAAAACAAACAAACAAACAAACAAAAAAAGCAGGAAAACTATGTGTTTAGACACAGAGCTAAAAATGCCTGGGGAAACACAGTGCAATGTTTGTAAAGACCTATACAATAGAGTCCTAGCTGTCTGCCACACAAGCATTCCTCTCTTGTGAATGGATGCTTAACTATGGAGCAACAGAGCATAAGCGTGGGCAGAGCAGCAGATGGCAGGTCACTCTATTAATATGGAGAATTCAAGCGATTCCAAACATTTTGCTGTGCTTTTACCCCCATGATGTGAAACTGTATGACAATGGAGTGAAGTTCCAATGGCTCCATTTTAGGGACGAGGAATCTGCAGATAGATCTAATTAGATATTACTCATTTACTGCCAGCTCCTATTTACTGTAACCAAACCACCCATTCTTCCCTGCTCGCTGAAGTGTGTTTTGTGTCTGTCAGCAAGGTACTTTGTAGAGCTTATGCATGCCGAGACGCAGAATCAGTCTGTGTGCAGACATTTTCCCTGTCCCCAGGACAAATGGCAAAACAACAGTGCCCAAGAAAATGAAGCAACTGATGGATCTAGAAAGACGACTTTGGTCTCCAGGCTTCAAGACAGCATACTGAGTGCTGGCCTGTGCCTGTCTCTGGAAGGCCTCATGTTTTGACTAGACTTTTCCTAAGACACAATGAAAATTGCATCCTCCTTTAAACTACTAGATGACCTGCACTTAAATGTGGTTACCCTTAACCACATTAAGTGGCTTTCCACATTCTAAATCTTCTTAATATTTTGTTACCTAGAGAGCTTTATTAACATTCACCTGTCTGAAAATGACTGGGGAACAGAAATGCAAATTACTCCCAGATAATGCAAATACGTGGCATTTTGCAAATGAACCTTGCAAAGCTTGTTCACATGTTAGAGCATATTCCTGATGCAGCTTCTATCCTCAATTAAGCTGGTGATGACCATAATATATTATAGCATATGTCAGAGGTTAATTGTTCTCACCTTTTTTTGTCTTTATCTCACCACCTTCTCCTTTCTTCTCTCCTGACCAGTGACAACACCAGTCAGAAGCCGCTGTCTTAGTTTGCTATCTTGTGTCAGACATGCTAAATGCAGGGCTGCTGAAGGTGCAGCTCACATCACTCCAGGGGAATACTTTGAATACCCAGGGCCTGAATTTGGGTGCTGGACTTCTGCTTTTTCTTACTTCTCCATGGAAGTAAATGCAGGTTTGGAGGGACATTCTGTGAACTTTATCGTGCAGGAGCTACCCCCAGGTTTGCTGCCTTCAGATTGTTTTTTGGCCTGCCCTCACTTCTCTGAATTAAAATCATGTTTGTTCAGTGCTTCAAATGTGATAGGCATCAGACAGTGAAAGGAATGAGAGGCTCTTCCCTGGAAAAACTTTAGAAAATCAAATAGGTACCAAGCCCCCACTGAAGGGCTGATCTTCAGATATAAATTCTGCACTGGAATGTACCATTTTTATCTGCCAATATATTTCCAGGCACAGCTCTACCTGACCACTGTTAAGTACACTCATTGTATTCTGCACTGTGCAGCAGAAATGGGATCTTGGAAATAATGCATGTAAATACGACTTTGCAATATTTCATTGCTGCTTCTCAAACAATACCATCCTCGACAAACTCTTGAAACCTTTCTACACATTAACACTTATTAAATGGACCCAAATCTTCCAGATTGTTATAATGATTACATCAAGAATGTCCCCATAAGTAGACCCTTAAAATATTTTGATTTTACTCTTCCTAGAAAATTATATATATATATATATATAAAATATTTAAATGACATCCAGTACTGTCATTTAAAAATTAAATGATGTGTGCAAAAGCAAGAACTTTCACAGATAATCAATAAAGGGCAGAAATCTTCAATTCTACTCTTTTTCAGAAAACATCTCTGGCTCCTCAGTAGCACACCTCAAGAGAGACCCACAGATACCTTCAAATAATAAGTATATATTAAAATTTGTAACTCCCTTGGTTACTCAAGAGGACAATAATGAAGATATTGCATTATGTGCAATTCTAGTCTATTTTCATGGACATGAATGGTTTCTTTCTTGTGTCTGTTCCATAGGATCTGTTAACTCTCTTCCTGCTGATGTGTGTCCCATCTGTCACTACTTTCCTCACAAGTGATCTAGTCAATTAGCAAAATTAGATTAAGCTATGAGCAAATATATCTGAATTGTTTTTAGCTTTCTTTTCAATCACAGAATCACAGAATTTTTAGGTTGGAAGAGACCTTCAAGATCATCAAGTCCAACCCATGTTCTTACACCTCAACTAAACCATGGCACCAAGTGCCATATCCAGTCTTTTCTTAAACACATCCAGGGATGGTGACTCCACCACTTCCCCGGGCAGGTCATTCCAATACTTTATTACTCCTTCTGTGAAAAACTTTTTCCTAATATCTAACCTATATTTCCCCTGACGCAGCTTAAAACTGTGTCCTCTCATTCTGTCAGTTGCTGCCTGGAAAAAGAGACCAACCCCCAACTGACCACAACCACCCTTCAGGAAGTTGTAGAGTTGTAAGATCACCTCTAAGTCTCCTTTTCTCCAGGCTAAACAACCCCAGCTCCCTTAGTCTTTCCTCACAGGGTTTGTGTTCCCAGCCCCTCACCAGCCTCGTTGCCTCCTCTGGACACGCTCAAACTTCTCAACGTCCTTCCTGAACTGAGGGGCCCAAAACTGGACGCAGCACTCCAGGTGTGGCCTTACCAGTGCCAAGTACAGGGGAAGAATGACCTCCCTGCTCCTGCTGGACACACCATTCCTGATCCAGGCCAGGATGCCATTGGCCTTCTTGGCCACCAGGGCACACTGCTGGCTCATGTTCAGCCAGCAGTCGACCAGAACACCGGGGTTCCTTTCTCCCTGGACACTGTCCAGACCATCCCCAGCCTATAACATTGCAGGGGGTTATTGTGGCCAAAATGCAGGACTTGGCACTTGGACTTATTAAATGTCATCTCATTGGACTCTTCCCATCCATCCAACCATTCCAGATCCCTCTGCAGAGCCCTCCTCCCTTCCAACAGATTGACACATGCTCCCAGCTTAGCGTCATCTGCAAATTTACTGATGGAGGACTCAATATCCTCATCCATGTCATCAATAAAAATATTGAACAGAACTGGCCCCAGCATAGACCCTTGAGGGACCCCACTGGTGACTGGTCGCCAGCTAGATGCAGCACCATTCACCACCACTCTCTGGGCTCGGCCATCCAGCCAGTTCCTAACCCAGCAAAGTGTTCCTGTCCAAGCCATGGGCTGCCAGCTTATCTACGAGTATGCTGTGGGAGACAGTGTCAAAGGCCTTGCTGAAGTCCAAATAGACAACATTCACAGCCTTCCCTGCATCCACCAGTCTAGTCACCTGGTCATAAAAGGAGATCAGGTTGGTCAAACATGACCTACCCCTCCTAAACCCATGCTGGCTGGGTCTGATACCCTGGCCATCCTGTAAATTTTGTGTGATGGCACTCAATATAAACTGTTCCATTATCTTGCCAGGTACTGAAGTCAGGCTGACTGGTCTGTAGTTACCAGGATCCTCCTTTGCACCCTTTTTGTGAATGGGTGTCACATTGGCCAGCTTCCAGTCATCCGGAACCCTGCCCGTGAGCCAAGACTGTTGGTAAATGATGGAGAGTGGCTTTGAAAGCTCATCTGCCAGCTCTCTCATCACCCTGGGATGGATCCCATCTGGTCCCATAGATTTATAGATATCCAAGTATTTCAGCAGGTCTCTGACTGCCTCCTCGTGGATAATGCAGGAACCATTCTGTTCCCTGACATCATCTACCAACCCAAGAGGATGTTGTCATGAAGGCAAGTCGTCTTCTCACTAAAAACTGAGACAAAGTAGGCATTAAGCACTTCTGCCTTTTCCACATCTGCAGTTACTAAGTTCCCTCCCTTGTCCAATAAAGAACAAAGGTTGGCCTTACCCCTCCTTTTACCGTTAATATATTTGTAAAAACATTTCTTATTATCCTTTACAGCAGTTGCCATTCTAAGTTCAAACTGAGCTTTGGCCTCCCTAATTTTTTTCCTGCATGATCTAGCAGTTCCCTTGAATACTTCCTGAGAGACCTGACCGTCATTCCAAAGATGATACATCCTCTTTTTATTTCTAAGTTCCTCCAGAACCTCCTTGCCCATCCAGGCTGGACGTTTACCCCGTCAACTTATCTTTCAGCACACAGGGACAGTCTGTGCCTGTGCTCTCAAGATCTCTGATTTTAGGCATGTCCACATTTCCTGAACTCCTTTGTTTTTAAGGGTTGCTTCCCAAGGAACACTCAGGATAAGTCTCCTAAAAAGACCAAAGTCTGCCCTCCGGAAGTCCAAGGCAAAAGTCTTACTGTTGCTCATCCTGATTTCACCAAATATTGAGAAGCCTATTATTTCATGATCACTCTGTCCCAAGCGACCTCCAACCACCACATCTCCCACCAGCCCATCTCTATTTGTGAACAGCAAATCTAACGTAGTCCTTCCCCTGGTGGGTTGACCCACCAGCTGCGACAAAAAGTTGTCCTCCATACAGTCTAAAAATTTCCTGGACTGCCTCTTACCTGCTGTATTAAGTTCCCAGCAGATGTCTGGTAGGTTGAAGTCACCCACAAGAACAAGGGCTGATGATCCTGAAACACTCTCCAGCTGCTTATAGAATAAGCTGTCCACCTCTTCTTCCTGGTTGGGTGGACAGTAACAGACTCCCAGGAGGATGTCAGCCTTGTTGACCTTCCCCTTAATTCTTACCCATAAGCTTTCAACTCCATCTTCCTTAGTTTCAATTCCTACAACATCAAAAGTCTCCTTAATACAAAGGGCCACCCCTCCACCTCTTCTTCCTTTCCTGTCTTTTCTGAATAGCCTGTAGCCATCCAGAGCAGTGCTCCAGCTATGTGAGTCATCCCACCACGTTTCTGTGATGACAACTACATCAAAGTTCTGCTGATGTACCATGGTCTCTAGTTCCTCTTGTTTGTTACCCATGCTGCATGCATTGGTATACATGTACCTCAGCTGGACTACTGACTTCACCCCTAACTCAGCCTTACCACCCTTGGGCCTGCTTCCAGATAGCCCAGCTGCATCCCCTTCCCCCTTCAAGCCCAGTTTAAAGCCCTCTCAACGAGGTCTGCCAGTTCATGAGCTAAAAACCTTCTGCCCTTAACAGAGAGATGTACCCCATCTGGTTCCAGCAGAGCACGTGCCATAAAAGTTTCCCCGTGATCAAAGAATCCAAAATTTTGCCAATGACACCAACCCTTAAGCCACTTGTTGATGATGTGGGATCTCCTGTTTCTTTCATCATTTTTCTCTGCCACCAAAGGGGCTGAGCAGAACACTACCTGTGCTCCAGCCCTATCAATTACTTGTCCCAGTGCCCTAAAGTCTCTTTTAATTGCTTTGACACTCCTCTTTTCAATGTCATCTCTGCCAGCCTGGAGTATCAGCAGTGGGTAATAATCAGAGGGATGAATCAGCCCAGGAAATCTCTCAGTGATATCCCTCACCTGGGCCCCAGGGAGGCAGCAGACCTTCCTATGGGTCCGGGCGACATATGGGGCCCTCAGTTCCCCTGAGAAGGGAGTCACCTACTACGATTACCCTTCTTTTCTTCTTGGTGTTAGAGGTGGTGATCCGTCTTACAGATGAGACACAATTGAGAGGCTCGCTGGGCAGACAATTTTCTTCTAAATTACCTGGCAAGCTCTCTAGATCCAGGGCCTCATACCTATTGTGAAGTGGCACCTGGCTGGGGGATGGGGAGGAGTTTGTGTTATTGCCTCCCCGAGGGGGGACCCATTTCCACTCCTCTTCATCTACCAGGTGCCCTTCTGTTGCCTGAGAGTGGGAGGCATGTGAGTCCTCAGACTCTTGGTCAGAGAACTCCCTTAAAAATTGAAGGGTTGAGCTCCACCAGTCTATTTCCCTTTCACTTTCCCTGATACTCCTTAATCTTCCAACTTCTTCCCTAAGCTCAGCCACCAGGGATAGGAGGTCATTCACCTGTTCACACCGCAGGCAGGCCTCATCCATTACACGACCTGAAGCCACCAATACGCTCAAGCACTCTGGGCAGGAATGGGTCTGTACAGACACATCCTTTCTGGAGGGCTCCACTTGGTCACATACACTTACACCAACTGCAGTTTTTGACCTTGTAAAAACCATTACTAACAGAAACCTAAAGGAAGCAACCAGAAGTAACACCTAATACAACACAGAGGACCTTACTAGCAAGAACACTTGCAACCCAGCCTGCTTGCCCTGCCTGCGCAAACTGCTGCGCAAACTGCTGCGCAAACTGCCTTATTCAAGCTCGTGAGATGAGCCACACCCCCTTTGCCTGCTCCGGGTCACCACGCTCCCCAGAGACCTCTTATAGGCAGCCACCCAGCAGCAAGGAAGCTCCACCCCTCGTTCCCGATTAGCTAACAATGCAAACCACTCACCTGCTCAATGGTCCTACAAGCAGCCACTCAGCAGCAAGGAGCTCCACCCCTCGTTCCTGGATGGCTCACAAATTCAAGTTGATGCTTCTTACCAGAGTTTATAAGAGAACTCCAAAATCTGTACTTTTTTTCTCTCTAGCTGTTTTGTAAATCTAATAAAAGATAAAAGCTTTTGCAACACTACATCTTAACAAAATGCTGGAGAATGTAGTCAGTCTCAACACTTAACATTCTGAAGATCATTAGTGTGGAGATGTGGGAAAGAGGGAACAAAAGCATTTTTTTCAGCTTACAGTGATGTGGAATATCTGATGGTGCATCAGCGTCAAGAAAACATCATGTTTGGCTTTTTCATAAGAGAAGGAAGGTGACTTATTTTGCCTGCTGATTTGCCATCTCTGTTGGTACTGACAGGTGCATTGATCCTCATACTCATCTCTCCATTGGCACAAGCAAATCAGTTAAAGGCTATTGCAAATGCCTGTTAACCAGAAAGACATTTTAGTAACTAAATATTGCCTATGTTGACATGTAGAACAGGAAAGAAAATGTTTTCAAGTGTATTTTTTACCTCCATTGCTGTTTCATAGATAAGGTTTCTGTGACTTAAAATTTAGAACTCCAAGTGATGTATAAGATCCTTGTGGTGTTGAAAGACATCTTTTGACCATTTGAATTTGTTAGGCTTTGGATTCTTATTTGATGATCTTTTAAGAAATAACCCCCCATATTTTAAATACAGACATGTATGGACTGGTTTGGTAACTGCCACTGTTTCTTGTTCTGTCATCTGAAAAATCAGAATAATCTGGGGAAAATATTGGGGTTTTATTGCACCACAGAAATAATTTCCAGTGCTTCTTAGATCCTCTAATAGTATGTGCAATATGGGAAGATATTTCATTATTAAAGAAGTGAGAGAACACTGCTTTTAAGTGAAAGACCTTCCTTGAAATATATTAGGCATATTTCCTACAATGAGTTTCTAAAGAACCTATTTAAAGAGTGATGAAAACAGTCTTTACTCTTGCCCAATCTGTGAAGGAAATTGCTTTGGGAAGGAGAATGATAGAGAGGGAAAGAGAGGGAAAGGAAAAAAAAAAACCAACACTATGCAAACAACCTAATCATTATGTCTTTCTTTTTTCTCATTGTACTTTTGCACGTACACTTTTTATTACGCTTTTTTAATGTGCTTGGTGGATTTTCCTGGCTTTGCCTGATCTGGGTATCACATGAAGCACCCCAGCCCAGCAGTGGATTCACAGCCCTGTCTGATATTCCCTTTGCGCATCAGGAGGAGGTAGATTTTGTTTCATGCATCATTCATAAACTCACTGCTGAGATTCTACAATGTCTAGTCCTATTCTACATCTCCTAGTCCTATTTCAGAGGCTTTAAACAGAAAGAGATGACTTCTGTGGAATATGATCACATGTGCCACATCATGAGATGTTGCTGATGTCAAAGACGACACTTATTTTGAATATGTGGTAAAAAAAGCAGCTCTTCACTGTTGCACCTATGTCTTAAAAGCTTTCTTGAGTATTATTGTGTGCTGTGTTGCAGTATTTTTTCATATGCTGACAGAGGAGACACTTGTAGCCCCAGAACAAAGAACAGGATAAACAGAAACCACTGCTCTATGTGGAGAGCTGCTGCTTGAGAACGTCAGCAAATCATTTAATCTTCCAGTCAATGACAAGTTTTCTTTTACCCAACTATGTCACAGTAAGACCATCTTCCCTTGAATTCAGCCTATTGTCTACACCTATGGGGCTTTTTTCCTATTATTTTTTTTTAATGTCTCCACAATGTGTGGTAGATCCTGTCCTCCTGTTTTTTCTACTACCAGGAACAGCCATCACCATCATGTGACAGATTGAGTCGGGCCCATTTCACATTTGGGGTCATTGGACATCTATTGTCACTGGCCTATGCCTCCTTTCTCAGGTGGGAAAACAAAAACAAAACCACCTACAACAACAACAAGAACTAATACCACCACCAACAATAATAATAAAGTTAATAGAACTCTCATTCCTGAGATTCTTTGCAATCCAAATATGAAAACCACTAAAAACCCAAGAGGCTGCAGCAATCACCCTTATTTCTACCTAGACTGGGAGTAAGATCCATTTTAACAAAGAATATCTGTATTTGTGCTGATAAATGTAAGCCAGAGAGACATGTTCTCAGGTGTTTTTGGTAATGGCATACATAATCCATCACAGTGAATTCTGAAGCGGGGCCTCAGGAAGGGTGATGAATCCCTGGACTGAATTAGTTTATAGCAAGGAAAATGTGTACTCCTGTCTGTAGCCCAGAAACTTCCCTACAGATGGCTAGTCACATGTTTCACTGTGTTTTCCCCTGATTAGGCAGAAGCATAGGAAGTCCCTGGTGGGCATCCCACTCAATCAAGGGAAACAGAACAGGAATTTGATGGCACCCATGAGAAAAAGCCCATGTTCACATTTCTGACTTCACATTCCTCAAAATTCCCCAAGGATGAGAGGACATCAGATTTTGATCTTGCAATGGGCCTTGCTGCTCTCCCTATGACCACCCTTTCATCTTAGACACATGATTGCTCTTGTTTATCAACCACAATTTATGCATGAATGTTAACAGGGCAAAAGCAAAACCCTGAAACATGCCATGCTTTTCATACACTCTTCCTTTTTTTTTTTTTTTAAATAATGTCTTCCTCTGCTGAGCTTATAGAACATGAAATAAATGAACTTTTCAATACACTAAGTTACAGTACAATATACAACTACAACAAGGATTAGAAGGAAGATCTGGGGAGCTACACTCTGATCTCAGTGCTTGAAAAGGTCATGGAGCAGAACTGGATAGGAAGGCTGATCTGCTGGGGAGCAGGAAGGGTCTACAGAAGGATCTGGACAGGACAGATCCATGGCCTGACATTCAACAAGATCCTACCCTGGGGAACCCCAAGCAGCACTAGATGCTGGGGACAGTGTCTGGAAAGCTGCTTGGTGAAAAAGGAGTTCAGGGGGAGGGTCAGGGGAGATCTTATTGCTCTCTACAGCTGCCCAAAAGGAATTACTGAGGTAAGTATTGCTCTGCTCCTGGGGAACAAACTATAGGACAAGAAAAATGGCCTCAAATTGCACCGGGGAGGTTTAGATTAAATATTAGGAAAAGTTCCTTCACCAAAAATGTTATCAAGCATTGGAACTGGCTGCCCAAGGAAATGGTTGAGTCACCATCCCTGGTGATATTTAAAAGGTGTGTAATGTGACACTTGGGGACATTGTTTAGTGGTGGACTGAGCAGCAGTGGGTTAAAAGTTAGATTTCATGATCTTAAAAGTCTTTTCCAAACTAAACAATTCTATGATTCTGTGATAACACACAGTTCACCCCAAAAGTCAGCTGAAGAGTAGTGGTGTCTAGTGTAGGAATACTAAAATTCAGTAAAGGAATACTGAAATAAACCAAAATTATGAATATGTCGTGGAGGACAAGGTCAGAAAGATGCCCTGCTCCTCTCTTGCTCTTCACTGGGATGGAGGTGGCAGTTTCTTCCTGTTAGGGAGCTAATAGAGCCAGCATTAAGTTCTGTGCTATCCTGACCTTTCTGCACTTTTTGCTTAGTGACCACTCAAGGAATTTAAAACCAACATGTTCACCCCACTGATGTCGCATCACCAAGAAACGTAGCCAGACATTCAAGAGCACAATTGCATGGACTTTCTTTTTTTTTGTTTTTCCCTAGCTCACTTTTGTTTCAGGTCTGTTTGGAGAAGGAATAGCAATGGTCCAGCTGAACCTTCAGGCAAGTTTTCAAGTCAGGTTGAGGAATGCCATGACAGAATAGTATTTATACAGTGCTGAAAATTATGTTTTGGAAAGCTTTTGAAGTATTTTTCTAATTAGTCTTCTGCTAATTCAGTCTTCTGCTATCCATTTTTGGATAGATGAGATATTACTTGGATACTGATTGTCTGTACTACCAGGTAGCTTCTGAACTTAATTCCAGTTTCTTTACATGCAAAATCTCTCATAAAAACTATGGTTGAATTCATGTATTTTTGACAAAACTTAGGAAAATAAAATAGGATGGGGGCATGCATGGAGGTGTGTTATTGTGACAGATACCATGTTTCCCTACATGCAGCAGAATTTGCTGTGTATTAGTTTGTGTACAGCATGCTTTTTATTGTTGTCACAATGAGCCAAAGATGAAAACACTCCTGGGTATTCAGTACAGAAGAATTCATACCTATCATTTAGATATATCTCCATTCATTTTATATTAAAGGTGTGAGAATTTCTTTGTGTGATGATAGGATGATACATTCTGCTATCACATAGGTCTTTCATTCCAAGTGCCTGTGCAATGTCTTTAAAGGTTTATGTGAAGGCTATGTTTTGCTCTAAGTGGCTGTCTCATTCTTGAGTGTTCCTCCACATGCTGCAAAATGAAGACATTTAGCCCTTGGCCCTATGAATTAACAGCAGCCTTTCACTCAGCTCACATTTAATTTCTGTGCAAGTCTTTTTCTGTGGGTCTTTGGACCACATTGTGCGCTGGCATTACCCCTTGTGGAACAATTTGCATAACACAAAGTATCAGAAAGTGTCATTTTGATTTAGTCTGCTCCTGTTGAAGTGTAAACAGCCACTCAAGATGTAAGGCAGGGGTATTCTCTATTCCTTCCTTGCCTTGATTCAGAACCTCCATGGCTCTTCAGGCAGACAGATCAACATTGTTCATGAGGAAAATGGAAGGGCAAGAAACACTACAAATCCCTCCTTAAAGCTTGTATGTATGTGAGGCAACTGGAGCTTTTCACAAAGCAGTAATTAAAACTAAGCACATACGTGGTGCAAGTAAAATTATTGTATTAGAACTTTTGCCCAATCTGTTCTCTCCATAGTATTTGTTACTAAAATTTGCCATATCTAAACCAGTAAATGTTGGTGAGGTTTTGGTGCAAAACTAAATTTCTTTGTGATTGGACTGTATATATTTAATTAATTTTAGGTCTGCTCCTATTAGTTTTCAAGGAGGTATAGTAAACCCTTTTAAATTTTGTGAAGGACAAGGAGGGAAAGGAATTACTTGGAAAGACTCAGTTTCTGTCATCATAGCTCAATTGACTTGCTTTCTCTGGTAGCTATGCTGCATCAGCTCCTTGCCAAAGAGCCTGTCTTGCCTTCATTACAATTTTCTAAATCTGCTCCTTGCCTCCTGAACTGTCTGGCATTTTATCTGGAGGACATTTCAGTTCAAGGAAAGGGACAAGACTGTAGAGATTTCTCTCCCTGAAGAAATTTAACCTTTGTGCTGGATTGACATGTCTGTGCACTTAAAACCATTTTATACCTAAATCATGTACAAGTCAAATCCCTCAAGTCCCAGTATTTCAACCTTAAGGGAAGGGGAAAAATTTACATCTAATTTTGAGGGGCTGGTGAGAGAAACTGTACCAAGAAAGATGCCAATTATGAACAGGACAAGCTGATTTTCACCTGCTTGTTGAGGTCTATGCATAAGCAAATCCTTAGCTAGTGTAAATTAGTGTAATTCCACCCACATGCAAAGACTCTCCATGTTCCTTATCTGGATCTTTATTTTCAGGTACTGTGTGTGCTACACAATTTCCTATGAGAGGTAATTTGCATTCAGGCATGCTCCAGCTGCATGATTCTATAATGTTTATATGCCTGTCATTGTAAAATGCTGAGTGAACAATAACAGGGACTAAAAAGGAGCATATGAAGAGCAGAAAAGGCTTGGGATGAAGTGTGTGTCTCACACAACTATTCAGTGTGTTAACTGCTTTATTATTATTTTCCATCATTTCTTAGCTAGACATAGACAGTCTGCTGTGGTAGAAAAAAAAAAAAAGTTTGTCCAACAATTAGAAGGAATTTAAAAACTAAAGCTATGACACAGATGCTGCTTTTTTTTTCTTTTTTTTTTTTCCTGCTGCAAGACCTGAGAGAGAAATGCGCTTTGAGGCTAAGCTTTTTGGTGTAGAGAAAGTAAAAAAAAAAACCCAGGAACAGTACAGGAAAACTTCAGTGTGTGCAATGAGGTTAACCCTGGAGGTAAAAGATATTCACTGCGGTGCACAAAACATCTCCTTGCTACCTGGTCTCTGTGTTTCACTCTAAAAAGCAGAAAAAATGATGAGAGAGGAACTGGAAGGCAAAAGTCCAGCAGTCAGAAGGACCAAGTGAAAGTAGCCCCTGAGATGACAGCAGGAAAGAAACAAAAGAGGAGAGAAGCAGCACAAGGAATGTTTCTGTTCCTTTATGCAGTCGTTTGCAGTCTCCCCTTCTGCCAGGGTCTGAGGCATGCTGAATTCTGGCTGTCAAAGCAGCCCAACAAAAACCTTTTAGAGACATCAGATAATCTATCCTGCTGGCCAATGGTCTTCAGTGGGATTTTGTGATGCTGTCATTTGAAAGCCACTGCCGATGACATGTAATGAGTTAACAAGAGTCATCATTGAGAGCTCCCAGTGATTTTAGCATCTGGGTTATGAAGTTTACAAGAGAAGAGCATTAACCATTCAAGCACTGTCACAATGCCTTTCATCCTTCAGCAAAATGTTTAGACTTCTGATGAAGCTATTAATGCATTCCCTAACCCAAGTACAGCTGAATTACAGACATAAAATGTTAGGCAGTTCACAATCACACGTTGCTAAAAAGTTTTAACTCTGAAAAATAAATCCATCCTTTGGAGTGTTAGGTACTCAAGTACAGAAAATGCTGGGTATCCCGAGAGCTCTCTTGCCTCTTACCATCTAAATTGCGACACTTCTGCCCTCCTATGGAGGGAGCAGAAACAGTTTCTGCCATTCAGTGAACCAGTCACAAAGCCCAAATAGCCAAGAGCACGTTGTTGGAGAACAGCTCCCATTTTGGGACAGGATGTTTAATGGATATTTATGGACAGACACTGCAAAACAAAACCAGATTACTAAATTAAATTGCATGTAGTTCTACAAGGAAATAGACATGTAAGATGAAAGAAATTTAAAACGGTTGAGCATCAAATTCCAAGTTTGAATTATTACCGCTGAGAATAAACCTAAGAAAATTCAAGGAAGGAAAAGATTTTAAAGAAAGAGAACACAGGTACTTTAAATATACATATAAGGCCCAGTTCCATCTGACCCCAGGGAGCTTTTCTTCAAGAAAAGTGGGTGCACCGGAGTCAACCAAACGGACATTAAACGTTAATAGACATTACATATTCTCAAGGCACCAAGAAGGATTTGATAATGGGGAGATGAACAAAATGCACCCAAATAAATGGATTATACAGTATAGTAGGTGTGCATCGGAGCTCAGAGATGTTTTGTTCATGCTTGTTTCAAGCTAGCACTAGAACTACAAGCAATATTTCTACATCTGGACTGATAATTTCCCTCTCTTAAGGAAAGAAAGTGGAAACTAAATTCTCTTCAGTGAAAGACATGTAGCTAAGTCCCAGTTGGGATACGCTTTCATCTTCCTTCATTTTTAACCATTTAAATGTGTCTCATGGTTTTGAGATCAAGAGAAGATAACATTTTTTATCTGTATTGGATTTGCATGGCCAGCTGTTGGTAGTGGGAGATCTACAAAGGGGGCTTCTCTGAGAAGCTGTTGAAACTTCCCCATGCCCAACAGAACCAATGTAAGCTGGGTCCAAGATAAACCCACTGCTGGCTGAGGCTGAGCTCATCAGCGACCCTGGTGAGCTAAAAACTCTTGGTGTTTTTAGATTTAGTTTTACCTCTCGTTATTCTCCCCTGCTTTGATTTGTAGTAAATTCACTTAATTTCTCCAAGTTGAATCTCTCTTACCAGTGGCAGTAATTGGTGAGTGATCTCTCCCTGTCCTTATCTTGAGCCATGAGCCTCACATTATACTTTCTCTTCCTCTCCCAGCTGAGGAGGGGAGTGATAGAGTGGCTTTAGTGGGCATCTGCCATCCAGCCAGGGTCAAACAATCACAGTATCCAAAATGGAGGCTTTCACAATTAGATGATTCTACTCCAGTAATTTTATTTTTAAAGACATGAGAATTGACCAGAAAAACAGAATCCTCAATCCAAATGACTCCAAGCACACTTTATGTTGCAAAGGGGGAAATAAGGAAACACTAAACTCAAAACTACCTTAATTTCTAATGAACCAACCAAAAACCTGAGAGCTCCCAGATGTTCCAAGAGTCTGATATTCAGATTCCACATATCAAGCCACTTTAAAAAAATAAATATGAAATGTGGTACAGATTTAGACAATTTAATCCACTGAGTTCCACTCATATCCTGTATAGACAAGTTGTTTTGCTATTCTCATCAGTAATGACTTTTGTAATTGGATATGTTGTGAAATTCAGCTCTTCTTCATAGCTCCATTTATTACCAGTTTCTCTGTTCTCTTTTTGATGCCCGAATTATCTCATATTCATCTGGACTTTGTCGATGCAAAGCTGTTCTTATTACTAGCCTTTGTTGTTTCCTGACTTGATTTTGAGTCAAAGTCCTTCCTTGTAAATATGTATCATTAACATACTTGATTAACTTATTAAACATTGCAGCACAAGCTCATTATGTGTTTGTCTGATGTGATTTAACTTTCATTTGGAGTGAGTTCATTGCAACAGAAAGGCTGTGTGATGCAGAAGGAGTGCAGGGTACTGCATAATGCTCTCTCCCTGTCAAGCAGTGGTTCAAATCCAGTCTCTTCAAAAGCAGCTTTAATTATCACTGTCTAACAGTTTGGAGAAGGATTTTTTGGTTGCTGCCTCATAAAACTAGGAGTTGTTTGTATACAGACTTTGTTGAAAAAAGTGAAGAATGACAGAAAATGTGCATTCTTCTAATATTGAATAAAGATCTTTATTCTAATAAACTGTTATTCCCCTTTGCTTCCCTTGTTTCTTCTCTTTTTACTGCACTGTAGAATTTCTCCTGTGAACTTTTTCCCACCTTCCCTGTGCTTGTCTTCTGCTTATTAACTAAAGCAACTGCAAGTCTCTTTATGCTACAGTCTGACCCTGGGTGAGTCACTGTGTGGGCATGCATCCTTTTTCCAGCTGCAGTGCCAGCTGTAGAAGTTACCAGCCCAACCCTGCCTCCTAGCTACCCATCCTAGCCAGAGGCAAAACAGCCTGAGCTGCTTTCAGGAATGTACTTGAATCCAGAAGAGGTAGCAGAGATTTACTCATCACCCTTTCAAGCAGGGCCCACTTGTCTGAGCTGAAATGGGTTGGGAAGCATTTCCATGAGCAGCTGAAGGAGCCTGAAGGAGCAGGAGATTCTGCTGTGAGAGCAGTGATTCACCACAGCACTGGGAGAGCTGCAGCAGCTCCTTCTGTCACCTTAGGTGTAGGTAAAAGGTGCCACATGTCCACACACTCTTGGTCAGAGTTCTCTGTCTCTCCTGCCTGTAACATGGGCTTGATGCCATTCTCTGAATTTCATGCAAGGCAGAATTCATCAACTGTGCCAACCAACCCCTCCAAGAACAAGGATGGAAAGCAAAAAAGAAAAGCCAAAGCATGATTAAGAACTGCTATGTCAGATTCTAACAGAGTGATGGCAGGCATAGCTGCTGCATTTTAGCCATGAAACAAAGTAAATGGTTTCCATGCTAACTATTTGTGGCAGATAAGAATTCCATCTCCCAGTGTCCCTGGAGGAAAGGCTTCATGTGCCTGTCCAACTCCGCGTGAAAAGTGCATGCCAGACTATAGGTCATGGCAACCCCCTCCACCCCCAGCCCAAGACTAGAGAGGAGATAGGTCATTTTTGCCTTCTAGGCTCTTCTATTTTCTTGTCCATGCAAGCTCACTTGAGCTTGCTACTATATCAGGGACAAGAGGAATGCCCCCCCGTCTGCCTGTTTACTGCACAAGACATAGATTGCTGGTCTCCTGTAACAAGAAAAATCCCCAAGGGAATAAGACATTTCTCTACCTCCCTACCATGCTTCTCTACATGGATGGACAGGCCAGGTCAAAACGTGATTTCTCCTGATTACCACATCTTTCTGCTGGTGCCTCATCAGCAAGGAAGCCCCAGGGCTCCTGAATGCACCTGGCCATCACACCACCCTGCAGACAGGCAACATCAGTGCACAGTTCCTGGAGTATCACTGGTCTTCTGCCTGCATTTGTAAAACCGTTTCCTTGCAACCCAGGGATGCCCTTCCAGCAGAGCAGAGCAAGCCCTTTCTATCAGGTTTCTGATATGGGAATTTGAAATGAAGTCAAAAGTGTAATTTCTCTTCAGTGTCTGTGTACTGAGAGAATCACTATTATTCCTGGGAATAAATCCAGTCACTTACTGTGATATTCTCAGGAAAGCAGTAGGAAAGCTATGTCTGTGTTTGGAGGGCTGGGACACACTGTCTATATTAATTAAGAAATGAAATTGATACTCTCCAGTAGACATACCTGTTTCAAGATTTACTCAGCTCTGGTTCACATGATCCATAAAGAATCTAAGAATTACTAAGTAAAGGAACTATTCAGACATTGTTCTGTCAAAAAATGAGGTGACATGGTAGAAGGTGACACCATCCCTTTGCTGTCTAAGAGATAAAATAGCTCTTACGCTTCAGGAGGAAAAATTGTCTCCTTTGAAAGAAATAGTGAGAGAATGTATATGGTCTGTATTGTGTGGGAAATCAGTCTTGATGATTACCACTGTCTCTGCTGGCTTTAAGCTTGTCAGTCTCTGCAGCTGATAGTCTGGGGTCTTGCACAAGAGCTAACTAGTCTTTAGGAAGTGTAGAGCCGTTATTTATGATATAAGCCACAGGACAACCTGACTGTGTGAATGGCAGCTTTTCAATTTGCAATATGTCTTTATAAAGAATCACACTTCCTTTTAGAACACACAGGGAAAGATATTCTTGTGTTCATCGAACTGTTGGAGCTACATGACAACAAGCAAGAAGTCTGGAAACCATGGAAAAGAGGGCATCATAATCCATAACACTGCATAATTAATCATTTTTGCAAAAACACAATCTTAAAAGCCTTGAAGTGTTTATAAGCTTCCAGTGGCCTATTAATAAAACACAGTCAAAATGGAAATTAACTCTTTAAAATATGATGGTGGCTAAAATAAAATTTTCCACAGAATATTATTAGTTAGAGGGCATGCATGTCTTTGTTTCCTGCTCTTTTAGAAAGAATAACTAAATAAATCTAACTTTTGATTTAAACTAAAGGTATGCACAATACTGTATGGGATGGTAATTAGTTCTTCAGAACAGGAAAAATGTAAGTGGAGGAGCCATATAATCTAAAAAGAAAAATGGTTTAGCAGATTGGCTAAACAACAGAGTTTCTGATGGCAGGAACTGTCAAGAAATTCAAGCATTTCTCAGTTCTTCGTGATGTTTTTCCATAGCCTATCACAGTTTCTTTTAAAAATAAAGCCTAATTGGTTTACAATACACACTCATCATTTCATGTGCTGAAAATACCATCTATTAGAGGAACATTAAAGTGATAAAATAATCCCACAGAATCAAGAAAGACTAGTTGCAGATTAAATCTCTGTGGTGTAATATAAAGGGCACCACAGGAAGACATTAATGTGGAACCTAATTTTGGAAATGTAATGATAATGATTATTTTCCAACAGGTAATAATAATAATTGGCATTTATGCTGGTGTCTTGCCTCCTGTATGATCTGGATGCATTCGGTATGGCTGAGGGGAAGGCACCTTTTGGGTGAATGAAGGAAGTGTGGGGGAAGCAGGTCTGTGACCTGCTGTAGAGTAGGGCTGTTAGGTAAGTTTCACACAGCTGCCCTCCAGTTGCCATGAAAAGGCCAGGGTTGTTTATGTGGACAGGTGCTGAGCTTGGGGGATTGAACTAAAACAGTACTGAGTGCTTTAAAGAAGCTCAGGCTAATGTTTACATAAAATGAGAGGAGCTGGGAAAATGGAGTTTTTATAGTCTTTTAATTCCATTTGTGACTGGGGAGTGTTTTTCATTTTGCTTTTTTAGGTAATTTTCCAGGGTTTATTATGCTAAGTAAATACTGAAAAAAGATTATATTATTGATTTGGTAGTCACATAATAAGAGTAAAGCTAATGTAAATTTAGATACAATTGTGTAAAAAGGACATAAAACCTCTTATTAAGCTTCAAAGAAAGAAGCTGAAGTTGAACCAGATCGAAGGTTCATGAAGTCAATCAGATCTTATGTTATTATATATTGGCCATAGACTGAGCCAAAGTCTGAGTTCTGGGACAAACACAGCAGAGTACTGAGTGATGCTGGTCATCACTAAACCATCACTCCTGAATTTTTGAGCCCTAGATCCCTGTACACATTAAGTTGCCTTCAGCCAGCAGTGCTGTTACAGCAGATTACTCTGCACTTTCCTCTGCTTTGCTCTCCCACAGGACTGGCATCAGATCTTACTGGTGGATGAGGCCGTAAGTGTTGATGCAGCCAGAAAAAGAAATAAGATTGGAAAACCAAGCAGGTTAAAACTAGTTTGGAGGATTTTTTGTCCATTTTCGTTCCTTCAGCTCTGGGTTGGTTTAACCAAGGATCCGTTCTCAACTCCGTACCACTGTGTGTCTCCACTAGCACTGATGCTCTCTCCCCAGAGAGGGAAGGGCTGTTAAGCCACCAGCTGACTGAGTTGGGAAAGAAGTTGTGTTTCTTTTGACGGCAGTGTTGGAAGCGTGTCCGATGCTGTGTGTTTCACACACAGCATTTGCTCTTCCCCTGGGAGCAAAGCTGAGTGCAGGTGACACATTCACAGTGGTGACCTAGTTAGCCGGGATCTTGACCCAGATACAAGCTCATTTTTCCATCCCTAGGGTGCCTGGTTTCAGTATCAGACAGGTAAAAATGGTAATTGGGTTGCTCATCTCAATGTAACCTGTCCAACAGGTCACGAGTCACAGTCTGGCTCAGAAAGATTTTTCTCCTCAAGTGCTAGCTACACAATCACATATAGATGGCCACAAACTACCTTCTCCATCATTAATCAGATGTGAGCCAGAAAATGCTAGTTACATGGTTGTGCTCAAACCAGAGTTATACTGAGGAGAGCTTTGCAGTTAGTGCTAACACAGCCCCATGGTGCACACCCCATCACGGGGAGCATAGGCAGAGTTAGGTCATAAAGAGTGACATCTGTCTGGCCTGCACATGCTCAGAGGAGTAAGGCAGATTATGAATCACCTTTGATAGCTACTGGCACCAGCAAACCCCTCCAGTACTTGCTGACTAAATGCTGGGCTCTAAGCTGTCAAATGCCACGGGAATGGGATTGAGTTACTGCATTTGCGAGCATTAATCTTGAGTTCAGATGAGTTGTGTAAGATCATAACTGAGGGCTTGGAAAATTCCAGCTTACTTTTTGCCTTTCTCAGCTATAAAATGGCTGAACGAGTTTTTGGAATCAAAAACAAAACAAACAAAAAGCACTGCTGTGCTAAAATCTGTGTTCCAGATTATAGTACAGAGCATATTTTTATGGCAGTGTTTAAACTAGAAATGTGGGTGGAATCTTAATTAACAGATTGCTATAGGACTCGCATTATCAGTTGCCAATAACTATCATACTGTTTATGGTTAAATATCACCTTATAAGACGGCATTTAGAAATATCCCTGACATTTAATGTTTTGGTTTTTGTTGGCTTGTTTTTTTTTTTTTTAATAAGTGCAACAAAGCCCATAACACATAAGCTGCATGGAACCTTGTTGACATGTTTGCCATGATATTCTGATTCAGTTTCTCTCATTCGTCAATTAAGGTCTGTGGAGAAAAAGAAGATGAGCCCAGGGTACTTTACATTCACACATTGCTATAAACAAGGAATCAGAAAGCACACAGCAACCCAAGTTCTGTATAAAACATTGTTCCTTGATTGTTGGCACATGAAATCAGAATCATGTGTGTGGATATGAAATTGCCCAAAGATAGGGTTCTGATAATAAAGAAAATAAAAATGGGGAGAATTCAAAGCATGACCCTGCTGAGTTTCATTCTACTGCATTGCCACATGTTTAAGAGGATATAGTTGGGTGAACAGATCACAGTCTATAATGGGAATATATTGGTTAATGAAAGCTCGTGGCACATGGGGCCAACCTCATCACAGGCCTAATTGGACACAACAGCACTGATCTCAGTGGTGTTGTACCCACATATGCTGGCAGCAAATTTGGCCCCATGCCTGTAAGCAACAAGCAGAAATGTTAGAGCAAATATGAAAAAGAAGAACTCCACTAATGATTTTGAACTGAGATCACTGGTGACACAGTTCAATTACAGCATTAGTTCCTGGTGTCAGAGAGGGGTTAAAATGGAATGTAATGACTCTTTAGCAGATAGATTTGGAGCAATTAGAAGTCTGAAAATGTCTCTCTGTGTAACTAAAAATATAATTGCTTTTGAATAGCTAGGCTATAGAATCTTTTTTCTTCTTTTTCTCTCTCTTTTTTACTGCGCTGAAAACTGTGGTTTTTACTCCTATTACTCATCCACATGGACTTAATTGACTGAGGTTCTAAACCCCAACCCTCTAGTGAGTACTGATGAGGTTTTAAATTACTCTGAATTGAAGCACTTTAAAATAGAGGCAAGGAAGTGTGCTAAGGCAATACAACATATGGAGTGAAATGTGGGTTTAGATTATCTTGGTTTCACAACTCTGCATGGAACTCCACTAAGGCCACCTTGGAAAAGGCAGCATTGCCTGCTGTTAATCACTGTTCTTGTGCTTCTCTCTGCATCAGTTTCCAAACAGTCACCAGAAGGGTGTGTTTATTATCCCTGGTTGCAGCATTGTAGTGACTGAGGCTGAAACATTTTCACTGGAGGATGATCCTGCTGTCCCTTCTACATTTTAGCTGAAAACATGCAGGTAGGGAAGCAATGGATGGGAGTGGGAGAGGACCAGTTTCATTTCTGGCACTGCCCCACCCAGTCTCTTCCCTTTTTCCTGGCTGCCTTCTATCTCAAGGTCCAGACCAACACTGCATACCCCCCAGCAACTCTTTCTGTTTTCATTACTTTATTTCTGGACCTTCTGGGAGCAAGTGAGTTTCTGGGATCTTTTGATCACAAAAGATCCAAGTTTTGATGATCATAGCAGTTGCAGCAGGAGTTCCTGAATGTCGAATGGAGACATTTTCACTGTACTGAAATGAACAGGAGTGCTAATAAGATACAAAGCAGTCACACTGTGTGAATGGGCTGTACTGAACATGTATTTCAGGCAGCTTCTCACTGCAGCTTCTGCAGTGCCACCCTGCCTCTAAGGGAGGGGAAGCTCTTCTTAATTCCATAGTGAGATACTCTGAGCATCAGCGTTTCCACATGACAAGGATAGAGACAGATCTTACACTTCCCTCCTTCCACACCTCAGATGTGTCAGACTTCAGGAGAAATGCAAAGCAGGAGAGCAATGTCTTTCAGCTGTCAGTATGTGATCATTACCTATAGATGCAATATAGATCCAGAACTACTCTTAATGAGGATGGGAGTCAGACAAAGAAACAAGGAGCTCTGTAAATGGCAGCTGTGCAGCTCAAATGAGCTAAGGATGGTTGCTCCTGCAGGAACTGGTGAGGTGCTGCTGCTCTTCCACACCCTCCAAAGAATCTGAAAGCAAAGCCACTGGGGAAGAAACTCATTAGAGGGCAGTAAGAGAGGAGCACAGAAATTGCAGTGCTGCAAAGCCATCCTCTATTCTTCCAGGTTTGTAACTAATTTTCATTATGGTGAGCAAACTTTACTGATGGACATGATGACACGATGACAGAGGATTGTCAATAGCTCTCCTAGAAAGAGCTACCTCGTAGGTGTCAGACACATGAGACAAAATCCATATCAGATTGGCTGAGACATCTCTGCCTGAAATCTGATAGTGCTGTCAAGCAGCAAGAGATGACAGTTTCAGTGTCCCCATGGTTTTGTTTTGGACACAAGGAATTGGAGAGACCAAGAAACCTTTTGAGTTTAATCTTAAACACTGAGACCGGCAGCTTTTCAGAACACTGACCCAAAATTAAGGCACAGGCTCAATGTCGACATGAAGAGCTAAAGCAAATATGCACACATTTCCATCTTTTTTATGGCACTACCAGATGTTCTGCCTCGTCTTCTACAGTGCTAATGCGGGTAATGAGGCTGCCTGAAAACATCAGGTCACTTGACCTTGAGTGGAATTTTCCTCATTCCTTTGAACAGCAAGGTTGCATTTGTTAGCTAAGGAGGCAATAAATGTTTATGCCCAATTTAAGCAATTGCAGACAGCACCTATTATGTTTGGAGTAGTGGTTTTTAACTGCAAAGTTGAACTGAAAAAAAGAAAGTATAACTGCTGTTTTATTAAGACATAAATCTATAGAGGTTTAATTGGAAGGAGACAGGTAAAGGAGAGAAGTACTCTGCCTTCATCCAGAATTTCTCCCACATAACATTCCCAGCAGAGCAGTAAGTGCCAACATATTCTACCACGGAAACAAAAGGAAGGAAGATTTTCTTACAAACAGTCTTCAGTGGATGTTCAGTGATCTACAAGTAAGATATTATTACTGACACTTGCCACTTCTGAGACTTGATTAATTGTCCTGAGGGTGTCAAATCTATCTTATCAGAGTCCAGTCTGCTTGTTTAAGAAGTGATCAGTGTTGGATGCTTATTAATGATCCCAAATAACTCAATTTTTTTTCTCCTAACCACATTTTTAATTTCCACCTATGCGACACATATCAATTTTTAAGTGATATTATAGCACTTCAGAGTTCCAGGACACAACACAGTCAATTGCAGAAAAAGTCTAATAACTAGAAGTTCCTGGATTCAAACTGTGATTAGCCATTAACCTTACTGTGTGACCTCAGACATGTCCCTTAATTCTCTTGTCCCTCAGCTTAGCTATCTAATATTTTTTCACAGCATTACAACACCTTGCCAAAAGATTAAGAGCCTTCTGTGAATCAGCTATCATGAGAAAATGGAATTAGAAAATAATGAAAAAAGGAGCAAAAAAGGGAAGCAAAGAAGGTAATGGGTGTTAAAATAGTTACTAAAAAGGAAGTAAAAAGTTCATCTCTGTTTGTGTGAGTGCCTTGTTCTATACAAACCTTTTTCTAAGCAATCTCATCAGCATCTGCTTCTTAGAGATTTCTTTTACTTCTTCCAGATATGTTAACTAATAAATCTTGCATCCAGGGTCCTTTTAGAACTAAAGCAATCTTATGACTAGAGCAGATGAGAGCAAGTAACATCCCATGTCTGGAAAAATTAGGTATCAACAGCTTCATTGGGAGCTGCTCTCATGAGTGATTTCCCTCTCCCATCCCCACGTAAAGTCCATCTGCATAGGAATTAAAAATGTGGGTGACATTGTTTTGCAAATTATGTGAGGTCAGTTCTAAAATCCTTTTACACAATTCCAGACACAAAAAGAGATTTTTGACACAAGTAATTTCAAACAAAACTAAATGCAACACCTGCTTGCACTGATGTAAGTATGGTCTGAGATACAGGTGCTCACAAACTCAGTTGTTCTGCTCGTTTTGGTAAAGAAGAGAGTGATCCAAGGACATCACAAGTGGCCAGAAAATAATTAATTTCAAGCATGAATTCACACTCTAATACCACACTCCAGAAAAGTCCTGGTTGCTTCAGTTTCACCACATCCATAGCTAAACCCACAATCTTGGTAGAGTAGGGATTACACCATATAAACCATAATATTTGGATTGTTATTTCCTAAGACATCTTTCTTGCAGAGTCCCTTTAGCATCATGTGGCCTCAATGCTGTCTGTTTCTACTTCAGTCCCTGCACTTTATTGTTGTGGCAGTTCAGGAGTCAGAGACCTGCCTGTGTACACACTTTAATGCCTGTTGCCAGATGCAACTTCACCTCCAATGAAAAAAGCAACACAAGCTCACAATTAAAATATTTTGTATCTAGATTGGTTGCACATCCTCCCTTTATTACTGCTCTGCTCTCATTTCCTATGGCTGAGTTCCCTGAAGGGGGGTGGTTGCTGATCCCACACATGTTCCTGTGTGCTACAAGCCATATGATGAGCTGCTTCCACCTTTCCACCTATTAGGCCACGGCACTGACGCTCCTCCACCATCACCACTTGAGTCTTGCTAGTGCCTTTCAGCACTCTTTGCTGAAGCTCTGCTGAATCACCATGCTGCATTTTCTCCTGTTCCTTCTTGGCAGAAAGGAATTCTTAAATGTATATTTTTCTTCCCTTAATGTGTATTTTCTTTTTCCAGAACCTGGAGAGAGCTTGCCTGTGACAGTCTAAGGCCACAGGCAGAGCAAACTTTGTTGGTGCATTTAACAATGCCATTGGTACATTCTAACAAATGAGCTCTTGGGCAGAGAAGTTCTTTTTCAGGGCAGCTCATCTATGACACTTTTCATTGGCAGGCCTCAAAGACCTTGGCAAATGAAAGCCTTGTCATTTTTCAGATGGGCAAAAGAGGTGTGGAACAGGAGCCTAGCACAAGAAGGGCACATTCTCACGGCTTTTAGGAAGCAATGAAATGTAAATAATGAAGAGAAAGGCAGAAGGTTACATACCTAACCCCTTCACCTCGGCATTCTGCACTAGGGTCTCCCCTGCCTGACACTGCCAGCACAGCATTATCTTCCATGAAGCAGTTGGTAACTCCAGATATAGTGTTTTAATTATTAATAAAAGATGCTTGGAGACATCATGCCCTATTAGAGATGCCTCTTAGAGTGAAACTCTGCAGATGGAGCAGAATATAGTCTTAAACAGTATGATTAATATTTATGCAGCTTGATAAGCTAGCTTAGATCGTGACCCTCATTGGGTTTCTCTGGAGATGTGTCTCTGCTTGCTTCCCTACCCTCCCTGCTCTTCCTCCTCCTGCTCCCATCCTGGCAATAATTGTGTGGCTGCTGCTGTACCTCTCAGACTTCAAGGTCAAGTTTTGAAGCTGAAAGAGGCCTGAATACTATTGAGCCTTAAATTGGAGCTCCTGACCACTTGTACTTCTCCCTTTTCTTCATCTCTTTGCAGAGAAGAAGAGGGGGATCATTGATATGTATTTAAGTGCAAAACAGGAGGTATGAAAGCACAAAGCTCAGGCGTCCAGTCTTGGATTAGGATAGCAGTTTTAAGTTTTGACAGGGTTTTAGGTGATGCAGAGGGAGAACAATAAGAAACTCGGTGTAGGGAAGCTCCTGAAAAAGCCTAAGCAATCCTGTGAAATGGTTCTGCAGACATAATAGGCCATGGAGCATCATTTCTACATGCTCTGAAATTTAAAGGCACAGGAACCTGATGCGTCCATCATGATTTTGCAAAAGGATGGTTCCCCTATTTTTTGCCAGTTGTATTGAGTTGCCTTATTTTACCTCTCAGTGACACTGTGAGCCTAGGGCCTATCAATACATCACTGTGGGACAGTTCACTCATGGCACACTCTAAATGAAATATCCACAAATTTGATTACTGCCCCAAAGCACTCCATAATTCATGCTTTCACTGCATAATAACAAGTGTGCTTGCATAGGAAAAACGACACGGAATTTAGCATAAAGCCCTGTTTTTCCAATTTTATGTGATGAGACCAGACAAAAAAGCAGTGGTTTGCTTATTAAGCGACACTAACCTCAAACCTCTCCATCCATGAGTGAATGCAGGGCTGTGAGCATTAGAGGGCAGCACAGTAACACTTTCCCACCTTCAAGGAAAAGGATTTTAGGATGCCATAACTTCCAAGTGGTCCAGTTCAGACAGTTTTGTCAAACCTCTGTGAATTTCACATATTCTCCATTAAGAGTTCTCTCTTCTTAAAGAGCTGCAGAACAGAGGATGTCTCAGTCCAAGGAACAGGTGAAAAAACTGTACTTTTCACATTTTGGCTGCTGATAAAACTCATGACCTTACAATCTCTCTATTGGCAAAGACTTATTTGTCTACTTGTGCCTTGCTTTCTTAGCTCACACTTTATGTAGCTTTTAATGCTGTTTTCTGGGCGAGGGCAGAATCAATCCAGTGCAATGACCAACAGACCAGTTGGGTCTTAACTAAAGCAAATTGTATCTTCCAGACACCCAAAAGAAGCCTGTCTTCGGAAAGGGCAAGCTTAAACATGAAAAGAACTAATGATCTGTAATAATGACAAATCACCCTCTTTGTTATCTAATTTACTAGTGCCAGGCACCTTCACAATTTCCATGCCATGAATAGAAGACTGGATCTTGGTAAATAATCCATAATTACACTAACATCAAATCAGGATTGATTCAAGAAGGCAAATTTTATCCTGCAGGATCGAAAAGATTTATTCTTTTTCTATTTTGTTGTTTTTTTTTTTTTTTTTTTTTTTTACTTGACTATGTCACTTCAGTTGTGACAAAACAAGTCCGTACAAGACAAGCCCATACGGTATTGGATATACACACAATTGTTACAAAACTCCTCCATTGTCCAGACAAGCCAGAAGACTGATCCAATTATAACAGGATGAGACAGCCCCAGCTCTCAACTAGGTGTCATGACAAGCCCAGCTGGAGATCTAGACTAGCAAGTGACCCCCAGACTGTCATTCTGCAGGCCAGTGGGCTGGAAAAAAGATCAAAGAGGAGCTCGTTGGCTTAATCTCCGAACAGCTAGAGTTCCCATCCCTGCCTCCTGCCCACCCCATCCTCCTCATGGCACAGCTGCTGGCTCACAGAGGACCAGCACTGATCAGAGGAAAATGCTGAGCATCTCACAACATGCTGTACTGGGCTGAGTGTCCTGAGGTGATATAGCTGAGAGAGGTTTAGGAGGCATGAGTGACACAAATAAAGGCATGCCCAGAACCAAAAGGAAGCAAGAAAACTCTTTCACAACTAATGAGAGTGGTGTGGTGTCCTAACTCCATCTTTCAGACAGGTGAGAAGATTTTTCTCCACAGTAAGAAAAAGAAAGCTTGTGAACAGATGCCTGAGGCATGCAACACACATTGAAAAGACGAGGAAGAAAAAAAGAAGTAGAGAAAAGAGTCTGCTTGCATACTTTGAACAAACCAGCTGAATGAAAGCTTGTATCATTGAATTAGCTTTTAAATCAACCAGACCTTCCATAGTCAAGGCTGATGCTTTCATTCTTGTACTCAGTTTGACATCCTTTACCCACTCATTCAAACACTACCCGCTATCACTGAACTGTGCTGCAGGGTGCTTGACAAAACATTGAAAAAACAAAAACATACATAAATGAAACTTGGCATGGTATGTCTTTCTGCCTATGTAGATCAACAGCTTTGCCTTTATTGTGAATTTCTTCAAAGCAGCTTTCCTTTTAAGAAGAGAGTAATTTATTATTGTCCAGGGAAAGCTCTCTTATTTCATGCATTTAATTGTACCACAGATGACTGGAAACTGAGTGAGGAAACAGACACTTATGTGAATAAACTGATTATGAACAGTCTTCTGAAACTTGATTTGAAAAAAAAATTATACAATGACTGATTCTTGATTGCCTCTTGGAGCCAGCTCTGGCTCCTGTTTGCCTCACACATGACCTCCTTGTTTATGTGGATGCCAGGTTATCTGGAAGGAAAGACAGTGTCAGACTGTTTGTCACTTTACATGGACATGGGATTTAATCAAAGACATGTATGTATTGTGCAGACGTTTGTATTTTTATATATAAAATTATATGTAATAAATATATGTAATATTTACATTACATACGGAACAGCCTGACCTGGTGGAAGGTGTGGCAGGCAAGTTGGATCTATACAATTGTTAAGGTCTCTTTCAACCCAAATGACTCCATGATCCCATGATGATTATATGTATATATATATATATATATATATACATGACTGAACTTCCCTTGTACATGTGACCCTCTTGTACTTACAGTGGTTCACAGAGAATACAGCATCATTCACTCTATGGGGCTTTCTCCAACACGACTTACCCCTTCATGGTAAAACCTTTGGAAATACTAACAGAAAACTAAGTAAAACCCACGCATGAAAGTCAATTACTATGAGATAAATAAAGAAATTAAAAAGTGGCAGCTGTGGCAAAAGGAAGAAATTGTTGTCATGATAGACCGTAACAAGCTCCTTCACTCTTGGTCAAAAACACAGTGGGAATGTATCTTATCTGGTATTTCCACTCCACCTTCCCTGTTTCATTTATTGCACAATTTGTTTTTGTTCTCCATGGAGTCCTTCAGTTTTCTACAAGATTTTCAAGAGCAAGTGATAAAACAGTGTAGGCAATTAAGGAGCTGAGGAGCACAGGGGATTTAAATAAACTACCCTCTACTTTCTACCCTGTGATGAGAACAATTAACTGGTGTGGCAACATAATGTGTGAAACCATTAAATGTCTTATTCTCAGTAATAGCCTGTAAGGATTGTCATCAAAAGCCTTGATGGTCATCTAAATATTTACTAAGTCCAAACCATGACTGTCAGTCAATATTTTAAGATTGGCCTGTGGCCTGTGTCACAGACCACTTTTCAGATAACTTCAGCTCAACCCATAAAGTGTACAAAAATCATACCAGGAGCTTCAACTACGATCTGGCAGGACTACGCATCCTCTCCCAACTTTTCCCATAGAACTGATTTGCTGAACATTGCCCATTTCCAGCACATAGGGGTGGGAATTCCAGCAGTTTCTTTTTCATTTAGGCCCGCAAAACCCCCTTAAAAATACAAAATAGTACAGTGATGCAAAGAAGCAAGTATCAGTAAGTGGACTTTCAGCTATTAAAAGTCTGCTGCTTCTTTTTAGAAGGTGAAGACCCAGCTGCCTGCACCACCCGACCAGGTGGGCTTGGCTGACCATATGCAAGGTAATCATTCATGTAGGTGTTTTCTGAGGCACTGGAAAAGGTGAAGGAATCTTTTATACTGGACCAGAAAACTAAATGACAGCAATCCAGGCCCACAAAAGGACTTCTGTTCCTGACTAGAAAAAAGAAAGTCATTCCTAAAACCTGTCTTATTCTGCATCTGAAAAACAGTAGTCAATTTTGTGTTCTGAAAAATTCTCCACTGCTGCATCCAAATTTAACATCATAGCCTTAGGAGACAGTTCCCTGATTGTCCAGACAAATAATTTTTGTTGCAGCTGGTGTGTTTCTGTGGTAGGAAGGCACTCTGGGCTTGTGGTTGGAAGGCTCCCTGACCTGGAATTTGAGAACTCAAATTCATCTTCTGTGATGAAACTCCCAGACATTGTGCTGTACTAATCACTCCACTTTAGCATCTGTCTCCCACCTAAACCTCATTACAAGCTAATAATGTGGAAGTTTTGTGGCCAACTTCCCTGATGTACCTGCTTTTCACATTTATCAGAATGTTAAGTGTAAAACACAGGGACTCTGGCAAACCTTTCTAAAAACATTGAAGATTTGAATCCTGTCTCCATTTAACAGTTGCATAGCTGTGATAGCATTCACCCAGGAAATCAGATTCCTGGCAGAAGTACATTTTTGAAGAGTAAGCAATTTCAAAATTCTTGCCTCCTACATGACTACCTCAACAAACAGGCTGATTTGGTGATATTATTCTGCCTCTCTTGTTGAAGAATGAAATAAGATTTCTTGTAAAATGTGACTACACAGAGAAAAAGGCACAAGACTGGGAAAGGAGCTTGCTGCATCCTGGTGATAAGAATACTGCAGATATGCTTTAGGCAATGATTTAATAATACACATAGTACTGACACTCTGCTTTTCTTCTCAGCATGGACATAAATAATTGTAACAGTAGTTTTCTTGGTAATTCCTTAATTTCTATGTTCAACCTGACTTGGAGAGGGTTGATGCTATTGGAAGAAGCAGTAGAAAACACTCTTACTCTCTTTTGGTCTCATTGTGGTCTTCATGACTTGCCCAATTATGAGTTTGTATAGCAGTACTCAGGCTTTGCCTTTGGAGTTCCTTGGAAGAGTGCATGGATGTGTGATCTGATGTGGCCTCTTCCTCTGTAGACCTCAATAGCTGTGTATGTCAATCTTGCCATCTGCATGGAGCACCCTACAAGCCTGGGACCAACTTTTGGATGAGTTTTCCTTTTATGTGAGCTGTAACTAAAGTGGGTGCTACTGTTGGTGTTAAGTTTTCAAATAGGTATTGTTTGTCCTTGTTTATGTTGTAATATACTTTTTCCCCACCTTGAGTAATCATCCAGTTTTGGAGGTGTTAAAAACAGGTGTAGTTGCCCCACCGAAGCTACTGGGTAGAAGATCATGCCTCCACTGGTTTTTTTTTTTTTTGTTTTGTTTTGTTTTGTTTTGTTTTGGTTTGGTTTGGTTTGGTTTGGGTTTTTTTCGTTGTTTTTTTGTTTGTTTGTTTGTTTGTGTTTTTTTGTTTGTTTTGTTTTGTTTTTTGTGGGGGGTTTTTTGTGTGTGTGTTTTTTGTTTTGTTTTTGTTTTGTTTGTTTTTCTGTTGTTGTTGTTTTTGTTTTGTAAAATCACACAGAATTTTAATGCATTTTGTGTTCCATGGCTTGTCTAAGACACATGGGTTTGGATTTTGGTGATGAGATTCTTGTATACTGAAGACCCACAAACCTTTTCTACTCCACTGTACATGTTCCACATAAAGCATTTATGTACTACAGACTGAGGGAAAAGCCTGACACTTTTTCTTCTCTTGAGCTGAACACATATATGTCATTCATAATTATGGAAGAAAAACAACTGCTAAGGACATACCACAATAAACTCTGCTGCAGAACCACAATATATGGTTTTGGGGAAAAGATATGCAGCATTTATGCTGCTTCACTTTTAAGGTGAAGCTTCCCTCTCGAGTATTGGATTTATTTTTTCCTTGAGAACATATCTGAAAATATCTTCAGCATAGTATAATCTATCTCGTTAGGAAGGCAAAGAGAGCTCATCGGAAGTATATTTTATGATCTCCAAGTATAAAAGCTCCCTCAGATAGGGACAATATGACAGCTGGCAGATAAGCAGCAGACTCTGTCAGAGATGAAGAAAGCTACTCAACTGCTCTTTAAATTGAGTAGTAGGACTTTTAACAAGCAGGGCCTCCAATCCCCATGAGAATACGTTTAGTGCACGTAGCTCTGCCATCACCTGTTTTTGTTTGAATGGTACATTGCTTTGATCAGTCCTGCTTTGGGTGAACATGCTGCCCTCTGCTAATCACTCACTTGCAGAATGCCACGTGCGATTCCTGCATTTCGCGGTTCCACATGATGGAGTTGGGTGTCGTTCCTTAGGAAGGCGACCGCTGTGCGTGTGAAGTATTTGAGTGATTGGGGTGGCAGGGCATAGCTGTGCTGGCTGCAGGAGGTGGGGAAAGGTGTGAACACAGCATCAGCTGAGGGACCCACTGCTCAGGAAGGGTGAAACCAATCAGTTGGAGCATGATATTTAAGGGATAGAGAGAAAGGGCTTGGAGGGATTGAGGAGAAAAGACCACGTTGGGACAGAAAGTGAGTCCTCGTGGGAAAAAAAAACCAACAAAAAAACCTTAGAAACATGTCTTCTCATGGCAGAGCTACAGTGACATTAAAGATAATGGAATGAGAAAACACTGGAGTAATTTCTTTTAATGAATCTTAATTTGTAAATATACTTAATTATTTCTGTTTAGATCAGAAATCACTGATCACTGATCACTCCAGTAATCACTTTTAAAGGCAGACTCCTGACCTTTTAGCTACTCAGTCAAGACCTGAATACAATTATGATGAAATTCTCTTATTCCCTGGACAATTGTATCTTTCATAGGAGGTAAAAAAGAAAAAGTATGCTTTTATCAGTACAGCAAATCAAAGTCTTACGGTTGCTTAATATCTGTCTTTATTTTCTCTCTATCTGTCCTTTTTGCCACTCCTTTACTTACTGTAAGGAAGACGGCCAGCTGCCTAATTAGAGCACAGCAGCTTGAAATGCAGTTGCTTTTTGTCAGGGATCTACCTCAAGTCCCAGCCCCTGCAGAGCATTCAAAGAGAAGTTGTTCCCTTGGAAGCTGCTAGCCTTCTCCCTACAGGTTTCTTGCAGGGAGGTGAGGATGCGCCAGACTCCTCTGCTTTGTCTTGCTTCACTGTTTCTATTAGTGTTATGATCCTTACACTCTCCCCATCATTTTTTTCCCTCCCTTGTGGCTGATTGTTTTCTAGGCCTGTGGCAGTTTCTCAGTGAGGAGATGGGCTGTTTATTTCACGTGGGCCATCTCTAGCATATGAATCTGGCCTGGGGAGTTTTGATGTTGGCTAGAAATAAACCAGCATGGGAATCTCAATTGCACAGGGCCAGGCTGTGCTTTGTTTTACTTTTCAGATTTATGGTCTCTTTCCCTCTGCTAGTTCTCACACAACTCTTTCTCTTTCTCTTTCTCTTTCTCTTTCTCTTTCTCTTTCTCTTTCTCTTTCTCTTTCTCTTTCTCTTTCTCTTTCTCTTTCTCTTTCTTCTCTTTCTAAAGGAAGACCTTATGTGGGAATTCCACTAGGAAGATGGGAAGGGAGAACAACAGCACGAAAGGATCAAGTGTTTCAGCAAACTGATATCTTGCTGGGAACACTACACACAAAACCTGCAGGAACACAGCTTAGGAGCCTCTTGGCCAGTGAGGTCAAGCTCCAGGAAGGCAGATCAGGTTAGCACAGAAGTTCATATTGAATTCCTTGCATCAAGGGCCATGGCATCTGCATTCATCTCTCTCAATATTTCAGTGAAAACCATCTCTATTGCCTCAAGAAGTTAAATTGCATTTGCTGTGCTGCAAGCAAGGTGGTAGTTTTGAGGAAAGATTGCCATCATCTTTTACATGGAGACTCATTAATTTCTGTGATGTGCTAAATCTGCTCACTTGGTTGATGGTTAGTGCAAGCATTTTCTAATTGCTACCCATAATGCACTTCTAACCCCAGAGAAGCTAATTTAACAGCCTTTATTTTCATTCCCTTCCATTTTTAAGTGGTATTATGTTGATATCATGTAAATTTACAAAAGAAAATTATTTCTGCTCTATAAAGGAACTGACTGAACCTCCACAACAGAGGCAAAGGCTTCAAATACTTACAAATGAAAGGAGGTAATGGCAGCAAAGTCAATATTACAAATTTAATACAAAATATTCTTCCTCTTAGATATTGAAAATATACTGGGTTCTTTAAGATTCTATTCTTTCTTTGTGCTGTCCAACAAAGACACAGGTCTAGGCTAAATATATATCTCAGGACTTTTCAAAAGTGACTGTTTTTCCCCTTCTCAATGTTTTAATTTTTGAGGTAACTATCCAGAGATATCTGACGGAATCAATTTTTTTAGAGAGGTGGATCATTTTTCCTTGCTTATGAAAAAGCAAAAAATAAGATAGGAAACATGATGTCCACATCTGGGACAGCTGGCTTTGGACATGGCTGTTAGCGTGGGTGCAAGAAGCCTGAGTCTTCCAGATTGCATTTACTTAGAAGAGTCAAACCTCTGACTTTGATTTGAGCCAAAAATGAACAGAGCCTCCAGCCTAAACTAAGCTTGCATTAGTGAGCTGCTGTCCACACTGATGAAGAGCTTCTTGCTGCATTTCCCTTCTTGCGACAGTCTGCTGTGGGGTTGGATGAACAGCCAGAGCTGATGTAAGGGAAGAGTTTGCAAGAAAACCAGGGACTGAATTTTCAGGATCTGTTCAATCAGTTTACCGGTAACATGCAGCTTCATTTTATATCCATCTCACCGAGCAGCTAAACTTCAGCCAGACCACTCCACAGGCATGTCATGTCCAAGGTCTGAAGGCCCTCCCATTTTCATGAGCCCTGTTACACACAAGCTCATGTGTGTAACAGGCTTGTGGGCAGAAAGTTACTCTTCCAAAGAGTGCAATATATTGCCTCAGTTATGGCCCAAAAAAAGGAACAATGAACCAGAACCCAGAAGAAAACTCAAACACCATGTATAGGAAAATAGTTAAGTTTGAAAACGGAATGCCAAAGGTACTAGCCTGTACTGCAGTCTTTGGTGAAGGATTGGTCAGAAGACACTGGACACAAGTTTACAGTATCATTTGGGCACAAAAGAACAATTAGCTTTGGAAGAGAAAAAATAACAGAGATGCTGAGCCTCCTCACCTGGTTTCAGGGCTGCAGGCAATTGTCTGCACCTCTGTCTGGGTCCTGCCCTGCCATTAATCCAAACAAGTGGGGTGTTCAGTGGAAAAGGACAGGACAGGACATGGGAAATTGCTGGATATGACAGATCACCAGGAGCTGGCAGACATTAGAGGTAGCATCAAGAGGGATGGATGGATGGATGGATGGATGGGTTTTACAGGTGGCTAAGAAGGATATACATGAGGAATGGTCAGCTGTCACAAGTAACCGAGCTGAGGAGTACTGGGACCTTCCTGCTCATAGTCCTGCAAAGTCACCAGTGCCTAGGTAACTACATCACTAATACTTTATTTGGGTGCAGATGTAACAAAACCGGCAGCCATGGGAAAATAAAAAGGCTGCTGTTTATTTGAGAAGAGGCTGCAGCAGGCAAGGGGAGTTGTGAGGATGGCAGAAAGGAGGGACAAGGGATAACAAGGTTCACAGACACTGTGAGCTGTCTGGGAGATACTTGATGGCCAGCCCTGCTCCAATAAGATAAACCTGTTCTTCTGACCATATCACAGGGGACAAAGCTGTGGCTGTGAGTTCCAGGCTGGGGGACAGTGTGCTCCTCTGATCCCACATGGGGATGGCTGTGTGACCCAGAGTGGCTTCCCAATGTCCCTGTGCCCATGCCCATTCCAGTCTCAAGGGCACTGGCCGCTGTCATTTTAGACAGCTAGCACTGCCAGGGACAGTCCCTGGGCACCATACCTGGGACAATAACAGGTGAACCAGCTGGCCCCAAATTGCAAACTGATGTTTTGTCCCAAGAATATCTATGAATAAAAAATAGTAATCTTCTTTCAAGTGAAAACATAGTTGAGATTGTTTTGTAAAACTAGCAAGAGTGTATCAGAAAAGAAAAAATAACCCATAAAAAGTTTGTTGGGGAAAAAAGCATTTATTATTTCAGTGGGATGCTGGGGTTCACTTAGGGACAGGAGTGCAGTGGGTTAATTTCTGTCTTCTTACACTGATCAAGTGGGAATGCTTGGAGGACTAATCATAAATAATCATAATCATATCCTGCCTAGATGGATATGGATTTAAACATAGATGCAGTTGCTTGAAAATTACTCTATAAAGATACTGAAGGCAGAGAGGGGATATGTGAAATTAACAGCAGAATGGGCTAATTAAGATCTTCAGATAGGTGCTTAAAACTGGGTTATAATGTGGAATGTTGCTTACTTGAATGTGCCTTTTAGAAATGCTGTTTTCTTGAGTATTTTTGTTGTTGTTGTTTTCTTTAACTTAACCCCTGCTTCCAGCCCTTCTGTTTTGACCTCTCAGGGGCACAGATGTGTGCAGGGCAGTTCTGAGGTAGTGAACTCTAGCTGGAGAACCTGAGCCCACACTGCATTTTCTTGGTCCTGCTGCCTTTGACGTATTTTACTGAGGAAGTCTCTCGGAACACATTGACACTGAATAATATTGAAAAGAAAAAAATTTACTTTGAAAGCAGCTTGTTATTGGTGTCTTAAGGGTCACTGGGAGAGTCTCAGTCCATGCATTCTGAACATTGCCTCCTGAGAAAGCCTGAGTTAAAAGCTTGATTGGTTAAATACTCCTTACATTTTTCCCTGAAAATATGCTGTCTCTCTTGTAGTTGCCTATTTCACCCAAGGGTCTCTTGGCTAACTCATGAATTTGTTTAATAGAAGCCAAAGGAAAGTTGGAAGTGGACAAGAAGGAGGCGCAAAAAACGCACTGGCTCTGCCAAAGGAAAGGAAATGCAGCGTCTCCACATCAGCATTTCCACATGGAAGGATAAAAGGTACAGAGCTAATCAGAATTCATCAGCAACCTCTTCTCCATAAATAATTTAAATTGTTCTAATTTTTTCAGAAAAGAGCAATTCTCTTAAGATCTAAAGGGTTCTGCACTGATGCCAAAATTGTTGAATCTTCCCAGACTTTCTAGGAGATCAGCAGCAGTTTCTTTTCCTAGGTAATTGCAGGTACCATGTTGGCGCAATTATTTCAAAACTACTTGTCTGGGACCGTACTCTGGAAAGCAAATGTTCACATCTTTCCATATGTGAAGGTTCAAGTCTGAGCTCCAAAGGGCAGCCAGCAGCATTAGAAGGAATGTATCTCCCAGCTGCTTTACTACCACTGCTTTTAACGTGGAAACATTTTGCAATTCTCCCAGACACAAGTTAAACACGAGCACATAAATTCACAGGCTGCTTTCAGAGCAGATGCTTTTTCTTTTTATTTTTTTTTTCTGTCAGCTGTGCCCCTCACAAGAATTGATGGTTCAGGTTGAATGCATGTTGTTATGCTATTTTTATGTGTGGTTATTGGGATTGCCTCTTGTTCGCGTGTCGGTAGCTGCCTGCCAGCTGGTGGCTACATTCTGCTGGACAATTAGCAATTTTCCCCATCTGGTGAATAGATTTACTCCACGTGCACCTTGCATGTGATAACATCCGAGGTTCAAATAGAGATGTTTTGGTAAAAGTCTGCTTTTCGCTATCTAGAGTAAGGCTTTCTGCTCTATGCTGTTCATGTTTTCAGAGAACTATGGCTTTTAAGAGGGGTGGAACTCTGGTTTAAGTGGTTTGTCTGCTCCAGGTAGACCCTGGTGTTTGCAATTCTCCTAGAAATAAAGCAGAACCACAGAAATTGTGTTCCTAATTTGATGAATAATAAACATGAAGGATTTTTTCCTTTTCACACAAACTTTCTTCATAATGCTCTTTATTTTTGGTGATCTGCTTTGTTTCCACCTCCTGCACAGCTTCAAGTTAACAGATGATGTGTAAAACCTATCACTGCAGGATTGAATTGTTTCAGAGTCCACTTCACTACATCTTATCCTCCCCGATTCTAACTGATCGCAGGAGTCATGCTGTGCACCCATTTAAATTGAAAACCTTACAGGCTCAGTTGGGCCATTTCAAAGTTTGCAGAGATTTAGCTTTAATCCTCTTAAAATATTAGGTCATGTGACCTTGCATACCATATTGTCAGTGGGATAAAGATCCCTTTGATTTTTATTTACACTTCTTCACATGGGGGAAGGCAGGTTAATTCATTTCATCTCAGTGCCACCTTTGGCTCCCCATGCTCTCCCTAGGTCACTCATGTGGATGCAGAAATGCTTTGGCAAGTGGAGTTTGCATTTTTCTGCTGCTCTGTGCTCCAGTTAGTTCTTCAGAGGCATGCTTACAAGATGTCAACTTTACAGGCAGATATATTGTTTTATTTTTGCATAAAAGATGTCCTTCCATCTATCTTATGAAATGGAGTTTTTCACTATAAATGTTTCATGCAGACAATTTCTACAATTCATGTACTTGCTTTTAGTTTATAACTTTTCAATTAAACAATGGTTTCTGAAAGCTGGCAGTTGTTCCAACCTGCTGTTATGAATTTTGCCTTCAAATTTTGGCATTTTTTTAAACATTTACTGTGTAGAAAAAAAGAAGGCATAAGGACTAGATAGAAAAAAAAGATAAATCTGTAACCATGGAGGATAATGGATTTGAAAAAAAAACCCTGAGTACATGGAAATCCCGCAGCCCCTTTCTTCATCACTTTGCATAGCTATTTACACACATGCAAAAGCAGAAAAAGTATTGAATTACTAGTGTCCTTGGCTAGAAAACTAGGCTCCATGGAAGGGAAAGTATAGGTCTTTCTGTCTAGAAGAGGGAAGGGCAAGGCATAGTTTCCAGAGATAAATCGAGAGAGCTCTGGTGCTATTCAAGCATTTAGTTATTTTGACAATGACAAAAGAATTTCAAGAGGAGGAGTACTTTCTATGAAAACTTCCCTTCAGCCTAAACCTCATTTTTTCCATCTAGTACTGCACTCAAAATTTGGCTAAGATTGTTTCCCTATCGTATTCCAAAGTCTAGGGAACGGTGGTAAAGCAGTGATAATTTCAGGCCTAGTGCTAAAATTATAGTTAGTTCATAAAGTTAATGAGTTCAAATTCAGAATATTAACCTGTCCTGCCATCTGCTAGTAGTCAAGCTATTCTAACACCATGCCAATACTACAGACTTTGTACATTTTTTCTTCCTACGTATCCTTCCTTATGGAAGACGTAACCCCTGATAGTTCAGTGACTCACTACTTGCCAATGCTCGATGAAACAACAGCACAGTCTGTAAATTATTTAAGCCCATTAAACAAAGAAAATTTATCAGGTGATCTAATTTACCAGACAACACTGATCCAAACTTTTTCTCTCTAGCTACATTTCCAAATGACAATGACCATTTCAACAAAAAGCTGTACATTCACAGCCTTTCCCAGTGGTGACAATCCATGAGGATTTCTATGGGATTTAACACCCTGTCAAATGTGCAAAACTCTATTCTAAAGAAGGACATCTTCCAATTTAAATATCACCTTGATCTAAAAATTTTCTAGCTTTCATTACTGCAAGTACTATCTACATGTTTAGACCAGCAAAGGTAAAACAACTCTGTTTTTGTTTTCTTTTTTTTAATTTTATTGTATATTTTACACATTCAAACACCTTTTTTTTTCAGGTTTTATCTGAAAAAAATGTTTTACTGTACATAAATCTGTAGAAGAAATACTTTCATTTTGGGGGTCAAGGGTGGGAGAATGAAGCTAGGCAGATAGTTATAGCAATTTGAAGCCTCAGCTCAATTTCTGACTGAAAAGAAAGGGGTCACATTTAAACCATTGGGAAAAGTCTACAGGCTTTGGTTCACTTTTCCTTTCATATAGCTGCAGCTAAACTGATTACCTTCTCCCCACCACCTCCACCTCCAAAAGCAGGAGTGAGGGTTGTAGCAAGGGCAGCTAAATCCAAGATAGATGATGAGTCAGAGGCTTCAGCTGTGATTTGTGCAGCCTGGCATATTAATGTAAACTGATAGCAGCTTATAATGAGCATCTGCTATTGCCTCCTGTTAAAGATGAGGTATTGGACTTGCTGGACCTTTGATGTGACCCAAGTACAGCTGCTCTGGTGTTCTTTGTAAGGGCTTACACCATTAATGCAGCCGCTAAGGAGAATAATAATAATAATTAAAAAAAAAATACACAAGGAGTGACTGTCATAAGTTCCTCAGACATCTCTGTAAATTGATAGAGTTTGGGAGTCCAGTTCCAAAAAAGTTAGAATTAGGGATTAGTTTCTGGGGGAGGAGGGGAGGACATATTCACAGGGAACTGCAGCCCTGGAATGAGGTTACATTTTTTAACCAAAATTGAGGTTTGTTTTCTATTTGGATGCTGAAGGCTTAAAGAGTACCAGATGCAGAGAGAGGAGCTCCAAACAATATTGTGAGAATGAGTCAAAAGGGAGGCCAGCCTGCATTAGGTATATGTGAGAATGATCACTCACACAGCTCCTTCTTGCATAGTCAATTTTAATTTATCTTGCATGTCTTATAGTCCAAGAAAGGTGATATCTGTGAGAAAGGGCGGGGGGGGAAAGTGTCTAAAGAAAGCAGAGGTTGAAAATTTGCAAAGAGATTTGGGATAGGATGTGAAAATTCAGTCTCCTTTTAATTAATATGAAATAGCTGAATGGTGATTCAATGGTATTTCTCTGAATGCGTGGTTATAAGCTGAAAAGATGTAGAGCACACATCAGGGCATTAGATCTGTAGATCACTACTTGGGAATGGTATAAAACCTGAGCTGAAAATTAAATGTCATCCCATGTTTAGTATTTGATACAGTGAAATATGGCTTTTGAGACCTGGGTAGAGAACTGAGGACTAAGTGAATGCTTTGACATCCTTCTGCTGCCACGTGAATGAGGAAGGCAAATGAAAAGCTCATGGTGGAGTGGGTGGGGGTGCCAGAGCCTGTTCCTTGCAATGAATTGACTGGATTAGACAGTTTCCACATAAACAGATATGGGGAAGGTTATTACTCTCTGAAAGCACTAGTGTCAGGCAGCAGCAATGTGAGAGAAGTGCCAGGTTATAAGCAGAAATTTTTCTCAGAATTCAAGCTGTTTCTTTCCTAGATTTCTATCCTTTCCCCCTTCTGAGAGATCTGATGAAATTATTAGTTGCTGTGATAGGTGATAAGTGGAGAGAGATGGGAATGACACCATCTAGAATTTTAGAATGGGCTTTATTTTTTATTTCCTTCCAAAACTACTTCTTGCTCTTCAACCCTTCCTCCCTTTTCCTCCGTACAGAGGTTGCCTTCTCTCCCCCTTCTCCTCTACTTTTATGCCCTTCTCAGCAACACATAGCCCTGGTCTCCCTTTGCCTGCAGGCAGGCAGGGCCCCGTTGTCCCACCTGCACGGAGCTGCATTCCCAGCTGCCGGCTGCATGGCAAACCACGCGCCCAGAAACGCACCACAGGTCCTGCCATGCGCTGCTGCAGCTGTCCTGGGAGCAGCTGGGCACTGGGAGGCAACAGTCTGGTTTATGGGGTGAAAAAAGAACTGTGAGAAAAAGGGAAGGTAGTTTCCTTACTGGGGACTCTGGCTTATTTTAGGAAGCTTGATAGCTGCATGTTTTGTTATTGTGTGATTTATTGTGTGATGTGGTGCAGAGGGGAGTCTCACTTAAGCAGTGCATTAAGTGGGGTTTTTTTCATTGGGAAAAGAAAACAAATTCAAAATTGACAAATATAAAAATATGCCCCAACACTTGTGATAGAAATACAGGGAATTAAAAGGAAAAAACATCACTAAATAACAAATTCATCAGGTCCTGGACGGAACAATCTGTGGAGCACCACTTCCATGGAGAGGGACTTAGCAGATGCCCCTTTAATGCCTTTGATGTTCACAACCAAGCAAAGAAACCTGGGACCAAGGAAGTGAAAATGAGTGGAAATCTTGAGATTAGATTGCAGGGACTGAGAGGACAAAGCTCATCAGAGATGGGGCAAAAAACAGTAGAAAGGGAAGAGCTGTCAGATCACAAGCATTGCTGGGGTAGGAACCTGTCAAGTTGTGTGGTAAATGCTGCCAAAGGAAGATTATAAGTCAATCCTTGTTCTAGCATAAACATCACCCAACAGGCTCTCAGGAAGAGGAGCAGATCTTAGAAAAGTACTTTTTGCTTTTCAATTGAGAGTGGAAAGGGCTATGAGTATAACAAGCACAAGCTGTTTTAATCCAGTGCTGCTTAAGAGGTGATTGCTTCAAGTATAGCAATGCCTCCTGGCTGTACAGGAGTCCCTGAAATCTCTTGTATTGGCTTGGAAATGAAAGGTGACTGTTGTTCAGCGCAAGGCATTCTCCCTAAGGTCTCTCTCTGACTGTTTCAAGGAAGCAATATGATGGCTGAAGCAAAATGTTCCAATAAACTCAGCTACTCTGGGAGTGAATCCCTTTGGCCAGCAAAACCAGGACCCAGACAACAGTGTCAGAAGGTGAAAGCAGGTTAGATTATAAATACAACAACAATTATAGTGTTGTTAAAAACAATTTCACTGAATATGAAACAATCAGATAATACAAATCCATCAGTAGGGCTGTGAGAGACTGCTGTGAGATGTGAGGGTAAAACAAAAAAGATTGTCGCCAGAAGAATACTGGGTCTAGAAAAACTAATGTGACAAAGCAGCCGGTCAGCAGTTTCAGGGAAAAGATACAGGCAGACAAAACAAAAAAAGAATAAAAGATAATCAAAGATCTGAAAGGGAAGAAGGGTCTTCCATGTCCTTGGGGTGAATGAATTGTGAAACAGGCATACTAATGAAAGGCCTGGGAAATGTGTGAAAAAAAAGTTCCATTGTGAGTAACTAAGCAGATACTTTTTATTTATGCTTTGCTAGAAAAAACGGACATGAAGAAGACAGGGTGAGGCTAGGTTGTATAGAATAACATTAAAAGGGGTGAGCCCTGGGAGGGCAAAGAGGGAGTGTGCATGGCTGTCAGGACACACAGGAAGGGCATCCTTGCCTGAGAGGGGATCCACAGTTCTGTGTCTCAGATGCAAGGAAACATCTATGGCACCTCCTCCAGAGGAAGTGTGTCTTTTTTGCTGCTGATTTAGTTACTAAATGGGGAAGTCATTACTGAGACCTGTTTGCTGTGAGCTGAGGTGCTGGTGGATAGTGGTTCAGGCTCCACAGCACCAATAACCTGTGCTGCTGAGGCCAGGGAACTGCTTGAGGGGATTTATGTCTTGCTGTCACATGGCTGCATGACTCTTCTGCAAAAGCCCCTTCTCCTTTGTGGGAATAATGGACCTATTGTTCTTAATGGCTGTGCTGTAGGCTCCAAGTCACTGAGAAGTGTCTGATCCACTCTAAAGATCCTGTATTTTTTATGCAGACACTCCTCCATTTGGAAAAAATGCGGGACTAAATATAGCAGCAGACAGGCTAGGACTGTGCTCCTTAATTCCCTGACTGGAGATCTTGGAGATTTTCCAACCCCACACCAAAATGCTGAGCTATAGTGGTCAAATTTGACAGTGCTGAAGTAAAAGTTCTCTGAAAATCTGGAGCCTGTTTGCATGATTCCTGAGAAATATCTGATGGCTTTTCCAATTCATCTCACTGGCTAATGCGTAAGGCAGGGGCGCATGGCAGCGGTGGCTGCACGTGCTGTGTTGCAGCCCCACATCAGAAGGGTGATGGGGAGGTGCCTGCCTCCCTTCTAACACCCCCCTTTCTGGGGGAAGACACCCCCACCTGCCTGCACACCCCGAGAGAGGTGTGTGCACAAGCTGGGGTGCGTGAACGGATGAGTGCAGGAAATGGGGTGTGAGGATGCATTTTGGTGGGTTGCTGTGCTTTGTAAGTGCAGCCTCACTTCATCAGCTTCCCATCTTCAAAATGGAGGGAATATAAACTCCTCTCTAATTTAAAGATAAATTAACTTTTGCTTCTGAAGCATTCAAGTGGCATATTGAGAAGCACCACAAGAGAGTCCATGAAGAGATAAATTATTTTATGCAGAGGGAAGGGATTTGGTTCCTGTACAGTTAAGCAGAGGCTGGAACTAGATGGTAGGTGAAGGGAATGAAACAATACACTGCACAGCTGTGCATTGGCACCATCTATTGCACTGAGTGAGGCACAGGGTTTCATCAGAAAAAAATAGTATGTGGCCTTATAATGAAAGGCTGTATTGTAAGTGGAAGGGGACCAGAAAATCTTAAACCTGCCATTTCCTAACTTTTGAGTAGTTGACTTTGCACCCACAATGTTCTTTCACTGTTGTTGGTTTTGCATGTAACACAATACAAAGTAGAAAAGGCTTTTATTATTAAACAGAAGTGACAGCAGGATGGATATCTGTGGCACAGGGCTGCACAGGAATGTAGTGGAGTCAGCAGTTCAGTGCATGATTGTTTAATCCAGGATTTGGGCAGTCTGCAGGCAGTAGTCCAGCACTGTACAATGGATGTTCATCAGCTTGCAGATTAGACAGGAGCAGCTCAGGACTGCATCCCCGTATTTCCCCCTGTCTCACAAATTTTTTTTTCCCCCACATTGTAGCAGATGTACCACTGCAAATCAGATTAATACAAAAAGATGAAACATTTTGCTTGTATCTCAACACACTGTTCAAGAGGCAAGCAGAGTATACATTGACTTCAGCAAATGGCTTCCACCATGTGCTTTGTGCTCTCTTACAGAATCCTTTTTGTGTTAGACAAGGGTGAAATGTTAACATGAGGATAGTAAAGAAACAAGTTGACTTTTGGTGCTTAGAAGCAATAATAGATGCTTGCCTCACTATGAACTTTGTGTAACTCAAGTTTAACCTCTACATGCTTGTGTAGAATAAGAGATAGATTAGGTTTGCAGGAGAACTGAAGGTTAAAAAAAAAAAGAGACTTTAAATCCCAAAGGCATGGAGAAGAAGCCAGAGGTCTGATTGCATTGTGTCAGATGGCAGTTGTTCTCCTCCTTGAAGCAGCACTGATACACACAGGATATTGTAATGCTGTGGTGTTACAGCCTCCTCTATTTTGTGAGCCCCCAGAAAATGTTTTAGTGGAGCACAAGATCTTTGGCAAATTTAAGCCTGCAGCAATATCCCTAGTTTCTTAGTCTGTTATTTTATGTTTGGTTTTAGGCAGTGTAAGACCAGTACCACAGCCAGATGAAGCTGTGCCATGCTCAGCCTTCTGGTCCTGCTTCTGCATTACCTCCTTTCTTGTATCCCATCAAAAGATTAAATTACATGGGGGTGGAAATGAAAAGCCCAAGTGGGCAGACAGATCTGCTGCCCTAGTAATTGCCTGGTGGCAAGGCAAGACTTAAGTCCTAGAGCCACATTTGTTTTGTGGACTATTCTTAAGTAATAAAACCCACCAGGTCTCTACAGATCATGGGATGAAAATTGCTCTAATGGATGGGTCAGAACCAGTAATGAAGAGAATTTATAAACAAATTTATACACTAATGAAGTATCCCCAGGGTGATAGGTAAATGCAAGTAAGGGGAGCTGCAGGATTAGGGGTGCACAGGCAAAACTAGTGCAGCTGCCCTTCTGTATCTCCCAATACACCTCTCCTTCAGGACTGGGGACACAAACCAGCACAAAACTCTACACTCTTCTTGATGTAATCAGAAGCCCAGTTTTAGAGTCTGAGTCAGACCCTTCCTTCAAGGTTCACATTTGTTTGCATCTGGAGGCATAAGGAGACCCTAATATGTTGAGGTGTGGGGACTCCCTTGTATGTTGAAGTGTCTCTGCCCCCCAAAAGCAGTGTAAAAGTAGGTCCTGAAAAGAGCAAGAATGCAATGTTATCCAGCATAAGCTGGTCCAAAACTGAGCTTCTCTGATTCTTCTCTGATTCTGATTCTTCTGACCCCAATTGTATATTCCCTCACTTTTTTTGCTGCTGCTCCTTGTAAGGTCATGGCATGAGATCTGAACTAATTGAGTATTTCTGAAGCTTTTTTCTTTAGTTTTATACAGTTAGTTTCATCTTCCCAAACAAGCTCTTCATGCAGCAGCGTTGATATCAGTCCTGGTGCAAGGGAGTGGGAGAGATCACTGTTGGGGGCAGAGCTGCTGGATGCGATGCTGGGCTGGGACACAGCTGACTTGGGTCAACCTCATTTACTAAGGAATCACATCTTCACTAAATATTCTGAGTGCTTAATGTTGTTTCAGGCCTGGGAGAAATGAGCTATACATAGCCCTTGATTACAGACTATGCCTAAATAATTTTCTAGTCCAATGACATGCCTAGAAAACTCTATCACTCCCATTGATCCAGAATGAAAAACTAGGTCGTGCCTCCAACTTCCAAAGCAGTCCTTGCAGTGTTTGTTGTTGCTTGCAATTGTTAATGCTTATAACAACTTCAAGTCTTTTCTGCTCCTCATGTGGAGTCCTAATTGGCTGCAGTATAAGTGTATGGTGTGCTTGTAGTACAGGGATTGTGCAAATTAAAACTAATTTCAGGGAGGTGGGGACAGTAAAAGAAAAAGGAGGCAAAGAAGAACTAGCAGAGGAAAGAACGCACAAAAAAAAAAAAAAATCCAAGCCATCTTTATAGATCAACCAGTATATTTACAGCTACTGTTGAAAGATGACCAGTTTATTTACAGCTACTGTTTTCACCCTGGCCATAGATTTCAGAAATGCATGCAAGTACAATTATCTTCACCCAAGCGGTAAACATTTGGACAGTTTTCAAATCTAAACGTTGTTTATGAATTGATTTTTGCCTTCTTAAGTTCAGCTCAGCTGTCCTTGCAGCATACCAAGTGTCATAACCAGCCTGATGGATCACACCGGGGTTACGTTTTACATCTGGAATCCTGCAACACTCATCCTGGAGAGATGCTTTCAGACATCAGCACTTGGAGTGGGAAGAAAAAAAAGCAGTCACAGGAACATGTACCCATCTTCCCTGTAAATATAAACTAAAGGCTGTGTCCTTTAAGGGCAGTCCTTTGTTACTGTGCAGATAACTCTAGAACTGCTTCTGTGTTTTCACTATTTGTTAGTTGCATAATCTCTGAGGGTAACAAGGACTCGACATTTTCTTCTAGGCCAAATCCTATGGTCAACTCTCAGTTTTAACTTGTGCAAACTGAATGTGAAAACTGCAGGGATTTGTCTGCACACAGGCTTTCACTGTTCTATTGGCCGTAAAATTTTTTATTATAAGGACTTCAGTCTCTGAAGAACCTGTGCTGGCTGCTGTCAGGGACAGAACCTGCATTAGATTGGTGGAGTAATCTAGTAATGCAAATTCTTCATATTTCATCAACAGAGCATTTACTCTGCAGTCCCAAATGCTTCTTGGCAAAACAGACTGGCAGCACTGATCTCTGGCAAGATGGCAATGCTCTCATTTCTTCCAGAAGGCAAGAACTAAACTACCTCCCCTTCCCTCTGGGAAAGACTATAAATAGAAGTCTGCTGGGATCCTGATCTCACATTCACAGAGGCAGCTGCCATCTGGGATTGCAGTTGACCCCCTGTCCCTTCTTCATCTTCTCTCTTTCTTCTTTGATGGTATTTGTGTGATTTTTGAGGTGAGCTGGTCCAGGGAATTAAAACAACTGAAAAGTAATCGTAGGAAAAGAAGACAGTGGTGCTTGCACATATTGCACATTGCTCCCTCCACATTTCTGACTACCCCCAGAGAAGCTGACTACCTTCTACAAGACTTTCTGAAGTGCTGGGCAACAAAATAAACAGCAAGCGGGGTGACTTAGGGGTGTAAGCTTAATCCATGTCTGTGGAGTAAACTGCCAAAGAAAGGCACATATTCAAACTGGAAAACATCAATCATATACTATTTACTAACTGCAGTCACAGTTACTATTTCTGTACCGGCAAACCACAAGAAGAATGAAACCTTGTAGGTTAAATTAATGGAAACCAAGACAGCAAAACAGCTAGCTCAGAACTACCAAGTTGTACTTAACTCAAGAGTCACCCTGAACTCATGAGCCTTTGCCATATCCCCACTTTTCCTGAGAAAGTGTTGTGTTTCTGTGCTGGAGGGAATGTGTCCTCAGGGAGGGACAAAACCTAAATGAGAGCAGGAATGCCAGTTTGGGAAATAAGCAGTGCAACAGATGTAGCCAGCTATGAAGATATATCTGTTGCATAATTTTCCCCCTGAATGTTTAGCCTGTTAAGAGCTAGTGCCTAATTAAACTGCAGGAGGATATTTTTTAACTGACCGCTACTGCATGTGTTGGAAGAAACCTTTACTGAAGATGCCCCCAGTGCCATGTATTTTGCTGGAGGGACCAAGTGACATCTGCTTTATCAAGATGCAGGAAATGCCATTTCCTGTCTAGTCAGAGGCATCAAGCCAAATACTGGTCTCAGTTGTCAGCCAGACAATTATTTGATTATGGATGTACAGCCAGCTTGTGTTTGTAGATCATCTTCCAGCTAGACTGCAAAGATTACATATATATTTGACAGTCAATGTGGGCTTATTTTCAGCTTAAAACCATTACTTATTAACACAGAAGGCTGGCCTCATGAAAGTGAATTGTTCTCAACTCCCCTGCTCTTAAAAAAATGTTGATGTGCACTGATGAGTTTGCTCAGGTCCTCATTCTGTGGTTTTTGCAGAGAGAAGAATCAGTTTCTTCTTCTCAGTAAGATGAAAGAAATAATATTTTTCTCCCCTATATCCCAAAATAAATTAAGGTTTTCTGGCAGTGGTGCTCATTTCACCCCTTGGTTTTGAGAAACACTATTCATCCTGAGAAAACAACTCTCTGTCTGTTGGCTTGAGGATCCAGCTGCTTGTCATGTTAAACCATGTGGAGGCTGCATCTGAGTCCATCTGTATTGCCAGGATCAGTGCCCCAGGGACTCAGCACAAAAACACTTTGATTCCTCCCAGTGACAGGGTTTTTGCTAACAAGCCTCCAGACATTTCAGTTGGCATGTCATCACCCTGGCTAAACTAGAACAGAAGGATGAAATAAAGGTATCTCCAAAGACCTTTAATAACAATCAGTCGAAGGGGAATGAGTAAAACATCCCAGGTGAGACACTTCTGTAAAAAGCATTTTTGGCCATATGATTGTAACGAGGACGGAGAGGCTTTTTTCTCCACCTTTTTTCTTTTTTCTTGTCCTTTTCTTCAGAGATAAAAGAGAGGATGGGAGCTACGACTGTGAATTGCAGGGAACAAAGCGCTTAACATCCTTTAAATAGCTTGATAGGGTCAAAGTAAGGCAAAAATTCTAAAACGCATAGAAGAGAGAATGAACCTGAAAAGTCCTAATGTTTTATACTGAGTGGCCCTCCTGCAAATTGTGCCTCTTAGTGATGGCCTGATTAGTCCAATTTTTTTCATACACTTAACAGCAACTATGGTACAAACCTCCTGTACAGCATGAGAGGATTTATGCTTTTAATTCCTACCACTATAGAGCTGCAAATATACCCCATTGCTCTTACCTTTTAAAATCCAGACTGTATGTGCAGTGGGCATGTGATTTGTGCAGCCAGAGTTTGAGATGAGTGCTTCAAAATAGCGATCACCTGATGCCTCTGCACTAGGGCAGTAAGTTAAGTTAAGCAAGAAGTTAACTAATGCCTTGTGTTGATGAAGCACTGTGGTCAGTGAATAACTTGCAGGTAGAGTTAAATCTTGTGCTAGACGACCGAGACCTAGGGTTTTTACAATCTAAGTGCATTACTTGAGCAGAAATCAGACTGTCAACAAGGCAGTATGTGATTAGTATCAGCAGGGCAACTTTCAATAGATCATGTAAATGAAGCAAGGAGGGCAGCAAGGCCAAAATCCTTGTCTTAATTAACAGAAAGCATACTTTGTAGATGACGTTGTTGCTTAAAGAAAAAGAACAGTGAAGGAGAGAGAGCATAAAAATGCAAGGTTTTATCTAACATGCCCAGCCACATTCCTCCCCTTCTGCAGAATAATTTTGCAGAAAAGATGCAATTTGATCTGAACGCCCAACTCTGCATCCAAAGGCAAACTATGGGAAGTTTTGCCACTTGAAGAATGGAACTTTGTGCAGACAAGTAACAATCCAGCATGACCTAGTGGAGCAGAAACATAGCTCATCAGGTAGGCTATGATTCTTTAAACATATGGTATCAGAAGCACCCATTTCTAAAAAAAAGAGCTACCTACAAGTTTAGGAAATCAAGGCACAGGTATCTTTTCAACAGTGTGATAGGGTTGATCAGTTCATTTTGTCAAGCATCATTCTCTAGTTACCTTGACTACTTATTATTAATAATGTTGTTCTACTTTGTGAGCATTAAAACACATGTAAACCAAGCTTTAGATAATTTGTCTCTAAAAAGCTGTCATCTCTGGAAATGTACCTTTCATCTTTTTTCCAAGATTTTTATTTGAAATATTATTTTATTCTTTTAAACAGTAAGCAAGCAATCAATTCACTTACCTGTTTCCTCCTCATCCTAACCAAAATATTTTTTCATCCTCAGCATCACCAAGATATTTCTATCCCCCTTTTTGCTGCAATATGGAACTGCAGAAGAGAGAAAACTCCTTGAAGCACTTACTCATCCTTGCCATGCAGGGCAAAAGGAGTCCATGTTTCTCCTGACACTCACTCTTTTTGGCTCCTCTGTGGTCTCATTAACATTCCTTTTTTTCATCCAGAGCATCTCTGTGTTTTCAAGCTGGGTAATGTTTGCATTATGGTTCAAACAACCCAGAAAAGTCTGATTGCTTGTATCATGTATTTCTTAGTGAGTGGCACCCTAAGAAACATTTTCCTGCCAGAGCTCCCAGCTGTCCTCTTGACAGAAACTCTTGTGGCAATGAGTGCAAATAGCTCAGTAAGTGGTTCTAGGGTAAACGTGAAAACTCTCCCCCATGCCAAAGGGAGATTTCTCAGGAGCATTTCACAATGTCACTCTCCACAAACATCAAGCCATGCCTGATGGCAACCAGGCTGACATTGCCTCGGTAGTCCTCTTCTCTTGAGAGTGCTTTGACAGACTGTTTAGTTGTGGGTTTTTGGTTTTGGTTTTTTTTTCCTTTTATTTAATAGCAGCTTTGCAGGGTTCATTTATGTTAGCTAAGTAGCAATGTGCCCACTGTTGTGTTAGCCAGTCTTTCCTGCATTGACAAAGCAGGGATGCAACTGGTTCTGCTACTGTGCATATGGTACACCCTGATCAGAGTTTGCTTCCTTGTGGTTGTTGTGGAACACTTCATGTGGTTTCATTTTGTACTCTTACACTTGGGAATATGGGTACATATCAATCATGTCAAGATTCCTGAAGACATTGTACCATCCTTGCCTGTATTTTTGAGCTGTAAAGTAAAACAGCAGCATTATATACTGCCCTTCTACGTAAGTCTGGTTATTCAACTTCAGGAAACGTCTGAAATATATTGATCACATCGCTGAGCTGTCCAATATTGTTTTGATGTTAAAGAAGAAAAAATATTGCAGCTAAGAAGCCAGATTTATGTCTCAAATGACCTTCAAAAAGATCCTAGCGACATAGAGAAGAGAGGTATAGTTAAATTTTCCTTGCAGGTATACCTCATCCTTTGGCTTGAATTGAACAATACCCACTCACTTGAAGACTCCTGAGCTCGTTTTCAAATGGTGTGGATGGATTTTTTTAGTTCTCTCCTGCTGCTCTAGCCTATTGTCACAACCATTAAACAGCTCTGGCACAAGTAGAAAGCAGGAACCAAGGGGGTTCCTCTCCTCTGTGTCTCTAATTTGTGTAGATTGATGCCCTGTACTTCTTGGTTTATACCTTGAAGAGACACCTTGGAGTTTGCCCAGTATTAGCTGAGGAGCATTTGCCTAGTGTACTGTTCTTCAAATTGTATGATAAGCATTAGGTTTCCTGCTTCCAGTGAATGAAGCAGAACTTGGTAGCTTACTGCCTGTCTGTGAAGCCTTTGGCATTAAGTTGCTGATTTGCATGCTCCCTTCGGTTTTGATAAGTGCTGCAATGTTTCTGATCATGGTTTTGCAGGAATCAAACTTTTTTTTTTTTTAGTTGACTATTCTGAGCATCCTTTGGTAACAGTTGTGTTTATAGACAGTAGCAGAGTCAGCTGAAATACCAGACAATAATAACTGCGGAGAATTTGTATTTGACCAAAAAGTCCAATTTTATGTGAGCCAGAAAAGATTTTCCTTCTTTCCCCTGAAGTACCGTGCATGTTCTCTAAGTCTATCCCTGAGAGAATCTAAATTTACTCTTTCCTGGCTTTTGAGAAACACACAGCAAGACATCAACAACTGGTGGGTAAGAAAGCTCTGAAGCGGGGGAAGAGACAGAAGCTTACAGAAGAAAGTGGTGTGTCTGTATTTACTTGTTTGCAGTAGCAGTCTGCAGCGTCCCTGGGGGCACATTGACAGAGCTGAGGGCAGGAAGGGCACTGTGCTGTGGGGAGGCTGGCTGCGAGTCAGCTGTCACAGGAAAGCCACGCAACTCATCACACGTTTGGTGTTCTGACTGTGGCACCACACGACTGGCGTTGCCGTGTGCCTCCGGAATGGGAACGTGGCCACGGCTGCCCAGGGCAAAGATCAGCAAGCCGTGTGTGGGGCCATGCATGGGAGGAACCAGGGCCTTGCACACGTCTTTTGCTGTCCACATGGCCTTTGTGAGGAACTTTAACGCTGGCGTGTGCCAACTTCTGCTTTGAGACTCCTTTCTTCTGCAGCAGTGGTGCAAGGGCAGACCTTCATTTACACAGAAACCTCTGTGAGCAGCAGGCCCTAACTTTTATAATGTAAGTGCCTGCAGACAAGGAAAAAGGAATTCTGCTTTTATCCTTTTGTGTAACCTAGGCTTTATTCCTCAAAGGCTTTCTCCTGTCGATAAGAACAAAACCCTACACGCAAATGGCTATTTCTGCCACCATCCCCAGAGGTGACATCTCCTCTGTCTGCTCCTGGCTCGGGACACATGGGCTACTGAGAGCACGTCATTGTCACAAGAGATGCAAGAGTTTCCTCGACCTGTCAAGCTGGTTACCTGCTCCAGAGGACATGCTGATAGGGAAGCTGGAAGAGATATTCTGAGTGTCAAACTTTTTCTTCTTTTTGGTAATGACTCAATCTAACTGAAGAGCTGTAATTATTACAGATTTTGCAAACATCATTACATTTTTCTGAACTTATGGCAAGTTGCATTTTTTTCTTTTTCTTTTTCTTTTTCTTTTTCTTTTTCTTTTTCTTTTTCTTTTTCTTTTTCTTTTTCTTTTTCTTTTTCTTTTTCTTTTTCTTTTTCTTTTTCTTTTTCTTTTTCTTTCTCTTTCTCTTTCTCTTTCTCTTTCTCTTTCTTTTTATTTTTCTTTCTCCTTTTGTCCTTTTTTCTTTCTTTTTTTTTTTCTTTTTCCTTTTATCCTTTTTCTTTGCCTTTCTTCCTTTTTTTCCTCTTTTTTGAGGGAAAACTTGTGTTCTTCTTACTCTTGAGTCACAATAAGACAGTGGCACAAAATTCAACACCCTTGTTTTTCTTTCTTTCAGGCAGCTAGCCCCAAATCTTTTGTTTCACAGATTCTAGAGACTTATTTGTTTATTCTGCTTTAACTCTACTGGTATAAGAGTTCCATTTCCCAAAAATGCAGACATAGATACATGAGACAAAGGTCCTACACAATTTTTGAATGTATCTCTAGTGACATTTCTAACTACAGGTGAATCTTGTATTAAGTAGTTTGTGGTGGTAGCAGCAGAAAAGCCCTTAGGCTTAGGATAGGGTGAGGATATCAAGGTTGTAACTGTTCTGTAGGGATTTTACTAGCAGAACCACCTCAAGTACAAGATGTGAAAGTTATGGTGATATAGCATGCTTCACCTTGAGCAATTCCAGCAAAATGCAGAGCTCAAGGCTTTTGCAGTTCTGAGCATTGCAGAGTGACAGGTTTGATGTTCTGCAGTGATTCCACTGTCCACAAGGGCACCATTGGTTGTTCCTGAAAGCACAGCAAAGCTTACCCGAAATATCAGTGATGATAACCTCAGCCACAGCATGAAGTTAATGAGAGCATGTGGAGTTGGAGATGGAGAAATACTGATGTCAATTTATTACTAAAGCTGAATCCAAATACAGAATTTATTAATATATGCTGGAAATGCCAATCACATTACAATTATAAATAAATGAAATATAAATAAATGAAAGAGGTCTCTGTTGTCAGTGCACAGGTGCAGAGAGGGAAAGATATATAACTGATTTACTTTCTTGCCCATGAGGGAACTGATCTATTGGTATGACAGATTTAACTGCATTCAGATTGGAGAAATTGTGCTGGTTTTAGTCCATTATAACTAAAGAGTCTGTTATACTAGTGTAGAGGAAGACTTGAGGTTAAAGACATGCTGAGGGACAGAACATCACTTGTGTTCTCTCTGTAGCTAACAGAAAACATACACAGAAATGAAATCCTGTGCATTAATAATTTCCATTAATTTACTATGTCAAGTGCAGAATGGGAAGTCATTATATTTCCACTGCACATCACTCTAGCGTAAAAAGTTCATAAGCCATTAAGATAATGATTTCTACCATTACTTCTCAGTAAAGTGTGAAAATATTTTGTTATCATCCATTTACATTAATTTCAACATGTATGCGTTTCGTCAGAAACACGAACTTTTTGAAGTGATTGCTTCCCATTGATTAATGTAGCCAGAAGTTTCCTGTTTTGCCAAATGTCACAGAACATTTTATTAATGGTGCCTCTTTCGTGTAGAAAGCTTTGCATCAGAAGATGTTTCATCTCTGTAAATTAGTAAAGCTTAGAAATATTCAGTTAAAAAAAGAAAATATTTCTAGTGTTGTTGCTGTGCTGGGGACTCACTCCTAATGCATACCAGTAGTGATCTTTTGCCTTGGGATGAGTGAAAAATATGACTCATAGAGGCTGAGTTTATGCAGCCTCTCAGGTAAGGAACCATTCTGATATAACGAGCCATCTGCATGCAACACAAATTTGAGATTCTGTTCATCTTCTTCTGAGAGGGAACAAGCCCTGCCATGCTTACTTACATCCAGGACTGGATGTCAAAATCCACAGGCAAACTTCAGTCCGGGTGTAAGGAGATGATGTTCACATAGCTCACCATCTTCTCCCTTTAAAATAACACCTCTCTGACCAAAACTGTTTTTTGTTGGGAATTTTTGATTCTTAACACTAAAATTTTTCAAGGGAACAAGAAGGGGTTTCCAGAAAGAACAGGGCGTATATCCTCGGGTAAGAAATAACCCTGCACTAGAGCAGGGACCAGGGATTTAAATTTTCAGGGTTTGACTTATCAATTCAAATCAGTAACACGAGCCTCTGCCACCAGCTGCGTTGTGACAGTATCGACTCAGCTCTTCCTGCAGCAGTTCAGTTTTGCAGAGATAGAATGGTGGCTGAGACTCAACCTGATCCCCCACAACTGGGGACCCTCACTGCCCATTACTGAGGCCTCTTTTTCATCCTAGTTTGAAATGTTTTCTTTCCTCCCTACCCAAGAAATGGGGGGTATTTGAAACCTTTGATTGGAGGCAGTAAAAACACTTTCTGTTTACTCAATGTTACATAGAGTGAGTTGAAAGCAACAATATGTGCCTCTACTCCTTTTGTTTTCTCTTTCTATGAACATTCAAATGAAAAGTATTTTGTCCTCCACAATTGTAGAAAAACAATTTTAGCAATTTATTTAAGAGTGCCCTTGGAAACCAAATACTATATTTTGCCAAGGCAAGCACTGTTGCTCAAGGAGCTTGAATATGCACTCAACTGGGTAATAGGAACAACATCATGTGACTAATAAAATCAATGTCTGCTAAGTAATGTGGTTCAAACTGGAAATGTTTTCGATCAATCCAAGGGTATGTTTTTTTCCTGAGTGGAGAATAAAATAGAACTAGTCTAACAGCAGATATTTTCCTATAGAAAAAGTAAATTTATATGAAGCAGGATATTAATAGATCTGAATAGCTCACCATGAAGATAGCATCTCTGATTTGATGCTGTCTTAACTTTGTCAAAGTAATATTAGCCCTGCCTTCATATCAAGTGTTCAATTAAGCCAATTTCTGCCCTTAGTCCTGACATGGCTTGTTGTTACAATGCACTTTGAGTTTTGAAAGGCAGACTAACCTGTCATTAAAAATAGCTTGGGAAGAGATCTGGCATAATTATATACTTTCTTATTGCTGAAGTGATTGCTCAATATTAGCCCTGCAAATTACCAGCAAACCATGAGGCATTGGGACACTACAAATGTGGAGAGGGAGCCTGAAGGAGCAACACTGATAGAGTGAAAGAGTTCAAAAGCTTTTTCAAAGTCAGGTGAGGGTATTTCACACTCAGGCTTAGATGCTACCATGTGTAATGTGTCTGAAGAGGAGGCATTCCTGACCTGCACCAAGGTCAGAAAGAGAAAAACAAGTGAACAGCATTCTGCTTTGATTCACTGAGAATCATCTGGAAATAATATTTCTTCAGAATATGTGTTTTTTTTTTTTTTCATTTCTACTCATCCCTTCTGCTAGTAAAATACACTAATTTCAGTCCAATTCCTCCATTTAAAGATTGTAGTTTTTATTCCCATGAAAGCAGATGGAGGGAAAATCTCCAGTGTGTAGAAAATAAAGCAAGCTGTCCAATTAAATCACCACACTGATTCCTAATTCCACTGTGGCCTGTCTGAGAAGGCCATTAGGAACAAAAAACCTCTCTGAGGAACATTTTTCTGGCACTTCACACTCATGAGGAAGGTATCTGCAGGCAGTCAGGCATGCAGAGTGCCTGGAAAAGAAGGAGAAGCTTAGGAATCTGAAGTTCTGCAGCACTCTGCAGCATTTCCTTGCAACAGTAAGGAACAATAGAAACGATTAAATACAGCAAACAATCCTAAGCGGGAACTGCTGTGATTAGGGTGAGACCTGGGAAGAAACTCAGCATCAGACCCCCACCTCTTTGGCACCTGTCCCTTACAGAAGGCTGTGGGGTGCCCAGCAGACAGGCAGGCAGCTGTGGGGCACAGGCAGGCAATTGTGGGGCAGAGGCAGACAGCCATGGGGTGCAGGCAGGCTCTCCGTTCTAGGCTAATGAAACACTCCTTTCTAACTGCACTGAAAAGGGCAAAATAGTATTTACTTTCCTTACTATGAGGCTGCAGTAAATGCCATCAATACATAATATTAAACAGGCAATTAATAGACAAACATTTATGTATCTAGAAATGTGGTGGAATTCAAGGTAATCCCTACTGGTAGAGAGCAATAGCACCTTATTAAACTTCATATCCAAAGGCAGTAGGTTTGCTATAGAGCTTTCATATCTAGTGGTGACATTCCAGGCCGTTACATCTTTTAATTTTAAGGTAAACACTGATAGATCCATCATTTGGAAATAGCCAGTTGCAAACTGAAAATGGAGAAACAAAATACTGTGGATTAAATGTGGTGCCTGTGTGCTGCCTTCTACCAACATATATCAGGACACTTTTTCAGTATCTATGAGATTTGGCAACAAGAAGGAAGATTATAGAGGAACACAATTGTTTTACAGAGAAATGCACTCCAGAGCTGTGTACAGAGTAGGAAGCCAAGCCACTGAATTTCTGCACCAAAATCAACAAATGGGCTGATTGACAGTGTTTGTTGATAACAAGCACGGTCTTTCTGTTACACCCAGCCAAAGCAATCAAAACTCAGTAACCATAAAGGGACAGTATGAGTAAGATCTACAGTTAATGGATGAAAAGCAGCCATTCAAGCTTAAAGACAGCTTGCTCACCAGAATTTGAATGTCCTTTCTACTCGTGGTAGCAATAGAAGTGGTTTCTTCCTGCAGCGTAAAAGACAACCCTCAGGATACCTGGTAGAGAGTGAATGTTATTCCTAGGGCTGTTTTCCCGTGTTTCAGCTTGTTTCCTTGGCAGCATTACAAAGTGTAATTCTGTGAATCATGAATACGATTCATACTAGCCAAACTGACCTTTGAAATTGGGAGTAGGCAAATATATCAGAATAAATTCAAGCTCTAACAAATAAGCTGATAAAATGAATGGATTGTATATATAGACCCTGCCAGTCTATTAAGAGGTCACTTTGACAGACCTGGAGGTCCAAATGTGAGAGTTTCCATTCTCTCCTGCATATCTGAGCAGCCATTCATACATATTTAGTAACAAGGTGCATTATCACTTTTTGGCTGTCCATGCAAATAGCTCTCAGATAAATTTCTATGTAGAATGCATCGTGTGGTAAAGGAAACTATGTATTTGTGGGTCTGAGTGTTCATGAAGTTCCTGAAAACCTCAACAAGACCAGCCAAGACAAAGAGGGAGAGAGTTGAAGAAAAGATGTGGCATATGTCTAAAACACCTAGAGCTGACCTTGACAAAGGACTGGACAAGAACCTGTTTTGAGCAGGCAACAACACCCATTCCAGCAGTTCCTGCCAACCAGCACATCCCCAGGTCTCTGCAAGCACACGGGAGGAACCCAACTGAGCAGGTGTGGCAGTGAGTGGGATAGGTGCAGGACATGACTGCCAGCATAGCCCCAAAACTTCCACCCAAAGAGCATTAGAGTGTAACCACTTTTAAAGTTTTATCATTTGGTGACTGAATGCAGTTTCAGCAACATGGTTTGAAAGACCTACACCCTGGCTCAGGTTTGTTTTGTGTGAAATTGTAGACTCCAGAAGTGCTGGAGGAAATTTAAATAATCTCTTAGCTGGACTATTTTTCTAATCAAGGGATCCTTGATGTGAGCTGGGAACCTGACCTGCCGTGACCCTGGAGCCCATAGCACCATGTACAGTAACAGAGTGTTCTTCCAAGCACCCTAGGGATAATCTGTGCCATTAGTGGGTTTGCAACCTCAGTTTTTAGTTAGGCATTTAAAAAAATTGGCACATGCAGTTTGTATACTTCTAAAATTGTGGCTTTGCTCCATAGCTGTATTTGATTTCTGTATATGAGCCCTCAAAGCATTTTGGAATCTCTCTCTAAAAGAGAAAGCATTTTAACATAAAAATCTGTTTCTTTTTTCTTATTTCTAGCAGCTAGGTAAATAAGAAGTGTTGAGAATTGCATGTGACTGGAAGGTCTGAGGTTTGCTTAGAGCCATTTCAGTGGTTATTTTGAACTTCCATAGCAAAACAATATCATTTCCTTTCTTCACATTCATAAGTTACCAACATGTTTACATTTTCAGCTGAACATTTCCATTCTTGGCTGTGCTGAAAGGTGATACTCTGTTTACTGGATATAACACTGAGCAAAATCCCTTCAACCTTTTGAATTACCTCAGGCTGAAAAGTTTAATCCATTATCCAAATATTCTCCCAGTGTTTTTCTAGTAGAATAATATAGCACAACTAGTTGAAGATAAAAGCTTGGCCTGTATATAGCAATTGCTAAGGATTTCTTTGGCTGGAGATGAAGGAAGAAGGTTTAAAATAAGACCACCTCTGTGTGTGTTCAATGAGTGTTTTGCTTAGATTGTAACACTGTGCAAAGCACCATTTGCAGCACTCTCTATAAAAATTTCCTCTGCCTGTGTGGATAAGAGGCTGGTACTGAGACCACCATGCTCAAATTGCCATTTGCAATGAATAAACACTCTGAAGATGTAAAGACAGAGTCCTTTAATATAATTTAAAGGAAAAAAGAAATCAATAACTCCCCCTCCATTAAAAAACAAACAAACAAAAAACCCCACAACAAAATAAAGCATTATTTTGATACAATGCGAATTTAGACATTAATGTGTATATTCATAGAAACACAGCATGTGTATGTATGCATGTACACACCTACACATGCACAAACACACCCTTCCTCTATTAAAAAAAAAAAAAAAGGTAATAATTTAAATTCCTTGAACACTCTGGTCTCCATTATTCTTCATATTCAACTGACTGTACTTCATTGTGAGGCTACAGCCATGTACACAGATAATTTGTCTCCATGCAAATATTGGTTAGTCAGAGGGGGGACATTGCTTATTTCCTGGAAGATATGAGCTTTAGTGCAGTATTGGAGTCATTTAAATGGTATCTTCTCATTATGAGGAACTTGTGTATAACTAACTATTCATTTTTTTTCTTTTAAATAAAAGTAATAAAACATAAACTCCTGCATTTCTTTTTAGCTGCATTTAAAGCAGTGCAATGTAACATGATCATTTGAACTCTGTAACATTTTTTGCTTTTGCTTAAATGTAAACTAAACATTTTTTCAAAAATTAGAGAATCAAGAGATCATCCCATCTATCGTTTTACCCACAGTAGTCAACTGTACATTAGCTGACAGATGCCAATCTATTTTGGGAGGCTTCCCAGGAAATCTATCCCTGTGCACTGCTATATTTACCCCACTAGAAAGTTTTTCCCTGACATCTATGCCAAATCCCTGTGTTGCAATCTGGGTCTATTGATATTCAATTTCACTCTTTTTCTACCCCGCACCCTTTTTGTTACATGCTACCTAAAAATGTATAGAGTGTTTTATCAGAACCTTTGCAATTGAAAGAAAATAAAATTGTCATTTTCTTGCAGGTTTTGCTCCTGTTCATACAGTGCAATAAGTTTTTTTTTTCTTTTTTTTTTTTTCTTTTTTTTTTTTGACAGCAGACTGATATAATTCATTCAAACAAAACATATGCCCAAGTTCTTTTCTGCAAAACTCCTTGCTGTCTAGAAGTTCACCAGGTGTATTTATGCAAGTCAGTGCTTCTGCCTTGTTTAGAAACTTCTATGTGTCCCTAAGACCATGGATCTCATTTTGTCTGTTTGTGTTTCCAATTTGTCAGAATATTTTCTTTCTTACTTTTCTCTCTTTTCATGTTCCCTGTAGATTTAGGAATCATTATCCTTTTCATTATCCAGCTCATTAACAACAACATGGAAAGCAAGTGGACATAAGCCTTACAGAACACCATATTGGTGCCATTAGTAACTCCCCTGCATACAGTTTGTTCAGACAAAGTCTAAACTGTGAGTTAAGACTCACAGTCATATTTGCAACTTTATCTGCTCTTAATATTTTTGAACCTATATCTCACCTGCTGGTTATCTTCTGTAAGTGTACAACATGGAGCCCACAGGGATTGGAATCTCCCCTGATAGACTGACAGTACTACTACTGTGGCTGTATGAATTAGAGTCAGAGAGTCATTAGGGTTGGAAAAGACCCCCTAAGATCACCAAGTCCACCTTTTGATGTCAGCCATTGAGTCTGCAGTCCAGATGATGAGGATAGGGACTGGGGGAACCAGTACAAGTACTAGTAGTACTAGTAGTTTTCGTGGAAGTAATAGTAGTTTTCATTGCAAGTACTAGTAGTTTTCATGGAAGTCTGAGGTTTAAACAAGGAGTTTTAATCCAGTCTTTATCGCTATCCCAAGGTCCCGCAGTTACAATTTTCCATGTGTGTATCCACATCTCTGAATGAAGGTGATTAAAACCTGTCTCCTCTGCCTGGGGTGGTTTATGACCACATCTGGGAAGAAGGGCACAGCTAGATAAGGGCTTCATATACCACGAAAGCCCCACAGTCTGTGAAGGGAGAGATGCCACTGGGATTTCTACCTGCTCACAAGTGGAGAACATAATATCAACCTGCCACATACACAGAACCACTTCATAGATGTGAAAGAGAGATGTTTGTGTGCCCCCTTGCTTGTTTAAGAAAGAGATAGTAGAGTGGCTCTGTTTATTTTTTCATGGCAGAGCTGCATTAAAGTTCATGTACTCCCTAAAGGTCAGAAAGACTTACGTGAGTCCAGAGCGCTCTGGGTCTTCTCTTGTGTGCACGTGGCACGTGATTAGGCTTAACACAACACAAAGGGTCAGGGACTGAGCAAAAACTGCAAGTCTGTTGGTCTGTCAGTCTCTAGTGATGGTCACCTGTGAGACTGACATGGCCAAAACCCACTCCTCCCTGTGCCCACAGGCAGCTTACACAGCTTTCTTCACTCCTCACTACCTCAAAGTTTTACAACAGGAACATGGAGGATTGGGATGCAGAGCCTCTCCTAAGCAGTTTTCCAGCTTCGAAACACCTCATTTGCATTCTGTAGTAGGGGTATGGTTGCTTGCAGCTTGGGAAGTGCTGGAGGGAAGGATGTGTCCTTGCCCTACATCTGACACTTCAGCCTCCAGTTGGGCAGACAGATACATAGGATTGATTCAAGGTAATCTTAGGGTAGTCTAATGCCACTGTTGGGTGTTTTGCAAATGCAGCCTGACTGTGAGATTATCTACAGCCTGTATAACTGGATGTTATTCTTCCTGTCTTCCTTCTTGTAATTCCCAACAGTAATCTCTTATCTAAATATTATACAATAATAAAAACAGGAGATTGGCAACAGTAAAATGAATAACAAGTTATTGACAGTAATTATTCTGCAATTTATCTGTAGTCCACAGTCTCACTTTATCTGATATTTATTTTTTCTGATCCAACTTTTTGCTCATTTGTTTTCTTACTTGAGTAAAAACACCCTTAATGACTTTTTCTTGTCCAGAGAAAGAAAGTTCTTTAGCAGAAAAAGAAAGGCTGACCAGAGAACAGCTTTTACTGGCATATTTGTTGTGACTGCTTCATGCTTTGTAACATATGTGGGAATAATCCATAAAGCAATACCACTAATGATAGGATCTCCTACAACAGCAAGGTAGGCAAGTTCTATGACTGGAAAAATAAATAGACAATGTACTGTAAAATAACAATTTGCCACAATGTGTCAGGGTAAGCTCCATAAAACAGCTGGAACAGATCTAGCAGCTGTTAATGGGTACTGATGATACACCAGGAGATGAAGCTCAATAGGAACAGAGCTGTGGAATGAAACTGCTGAACTAAATTCCTAATGTAGACACCATGACCAAAGAGATAAAGCAAAGCAACAAAAATAAGGAAATATATTAAATCTAAAAAAATTAAAAAAAAAAAAATAGCTGAGCTTAAATTGTTGCAGCATGCAGGGAGGCTTTTGCTGCTCTGAATGACAGAATGTCTTGTTGCAGTGACTTCATTAAAGTGGCAAATGCACAACAGCCCAGTGCTACTTAAGGACATGTTTGAATCATCTCAGGCTATTTAGTTTGGATTTCAGGCACCTGTCCTGAAATCAGGAAATTCAAAATAATGTCGTCACTACAGAATTTTGGGGATGTGGTCAATAGAACTAAAGTGAAAACAAAGCTACTTAATACATTCAGTACTGGGAACATGAATCCAATTCCCTGAAAAATAAAACCACCAAAAATACGCACCCCATATAAATCTTCTACCTCTATTTCTATTTTCTGTTCCACAACAGAAATATTAGATATTTCATTCACAAGCATAACCTCTGAGCATTTTTTCATATTGCCTAAGCAACATGTCTACCATCTTTCATCTAATTCTTTTGTTCTTCTGCAGGGAAGCATGGACAGTGGTGTCTCTTTATGTTCGGTTTCAAAAAGACTTTTGATTCATTTTTTACATGCAAGCTACTATAAAATTCCTAGGGGAGAATGAAAGTGCTAGGATTCATGGTTGTCTGTTGTTCATTGGAAAAGCTATTTAGATAAGCTTCTGAAAAAGTTCTGTTCATTGAGGAACACACACAGAGACACCCTCACCCTCCCCAAAACCACTAAGAGTTGCTGTTGGGTATTTTATCAAGCTACATTAGCAAAAGCCTTATACTTTTGGGGGCAGGTGGGTATCTCCTACACCCATTGCCTGGGAATGAGGGGAAGGAATTGCAGAGTTTGGTGGAGATTAAGATGTGAAGGGAGTTTATAGTGCAGCAGTGGCCATTTTCTCCCTTACACCTTATACTCCTTGCGCTTTTGCTTTCAGGTTTCTGCTTCCCCAGAGCTGAAGACAAGGATGTGACACTGCAGTGAAGAACTGAAATTTTCCTTAGACTCATTTAGCTTGTCTCTATTTGCTGATCTTCTGCAGCCATACTAGGCGATCAGAGGAGTAGTGAGAAGAGTGGGGAAGGTGCAAATGGGAAATGAGAATAACAAGGTGCTTAAGGCACTCTCTGACCAGCTGTAAAAAACCAGCATTTCCAGCTCAAGAATCAGGGAAGGAGAGGTGGGCCTAGGACAAGTTTGGAATCTGGAATGAGAAGTGGCTACTATCACCAAGATTTTAGATGGAGAAGGGTGTGTTTTGGGGATTTTGTGTGCTGAAATCACTCAAGCTCCCCAGCTCACAAATGCTAAAACAAGAACTCCCCCAGGAGAGCAGTGAGTGATGTGGAAAATTATGTGTGCTCTAAAGGGAAGAGCCTAAACTCAATGTTAAACTGTGCTGAGAAAGTTCTGTTCCAATCTCATTTTCATATTTACACTTAGTATTTAGCCCTAAAATACTGCAGCTTACAACTGGTTGTGTTGGCACCATTTTGGAGTCCTGGCATTAATAGTTTACGTGATAGGCATTAAAATTAACTATGGAAGTATTTTTAAAGAAGCAAGCATTCATGTGCTATAAAGCACATGATGGAAAACTTTATCAGCTGGAAGGTGCTTTGCTTATGATGTGCAAGTCTAACCTAGCACTGCAAGTTTGAAAGCATAGAATTCCTCCATCAGAAAGTTTACTGTGGGCCCACAACGCCTTTCTGCATTTTCATTCCCAGCTAAAGGGTGTAATTATTCCTTCTTAACTTTCAAAACTAAAAATGAACATTGCTGTGAGCTCACACAGACAGCAAAGCTGTTTAAAACCCTTGCCTCAGCCATGCAGACTGCTCCTGTTTTTATCACCAAGATTCACACAGCTTTTGTCATCACACTTTTCTGTCTGTCATCAAAGAAAGTGTAAGTTTTGGTTCTTTTATTCAGCAACTGTAGATGCTAGATCTTAGCTGTGATTTAGAAAACTCTCTGTTCTTCTTTTTGTGAGTAAAAATTCCTGCCAACATGAAAGTAAATTTATAGAATTGGAGGAAATATTTAATACTGGAAGGTAATAAAAAAAAAGAGAAAGAAGCTAGGAATTTTAAAGCTCTAGCAGGAACTTAATTTTTCATGTGATCCTTAATATAATCTCCCTTTTCAGTCCCTTGTCTTCCCTACAGGCTTTACTTACTTGAGCTGAAGAGAATCAATACACAAAATTTTCCTTGTGTCATGAACTGTTATCGGCCTTCCCTGTTGCATTTCAGCCTCTGTCCAAATACATCTCCTGGTTATGTTGCTATGTCAGGAATGCTCTAACAAGTTATAACTAAGGCTTGGGTGTGAAGGAAAACGAGACCAGTAAAAAGCAGACAGGCCCACTGCAATGGTTTCCCCTGATAGCTTGTTCCATACATTTTTCTCTGCAACACCTTCACTGGAAGAAAGCTTTGTAACAGCATGACTTGGCCATTCCTTTTCATGTTTTGTTTTTTTTCCCTCTCATCTTTTAGTCATTTTTCATACATGCACTATACATAGTCATAATGCACTAAGTCATACATGCACTATAATTTTGTCCTAGGAATCATGTCTGTTGATAATGGCAGCTAGACAAATGTCTGGGAAATTATCTTTCCTCTTTTTAAAAGCAACAGCGAGTTCATAGGGAGCTGTACATATAAAGGGGCTCTTAGGGAGATGTACATATACAGGGGCTCACCAGTCATTCTGGCACGATTCATCCGCTAAAGGGCTACAGTTTCAAGGATATTGTTATTGTTGGCCAGTTAGTTGAATCATTTGAAGAAGCAAGTAGATCTTTGCACCTAAATGCCTTGAAGTTGCATTTTGAAATTGGTCCTGCAAAGGAAACATCTTCTTATTCTCCGTTCCTTTTGTTTTGACAGGTTAGATATGTTTGCTGTTCCCTAACTGATTATTCTTTGAAATACAATATGTTGTTGTCATCAGCATAGAGATATTACGAACAGATCTGAAAACGACTACTAGCTTGACAAAGGAGTCTGATTGTATACCTGCATTTCTGTAAATCCAGGTTTTTATATCCTCATCACCTGCACAGACACCCCAAGGGACACCTTTACCAGTATAGATTGGGCCCCAGCCAATGAAAGTCAAGTCCACCTGGAATGAGAACAAGGTTTAATGTCAATACCTGCAGAGCAGTGCATGGATGTGCAGGGTCTGCAACACTTTTGATTTATAAGGAAAGCAAGAGAAATGCACTCTGCCTTCAGACTTGTAATGGTACTGATCCTTACTATGCAGTGAGGGGATCTCTCTGTCTTAAAAGCTTTTGAGAAATCAAAATGCCATAAAAGTTCTTTTGCACATTTAATCCAGTCCTGATAACTAGGACTTTTGCTTTGAAAATGCAGGCCAGGTCTTAGAAATGTAGATCAGAGGTCTTCTGTATTTTAAATACCTAATTTTCTACCTGTTTACTTTCTACACTCATTGTGAAGTGGTGTCTGTGAAGCATCAGAGAAAGAACCTCACAGTTTGCTAGAATAGAGGTGATTTACATGCAAGTATAGAGAGTGAGGAGAGACAAAGAAGGCAAAACGAGTCTTTGACACCTAAGAAGTGATGGCAGGTATGTGATGAGTGGCACACCACATGCTAAATCCTGAGGAACACCTGTTAGCATCGTAAATTGAGTGGAAGAGCTACGTGTTGGGCTGAGCCGGTGCATAATTGGAACCCTGGAATGTATTTGTGCAGCTTGCAGCAGGAGTCCAGAAATATGTGGACTTGGCAAAAGCCATCAGTAGCGTCAAATAATTATGAAATACTTGAAAGCCCCAGGTAAATAACCTCTTCAGAATTGGCAGGCACCAATGGGTCATTACTTATTCTGTTCTTTCCTTCTTTATATGGTGAGCTGTTGTAAATCCCCAGTGGAAAATCCAGTGAGGCAGACAGGGGAGAATGCAATCAGCAATCCAAGCAATAAGAACAAAAAGAAGAATGGCACTTACAAATTTTCCTACAAACTCCACAGTCCTTTCCAATTCCAATCTGATAGAAAGGATTAAGCTGAGTAGCTTGGCTGGGTGAAGTGGAGATTTTACAAGTCTAACACAAAGGACCAATACATTTGATTTGGTGGACGTGTAAGCTCTAACAATAATATTCAGTAAATTCAATTCCTTAATCATTGTGACCATAAGAACCAAGTGTTTGTAATGTTCTTAGTACATGCAGAGAGTAATTACATTGGATTTTAATAAGACTTGCTGTGAATTGTTGACCAATGATTCACTATGGGGGAAAAATTAATTAAATTTTAATGTGAAAAGTTATTGTTAATTAAAATTTGTATGAAAAATAGCCATAAAAATTAGTTAGGGTGTGCAGGTTTGAAATTACTAAAAGGGCATAAAAAGAAAAGGAATAAGACTTTTTGAACTGGATTTTTACCCTACGGGTTATAAGCGTAAAAAGACCAATCCACATGCAAATTCTCTTTTCCAGCCATGAAAAGTCTGCCTAGGAAAGATGAGCACCCCATGACAGATGATAGCTTGCACCTATGGCTGTAGAGATAGGAGTGGGCTGTGGGATCAGTGGGTGGGTTGGACTCAGGAAAGACATTTCCTATCACATCTTCTAAATATTGGCCTCTGCAGGACATACAAGCAAAAAGACTGTGACAGCTGAGCAAGAAGTGCAGGGACACTGGCAAATGGAAACAGTGCACTGCAGCCTTGAGGTGCATTCCACTCTAAGCCCCCACCAGACACGCCACTGACTTCATCCATGTTTCCATCCCCTATCAGACTTTGCTTTCCAGTCCCTACAATGTCCTTTTTACAGAGCTGTTAAAAAACACTCCAGCTATGGAGAAGTTGGAGAGAAAACACCAGAAAGAAACTTGGGCACAGATCCCAAAATGACTTAAGTATATTTTATGGTTCTCAATGAAAAATGTTGATTCTCGGATTGCAGCTGAGCTGCTTCCCAGCTCCACTGTACTTGAGCTACTGCAGGTTCCCCCTGAATCAGGACTTGCTTTTGGGCATGACCAGAACACAAAGGAGGTGTGGTTAAGATGTGGAAAGTCCAGAGCCCAATTCATTAATAAATCTTCCTTCTCTGAGAAGCTTGGACAGAGCCTGGTACATTTTTGTAACAGCTATTTCACCAGAATTAATGAAATCAAATAACATGGCTTTTCTCCTGGATTTCTTTAGGGAGGGGACTTTGTACAGGAAGTTTGAGCTGACTGGGAGACTTTTTTCTTTCCTACATGTTGTGTTGTCATTCCAGGGAGGGCTGTGGGCCATGCTTGGAGGACCAAGCACTGAAGTTAAATAATGTAACACCACCACTGTGGCAATGAAGTCCTCTTACAACTCCAGACCAATATGTTTTCCTCCACAACAAACCTATGAAGGATCAGCAGGGTCTCAAGTTGTTTGTGTGGGTGGTGTATTGTGACTCCTCTTACAGATTTCTTTTTCCTTTTACAGTTGAGAGGTTAATGTATTTTAAGTCACTTCATCATACTTGTCTGTCGCTGTTGCACTAGGGATGGTGACAATAGTGACACATGTCTAATTCAGATCATTACAATGAAATCAGCAGGGTTAAATCACGCTTTACAAAGGGCTTTTCCTTAATCATCAGTTTATCCAAAGGACTGACAAGTTTGCTATTGCACTGGGTAATCCAATGCCCATTTTCCCCTCAAGGATTAAGATTTATTTACTCACAAATGACAAGCAACTACTGTCTCATTTTGATGGTATTTTTGCAAATGAAATTTTAAAGTCTTCCCCATTATATGGTAAACTCCCACACAAACTGCTTTTTAAATTTTCAAATATATGCAAATATATATAGTATATCTGTACAGTCAGCTTTAAAAAATCTCAGTTCAGTTATCTGAAATATACTGGAATATGTCACATTACAGGTAGAGCAAATGCTTTTCAGTAAAATATTCACTAACTCTATCAGGAGGTCAGTGACCAAAAAAAGGAGCTATAATTTCAGTCTAACTGCTGAAATTCAGTTTTCCAAACAAAAATGAGCTTGAATTTCTTCCCAACATTCAATATTTTTAAAAGGCAAAAAAAACACCTAATTAGAATTATATCCTATTTTTGATTTAGCTTTATGAACACTCTACTTGCAGTCCTAAAAGAAACCCATGCGGAGCTTTTAACAGATGTTTGCAGAAACCTGTACCTCTTGATTGCTGAAAGCATCTCTAAATATTAAATCAATACACACATATGTATGACCTTTCAAAGAGCAGTTTGTATGTCATTCTCAGTAGCCCCATGAAAATGTTCCAGTTAAAATGTCAACAGCAGGATCGCTTTTAGCAGCAAAGGTTATTCTTGCTACACAGTTCTAGGAAGATGATGACCTGAGCCACATATACATAGCTGCACCAACAAATTATAGCATTAACCAAATGTAACAATTTATTTTATCATTATGCTGTTGCCTAAATCACATCCTTGTGTGACTATTGATAAGCAAAGCTGAAAAGTAGAATTAGTGGAGATGTTATCTCTCAAAGAAAGATCATGACTGCCTTCATGTAGCTCAAAATGCAGAGCATGACCTTTGATACAAGAGAACAGTTGAAGGCAAATTATTCTTAATACTATAATACCCTTAAATATAATAAAAAAATCCCAGATAGGCATTTGCACAAAAATTAGTGGTTGATCCCTAATCACTGTACACTGGCCTACAGCTACGCAATTGCATCTGACCTACTCATGGGAGCAATTGCAGTGCCAAAAGTTTTGGAGCAGGTGACCACCCAAGCTCTTCTTCTCCCGTCCCTTGCAGACTTGCTATAGAAACACAAGAACCTCTGTACTGGCACAGAGCTGCCACTTTGGGGACTAGTTGTGAATGGGGCCTTCCCAGAAATGTGGAAATAGGTGGGGGGTATTTACTTTTGGTGTTGTTTTGACATTAGCACTTTGTTCCTGAGTTGTGCATTACCCAGAACCAAATTCTTTCCTATTTTGCCTGATTCTGTACAATTACTTCAAGCCCTGTGTAGCTGTTCTCCACTGGCAATGAACTGTGAGCCACTGCACCCATTTTGTCGCAATTCTGCATTTGAATGTAATCATACTTCTTAGTCTGACAAGTACCTAAATATCTAGAGTCTACTCACTTGTCCTGTGCCTATAATCAATAATTCATTCTCTGAATAACTCCATAAAAATGGCAAGGATGATGAATATTTTCTTTCCCTCTCAGTTTAAAATAAAATCCATATTAGTTTCATCAACTGGCAATTATTAATGTACCTTACTTAACCAAGAATTGATTTGATTCTGACAAGTTCTTAATGTCTTTAAATTGTGGTAAATAATTGCTATCCATATGCAGCAGTTTAGTGTACCAACATAAGATGATCTTGCTTTAATGGGAGACATATCTGTGAAACCTTGAAGAATATCAGGCAAAAGCTTTCAGCCATCTGTTTTGCTTTAAAGTTTGTGCTGGACAGGGTGTAGGGGTAGCTACAGCAATCAGTGGAGGCTAAACAAAGCTTGGGGCTCAAAACTTAGAAGCAAAAGCAAGTTGTAGATTTTTAGGTTCAGACTCAATATATATGAAATATCTCATCTCTATTTCTATTTTTTTCCCTAATAACCTGAAAATTGTTGTATAAATGCCTACCTTTTAGAATTCCTCACAGGTTTGGCATACCTATTAATAATTCAGGAGTTTGGAAGGATGGCCTGTCTGTGCCATTAGTTTGTCATAAAATTCTTACATTTTATCCTGTATGGCTGTATTACATATACCTCCTATGCACAATTTGACTTCTGTGGCAGATATTTAGCTCAGCTATTTAAACTTCTTTGTTTAGTGTGTTGCCTCTGTAAAAGCCTGTGAAGCAAAGTGGAAAATACTGATAATAAGAACAGACCGAGGGTCTGTGGGTAGGATAAGTCTTATCTGAATTGTAAATTGACTGTGGAATAATTCAGTAATATGGTTGAATTGGGAAGTGTAGTCAGTTTAAAGGTCTCATGGTTTTTGGTTTCCCTGTTATCTTCCATTTTTGGCTAATGTACAGCTGCATTTGGCTGTCCAGTCATCAACTTCTGAATAAGGGATATTGAGCCTAAATATTTGAGCTTAAGTACAAACTTCACTTTACAGTAGTTGACTGAGGGTTCCTAAATCAAATTAAGATTCCTGTGCCAAATGTGACCTTGCCTACCAATCTGTCCCACATCTTGCTCAAAGTAACTTGCCCCTTGCTGTTAGAAGAAAAGTGTTTTTCATTTCTCAATATCCCAGCAGTGGGAACTTACTGGAAGAAGCTAAACTCATCGATATAAGGTGAAAATTCTTGGAATGAGAACACTACAACTTGGTAATGTTTTTTTCCTTTGTATGGATGGCATTAACCTGCCCAGACCTCAGGAAAATAACAATGATTTAAAAAAAGATAATAAATCCTGTTTCAAATTCACAGAATGCAGGCAGAGAAGTGTTGCAAGGACTTAGTAATTTGTTTACTTAAAATGGCACTGTGGGCATGAATTTCAGCCATCCCACCAGAGTAAATTGTACTAAAGTGTTGTTAAGGCCCCAGACATAAGCCTCCTCCCAGTAGGACAGCTTACACAAGCTTTCTGGAAAAATGCCTGTATTCAACAACAAATCTAAATTCACACTGAGTAGTAAACCTTGGTATAGTCTGAAAAGAGGAACAAACAAAGCACATATTGCAGATATACCCCATAAAGATACAGGAGCTCACATTAATCATGTGAGCTAGGACAATAAGTGACCTTTTCTAATAAGAAATGAGGCAACTAAAGTAGCCATTAAATTTTGCAGAGGCCGTATTTAATGTCTGTGACATTCATCATCAAGCGATGTAAACGTCCTCAGCCTGTTGACATTTGCCAATCATCCTTCACTAAGGGGGAAATTGGTCTCAAGCTTTTAGAGCACAGTTTCCCAAATTCTGGCAGTGCCAAGGCCATTCTAACTCCTTTTCAACCCTAAAATGACAGAGAGCAGCTGTTTAGCCAGAAAGGTTAACAAACCTTGGAAAAGCACTAGTGCTACTATGTTTTTAGCACTTTTCAAAACACAAAAGTTGAAAATGACTGTCTGACACAGGCCTGCCACTTTTTCAGGAGTCAAATGTACAAAATCACTGTTAGGATATCTAGCCTTTGTCTTTTAATGAAAATGTTTGTGCTTGCAGTTCTAACACATGAAGGGTTTTCAAGAAATGAAGGCTGATATATACTGAGATGTAGCCACTGCTTTAAGCTTTGTGGTTTAGTTTCAAACTCTGGACAGAGACAATAATTAGAAATGCAGAAATAAAGATACCATAATTCAGTGTCCAGGGAATGCATTCTCTTATTGAGCTCAGGAATTCTCACTGTGGCACTGTGGCTTTGAAGACTTGGACATCTACTACTCTGCCAAGACCATCTTTCACTGGCTGCCTTTTTTTTTTTTTTTTTCTTTTTTCTTTTTTTTTTTTTTTTTTTTTTTTTCCTACCCTTTTACAATTTTCAGAGTTTGAATTTAGCCTCAGGCCTTCTCAGCTTCACAGAAAAATGATATTGTAACACCAGTTAGGAGTCTGCAGATCTCCTGTAGGGGCCTTGAAACCATCCATGGGCTTTCTTGTTTTCTTTTTTTGCCTTGTTGATTTGCCCAGTTCTTAACTGATATCCCTTGCTTCTGGCTAAGAAGTCATTACTTTGACATCAGTGGCCTCCACAGCCCCAGCCATGTCCTGTTTCACATCAGCACTGAGGGGCTGGTGTCAGGCCAAGTTTTGCAATGTTAGGCTTCACTGAGTGCCAGGGAAGTTTTGTGCTGGTCTATGTGTAGAGACAGAGAGTCCTTTGCCACTGATAGATGATCTGCTTAGGGCTACCAACAGGTGAGCCCTTGCTGTTCTAGCAAGTTCTAGTCCTGTTTTAGCTCACTTGGCATTTGATGCAGCTGACTTGCCTGAAAAATTTGAGAGAGTGAGGAGATCTCATCCCTTTCAAAATATCTTTTTCCCATTCCTCTCTGAAAAGTCTGAGACTATTTATTAGGGACTTCCTCTACCTTCTTCCCCAATAGCTCTCACCTGGAAAATATCTGTTGAATACCACTTTTCTTAGTTTTGGTGAGCTTACATGTAATACTGTGACACAAAAGACAACGTCTGTTTATAGTGCCTGAAATGCCAAACATGAATAATATCCTAATTCACTGAAAAATGGGATTTGAGATGAAAAGGACCTGGCTCAAGGCAAAGAAGTGAGAGCTGTAATTTCTTAAAAAGGGGACATCACTTTGATGAGAGGAAAGAGCTACATGAATAGCCTGCCAGCCCTTGTTTAGGTTATAGCACTGGATTCAGCTACTCAGGCTTTCCTCCGCTCTTGGGTGCTTATGACCATCACTGAAAGGAATGCCTGTGGATGGCAAGAAAATCCATCTTTGGAAGGGAAACAAATCTTTCTAATTCATGTTTCGGGTTTTTATGATATGGATTATTGCAGTCCTTTCTCCTTGGATGTACCAAAACAATCTTTGTGAAAGCTTAGCTGGTCTAGGATGCAGCTGCACCTCTTCTAAACCAGACTGCTAAGACAGCTATCAGCCCAGCTGTCCTTTGCTTTTCTTGGAACTATATGCAGTTTTTTCTTGCACTGAAAGTGTTTTCCTACAGTTTTAAATCCTTGAAGAGAAAGGTCCTGGTTATGTCAGCACCCACCTCTTTGCCTGCGGATTGTGGTGGCAGTGACCAGCTACCAGACTGGATTCACTGGTATTCAGCATCTGTGTGCAAAACTGAGTTTGTCTTTAAAGGCTAAAGTTGCCCCTTGGAACACTACAGGGGGATGTAGCATTCATCTCTTTATGTCAGTTTCTTTAACAGATTGACAACGTGTAAACCAATGGTTATAAATCAAAATTTCCACTTATTTAACATCATGTAGAGGCAGTATGAAGTAACAAAGAGGAGTTCAATGAGCTTCTAAATTTAGGGCAAAAGTAGACAGTTTATGAGTTATGTTTGAGCAGCTCAAAGGCAGCCTATATGCCTTGTCCTGTAGCAAGCAACAAGCTGGTTTTGTCCAGGAGCTGCTGGAAAATTTAGACTTCCAGTTAGGAAGGAGGCAAACCACTAATGATCACCAGGTCACCTGCATCATCCCAGCCCTCTCCATCCTGGGGAGGTGTGAGAGGGATCCCGAGAAGCCTGCACTGCAGGACTGCAGGGAGACAGCATGATTTTATTGCCCAGGAACCACTGATGGTTCTTCCCTAACCTACTGCTTCTCAGTGCCTTAAGAAAGACTGCAGGGAGATGGCAAGAACCTGTCAACCCAGTGTATGTTTATAGATCCAGGATCCTCTGTCAGATGCAGAGATTAACAGAGGCTTTTCATCAGCTCTACATAATGTTTAATAGCATTTCCAACAGTGGTAATCACAATTAATTGGAATGAATGTGTGCAAATGCTGACTACAGCCTGAAGAATTGGTAATTAATTGGCTGAAATGTTTGCTTTTTTTTTTTTTTTTTTTTTGCAATCCAAAGAATTAGATTCAGATATCATTTTTTTCTTTTTTTTCCCTATTATAGTGTGCTTGCATTTTCCTCTGTGGTTTGGAAATCCCAGCTGAACATCCTTTGTTACTACTCCCCATGAGCAGGGATTTCACTGAGGAAAAGATGACATATGATCATCACTGTAGTTCCAATAAGAAGTAGGTTGTGTAAAGGAAAGCAGCTGGCTGGCTCTAGCTACAAAGCTTCATTGCAAGGCTTCTGAACAAAAGTATCTGAGTTCTGTATGACCTTTTTTTATACCAGAATCCCACTTGCTGGCAGAACACGCATCATAAGGACTTTTTTGTTAAAAGGTGGGAAAACATTTTCCAGACAGTTAACATTTTCCAGACCTCTGCTGTTTTGGGTGAAGAGTGACAAATAGCACTGCACATCAAAAGACTATTTTCATTTCAGTTCCCATTCTTTCTGGCTTTTTTTTTTTTTTTTTTTCTCTTTCTCTCTGTCCATAGATAGAAAATAGAGGAAAAAAATCATCACTGCCCAAAACATGGGACAACAGAGGAAGAAAGGCTATCAAACAAAGCCTTTATAAGGAGAGAGTTGCAGAGACTGGCTATAACCATGGTAGAGAAAATACTATTCCTTATGAAAGATTCAGTCACTGTATCCATGCATTCCTCACTATATCAGCCACAATCTCTGCCTGTCCTTGAGCACTGAGTGATGTGAAGTTGTCAAAAGCGCAGACCTTGAGTTCACATAGAAAGCAAGTCCTATGTCCACATGCAGGATCTGTCAGTGTTATGAACATTGTTTTCACTATGAACATTGTTTTCAGCTTCTACCTAATTAGTCCATAGAGGGATACTACTTCTGTGTGCAGAATTTTCTTATTTTGTAAAAAAATAGTGAGAATTTCCTACATGTGAGTAATGGTAAATTTTGTCTTCTAGCCCACTCCAAAGGCACCTTTCTTTTAAATTGCAGTGGTGTTGTTCTTCAGATCTTTATGCAAGGGACTGCTAAATTTGAAATCAAGTTATTTAATATAAGATTGGATAGCAGAAAAATTCTTTGATTTACTCCTTTTGTTTTCTTTTATTTTGAAAACATATTTTAAATGTGTTCATTTAGCACAATTTCTTCTTAGCACTTCGAGAAGCTCAGCTTAGCCATCAGTTTAGTTGTAGAGAGACCATTTTTCTTCTGACAAGCTTGTGAGCATCCTAACCTATAATTCACCCAAATTTGTGAGACATTAATTCTCTCTGGCAGCTCAATCCATTAAAGACAGTAAAGACTTTGGATCAATTAATACATTCTTCTGACAGACGCAGTAATGAAATTGCTACTTCCATTCTATTTGCCCTTTGACGTACGAGCCCAGATCAATCCCAAGCAGTTATGAGGGACCATTTTTATGTCTGGTCTCCAGCAGTGACTCTCTATTCTCTGTGCATTCTTGAATGATATCTCTGGGACTATTTATATAATATATATCACAGTAGCATATTAATGCTTCCAGAATTGTTCCCAATTTCTATATGTAAAAATTTGCCATTTCACTCTTCTTGGATATGGAAATGGTACTAGAATCAAGGCAGGGAAAGATGCAAAGTAGAACTGTCTTCCTTCTCTTGGTGGCAATCAGAGGTCTTCTGTGTAGTTCATGGGGTTCAAGGCTGTTACAGGGACAGTCTACTTGTGCCTGAGTAACTCATGAATTCCCCTCATACCCAGGGGAACATCAACTGAATTTCTCAGAATGGAGAAATAGAGAACTCCAGCAGGCAGGACATTAAATCATTTGGCATTGCAGCTGGCTGCTGGACCTCCCTGGCCTCCTTCTCTGCTCCTCTGATTCCACAGACATCATTCACAGCTAGATCCAAGAGCAGGACAAGCCAGAAGAAGTTCTCATACTAGATGTATTCTTTATAGTCAGACAACACATAAGAATATTTTTAGTACTTTATTTTTTGCCACTTTCATAATATTTCCCTAAGTTTTTTGGGGGGCCTGAAATAAAATGGCCTTTAAACTCAAGTCATAGGGGACCAGGGGTTTTGCAGACCTTGCTAATGATTTGTAAACACATACAGTTGGCTTCGTTGAGATTCACATTTTTATATGTGTTCACCTCCTTCCCAAATCCCTGGACTTCTGCACCTTATATGCTAGAATTTGATTTAAGAAGAGTGCAAGTTTTTTTTCTATTATCTTGTTTTATTAAAGATAGAAAGCATCATATACCTTTTTTTTTTTCTTGGTTTTTTTTTTTTTTTTTTTGTGAAGCCCACTGCAAGTTTGAAGCTAAATGGAGTGCTGGGAGAAGAGATTCAAGTGAACAAATATTCTTTCCAATTGATGCCCTTGCCAGAAATTTAGAAGTCCCTTAGATTTTCTTTAAATTTAAGTAGGTATCCAGATCAGTTCATCCTGATACTGATGTGATGACACACTTTCCTGTATAGGAGCAGCCATCAGGGTAACTAGATGTGTGACAGCTTTTTAACTTGTACAGTTACGCTGGTAGACACTCTGAAAGAGAAGTTGTCACAAAAGTTATTTGTGGTCTACCTCAAAGCTAGGTTTTAGAAGCTCAAAGCAGGAAGAGGTAAATGCACTGACAGTGAGTACACGTGTGGATGACACAATTCAGGGAGGTACAGGCATAAGCAGCACTGGGTGATGGAACCAGAATCACATGCACAAAAGCCAAAAAACCTTGAGAATTAAATAAGAAGAATGAGATCATAGGTAACAGGAATGAATCAATTAATTGTTGCAGCAACATCAAAGCTCAAAGTCTTATCAATTAGAGATATGTGACCAGGACCTGCTACAGGGAGAGAAGTAAATATTTGGGCGCATAATTTTTGGCAAAGATAATAAAAACCACAATGTTGTTGTGCAAGACAGTGGCACAGTTAATCAGAAAGGCTGTACACAGTAGTGGTTTCCTACATGAAGTGTGAAAATGGACAGGTTCAGAAAAGACCTATGAGCATGACCCAACATCTAGATCTTATTTCACAATATCCTGTTTTGCTAGAGTTCCATGTCAGATGTAGACAATCTGAGAAGGGATGTCACTATTCATGCAAACTCTGAGAGGAGAGAAAAGGTATTTAAGGTAGCAGAGAACTTTGGCACAGTTTCCATAAAAAAAAAATCAGAACAAAAATTAGAATTAACTGACATTTGGTAAGAGAAATGAGGTCTGATATGATCTTCCAATAAGAATAGGGACTAAGGGAAAAAAAAAAAAAAACCAAAACCGACCAAAAACCAAAAAAAACCAACCCAATGCAAACAAACAAATGAAACAAAAAAAAAACAACCACACACACAAAAAAAATTCCACACAGAACTGTTCTGAAAATAGATTTTTATTAGTTATAAGAAAAATATATAATGATATTTTCTAGGACAGCAGATCATTAGACCTAACAAACTACTTCTGTTCAAACCCATTTTCTGTACCCATAGAAGCTCCTTACACATCTACAAGTTATTTTGGTTCTTGAATACAATCAGTGGACTCATTTACATCTGCACTCGCACTAAGTGCAAAGTGTAATTGTACTTGAAATTAAGATACAGATGTTTTACACACAGTAATCACCATTTTGCAGAGCTAACCCTCAGGAATTGTTACAGATGGTTTAAAGATTTGTTTTCAGAAGCAGAAGTTTCCCAGTTCTTTCCTTTTTTGAGAGCAGACAATATTTACTGAACAGAAGAAATGAAAAAATACCACATCTATGGGTACATACACTCTACATTTGCTTTTAGATTTCAGGCCCATTCAGACTTTTACTATAGATTTGTGGGATTCATTCTACATGGAAACCAAGCAAATTTTAAATGTTAAAGCTTTTATTTTAAATGTTAAAGCTTTTAAAATTCTAATTTATTCTTCCTGTTTTGTATTTTTCTCAAAGCATAACTGAAATGACATTCTGAAAAAGACTCCATAATGCTGCTCTTTGCCTGTTGAAAAGAAAAGACATTCCTCATGTTTTGTACATTGGCTCAGAAAGCCTAATACTAGATGCATTTTCCTTATTTCACTGTGGAGATGTACATTATAAAATGGTCTTAGCTTCATCTTCTGAATAATTCTGTTCAGAAACAGCATCAATGAACTGTCTGCCGTCTTTATCACTCATTGTTAATCCGTCTCCCACTCAGTTCTCTACCTGTCTGGCATTTCGGTTCCATAGACATATTTTGCTCTTTGTAATACTGCTTGCACAACTCTATACGTGTTGTATACTTCAGATAACGAGATACTTACACTTTCCTCTTGAAAGAGCATTTTAATAGATTTAACAGAAAATCTTTTAAAGTATGGGGTCCTGACAACATCTTTTAATGAATCAAGGGCCGTGTTTCGCTGTCTACTGGGATTTTGGACACATCTGGATTTTTACATTTTACATTCAGCAGAAACATCTGAGTGTGTTAGCAGTGAAATATTCATCATTAAGAAATCCCAAATATGTCCTGGATTTAGACAATGGCCCAGGAGGGATGGACCTTCGAGACAGCAGAAAGAAATCCTTCCTTTTTTTGTGTTTATTAACTGGCTGCTTTATTGCAGTTCAATGCATGAATTTCAACACGAAGTAAAAATTTAAAATACCTCGGTCATATTCATCCTGGAAATGACATTTCCTTTCCTTTAATGCATCTTTATTTAGTACCAATATAAACCTTGAAAAGAGAGTTTTTCTACAATTGAAAATTATCTCTGTAATGTAAATAAGAGTGAAAATAATCTTTGTTATGTATTGATGAACAGAGTGCAAATATGACTTCTAGCCCATGTGTATAATTGGAAAACTTGGATATCAAGAAACATTGTTAATATCTCTTAGGAGGTTGTGTGATGAGCATAAATGGAAAACCGAGTTTTCTATCACTGAATCTTAAAAACTTCAGCTAGCATCTAGAGGGTGAGTGAGGCAGAAGATGAGCCGTGGTTCTGGCACTGGGTTTTTGTTGTATATCACTGTCTGAAGAGAAATCATTGCCATCTTTCTCACTGAACAATGGTATTTCATGCAGATAAACCTTGCCCCATTGCACCCTCAGTGGCTTTGTAAACTGAGGAAAACTGTTCAGTGAATTTCACAGAATCACAGAATGTTGTAAGTTGGAAGGCACCCACAAGGATCACTGAGGCCAGCTTTTAAGTGAATGGCCCGTATGGGCCTCAAACCCACCACGCTGGTATTATCACCACCGTGCTCTCACCAACTGAACTAACCTCAGCGGCATATTTGGAACAGAACTTAACACAAAGATGGGATCCTGAGAATGAATTTGAACTGGTATGGGATTGAATTCTGGGTTGTAGGAAAAAGGAGATAAACAAGGGGAAAAGTATTTGAGAATAAATTAGCCTCTGAAGAAGCACGCACTTCGTGGGAATATGCGAGCAGCAGCCTGGCCCTGGTGGGATCCAGCCGGGAGCTCTGACCCGACTTGGAAATGAGTGAGCTGATTGACCAGCCGGTCTGGTGGCTCTGTGAAGTGTGTGGTGGCCTCTACTGGTGTATCGAAACATTACATGGATATTTGTGCCGGCTCAGAATTCTGAAGAACTCTGGATAATCATAAGAGATGTTTAATATTCACCGACCAGCCAGTTTGGAATCCTGACCTGGTTTTTATTTCTGCTGAAATTAAATGAAGTGATCTATTAGATTACGTTTTTTAGTCCAAGGGGTTTCCTCTCCTCAACTTGATAAGGAGTTTGCTAAATGGATACATTCTCTCTAGTTGGTGAGAAAGGCAGTAGTCTCCTTCAATTAATTGTTGATCACATCTGACATGGCCATGCTTAAAAGAGGATGCCATAATTTGTCCTCCTATATTTTTATGTCTTTTGGTGGACCACAAAGATAATGCAATGACAAATTATTTCAGACTGTTCTATGAATCATTCTTTCATTGCAAAGACTTTGTGACCAGTTAGTATGATATAATTTTGTACTTCTTACCCCCTGTAAGATCAGTTAGTATTCAGGTAGTTCTTACATGGTCTATCATAGTTTATTATCAATGCAGTGATAGTTAACGGGCATTTAAGAGGAGGTTACTACTTGTGCTCAAACTCTGGTAACATTATTTGCTCCTTCATTGTTAATCAATTTGCTATATCTTCACAAAGATACCAATGTAATGCAATAGAAGTTCAGTCATAACTGTAATTAAATAGCCAAATTTAATTTCAATTAAATAATGAAAGCTTAAATAAGCTGTTGCTTTTTCTTCTCTGATAGAGCTAACTTGCCATGAAGAAGCAGCTTTTCATTTTATTTCAGAAGAGCCAAAGCTTCTATAGAAATAGTATTACCAAAGGGCTTGCAAAATGAATGAGAGTTGGGACATGAGACAGGGAAAACAGAACTAGAGCTTGTTAACTCCAAGTTGTACTCTTTCAGAACTGGTTGAAATAAGGGAGTTTTCTAAGACATTTCCTTCAGTCTTTCAAGTGCTCAGATTTCAGAATTCACACTCTGTTAGCACTAATCACTGGAGCACCAGGAAAGACAGAGATGTAGGTTTCAGTTTTCTCATATGTAAAACAAAAGAAGGAATTGATAATAAACAGTTCTTTGTAAAACATTTTGATATTTATGAATAACATTCCAACACAATTCCAATAATTTTTACATGAAAATTGACCCATATTTTACCATCTACATTTGGACTTAAAAGTGTCTTTTCTTATTGTTCTTCTCCTGTCTCTGCTGTCAATGTTTTCACTTTCTATCATATGTGTTTATTGACTTGCCTGCATGCTGTATTCATGTTGCTTTGATGATCTCTTCTCTACAGAAATACTGGAACCTCAATTCAAATGTTAACTTCTCAGAGTCTTGAGAGGAAGGAGAAGCACAAAGGAAGATTTGACTTTTTTGTCAATGAAAGTTTAAGAGGAACATTGAGCCTCAGCCATTTCTCCATAGGAACCGCCTGGGTATATGGGATCTCTGATTTAACTGCTACAGGCCATTGTTTGAATCCCATTAATGGATTTGATCATAGAATCATAAATGTTGGGAAGACCTCCAAGATCGTGTCCAACCTTTTACCGAATGCCCATCATGTCAACTAAACCATAGCACTGTGTCACATCCAGTTGTTTCATGAACGCCACCTGGTTTGGTGACCCCACCACCTCCCTATTTCCAATGCTGCACAATGCTTTCCCTGAAGAAATTCCTCCTGATGTCTGACCCAAACCTCCCCTCAAGGTCCAGCTTGAGGCTATGCCCTGTCACTTGTTGCCTGGGAGAAGAGACCAACCCACACCTGGCTACAGCCTTCTTCCAGGTAGTTGTAGAGAGCAATAAGACCTCCCCTGCGTCCCTTTTTCTCCAGGATGAACAACCACAGCTCCCTCAGGCACTCCTCATAGGACTTATGCTCTAGACCCTTCCCCAACTCTGTTGCCCTTCTCTGGACATAGTCCAGCACCTTGATAACTTTCTTGAAGTGAGGGGCCCAGAACTGGACACAAGACTCAATGTCAAGGTTGGCTACAACAGGAGATGAAGAAGGAGAAATGTCACCCTCCTTCTCAACCACTGTTGGAACTCTCCCCTCTGTAGGGAGTAGGACACGTAGGTGAGTTCTTGAATATCCTGGAGTCCTCTTTGGCATCCATGTCCAGATATTGCTTAGACAGCACTCTGGTGACCTGGATGCTGGCTTTACAAAATATTGGGATTTTTCTGTGTCAATATCTCTTTTCCTAGGGTCTATTCCTTGTTTTGCTCCATCTCACCTAATACTATCCTAGGAAATCAGGATTCATATTAGCTTTGCTGAGAGAAGAGAGTTGAAGGGAAATGAGTCCAGATGTCTGGCAAGTATGAGACATTCTGTGATTCTGTGTCTCAAGATGATGATTTGAATTCACTAGTCAATAGCTTAAAAAAGATAAAATCAGTGTTCACCAAGGGCTGGTTATACTTTCCTTCCTGCCAAGACAGGAGAAGGATGTGCAGCTGGAAATGCCTGGTTCCCATACAGGAGCTGGAAGGCTGGATATGATTATGTAAGCTTTCATAAACAGATATGTTCCTTGAGTTATTTCTTAACTGGCAAGGTCAAAATACCTCTTGAAAAATTAAACACACTCCCTGCTGTGAGACTGATAATCACCTCCAACACCAGTGAATATGTCCCCATTTCTTTGGTGTGGCTGTCAATCTCTGCTCAGATTCCAGAGCCAAATGTAAGTTTGTGTTGACAACCTACTCTTCTGCAACTTTCTCCCCAGAATAAAGGTCTTGTTGCTGTTTAACGAAGACATCATTATTAAAGACGCAGTCTCAAAAATTCTACCTAACAATTAATAAGTTTATTTGTAAGCAAAGCACTGAGAGTGACAAGTTGCATGACTGGAGTTCTGTAGCAGGGATACTTGATCCTTGCCCCCAATCTTCCTACTCGCCTTGTTTTCTTTCTGCCATCTGCAAGGCTTATGTAGCCCTGCTGTGAGCCAGTGCATCTGGCTAAAGACAACATAATAGAGCAGTGAGTGGATTTTTGCCATTCTAGTGGGCTGAATGGACTCCACAGAGGATGGATCAGACATTGGGATCAGTGCAAGTGAAGCATACTCACCAACTCTGATGGAAAGGCAAGGAGGCAACAGTTTGGTTCAGCCAGCTGGAAGAATTTCACCCAAGCTGTTTCTACTTTTTTGGCTGTGGTTTTGGCAAATTTCATGACAGGCTTTGAGAAATCTTTTTGGATTGGAGGTTTCTTATACAGTATAAATTATTTTTCTATTTGTTTTTAATTTTTTTCCCAATCCAAATACTGTGTCATTCCTAAGCATGATGGAGGTTTATGTTGGAACCTGCCTTATGTTCTAGCAATCAAACAGCTCTATTTTTTCATCCAAGAAAAGCCCAGTAACCCTAAAGAGCTAAATTTCTCCTCCCTATTTTTGCATTCCTACATTGCTCATTCTCAAGAGGATGTGATACAAAACAATGTTTAGCTCGATTTCCTCTGAACAAAATGAAACCCTACCTGTCACAGAAGAATAACTCAGTGCAAAACTGAATATAAAGAGTATGTTCTGATGAGCAGAAGTCTCTCTATCACAACATGCTCCCCACAGGACAGCATATTAACAATACTGCACTGTGAATTGTCTTGAGAAAAGGCTTCTGGCCAGAACATTGACATTCACAAGCAGCTGCTGCACTCAGAGAATGTAGGCTTTAATTATCTTGGGTAAAACAATCAATTTGGAGTGCAAGGCAAGTTAGACTCCTGAATATTACTGATCACCTGGAAAATCACAATGAATGTATGCTTTTCTTCTCAATCTACCTTTCAACCTGCAGCTCATTCCCTGGGCTGTAACAAATGCATTAGGTTTTGCTTAGCAAAGCAGCACCACTGAAGAAAATTCATGAAATGAAACTTGAAAGAAAGTGGATTATTTAAATGAAAAGAGGTATGATATTGCTAGTCACCTGCTCCTCACTCATTTCCTGGGGATTTAATATACTTGCATGTGATTCCAAATCAAATAAAACAGACTATCTACTGATTGCTTCATACAGACAATAACTGAACAACCACAGTTTTGTCCTCTTGTTTCTCACTTTTTTTTTTTATTTTTCTTAAGATCATGCCAACATGATGCCTCAGATAGCTGGGATCAATATGCACACACACACACACACAAATGTACACAGATTGCCGTTTTCTCTATTCTCTTCTGCCAGAAGCCATAAACACCTGTCTTGGGACTCCCAGCATTGCAAGCCAAGCCCATTCCCTGCTCCCAGTAAGTGCAGGCCGATACTGGCAGAGTAACACCGGGTGGCAGCAGCGGGTTTTCAGGCAGTGAGTTGAGCTGCAGCGAGGCTGTTGTCACAAGTAATGAAGACACAGAAATTAATTTTGTTTTGATTTCTGAACTGAATGCTTGGCATGTTATCCAACTCCAAATTTCTTCAGTTTGTCATTTGTTCATGCCTCAAAGTCCTAGATTCCTTCTTTTAGCTTAACCTAACATTGTAATTGCTGCATGAATGACAGACTCATTGGGGTTTGTGATACTGGAGGATGTGTGGTGCATGTTATCATCTGCTGAGAATTTGGGATTGTAGCCAGCTGGAGGAAAATCGGACAGCTATTTGCCTTTAGGGTATACATCATGTTTGTCCTGGTCTTTGTCCTACTTAACACATCAAGAGTTGTGACAAGCACAATAGAAGAAACCCTTTCGGAAATGTATTTTGCAATTACTGCAAACTTTGCTGGGCAGATGACAGACCTGGGGAGCAAAGTGCCTGCTAACCATTATCATCTGACAGGGGGTTCTCATCACTTGACAAGTCCCCTCTGAGCGGGCATCACCTGGAACTTGGGAGCGGAGCCCTGGGCAAAGACAATTTCTTGGGCTGTTTTCTTCTTTCTGGGGAAGTTTAAGATGAGGTCAGACTCCAAAGCCAACATCCTATTGCTTTTTCTGACATATATGCTGCTTGTCATACTGATGATTCCCAGATGCATTTGCTTTTTAGCAATTTAGAGACTGAAATATTCTTCTTGCAGGGAGACAAGTGGGGGATGTAGAGTTCTGAAAGCCCACACCCCAGAATACATCTTGACAGCCACCTTAGCCATTACTGAGATGCTCTCACTACAAACTTCAGGCGCAAACAGGAATAACTTTGTTTCTTAATATCAGTGGTAGAGTAGCAGGACTCAAGATACTATTTTGGTTTCTTCACCCACCCCTCCCCCTGCCCCGCCTCCAAGAATATGCAAAGATTTTCCAAATGTCTCATGCTCAGATTTCTCTATTTCAGTAATTTAGTCTGTTTCAGTGATTTAGCTGAGGCAGCTCAAAGGAGCAGCATGTTATGTCTTGCTGGCTTTCACTGCTGATTAATGCCCAAAAACCACGAGTCCCAGCTGAAAGCAGTTACGACAATGACCTCTGCAAAACCCAAATGTTTTCATTTAAGCAGACTCCTGTTCATGCTATAAATTCCTCTTTAAAATGCAGCGCTTTTAACACAGTCATACCATAGTTCAAAAGCCAATTAAGCCTTTTTTGAAAGATTGGTAATGTGTCTGTCTGCAGTGAAAATCTATGTGTTCAACAGCTAACACCTTGAAAGTATTTCACTGCTTTCTAAAAATTCTTTACTCTTTTCTCTCAAGAGTCATCAGAACATAATCTGGGGCAGATCGGTTCATGCCAGTATTGATAATCCTGCATCTTAAATGTCTTGATGGTACACACTATTAGGTGCAATACGCATAAGCATAACATTGGCAAACATGGTGATAGAGTGCCAGTGGTTAGAAACATGAACAACTAATTTTTTGCAACATCTGTTGGGACTTAATGTTTTAATATGAAGATGAACCCTGTTGTTTGATTTTTCATGTATTGAGAAGCAAGTATGTTTAGAAGAGCAAGCTGGATGTGAATAAATTGAATTTAGTTACTTTTTTTACCAGTAGCAACATCAAAAGTACATGCACTGTAAAAGTTAGATGCAGCCTTGCATGGGAAAACAGTTCCTGCATATCATGACAAAGCAAGATCTGAGGATGGATTTCCATTCTTAAAAGAATAGAAATATATATTGTGTAAAATATAATAGTATACAAGGCATATATGTAATATATACGTCAGTTATATGGCCAACTAGAAATGAGAGACAAGACCTCTTTGAAAAAATTGCAAACATTGAAAAACATACTGATGGTGAGAGGTTGGCACGTCGTTATTGAAGACTAAAAGCTGGGTAATTGCAAAATAAGTATTTTATTGTATTGTTACATTAGTCTTATGAAGGCAAAGTTATTAGAGTCCCTAGTAGTATGCAGAAGTTTTGTAACAACAGTCTTTAAGTCTTAAGCAAAACAACAGTTGCAGTAGAAGCCTTGGTAGTTTGTGTCTTGTGAGCATCTTAGCAGCAGCAGTTCATGTAGTAGTAACAACAGCTGTATTGGTGTTTTTGTGAGTCTTCTGTGTGTGTGTTCTTAAAGTAGTGCATTTTAATTCTATTTTTGGTCAATAGATATATACATGAATTTTCTACATCTTTGCTGGACTAAAGTTAAGCTTGATGTGTGAAGACAAATGCAAATCCTTACACAAATTCTATGCATATAGCTTTATCTGTTTAAGAATTTCTAGCAAAGCTACATTATTTTTATTATGACTAGAATTTAACTTTGCAAAAGGCAATATCATTGAACTATAAATTAGGTATTAGGTATTTTTCCTATTAACACAGGCTCTCATTTTTGAGGCACTTAAAAATCTTCTATTTATTTAAGGCTAGACTTTTATTTCTACTTCATGTCTGTGTGGATTTATCTGTTTTAGATTTTCTGAAGGTTCCAATTCGATTCTCACATCTCTGGGCACTTCTGGGCCTGTATGGATCTGGCAGTCCTGGGCCTGTATGGATACTCCCACAATATACGTTGGACTGTGATAGAGCAGAAATACCTTCTCTCTTCAATGTCGCTTTCTGCCTCCTGTTTGTCACCCTTGGTAGCAGGTACACCCTGTTCCTCTGTGCCACCTCCCTCCCACACCCTGCCACCCTCCACACAAATCCTCCCATCTGAGTGCCCTGGGAAGTTCACAGAAACATCCTCCAGTGTTCTAGACTGGTATCTGAGACATTTTGCTGGCAGTACCACCAGCCTCAGCCATTTCTTCTAGAATCATCTTTCTTAATATTTGTCTGTTTTTCTTTACCTGGGTTTTGCCTACTCTACTTTGTCCCTACTGTGCTTCCCTGACTGTCTCTACACATGGTGCTCTCTCCTCTGTGGTGCGAGTTACTCGGAAGCTGCAGAGTCCTGAACTGCTGGTGCCAGGAACAATGATGTCATGAAAGGTGGGAGAGAGATCAAAGCCTCATTGGTGACTGAAGAGAGGAGATATGAAGGGGCGTCTTGAGGATAGGGAGAGAGGCTCTGTAGCAGACCAAGGTTTAATCAATAGAAACTGCTGCAGAATCTGCTCTAAATCTCCATCTTCCCACAGCACCCTGTAGCACTTCATGCAGGCATAACTGCTGACTGTTCTCAGCACTGGGGAAGCCACATTGATCATGCATAATGCATATTTACATGAAAGTTATTTACACAGATGCAGAATGCAGCAGTTGATTGAATAATTTTTTATGACATGTCACTTATGGAGCAGAAGAAAATTTGGCTGCTACATAGTAGTTTCTACTGAAGTGGCTAGGACATAATGCATTGACATTCAGCAGAAGCAATCAGCTTGAAAAATTTAGTATTGAATGCATTTTGAAGAGTAATTAAGCTTCCTAGAGTAAGCAATCCTTGTTAAATTGTGTGTTAGTACTCCTTACTTAAAGTAGATAACACTACATTGTTTTAAACACTCTGTCTTATCTTCCCTAAAGAATGAGATTATCTCTTCTGTCTTGTTCTTCCTGGTCTCTCATGAAATACACTCTGTGTGTGTGTCCCTCAATCTGTTTTTCATGTGGCCTCCCATAGTAACGCTCAGCTGTCAGAGCAGCAGCAGCAGGCCAATGAGAGATAATGATATTCTTCCCTTTCTTGGGCCCTGCTCTGCCTCTCTTGCTAACACTTGTTCGTTTATCTTATTATTGGGAATTATGGGACTGCTCACCTGGCAGGGGCTGTTCAAGGAGTAGGAGCAGTGGAGGCACTGAGACATGGGTAGGATGCTGCCCTAAAAGTGAGAGGGCAGAGACCTTGTCGTGTTTTGAGACTGGCCCAACACCAGGCACCCAGGAGACTCATTCGCTCACCCTCCCCTGACACAGCTGGGTAGAGGAGAGGAAAAAATTAAAGAAGGCTTCATAAGTGAGATAAGGACTGGGAGAAAACTCTTCAAGGGCAAAACATGTTCAACCTAAAGTTGCAAACTGAATTTATTACAGAACTGAATTTATTAACAGATTCAGAGGAGGATAATGAGAAGTAAAGCAAGCCCTTAAAATACCTTCTTTCCCCCCAGCCTCTCCCTCCTTCCTACGGACAGAGCAGGGAGACCGGCACAGGGGTTTGGTCAGTTCATCACTGAGATTTTCTTCCACTGCTCCGGGAGAGGAGTCCTTCCCCTGTGAGGCCGTGGGGTCACGGAGAGACAGTTCTCCATGAACTTCTCTGGTGTGGCTCCACTCCCATGGGCAGCATCCACACAGCTCCTGCTGCAGCGTGAGCCCCTCCCACGGGCACACAGCCCTCCCAAAACTGCTGCGACGTGGCTCTCTTCCCACGGGGTGCAGGCCTCCAAGGACAGGCTGCTCCAGCCTGGGAGCCAGGGCCTTCTCTCTCCACCAGACTTGCACCAGATCACAGCCTCCTCCAGGGATCCACTGCTCCGGCATGGGCACCTTCCCCATGGGCTGTGGGTGGATCTTTACATCCCCCGTGGATCCCCACAGGCTGTGGATGGATCTTTACATCCCCCGTGGATCCCCGTGGGCTGCAGGGGCACGGCTGCTTCACCATGGTCTCACCACGGCCTGCAGAAGAATCTCGGCTCCAGTGTCTGGAAGACCTCCTCTCCCTCCTTGTCCGCTGACCTTGGTGTCTCCATGTTGTTTCCCTCACATGTTCTCACCTCCTCCTCTTATCTGACTAGAATAAAAAAACTGTGTGATGTTAATTTGATTTTCTTCTTACATATTTTATCACAGAGGCATTACCGACCTCTCTCATTGGCCCAGTTCTGGCCAGCAGCATGTCCATCTTCAGAGCCATCGGGCACTGGCTCTTCTGGACACAGTGGAAGCTTCCAGCAGCTTCTCCCAGAAGCCACCTCTGTGGACCCCCGCTACCAAAAATCAGGCCATGAAAAAACAGTACAGACCTGCATAATTAACATGAATTACCTGGTTAGACAGGACAGAGAGAACAAAGCCTAAGCACCTTGATGAGCAGGGATTTGCTGTAGCCTCTGTGTCTCATGACTTGTTTATCTAACTGCAATGCCTATATTTATTTTAATGGTACAGGACCAGAAAGTGTATAAACACAAAAAAAAAAAAAAAAAAAAGGAAGTTTACTGCTTCTCCTGTAAAACATTTACTGCTTTGCTATAAGGCTATGTTAATGTGATTAGAATTTTCTCCGTAACTAGAGTTTACATTATGGGGTGCCTTAAAGCATAAATGACACTGTTCTTGATACCATGCAAATATGTATCACTTGAACGGGCATTATGTGTAAGCCCCGCAGTAGCAATTGAGCCAAGTGAGCTAATTCTTCTGAGCAGGATTAGTATATCCCATGAGAAGCCGCGTCACATTACAACTGATCTCTTACTTTTTTTATAAAAATGCAGTCATTGTGGTTTCTAGGTACCATATATGATCCGTTTTCTTACATTTCAGCTCTGGATGGCAGTCACCAGGGAGAATTTTTAATCTCATGACTTTTATTAAAACACAAGAGCAGAAGCATAAACCGCATTATTGCTGAAGGAGGTTGGTTTGAGAAGCTGTATTCCCACATGCATATGAGTAAGTGAATTACAAGTTAATCCATGTGCAAAAGAGTTTTAGTGATCTCAGTCTGCCTTCTGCAATTTCAGCTCTCTTTGGAAAAATGAACCAAACATCACTAAAAACACATATTTTTCCAGTGTCAAATATTTCTCATTCCTAGACACTGTCCCTTGGCACTTCAGTAACTTTGTCATTCTTTGAGTGGATTACTGGTCACTTAGGCAACAGGCACAAATTCCAGTGACTGAACAGACTTGCTGTGAAAACCTGCCACCTAGTCAGTGAACAAATGACTTCTTCATGACTGGTAGAAGGAATGCCACATGATCTCCTTTATTTACATCTTGACAGAAGCTGCTAAACCAGGGAAGATCTGAAAAGTAATCCAAGATTATCAACAGCTTAAGGCAGACACTGTGTTCAGCAGTTCTCAATTTGAGTGTTTATCATCATGCTACGCTTTTCTAAAGTATAAGAGTGGCTTATACTGACATTCTTTTTTGGAAATTTTCATGCTTTCCCCACAAATCATGTGTAATATTTGATTGTTCTAGAAACTGCTTGAGCTAATAATGCAGCATATCCCATCTTTCTTGCACTCTTATAAAGTCACTGATATGTTGGTCACATTAGTATGTTTGCATGTGACATAGGGATTTCTCTGCAGGATCCCCATTTTCAAAAGGAAAGCAAAGTTCTTTAAGACAGCATGTGGGCAAGTTCTTTGAGGAGAAATGGTGTTAAGTTTTTCCTCTTTTAGGTTTTCAGCAGGATTTCTTATTTGGTGGTATAATCTGTCCACTGATTTTCCTCTGCATGGCCTGAAAGGTCAGATGCTAAAGTTATGATTACTACATCATAAATTGTTTCCAGTCAGAAATGTCTTACAGGAGAAACTGATGCTCACTGACCTGCTTTTGCTTATGGGGTATTCTGGGCTCTCATGAAATAACTTTGGTGAATGCATTGAGAGTAATTCCCAGTGCACTCTTGCATCTTCTCAATGTGTTTACTAGCAGATACTAATTTAATGAAATTTAGAATACAATTCTAACTGTCATGACCAAGATGTTTTATCAAAATTTATTCTTCCAGAAATCTAAAATGTAGCTATGGCCTATGCAAAACTGAGTCTTGCTAGCTTTTTTCACAGTTGTCTCTTACATACCTCCACCTGTCACTGCTGCTTTTAGGAGAAAGCATTTGAGTTTGCAAGGAGCACAATATTGCTTGCACTTGTCTTTCTCTCTGTGAAGGAAAGGTTAATAACATGAGTGACTGTTCAGGATTATCTGCAGCCTGGCCTCTTCGTTTTCTATGGCCTTTAAAGGTTCCCTGGACAGGGTGTCAACACTGACTACAAATATCCTCAGTTTGAAAACCTAGAATAAAGAATGCATAGCCACTGGGCGTTTCTCTCTCTCTCTCTCTTTTTTTTTTTTTTTTTTTTTTTTTTTTTTTTTTTTTTTTTTTTTTTTTTTTTTAAAAAAAAAAAAAGGTAGGTGAAATTTGAGTCAAATATTCAGAGGGTTGACAATCTCCAGCCATTTCCACAGAGGAGCCTGAGACACTGGATGAAGCCTAGTGCAAAGATTACGGTCTTGACTGTCTACGTTGCTTATTAAGTAAATTGCTTCTTTCCAATCTAATATCAATGGCATGACATTTTTTTAGGTATATTGAAATATGTAACTGAATATATGGATTTGTGTCACCCAGCTGGAGTTCTGATCACAAAGGGAAGAAGATTACATTAAATGAGAGGTGTACAAGAAAGATCAGAAAGACAGAGACGTCTGCTGAAGCTCAAGGCCATCTCAACTCAAGAGGTTCTGCAGCTATGAGTGTGGAGGGTTGTACACCAAGAAAAGAAAATACCTCACAGTCTACAACCTCTTGGGAATTTCCTGAGTTGTGTTTTGTCTTTGAGAACTTCCCCTTATACTGAAATGAGGCTTCGCCTCAGCCTTTACTAGAAGTCAGCATTGAAAAGCTCCTTGGAAAAAAAACATGATTTGGGCCAAGATTCTCAAAATACCTAAATAACTAAACTTGTTAATTCTTTGGGAGATAGATTCCCAAATACTTAGTCCTTATACAGTCACATTTTTGAGAAGGATAGAGAAGACCTGTAGAGCATTAATCCATACAAATGGAAACTTTTCATATTTTTGTATGAGTCAGGAAAAAACATACAGGGAATCCTCAAGGCAATGTTGAGCAAGAGTTCAAAAAATGTGAAATGCAGTAAGAAAATTCCAAGAAGCATTATTATATGAGCAAAGGCAAATGATGTTTGTGCCATAAGTTATATAGATCAAAGAAAAACCTTGTTTAGCATTTTCTATACATGTATCTCAGTGGCTTTTCATCAAAACCTCCCCAAATATTTAAAAACTTACTTGCTCCTGGGCTCCCTTACAGTCCCCAGGGCCTGACAGAAATCTTTCCAAAAGCGTGATTTGGTAAAAAATACAAGAAACAAACCCACAGAAAACGTGATGTGAAAGTTTTACATTAAGAGGATAATAATTGTGTTGAGTAATATCCACTGTCTGTTAGACACTTCAACAGACCTCATAAGGAGGATAGCCTTAGCTGCAAGAAGCTCACAATCTCATGACTGTATATTCAACCTTAATGTTTTATTTATTTTCTTTGTTTTGAGTCTTACTGTGAGTTTAAACATTTTCTTAGCAGACTTGGAGGTTTAGGGTTGGGAGTTTGAAATACATAAATATGAATTTGAACAATAATAGTGCTTTTAGTCTAAATGCTTTTATCTCAGAAATTCAATAATAATTACTCTCTAAGTACATATATCACAGTGCTAGATATATACAAGCCATTTAATCTGAACAGTTAATTTGTGGTCTTAGCTAATTAAACTACCCTGGCCAAACTATGCCTTGAGTATATTCAAATCTGCAAAAAAAGGAAAAAAAAGGACAGAATATCAATAATTTTGGGACCTGTTTGTTCAAGGTGCTGACTCTGAGCAGCTGACAGCACTGGAAATTTGGGAACCAGAGCAGACTTTGTAGGAATTCCATAATGCTAAAGGGGAAAAGCGTTGGTTATGCTGATACTTCGTAGTGTTGAATACAAAACTGTCCTCTGGGGTATTGTTAAGTTGAAAACAAACACATCCACATCTCTGCTGCAGCTCTAATACAGCAGGGAACATACGTTTTGGTTCAGGACTGTCTGCCTTTTTGTCTTTGCTGCCTAGACTAGGGATGACAGCACGTGTTGAAGTATTACAATAATTTGGATCACACTGTCTCCTTCTGCTGTCTCCTATGTCTTGTTTTACCTGCTTTCAAGTCTCCATGAGAGTTGGGTCAGTGCACAGAGCCCATGCTGAGAGCAGTGTTCTGCCACAACGAGGGAGGAGCACCGCAGTGCCCAGCGTAGCTGGCCGGTGGTGGCTGCAGCTGCCTCGGTAACACAGCGGCCTGCAGAGTACAAAGTAAGGCCCTGAGAATGACAGCCTGGTAGCCATTTGTGACCACTCCACACAAAAAGTGGCCCCCAGCTCTAATCGTCCTTTTAGTCCCCTAACAAGTTCTTTGCAATAGATTGAGGCAGTCCTGTTATTGATTCCGAACATGTTCCCCAGTGGGGAGTTCCCTTTTCCACTGTGCGTTCTGGTCAAATTGACAGACATAAAAGTTGTGCCTGCACTGCAGGCACGGCTTTAGAAGAAATCTGGCAGTCCAGGTAGGTGGTGTTTTACCATCCATTTCACCTTGTGTTGGTTCAGGTTCCTCCTTTGCCAGCCTCAGTGATGTATTTTGAACTCTCAAGTGTGTAATCAAAAAATGCCTTACTTATACTTGATAGTGAGAGACAAAATAATGGAATCATAGAATCACTTAGAAAAGACCTTTAAAGGTCATCTAGTCCAACTCCCCTTCAATAATCAGGGACATTTTCAACTAAATCAGGTTACTCAGAGGCCTATCCAAACTGATCCTGGATGTTTCCAGGGAGGTGGCATCTATCACCTCTCTGGGCCACTTATTCCAGAACTTGACCACCCTCATCGTGAAGAATTTCTTCTTAACATCAAATCTAAACCTACCCTTTTGCAGTTTAAAGCCATCCCCTCTTGTTCTGTCACTACAGCCATTGCAAAAAGTGCACTCCAGCTCTCCTGCAAGCCCCCTTTAGGTACGGGAAGGCTGCTCTAAGATCTATCTCTTGGGAGCCTTCTCCAGGCTGAACAGCCTCAACTCAGACTGTCCTTATAGGATAGGTTCTCCAGTTCTGTGATCATCTTCATGGCCTCCTCCGGACTCCCTCCAGCACGTCCATGATCTTCTTGAGCCAGAGGTCCCAGAGCTGGATGCAGCACTCTGGTTATGGACAGCGGAGCAGAGGAGGAGAATCACTCCCCCAGGCCTTCTCAGGCCACACTTCTATTGATGTAGCCCAGCACACAGTTGGCTTTCTGAGCTACAAGTACACATGGCAGGTTCATGGGCTTCTCATCAACCAACCTCCCAAACCCTTCTCCTCAGGGCTGGTCTCTCTCCATTCAGTGCCCAGACTGTATTTGTGCTTGGCATGAGCTCATCTCTTAGCTTAATTTGCTTTTAGTGCACCTGGTGTATCCACAGTTTTGTCTGTGAGTACAGACATGATAGGTGATTTAAAAGTGGATTGCCTCCATTTTTAATAAGAATTCTGTTTTATGCAGGGCTTAAATAAAGCAGTTTATCCTGGTGAAAAATAGGGATAAACATATTTCCTCTATTGACAGGTAACATACTTTGAACAAAAGAGAGGAAAAAAATCCATATGTTTCACTCCTCCACAGAGGGGAAAAGATCATGCTTTTAAGAAATTGTGAATCAGAAGTTCTTAAAATGGTTGGAATATTGAATTTCTACATGCATGACAACTGTTTTTTCATTTCTATTCCCCATGCAGTATATTTCCAAATAAACATTACATTCTTTTACCTTCATTATATATTATCATAAATTTACAATTAAAAGGATAAAAAAAACCCCAAAATGCTAAACTACAAAACTATGAGATGAAAAAATCTTAAGGACTGTTGGGACTTATATGACACATTTTTCATAAGAAAATCAGAAGAACAAAATTGTGGAACTGAAAAGTACAGGGTAGTGTAAATTATACCTGCTTACACCATGAACAATGTTGTCTAACAAGGCATGTCTTTGTCAGAATAGGCCCCCACTGATTTGGTGCAGAGCACAACCTCAGAAGGTAAATATGCAGTATATAGAAAGAAATGGCCCTGCTTATCTGGCTTGCATAAAAATTTACGTAGAATCTAAATTTATAGCGAAGTGATAGAGCACGCCCTCTTAGCAAGATGTTTAAAGCAGTATTGGCATATATTTTTATATGATTTGGACTGACAGTTGAAGATTACCAATTACTGGATATTCCTCAATTCAAATTGTTGCAAGGGAGTATTATTTGTGTCCCATTCTGAAGGAAATGTCACAGTATTTTAGGACAGTGTTTTTAAGAATCGTATCTGTGTTGTACATGCATCAAGCAATTCCATAGCAATATAGAACTTTTAACAATAATAATTTGGTTAATTTAATTGCTTTCAACTGCTTAGTTGATGCATATTTTGCCAGCAAACAACTCAAAACCAAGTTCCCTAACTGTAAGTTTTTGAAAGATTACAATGTACTCTCCTGTTAATTCAATTCCATTTCATGAAGATAGAGTGACTACACTGGAAGCAATGCTTGTGTTTTACTCTTAGGAGAACCAATATTTAAATTAGTTCATAAGCTCAGCATCAAAGAGAAAAATGTTGCATGTAATGATTTGCATATAACCCTGTGTATGCATGACAGCAGCTAGAGGAAACACTTCAAGCAAAGCAACTGCAAGATATAGGGATATAGGGCATAATCTCTTGGTACAAGTCCTTAAAAGAAAGAGAGTGTTGTCAAGGCCTACCACTAATATATAAAATCACACAGAATGTGTGTGGGTGAACAAGCATCAGAGACTGAAAAATGCAAAGCTGCTTTAAGAAGAAAATGATACTTGTAGGGAGACCATTATTCAAAGAGAATCCCACGGTTTTGTTAAATTCCTTTCTTTATTTGTAGATTCCCCAGTGTTGTGTGTTTTGCAATTTAGGAACTAGTGAAGAAGGTACACATCACCAAATGAGAAAAATCTGCCAAGAACTTGAGTGTGCATGCTGATTTAGACAGAACTTGTAAATTGGTATTTCCTGTTTGATTTTGTTAATATTATTTTGATAATTTGGTAAAATTATTTTGTAACTTGTATTAACAATCAGACACATTATTAGAGATATTGTGAATGCTAAAATTAAATACATTACAGTATATTTCCTAGAGAGTTGCCTAAGAGAAATTAACTTATTATTGGTATTGAAATTAAGGAAGAATTAAGTAAAAATTTGGTTCCCAATTTTGTTTCATGAGAATTTGGAACACGTTCAGAATATGTTTTATTTTTATGATTCTAGAATACCTCATCAGTGAATTCACATTTCTCCAGCTGTTGTACTGTTATCTTCAATTTTAGTCTGAGCACTGATTATCCAGCTGAAGGAAATGACTTCACTGAAAGGAATTTGCTTACTGTACTGTGTGGTGCCTTAAGGATTTCTTGTGGTCTGGTTTACTAAGGGAAGAAGGGCTCCCCTCTACACCTCTCATCAGTGAGAGGAGGTGAGCGCCCAGGATAATTTCAAGGGACAAAGGAACAGACCCAAGTGAGGATCATGAAGCAGGATCAGCTCTCCCTGAGGAGCTGCCTCTCCACATTGCTGCACACTCACTCACAGCCTGGACCCTACAGGGGCTTTCCTTTGCCCAGCAGACAAGGGAAGAAGGAGGGCATCCCCTCAGAAGAGTTTGTATGAGAAGTATTCACACATTTTTGCATGTATGTGTCCTTGTGGGCTGCAGACGATTATACATTGAACCATGAAACCTCCTCCTTTTCTCATGCCATGAAAAAATATTGAGGCTGAGGATGTAAAAGGAAAACCTGGTAACAGAGAATCAAATCTGCTTTCTTCTTTACACTGACTGCCACTGCAATCCTTTAATAGTCTCATGATCCAGCTGCATTAAATTCCCTTCCTTTTCCCATGTAACTCAGCTGGACCGTGTAGGCCCCTCTGCTGAAAACTCTGAGACTTTGCTAGTGCTCTTGGCATGGTAGGCTACAGACTGTCAGTAATCCCTTTTGCACTGTTGGTGTTTGTTTCTGGTAGGATAACCGGACCCAATAAGTGAATTTATTTTGAAAGAATCATTGAACTAGCAAAGCCAAGTGTAAATCTGATTCTTTAGTCTTGTAATGTAAGCCCCAGTATGGGGTGATATGGACTCTACCCCTGCTCCTGACAACAATTCTGGTGGAGAAAACGCACAGGCAATCTGAAAATGCATTGGCCTCTTGCATAAGGCTGATAAGGTTCATCTCAGTCCCTTTCTGGGTGTATATCCTTTCCTAGGTGAGGTCCCTGGGACTATGTCTCGTCCTAGTTGACACAAAGATTTAGTATTACTGCATAAAAAATCCAGTAGCTCACACTTCGACATCTGATAATCATTACTTTGTGCAGCAAGAAACACCATTATTTCCCTGTTTCTTTTAGGTCTGCAGGTTACTGGAGATGTTAGTTTTTGTGTCCCAGCACAGGGATAGTTTTGGTCATTTTGAGGAGCAGTGGAAAGAGGAGGGGAATTGGCTTTGTGGATGATGATCCTTTATATTGAAGGAAATTCCTGTAATATTGTTTCTCTCCTAGGTTTTTGCTTAGAAATATGGAAAACAATGTTCTGGACAAATAGTGGGCTCTTGTTTGCCCTGCTTTTGTCAGTCAAATATATACAGAAACTGAATACAAACTGCCAAATACTTAATAGTTCAACTTTCTTAAAGGGATGCATGAGGATTTTTAAGTCAATGTTAGGGGAAAAGATTTCATTGTCATATCTCAGGGTGAATATAATCTTTTATATTTCTTACTTAATATGATATAAATTTCAATATTAGCTGTAATATACAAAAAACATATTTCCATTGGTCTGAAAAGTATAATTATTGTCCAAGTCACCCTTGTCCTAGGTACACTTGTGCACAGTTCCTGAAATCAATGTCAGTGCATCTCCAGTGTCATCACAGGAAATTTGAAAGCACTTTACTTTCTTACTTTTTGCTGGCAATGAGTCTGTGCAGTCTAGCTTATTGAAACCTAGAAGAGCAGAAAGGTATTTCAAATCGCAGGCACTCAATGAATGAGATGTGAAATGAATTTCATGTGGATCAGCCCCCCGGAGGCTTGTCACAATAGATAAGGCAAAGTGGATAGATGCTGCATTAGTTCATGTATGCTTCTGAGTAGCAGAGCTAATAACAGAATCATAATTTCACTTCGGGACACAAGGCTACTATATACTGTCCTCCTTTGATCTCCTCAACCACTTCAGCAAGCTAGGAAAGCACCATAATAAAACTTCTTAAATACATGCAAGAAGAAAACTGGTGAAACCTTATAAAATAGCCAAACTATACCACAAGCAGTACTTATAATTAACCCCTTTTAATGGAAAAGTGCCAGACAGTTTTTATTTCTAGCCCTCAATATATGTAAGCCTATTTTCAATTATTTGTGTGTGGGATAGCAGTAAAACTTTGTGTGTGACAAGCTGTGTTTCTATTTGACAAATATTTCCATTTAACTCTTGTTGGGAAGTGGATGTGGAGATACCTGAGCTTATACTTCAGGAGAAGAGCACATTCAGCTCAGACCACAGCAGCTGATTTATTTTTGTTCTTCATGAGAGATTAAATACATAATGACTGGAGTAGTGCTGAGGTGTTGCTTTTCACCAGCTCTCAGTAGCTGAATACAACAAAGGCTGTGTGGGAGCAAGATTCAGTTTTGGCTTCTGTTAGCAGCTGTGCCAATGTTAGCACTTCCAAAGACCTACCTTCTGCTCAAATCTCTAGGTAGGAAGCACCACTACTGGCAGCAAACATCAGCTTGGAAGCTGACCAAAGCCAATGATTTAATATGAGAAAATGCCAGGGAGTATCAGCTGGTCTGGTTACTCTTCCTCACTCTACTCTAGAAGTTGTCTCCAAAACATGTTTTAATGTAATCCCAGGAAACATCAATGAGAAGTTCTACCTGAGGTATTCTGTTCCTCCAAATTTCTTTGATTATTGATATGGAAGTCACATTTAAATATTGATGTGCAAGTCACTCTGTGCAAGTCACACACCATTCAGCTGCCCAAAGTATTTCTTTATCATTTCAAGGAAAAAAAGTACGCAGCTGCTTACTCCTGTAATTATGGATTTTAAAAATTCCCCAAAATTTGCAAGTCTTTTTTTTGTGAGTTACTCACATGCAAGAACTTACCACATTATTAATTTTCTACAAATTATAGGTAAATTATGGACTGAGCATTTTAAAGCTATGACAGTGATTTAGTGTCTCTGTGTGTGTGTTCATTCCAGCTGTTTTGATTCACTTCTGCACCACACAGAAAATCCCAGCACAGGATGCATTGGCAGTGATTTTAGATTGTAGGGCATTTTATAGCTCAGCATTTTGGCTGAACAAATAAAGGAGGTATAACACATGTATTATTATTGCCTTTAATCTGAACACCCAAAAAGTGAATCCTGTGGAAATCACTGCCTTTGCAGTCAGAGGTAAAATTACAGACCATCACTACTTTTAACTGGCTTCTTGCACTGGTAAAGTAAGGGAGGTAAAACAAGATATCATCTCAATGTGTTTTTTTTTTATTTAGTATAAATTCTCCAACAAATGGATTCTGGAATTATCACAATCTGTGAATCATGCTGTAGATACAAATGAAATTACTTTCCAAACCATCTGCATGCATACAAGTTAATCGAGTTCTAGTTGTGCCTTTTTTTGTGAATGCTCTGTGAATGCTCTGTGCAAGAGGTAAAGTGTGTTCCTTGACTGAATAAAAGCACAATGAAAGATGATTAAACAGTGATTTTTCGGTGAAAGAGAAGAATATAAAAATGAAAATCCCTCTTGCTCTTAAGAAAAATGAGGTCTGAAATGCTTTTGAAATCAAGTTCTGAAATCAGAGTGCTCCAATAAGTCATAATTTGAGAGATGAACAAATTGTTCCATATCACCAGCCTATTTATTGCTAATGAGATGATTGACATAGTATCTATTGTCCACAATTTTGCTTTGGTATTACAGTCATCTTGTTACCACAAGAGGAAAATTACCATTTCAGAAGAAATCCTCAAATCTATGTTAATTTGTATTCTGTTGATCATTATTTGTTTTCTGGTTTATGCTAAAGGACAGATTTTCACTTCTATTAACTACATTTTCTTGACAGTTTAGGTGGCATTTTTCCACTCAGTCGGAGAACAGGCAGATTTCTGCTTGCCAGGTTCTCAAGCCTTTGTTTCACAAGTCATAGTTATTTGTTCTATCACACAGGGCCCCAGGATTTGGTCCTTTATTTCTAAAATGTAACTTTTTTCCCCTATTATCAATGGCCCTTGCTTCATAGGCCACTGCTATATAAGGTTATTCATTTTTCACTGATCTAGATGTTGCACTGAAATTAGATCACCAATGAGTGTCTGTCACCTCTCTGGGGGGCACTCGTAAACAGCCATTAACTAAAAGTCACACAAGCAGGTAGGCATGTAAATACATAAACAAAAACCCTCTGAAAAACAAAGTGATTCTTTTATCCAAGAGAATTTTCTTCTTCTTCTCTACCTGAAACTTAGGAGATAAGAATATAATTAAGTTATGAATGAAGTAAACAGAATGAGCAATTGAGATCATTTGTTGTCCTGAGGCTGAACTCTCCTGATGACCTGGATGACCTGGTTATGAAGTTCCATATTTTTCAAAATCCAGGTGGTTTTGTGCTCACAGTGCTAAGCACAGGATTCTTATGATTCATGGGTACTGTCACTGTGCATGCCTGCTAATAGGAAACATATAGGATACAAGGAAATGTGCAGTAACTCGGATGCCTAACAGCTTGGAAAACAGCCATTCACTTGTCAAGTTCTTCATGGAGAGTAGCTGGAAGCCTTGTCAGCCACACTTTTTTCTCTAATGTACCTAACCTTGTTTTATTGCTGCTTTCTCAGATAGACATGTACAGCTCAACTTGAATCATAGTTTGCTTTTTTTGTTGTTGTTGCTGCTTCAGATTGGAGGGGTTTTGTGGTTTTTCTTTTAGTGCAAACAAGCATGTCATCACTGTCCTTTTTCCATCTCTAGTGCACAATCTAAGATTACTATGATAGCATTTGTGACAATAGAATAATCTTAAATAGTGTTAGTGATACAAACCATTTTACCTTGCCAGCAATGAGTTAGAAATGTCTGGACTTTAAATCAGGCATGTGGCAGTAGTGTAGAGCATGCACGCTGTATAGGATGTCCTGAGGGCTGTGAGATCAATTCAGCTTTGCTCAGCCGTGTCAACAGCGACTATCTAAAGATGCTGACATGGCTCAGCTTGATAGGTTGAAGAAATTTAACTGCTTTGATAAGGTTAAAGGGGGAATCCAGGCAAGAATAGAAAACAAAACAAAACACTCCTTAGAAGCTTGACTGCACATTGCAGCAACCCACTGACAACTGACAATACAACCAGGGTAAATTACCTTTCCCTCAGTAAAATAAAATTAACAAGCTGTGTATGGAAAAGGAATCAGCTGGTCTCTCCTTTCTACTCTATCTGGTGTCAGGCAATGACATCAACAAAACCAATTACATTGCAGTTCCTGTCTGTATCATAAGGCCTGTCAGTATTGCAGGGCTGAGAGCTTCAGAAGAGGCTGCCTCCAAAATGCAAAATTTTATTCTGAGTTCAAACTTTTCTACTGGAGAAAATATCAGCAAAAAGGTTTAGGGATTTAAAAAACTTTTTTTTTTTTTTTAAGAATTAAAGCAGTGCCTTATCATTAAAAAAAAAAAAGATAGAGCTGCAGGGTAAAATTGGAAGCCCACCTAATCAGTGCAAGGGTCTTCAAAGTAAGACCTTTGATAAATTGGTTTCAAATCCCTTTTTGTATGCACAAAGTTCGAGTATGTCCTTGAATGATTTAAAGAGTAAATCGGCTTGTCAGTCTATTGACTTGTTTTCTTAATGAAAATTAGTTTTTCATTGCTAATATAATGTTAGTCTTGAAATTACTTTTGTCTGCAGATATGCTCAAGAAAAAAAGAAAAAAAAATACATGCTAAAATTTGTCTTTTTTAGCCATCCACCACACAATGCAACATATACACAGGCATACTAGGCATCTGCCATTACCAATTACAGGAATTACACCTGTCCAGAATGTTTCATTTCTTTCAGTTTTCACCAAAGCTTGTGTCCTTTGGCTTACTGCTAGGTTTTGTGGTCTGCAAAGAATAGCAAGCAGAGAAGCTGTGAAGCATTTGATGCTTTTCACAGACCAGGCTGGCCTTTGTGAGTCCTGACACTTTTTCCTTGTCTGACAAAATATGGTACATGGAGAAATGTTAACCAATAGCAGGCTACTGGGATTTACAAAATTCCCAATTAAGTGCGAAACAAAGTTACAGATCAAACCTGTTGCTAAATTCAAGAAGAATTGAGTGTTTAGAGGGATATATTGGAGAAAGAAGAGTAAGAAGGAGTGCTAGGAGAACATCAAGATAGGCAGGAAATAATTCTTAGGGAGTTGCAGGAAAGGTCAAGTAGCTGTAACCCACCTTGAAATAACTAGTAAAGAATTGCAGGCAGTGCAATACCTTTTGGAGAGCAAAGAGATGAAAATCTGTGTTTATGAGACTGGACTGGACTGGACAAAATTATGTGGGGAAAAATATGGTATTGGCAGAGATTGAGGGATCCATGCTAATCTTTTCGAATAGGTCTATGATGTGAAAATCTTTGTGAATCTAACAACCTCAAGTATTGAAAATGTAGATGAATAAGCACTTGAAAATAAAAAAAATAATAATCAGAGTTGTTAGGCAAAAATATGGATTGGAACTAAAATGCATATGATCACACAGTGATATATTTTGTTCAATATTATGTTGAAGCAGTTAAATCACAGACATTTCAGAGTTATGATAAAATATTGATAGTCGTGCTGGTTATAATTTGGGAGAGTGGTTCTTTTACTGAGATAAGAGATTGATGTAGTGTTTTTATACTGAACTATCAGCTTAAATTCACGTGGTGCACACCACCAGCCTATACAGACTAACTTTGATAGAAAGGTTTAGGATTTGGTTAATTTTTTACTTGGAGATTAATTTTTTATTGCCGTCTTTCAATAAGCATTGTGGCGTAGGAGGGAATATTTTAATTTGACAAATTTTAATTTTGGCTGATTCTTTTTCTACTGGAAACTGTGAAGCAAAGCAGGTGGCATTGTTCCCTGGAGATCTAAGAAAACCGGAATCTGAAGCTAAGCATGAATTAGATTTTTTTAGAATAAATTTTGGGAAATATTGCTCAGAAGGAAATTATTCTTGTTTTGTTGTCTTCAGACAAGAAGTTACAAGCGTTCATATATTGCACAAAGTGAGTGTATCTCTCAAATGCAATCAATTAAAAATATATTTTTATTTTATTTTATGACAGCCAGAGTGTGGTGCTGGCCTTCAGAAAGCAGGTTGGACATCTAGAAACAGGTGCCCTTGTAATTTGAATGACAACCTTGTCAGTACTTAAAAAAGCAAGCGATGTTTACAGCCACTTTAGGAGTGCAACCTACAGGAAAGCTTGACCCTGATGCCATATCTCTTTTTATTGGATAACCTTTCAGGTAGCAGAAGTTACAAAACAGAACAGTATATGCTGTGATCTTGTCCACTGAGGTTTTTTCATTATTTTTCTATCATTTCCCTACATTGCAATGTCTCTTCTGATATTACACTTAAATGCCTAGAAGATCAGTCAGTCTTCTCACCCAAGAAAATACTGATGGGTTCTAAATCATGTTTATCAAAAGGTTTATGTTTCATTTGGTCTCAATTTTTTTGCTGCAAAGGAAGAAAAATTATGATGAAATTGTCATTAGTCTAAGATCCATTTTTCTTTTTTTTGTTTGCTTAAAGTTCTTACCATGTCAAATGGCTGCACTTGTATATTGGTGTCATTGCATTGTTTGTTTTTCTTTGTGTGTAGCATATATATTTTCATGTTGACTTCCCATAATGTTAACCACTAAAATATTAATGCAATTATGACTTGGTGTCGACTCTTCAAAAGGATTTCAGTACTTTCTATTCCATCCCAAGCTGCCACTGGTTTTGTGAATATACTTGGTTAGGCAACTTCATTGCTTTGCATGTGATATTCCTCTTGCAAAATGCAGGTAATGATGTCTGCCTCTTTTGCTGATGCTATATTGGAGCAAGCTAATATAAATGCATATTTTAAAACTAGCAAAGGCTTGTCATTCTCACAGCTGAGACATTCGAGGTGTAAGTAGAATTTAAAATGTAAAAATCAGTGAAGAAATATGGCTGGAAACACACACTTTTAAACACACTTATCTAAAATATAACATGCAAAGCTGCTGTCTGGGTTTTATCATCTGGGATTTTTACCTGAGACCCTGGAGATGTGCTGCAGGAATTAGTGCTTCTGAGAAGAATTTCATTCTACATGTAATCCCAATCTCTTTGTCTTGATATGTGTGATTCTATAGGGACACAAATGCATGTACAGCTATCAAAATTTATAAAAGTAACTGTCAGAAGCAGGGGGTGCCAGTCACATCAACACACATTTCTGTTTTGTTTCTATAATCCTTTAGACAATCCTTATTTATTTGTCCAATCCTGTGCATTTTTAGTGCTCATATACCACTTCTCACTGTAGCAGAACTATGGCACCCCAGCACTGACACTTCCCATTAATTTTAACGGAGCAGCTGTATTAGCATTTTTAAAACTTTGTCCACTTTTTTGGGAACTTATCTTAGCCTTCTTTTCACTTTCATTTTTTAGCCCAGACAAAGAGGTTTTAAAAAACTCTTGTTTTTTAAATCTACCAACAATTTTTCACTAAGTCAAGATTTCTTAATTTCATTCTTTTTCTATTTTCTAGGCTCCTGTTGATTTGGTGTAAAATAAAATAAATGTTGCTTTTTTGGAAGTAAGTCCATGATATTTAATTTAACATTTTGTTTTGCCTAGATTCCACCTCTCCTCCCACATTATGTCATTGTTTTGAGTAGATGATTTTAAGAGTGTCTTGAGCTTCCTAGTGCTGCAATTGTTCTTTTGGATGATGCAGCACAACTCTGAAAGGTGTGAAACTGCCCTTTAAACAGGCATCAGCTATGTGTGTACCCATGGGCACCAAAGACCATTATGAAAACTCTGGTTGCTGCATGTCAGATAATATATCCAAAAGGGAAACAACATGAAAAATTGCTTAAATGATCAGAACAGAAAAGATGAATAATGACACAACACCGAGAATTTCTGATTATTGAACCAGTAACAAAGCATACTTCTCAGTTCTCCTCAAACAGACCCTGTCAGGAAAACAAAGCAAGTCAAAACCAAGCAGCAGAGAAAGGTCTTCTTTCTCCCAGTTTTGATCCTTTGCCTGCTACTTTGAAGAATGGGTTGCATAATAGCTTGAACGAACTGTTAGCATTTTAATTATTTAAAAGGTCATCAGTGCGTGGGAGAGCCATGCTAAAAGCTAGAAAAGGTTTTTCAAATCAAACAGAAAAGGCAGGGACAAACTACAGGCAAACTCATAAAGGATAGCTGAAGTGGAGGAACAAACCTTACACAAAAGTCTGCAAGAGACCACTGCCCTTGACTCATTCACTTGTCAGTGGCATTGAGGAGCTACTTTGGATATAACCATGTTTACAGTTGCAGCATTCATATTTCCTTATTTAATCAAATATAACTTGTTTAAATTTTATCTATCCATCTGCTGAGCCATGGATTTAATATCCAGTTACCTTTGCTAATTTTAAAAGCCGTATGGTAAAGTTTTTTCTAAAGAGGAAGGATGAACTATGATTTTGACTTGTGTCAGAGCCTGTGTCAGATTTAATTAGAAAGCAGGAATTAGTTCAGAGACCAAAGTATTCTACACTTCTAGGAAATGTAAAGTAAATTTTTTTTGAAAGTAACTAAATGGGTAGTAACTACTACTGACAGAAGAATGTTCAATTAATTTCCATATTGCTATAGAGTAGATGGCAATCTTCCTCTTAACCAGGCTGTCTGCAAGAATAAGATCATGTTTTATAATAAAAATAGTGCAGCCTTACACTCTGAAATAGCTCAAAACCATAGAGACAGAAGTTTACATAGTGCTTGAAAGGACTTGCTAAAGAGAATGCAAACAAAGTATTAGAAACTCAAAGTATCAAATAGAAGTATTACAAGCACTGTTACATAACAATGGTGGTTGAGTCTGCATATATGTGAGTCCAGTATTTTCCTTTCTTAAGCATCCCTGCAAAATGAGTTTGAAACATTGTTTGGTTTCCCCTTAAGACTCAAACACCATTTTACTGGAAGAGAGGCACAGAACTTATCTATGTTTTCCTAAAGCTTTGATGTGTTTCAGGTAGTTCCAATAGAAAGATTTAAGCAGTCAGCTCAAACTAGACTCATTCCTAGAGCTCCTCAAAAAGCGTGGATGTTCAGCATCATTGCTTCAGGTCTGGCCCATCTAACTGTCACAGATACTATTTTCTTCCTGTATTTGTTCATGAAAAAGGCAATGGCTAGAGGAGAAATATTTCCCATAAGAATTAATATAATTGTAGGGAGAGTGGATGCACAGAAGGTACAGATTATTTAAGAGAAGGCTAAGGAGGATGGGGCCATCAGCTGTATTCTGAGCAACAGGGTTTTCTGAGCAGATCACAGAGCTGAAAGATCTCAGATACTTCACCTGTGTGACTAAACACACAGCTGCGTGAATCTTTCAGAATAAGCATTTTTGATGTCTCTAAGTGCATTATGGCATTTCCACAGCTGCTATCATCTTCTTCAGATGAACCATGGGTAATTAAGGGCGAAGGACAGAAAATCAGGGTAATGGCAATGGTAACAAACTCTAAAACAGCAGTGAGAGATGCCATTGCAATACAATTGCTTGTCTGTGCTCCTCTCTCCAAATATAAGCCCATTTATTTTGCTCTCGTACTTGCATTGCAGAAAAATAACAATATCTGTCCAGGGAAGGAAGCCAGTTCTCCATCCTTTTCAATTCAGAGAACTAAACACAACTAACTTTCATGGTCTTCCCATGTTGGAGAACTACCTGGGTCCTCCCTTTGCAGATGGGGGAGTCAGTGGAGGACCCCTGCAATGGGTCTGGGCACACAGATCCCACCAAATCTTTTAGGGAGTGATTTGACTTCTCCAGGTGTTAGGTCCAAGAGAGTATCTCATGTGTAGGTTTCCTGTGAGGTAACCACAATCGTTTCTCGAGAATTTTTGGTCATGGGTTTGAAGAGCAGGTTGGTGTGAGTATTGCAGAGAAACAAAGTGCTCTGTGGGGAAGTGGAGAGTGAGGAAAGGCTGCAAATGTCACCAGAATGGAAGCATGATGCATGGCAATTTGGTGGAGAATTTGGAGAGACATAAAGGAAAATACAATATTTTGTTATATACACCTGGGTTTATACTGTGATGAGCATCCACACCTAACACTAAAAAAATGTCCTGCATTTTAATATAAAAATGGCACACAGGGTCAGAGAGGTGTTGCTCTTTGCCTCTCACTGTTTCTTGTTGAATGACCTATTGGAAGGTACAAGAAGAGTAGAGAGATATTTATCTCCTTACAACCCATGTATGTCTTAATCCTTCTATCATAGACTATTGTACCTAGGGTCTTGTGAATTTCTTTTTCAAGGTGAAGCTGCCTTTCTTACAATGAAATTTAAAAATAGTCATGAACTACTTACATCTCCTCTCTGCTAAGCAATCTTGCACAGCTCAGTGGGGTCAGTAGGGTCATATTTTCCAGGTTCTAAGAAGCTTGATGTGCACAGATTTTCTACTGTTAAAAGTGAAAACCTTGCACCTACATCTGGATTGCAGAGCAGGTGTTTTATTCAGCTCATCCCATATGCCCCAGACTTCCAGCAGTGCATGAGAAGGGAGTGCAACACAGGTCTCTCCCTCCCTGCTATGTTCTTCCCCAGGGAAATCAGGACAAGGAAAACAACGAACACCTGGGATCCTTCCTGGCACAGGGACAGCATGTGGCCAGCAGATATCGCACATCTCATGGGACATATGTAACAGGGAGTGAATGAACCCTGCACTGTAGTTGTGCCCCTGTGACTTTGTACAATTTCAGGCTTCTGCTGATGCAGCTTTGCTATTTAAAGATGAATATGCTCCTAGTGTCTGCTTGCCTTGCCTTCCTCCCAGCTCAATTCCCTGTCAGACACGTGTTGCAGGAACTTGATTTTGTTCAGCTGAAGCAGCTGTTCCAGCAGTTAAATCAGAAATCTCCTCTTGTAGTGTGTGATCATTGCCCTGTGCCTGCACAGAGGTGTGCATACACACCCCTGGAAGCCTGCTCTATCAGGAGCTCAGACACTCTGTCCCTCTGTCCCCTTACACTTAAGCCTAAACTTGCCTAGAGACTTGGGCAAATCTCCTGCACCTGACAGCCTCCAGAATGAGATAACACACAGGATACATGGCAGAAATAGGCAGTGGCATAAGAAGTCTTGCCCATTTGCAAGTATCAGAGCAGAAAGATACCTGGATGGGCCATCTGACCTGTGCTGCCACTGCACAGTTTTGCAATAAACATTTGTGCCTGAAAAATACTTTCTCCACTAGCTTTTGTTTCATGTTTAAAAAAGGAACAGGAGCATTTGGGTTGCTCCTGATTGTCTCCACAAGTCCATAACTGCATTTTCACAGAAAAAGCTATCAAGTCTGGAAAAAGGTACCTCTTTCTTGACATTTCTGTCAACACTTGAATTCCTGCCGCAGCATATACAACCAACATTTTCCATGGGAAGAGAGGTTAACTATTGTCTAGAGGAGTTCAGGAATGGAGTATGCTGTGCCAAGAGGGATGCTGAGAGATGAAATGGCATTGAATAATTACACATATGTTGTACTTTTACACCAAGCAATAAAAAGTAGGCATGCTCACCAAGGAACATGCCTTGCGGACCTTCTGTGTAATGGAGATAATTAGGAAAAACTGCGAAGCAAGAAAATTAATGACTGATCAATTAACCTCCCCATTGTTATCAAAATGAATTACTTAAACCAGAGTTCCACTCAGTGCAGCAGCTGTGGGTAACAACTCTTTCATATCCAGCTTGCCAAAGACCTGGGAGGGCTGGAGGGTTCAGAGGTACCTCTGGATCTCTGAGCACCTTGAAGGCCAGGAGCAGTGGGATGTGGGGAATTGGCAGAGCTGATGGCAGCCAGCAGCTCAGGATATGGTGCTCGCTGCTGGGTTGCCTGGCTTCTAAAACACAGCACCATTTTCTGCCTCTGAGCTGATTTCCCTTACGCACTTCAGAAGAAACATGGTCTCAAAGACCTATTTTGGTTTTTAAGTTCCTTTGAGAGGCAAAATTAGAGACCCCTGGGTTTTTATTTTTGTTTCTAAGCAATGCTTTTGTCTGCAAATCATCTCAGTACCTCACAGGCTGTGAAGGTCTGAGAGCTAAAAAATATTTATAGCCCCATTATACATAAACCAGAAAAACCCAGAGGCTTCTTTAAGCATCACACAGATTATTTGGGGGAGAAATGCAAATTTCAGGATTGCAACACAGCTGGCCTAGCACAGAGCATTTTATTTTCTGTAAGAGTCATATCTGGCTGCATAATTTAACAATCTACATTTTGATGCAATAAGAGCAAAAGTAGTAAGTAAAAAATGGAGATGCTGTAAGTTTTGGGACAATTTTGGGTCATTTGGACATCAGATCCCTGCTCCCTGATTAGCCATGAACTAGCTTTGAACAGGATTAGGAGAAAATTGGAATTTCCGTGGCATTTTTCTGGCTAATAATGCTTTGAGTGCTACTGATGGAATGCTACAAAAGAATGGCAAATTTGTTTAAAATTAGTCCTAGTTTTTATTGGTTTTAGTAGCACAACCTATTTAGGAAGGCAAATTTTTACGTTGTACGTAGAAGCTTTTGATGTGTGCGGCTTAGGCTCTGGAGAGAAGAAATTAAGACCTCAAGTATGTAGACAACTGAGGGCCAAAACCACCATCTCTAGCTTTATGATGTCCTAGGGGCCAGCTCCACGTTTGTCCTGGCACAAGGCTGCTTGTAAATTTGTTAACATAGTATGGTACAGAGACGCCTATGATTCTGGTTTGGACTATTTTTCACCTTTGCCCTTACTCACAATTATTTTCTTTGACTAAGAGATCAGATAATGACTCATCGAGTGCAAATGAATAATGCAGAGTGCTGTGAGGCTTTTGGTATGCTCACCAGAGTAGAAAGTCAACTTTTCTTTACCTTCAGCAAGCAAAGGATTCTAAAAAGCTACAATACACAAGCACACACATACAGCCCCCATCTCCAGAATAAAAAAGAAAGAAATACAGAGAAGTTTACTGCTTTCCTGCAACCACCATGATTTAATCTTTCTTGTTTTTCAGCTTCTCGAGGAGAACTTTCTCTTTCTTCATATTCACAAGACTCCAGGGTGCTCTCACATATATCTTGTGAATGATTCAGGCCAGAAAGAGAGATTAAATTTAGACATGGTAAACTAACCTTCTGGTGATACCTACCAAAGGTGGCAGTGACTCTGTTTAGCTGACACCTCCTGCATAGTGTGAAGGGGTAAAGAAGTACTCTTCCTCTACAGAGACTGTAACCAGACACAATGGGAGCTGAAGTGCTCTTTCATATTTGGAATTTCCTGTAATCATCAAGATTTTATGAAACCTTTTTATTTCAACCCTCCCAGTTTAAATCATACTTTCACAATTACTTAGCCACAAAATCACAGTCAAAATTGAACCATTTCCACCAAGCACTTTTCTTTTGCCAGAATTCCAGGGATAGAAATGTGCCATCAGAGTTTTCACAGCCGGTCCTATTCCCGGGTGGTGTGTTTTTTTACTCTTTCAAAGGCAATGTGACAGGAGTCCTGAAAGCTATTGCTTAGGATGAAACCATTGATAAATATGGTAATTTGTGTGGAAGAGGTGATCTGAGGATACTGTAAGCCTGAAAACTCAAACCACTCCAGCCTTTGTAGTATTGCAGTCAGAGCACAGAACTAAATTATGAGTGCACACTCTCTTTTCTAAATACAGTATTGTCAGTGGGCTGATGCTGCTGACGTTTCCATCTGTTTGCACTGCTGACGTGGTCAGTCTGCAGCAACCTGTAACAACAGAGAATTCTTGGCCTCTCTTCACTTCATAAACCTTTTGTTATTTGCCACTGGTCGCTAGAGTTCAATTAATTTAGTCTGCAGTTAGTAATATGTGATTTGTTTTTCCTTCTGTTTCACTGGTCGCTGGAATGCTTAGTAGAGATAGCTTGCCTTCAACTCTGTTCTGTAACTTAACAGCTGCTCATTTTAGAAAGGAGTGGGGGATATGTTAAGCTAACCATGGTGCCAGCTTTTAGAGAATTGTAAATTGGCTCAAATTTATTTTCTTTTTCAAAACAAGATCCATCATAAGCCACTCTTAAAAGAAATCTCTAGGCATGAAAATTTTCTGCAGCGTTCTTTAGCCTGTAGTCAGAAGAGGCTTACACTTTCGCAGTCCTAATTTAATTTTGCCCTTACATGCTTATCCTCCTCTGTCTTTCTCAATAAATTCCTATCTGCTTTAGGTATGTAAATTTTTTCTTCAGTGATGAACATGGGTTAGTCAGGCCAATGAATATATTTCTTAAAAAAATGCAGAACAGCACTGTTATTAAGATGGATACTTATTATTGGTGAAATTCAAGAATTTTGGCTGAATTTTCACTCAGATTTTTTCATTGCAAACACTTATTTCTGAACTACTACCTTCAAGCTTATAAAGGTCTTCCTGGAATTTGGCTCATTTGAGACCCATGTTTCCCATTCAGTCTTGAAACATATAATTAAATCTAGTTATGCTGCTTTTTCATTTCCCTTTTGTCTGAAAACTCTGAATCGATTTATATTTCCTTATTTCTGTCTATCCCACCAGTAACTCCCTCCTTTAGCTTTCTATATAATTGATACCCTTTGTCTTGACCACAGATCTGTGCCCTTTTTTGTTGTATAATTTAGGCTTCTGTCATCTAGTTGCCTCACATCAGATGAACTATTGTGCTGAAAGCCATCTTAAAGTAGTGTTATTTGACTTTAAGTTCAGCATGTAGAGGAGCCTAAACTGTGTTGTATCTGCACAAATGCACACACACACACACATGCACAGCCCATCTCCAGAGTAAGAGAAGATGTGGTGTAGAGCAGTTTAACTCTCATTGTTTCATACATAGTTACCTTAGATGTAATGTTTGAGTATATTGAAAGGATTTTTACTGAGGTTTCTGAGGTTTCTGAAGTCAAATACTTTGAGGAAACATCAGATTTGATGAAAAGTCAGAAAGTCTCTGTATACACGTGTCTTCAACTACTGCCTGATATGAGTAATAGATAAACTTTATAATCTGAGATCTCTGCTCTGGTCGATGAATGGATGAATTATGTTCAGGGAATTAGGCAGGAGCACTTCTGAAAACTGTTCTTACCTGTAAGATGCCTGCTGATGTATGGCAGAAAGAAGGTGATCTCTCTTGAGGGAGGATGGGGCTGCAGTAACATAGTTGCGTAGCTTTCAGTGCTCCCTTGGAGAGCTATAATCTACCTGGGGCTCTGAAGCCAAACTTCCAAAAATTGTCTAAAATTCAGAGCCCAAATTCTCTGTGCATTCAGCAGAGAGAGGTGGTGGTTGACAGACAGCTCCAAAAACAGATTCTGCATGTTTGAATAATTCTCGGTATCTGTTTCTCACTTCCTGGGTGCACAAATTTAGCCTCTAAGGCTATTCCTGGGCTCAGCTAAAAACTTCTGAGAGTTGTCTGAATGCATAATGTGCTACGGAAAGCTGAATCCTGTGAATAACCAGACTTACACATTTTAAATATAACTTGAAATCAGCAGAGACAATTCCACATCGGAACAATTCCACATCCACTGCCTTACCTCTCCTGGGGGCTATGGAGATTAAAGCTTTGCTACTTACACATGACAGAAGTGAGATCCACAGAAAAGCCCGAGCTTAAAGACCCACAACTCTAATCAGAAGAACTGAAGAGCATGCAGTACATGAGTCACAGGACTACACACTGCACAATAAATAAAAATAAAGTGAATATTGTTTATTTGCTACAAGAGAGGCCCTGGGACAGGAATGTGCAACAGCACCAGTGTTCATGAGACAAGCAAGCCACAGGCTAGAGGCATTCTGGTGGGCATGTAGTCCTGTAAGAAGGGGTGCAGGACAGAGGGAGACTCTTCCAGCAGCCGCAAATGCCTTCACCCAGAATCCATTGCCTTTGAAGGTGGGGATGGCTGGATTCACAGGACATTATGGTCTGGCTGCGTTCACAACCAGATGGATAAAAAAAATGCTTAGATGATGGGTCACATGAGGCAGGCTCTAACAGATTCGCTCTACTAGTGCACCTGTAACTACCTTCTAGAGTAGGGATCTATCCTGGGGACCATCCTGTTATCTTTATTGATGCTTTAGGTTAGAAGATGGTGTGTACTCTTATCACATTTGCAGGTCACAGAAGATTGGAAAGGACTCTTGATATGCTTGAGGGTAGAATTGCCATCCACAGGGACCTAAATAAACTGACAGGAATCTGATGAAATTCAGCAAGGACAAATGCACAGCTCTGCACCTGTGAAGAAAAACCCTGCTGTAAAACATAGTCTGACTGCCTGGGGAGTGAGTATCTCTGCTGGAGAGGACCTGAGGATCTCGGAGAACATCAGGCTGAGGATGAGCCAGCAGTGTGCACTGCCTGCAAAGAAGGCCCAAAATACAACATGCAAAATACAAGGCCCAACCCTGAGTTGTATTAACAAGAGCACAAGTAGTAGGTTCAGGAAAGTGATTTTGCATTTCTGCTCAACACTCATTGCACTACATGTAGAGTACTGTGACCTTCTCTGCCCTGCCTGGTTAGGAAAAGACATTGATAAAGCAGAGGGAGTTCAGCAGAGGGTCACCAACTGGGACTTCAGCACTCAGACTGTGAGGAGGAGCTGAGGGAGCAGGATTGGCTCAGACTGCAGAAGAGGCAACTTTGGGAGCACCTAACAGAACCCCACCACCACCAGGTACCTATGGGGAGGTTGTAAAAGGCAGTGGGGATAATGGAATCAGAAAAGGATTTAAGGAGGTTCTTTTTTTAAAAAGAGGCAGTGAACAAGGTTGCCCAGAGAGGTTGTGAGTAACCTCTTGTTTTACAGCTGACTCTTCTTTCAATTTCTGAGGTCCCTTCCAATCTGGCTTTTTCCATCAACTTATGACATAAGGAATGCTACAGTCTGAAGTGGCATTGAATAGCATAGGTATGTGAGTACTAGTACATAGGTATGTGAATAAATAAATTAAAAATTCACTGAATAATGAGGCTAAATCCAAATACTGAATAGCCTCTGACTCACAGAGCACTATTGATACTCTGCTTTGAGAAAGGCCTGGGTCCAATGTAAAGATACAGTATGCAGGTATCTAATTACTGGGTAATAATGAAAATTACCAAAAGCACAAAATGTTTGTTTCACAAGCAATCCGAATTCCCTTATTTACTGACTTTGAGAAGTTCAGATTTTCAGCCTTAAGGTCCTTTTAACATAATTTTCATGTAATACTCTACAAACAACACGAGAGGTTTTACACTGAAAATGTGTTTCGATGTTTGCTTTATCTTTGTGCAAGAGGTTCCTCTCCCTGACAGATTGTCGTGCCGATATGGCTTGCTTTCTCTGCACTTAATCACGCATGAAGCATAAACAGGGTGAAGGGTGTTTCATTTCAAAGTCTATGAATGGTAATCTTGCTGGCTGCTGTGCTGGCCAAGTGCATTAGGATGTTATGCAGTCTGTTGGTTCAAGTGGCAAGCTTGTAAGTCCCAGGAGATAAACGCCCCTATTTTTTTTTTCCTCATGCTGTTCTCTGCCAACTGGACCTGTGTCAAACTGGTTTTGGACAGATCAACCAATCAATGCTTCTGTATTCTTACTTACATCAATCATCTTTTCTATTATGGGCCATGTCCTAAAATCCCTGTCTACACAAAACTCTCATTGACATCATCAGGAGCCCTCGGGACAGCAGGGTTTGATAAAACAGTAACTGTTAAAAACATGGACCATTGCAATAAAACATAAAATACAGCTCTATATTTAAACAGTAGCTCTCCTGATACACGAGTAATGAATTTACCTGGCCCATGTCTCTTCTGAATTCTGCAGAGTCTCTGCTGCTGGTACCCTCTGCTCACCTTGGCCTAGTGCATGCCTGGAGCTGGTGTAACCCACTCCTCGGGCTAAGGAGGTGGATACACAGCATGGCTGTGAATGCTACATTCCAGACAACTATTTTTCCATGCAGTAAATAAGGGTTACTTGTGTGTGTGTGTGTGTGTGTGTGTTTGTGTGTGTGTGTTTTTGTGTTTGTGTGTGTGTTTGTGTGTGCATCTAGGTATGCATGCATATGTGTGCAATGTGCTCCCATCCCGCAAGCTAGGTACACATCTGCTAAACTGAAAGTACTGCTTCTTTACTGTTTCTTCATCTGCTAGCACAGAGCAATAGCAATGACATGAGCAAGGTTTGCAGAGATGATTACTATAAATTATCCTCCTCTTCGGTGGCAGTGTCTTACCAAAATTATGTACACTGAAAAATATCTGTTTCATGTCCATTCATCTCTCCTCTTATTTCACCATACCAGAAAGATACACCTATCAAAATAAAATATTTTTGTTTTTTAAAAGAAGATTTTTAATAATGAAAGCATTGGATTTTTGTCACATTCTGCTGCCACTGGTTTTGAACAGAAATATTGTCAGGGAATGAACCTGTACTTGGGGGACTTATAGCAGCAGAATATGTCTCATAAGATTAGTATCAGATGTCACAGAATCATTGTCACTAAAATTGCTGATATTCTGTTCAAAATGGCACCTAAAAATAACATAAAGAAGTCTTTCTCTATTTGCTTGCCTGTTTTCAATTGCTAAGATTTTCAAAATCATTGTATCACAGCAATTGCAGTAGGCTCTTACTCAGTATGTGCCTTCTGACAAGGCTGGAAGATGGAAGAAAGGTGGAATTTAAAAAACGAGTTGCATTTTTCTAATCTAACTGCTGGTGACTGAGGGTTTACCTCATTGGTAGAGAAGTATGATGCTGTAGTTGTTCAGCAGCCATCCCTGCTCACTTTGCATTTTAAAATATGACATTGTATTTCTGCCATCTGGGACCGTGGTTGAGGAGGTGCAAGAGTCGCAGTGATGTGACCATGCACTTACTGGTTTAAGATACATGCATGTATAGGAACTACCATCTTAGCTGCTGGGAAGAAGTGAACCAGAATTTCCAGCCCTAAAAATATGATTCTCTGTAGCTTGAACAGAAGGACTGCATTTAGGAGCTGGAGACTGTAAAAGCCTTTTAATCTAAGGATCAAGAAAAGAACAGGAATTAAAAATCCAGTATGACAGGTGACATATGGACACTTCAGTAGTCATAGTTAGAACACAGGAGTAATTATGATTTAGTAATGCTATTTTTGAGACACATGTAGTTTAGTATAAAAATATTGTAGCTGAATACCAAAATATATTTCTGGAATTAAACATTTTCCTGACTTCTTCTGAACACAAGACACATTATTTATTAGGTTTTCTCAAAAGTATAGACATTTAACTGCTCATCCCTACTGAATAGCATGTTTCATTTAGTACTTAAAGAGCCTACGTGCATGCAAAATTAATAACTACAACTGGGTTCACAAGCTGCTCAGAATGCAAAGATGCCCATTTTTCATCTTCAAATGCCAAATGGAACCCAAAAAGATGCATTTTATGTATGACAGGTGCACACAGTCAGCTTTTACGGATGTGCCTAACATCTCATTCTTTCAATAATTTTGCATCTCTTCCACAGTAGATACAAAACAGATCAAAGGATCAAAGATATTTAATGTTGGGGGGCACTGAAATATCATCATGTATTTTCCAGTGCTGTAAATACTCTCTTGAGGTCCATGTACAGGCTGTAAAAGAAGTTCCTTGCCTCAGCATGAGTTCAGTTGACACAGCCACTTTACTTTAAAGGTAAGATTTAAATACAAAGCTATTTTGTCTGATAATCCTTTTAATAATTTTTAAAAGTCCTTGGACAGTTGGGTATTCTAGAGAGCTACCATACACATAATAAAATCTTCTGTAATGAATGAGAAAGTACATTTTTCAGTATTAGACCTAAAAGTACCTTCAGAACGCCAGTGTAGGATTTTTCATTCTATTGTTAGTGTTTCTAGCTGTTTGTTAGAACACCGTTGAGGATACATGTCATAGGGATAAAGGAAAAACACTTATGGCTACAGGTGGTCTTTTGAAAGCTCAGGCAAACCCCAGGTGATGCAGTACCCTCAGCACCACCCTGGAGTCCCTTAGGGTAGGACAGGTTGCAGCAGGATCCCATCCCATTAGATAGTCTCCTCCTTCCAAGTTCAGTCATTCCAAACTTTAATATTTCATGGAGAAATAAGATCATTTCTGAGCTGAGCAGATGGGTGAAGGAGGCTGTGAATAATATTCCATTGGTTAATTTTGCTTCACAGTTCCTCAGTTAAAAAAAAATCCAGATGTGAATGAAGGCAAGGCAGACATACCTTGACACAAAATATCTCTGGGTTCTCTTCCTACCTTGAATGGTAAGGGTAGGGACAGAATTGAAAGGCCCAATCTAAACAAAGGAGGATAAAGTCACATATTTTACCAGAATTGTACTCGAGAAATTTTATTCCTTAGAGATATTGCTTCATGTTCTCTGTGCATTCAGGTGAGTGGCAGTGTTACAGTGCATTAGTCACATTTTCTAATTCTCCTTTGTTCTCTTTTCTAACACAAATGGGGATTGTTGGATCAATCTAGATCACTCCAGAGCCCTAGTGTGGATGTTACATTCTGCATGCCTCATCTGGCACTTCTCATGCAGTCTGCCCAAGAATAAATGAGTCTTAAATGTGGCACTGCTTTTATACTCCAGTGCTAATGGAAAGGGAAAGTATTCTTCTGACTGACAGAATAAAGGTCAGAAGCTGTGTGAAAATACGGCAGACCCTAAATGTGGGACTCAGATAAATCTGTGCCAGAAGTACTGAACTCACTCTGCTCACATCTATTTTACAGCATGAGTTGAACTTGCAGATTGCAGTTCCCTCATTACTTCAGGACTTTTTTCAAAGGTCTTTAAAAAACAGAGTAAAAAAGGTAGGGGGTTTATTGGAGAATTTGCTGTGCAAAACCCTCTGTTGTATGAGAGGTCAAGCCAAATGAAAGCAGAGGTTCTTTTTGGATCCAAAAATCAATAACTCTTTGGAATTACTGCAAAGACTTGGTGCACTACTGCCAACCCTTCAAAAGAAAAAAATCTATTTTCTGTGCCCTTATACTCACCCTCACCCTGTTTAATTGATGCAGCATTTTTTCAGTGGAGAAAATACAATTCTTTGTAGTAACTGATTTGTTACAAGTAAATAAAGGGTAATTATGTAGCCTGCTGTTCATATTAGACAATCCATTTAAGCTCCTGCTCTACAGATGTTTAAGGCTATACAGATGCTTGGCAGCAGACTGAGGGCATATTTACTGCCTATCTGCAGTGTGCAGGGACTAAAGTCACTAAATCTGCAAAATGTGGTAAGAGATCATACTGATTTTCTAACAGCCACACAGCATTACATAGATACTTTATCATGGAGCTGTACACAAGTTACTTAGTCCTGCCAGTGAAGTAATTGATCAAGTGAGGAAAAGCAACCTACAGATGCAACCAGTCTTGCTCAGTTGCAAACTGTGTGCCTGCAGCTTTTTGTGTGTCTCAGCTTTACAGTCCCCTCCCAACTTGGATGCTGGTCTTTTTGTTTAGCAAGTGTCAACAGTTTGAAGGGCAGCTTTGGAAAAGAAGCAATGTAAAATAAAATTCTTTTTTTTTTTTTTTTTAAGTTTAGCTTTGCCTGTGTTAAAAGCAAGGCTATGTACAATGAACTGTGAAAACATGGCAAGAAATGACAGTGTCTCAGCTGATAATATCTACAGGAAATAAAACCCTGCAGAAATCTCAACTTGCTGTCAAAAACAGTCCAAAACATTATACACATGGCTTGTACAGTTAAGAACCTGGAACCAGAGTGTGCTGAAGTGCTAAACTGGCTTTTGACAGCACTAGCATCTTGCAGGACAGAGGATGATTTTTTTCATTTCACTGCATTCTCTTAGTTCCATTCAGTGCCTATTTAATTCCACCCTGAGAAACCAGCTGGAAGTTGAAAAAAGCAGAGAGGCTGATATTCCTCTCAGGGCTTTCAAAAAGTATGGGAGGGGAGGAGGAGGAGATCTACCACCACTTCTGAAAGCTTAGTGAGATCGTGACCAGAAAGAACCACTGCTGTTCAATTCACTGGTAGATATTGTTCCCTTCTTTAAAAAGTCAGCTGGTTTTAATGTAAGGCTCTTTTCCCCCATTTAAAAAAATGTTCTCAGCACATTTTAGGTAGATTTTTTTTCTTTCTTTAGTGAATGCTAAATGTCCAGTTGATATCCATGTGCAGCTTGGTCCAAATCATAAGAAAGGATCTAGCATTTAGTATTTAGGCAGTGAGGTGTGGACATATATGATAGAAATAATAGGGACAGAGAATAAGAGTAAAGACTATTTATTTTTTTGTTATTTAAGTCAGGAGGGCTCAACTTGTGACCCACAGGTCTTGTGCAATCTGCCAAGACAGCTCCACTGGCTGACAGCCCATTTCTCTTTGCCCAGTTTCCTACGGATTTCTCAGGAGCAACATGAAGGCAGATGAAACACCCTGCCAGTAGTAACCTTGTCCAAGAACCTTGCTGTCCTAGGGATACTTCCACAGGATGGGTGCACAGACTAAGGACTGAAGGAACTCACAGAGATTCTCTACTGCCCATGCATCACAAGTGTGGTCACCTCTTAATGGTCCAGTCTTCCTCTGACACTAGAAGAAGATCTGAGACCTGTTCCATATCAATTTCTAAAAACAAACAAACAAACAAACACAACACCAAAACCAAACAAAAACAAACAAACCCCCAAAACAAAAAACAAAAACAAAAACAAACAAACAAACAAAAACCCAAACAAACAAAAAAAACCCCGTGAGTAGGTTACAATATATGGTAGCAAAAGGAATCAACTTTTTTTTTTTTGCTAGAAAGGTTTATGCAATATGAGATAAAAATCAGCTATTTAAACTGTGCATTTCAGCTTGCTGATTTAAAATAATATTTAAATCTTTCTGCATTAATCAATGCACTACCAAGTAACTGTGTCAGTAGTCAGAAGTTATCTGTACCTTCATGTTTATGTCAGCAAACCAGTCCATTACCAAGCTGAGAACAAATTAATTTGAGATTGTTGATGTCTTCCAGAGAATTGTGTGTCTGTGTGTGTCTGAGTGCGTAGAGTTTCGTTAGGAGGTTGTGTTACTTTTAGCACATTTGAATGAAAATTCTTGCAGAAGTGCCAGCCATGAAGGGAAATGAGACATGCTGATTAAAAGGAATCAAAAAAAGAAGAAAAAGGATATTGCTTTTTCAGAAGTGCAAATTGCAAGCCAGGCCATGGTGAAAATCTCCTTGTCTGCACTGTTGATTTCATAACCTCCAGCTATCAAACCTCTTAGAGGAAAACTGGCAGATTACTAGAGCTCTGCAAATACTTTGGACTTCTCAGATTTAATTCATTTCAAGATGCCTCTTCTCCCTATTAAAGAGGTTTTCTATATTTCAGGAACCTAGCAAAAATACTACTGTATTGACAGCACATCTTATTTAAAAGACATGCAATGTTTCCATGGGAAAAGACAATCTTCTGAATCAGGCTAACAAAAAAATTTGCAAAACCTTTCTTTGTGGGGAAGAAATTTAAAAAAAAATCAGACATTGATAGATAAGAGCAAAAATAGAATATGAATTGTATATAGTTTCCCACTACAATTGCATAAAAGCTCCTGTTATTATATATGAAGGAAGCCATACCTGTAAGTTAGATAAGGCTATAAATTAGATAGGCTGTCTTGAGAATCGTGGGTTTATATCCTCACATTCCTTAAGGCATACAAAATTAGGCTTTCATTCTGAGGGAAAAGGAAGTCTCTCTGTCAGTTTGGTAGAAGGAACAGCCAGTTGCTGTGAGGTGGAACACTGACCTGCAACTGCAGAAATATTTCTCCTCCCTAGTGTCAAGCCAGTGCCAAGTAAGGGAAGTTGCTAGAGTTAAGCATTCACTAAATGTTCATGAGTTGGGGATGGCTTTTACTAAATTCTCTACTGTCTTCAGCAAACTATAAATTTTCATCACACTGTGAAGAAGATTGTTTAGTTGTTTCTTGGCCCTGTCATTAAAATCATGTTTATGTTATATAAAGACATCATACTCACACTAACTTTGATTTCTGGAAGTTTAAGAGCTTCTTTTCCTCTTTCAAAAGAGGTGCAATTGCTTTCTTATATTCCTCACATGTTGTGAGAGGATTAAAAAGGGAGATTTCAGGCTACTGACTTCCTAGAATTTTTAAGCCTGCAGTACTCATTTCCCTGATCCAGACCTTCCATGCTGGACACAGATAGCACAATCAGTCCTCTTTTGATTAGGAAATTTAGCTTGTCCTGGGGCTCTCTGAAGCCATGTGTCTTCTAGTCCTTTCGTGCCCACCCATATCTCATCTCTATTCTCTTCCATTTTGCTGAAATATAGCTAACACGAAGTTTTTTGCCCCAAAGTACTCTTTCTCGTGTCAGGAATTTCTTTTGGGATTCTGCTGGGCATGTACTAAATTTCACAACTTAACATTTGGAATGGGGTCTGAGCCACAGCCAGGAGGAAGACAGGAATACTGACAGCTACAGCAGTGCCTGCTGGAGGCTAACAGGAAATGTGCTGGGTTCTCCTGCAACAGCTGGATGGCTTCTGCTATTGTAACCTTACAGGTGACACACCAAAGGGCTGTATATACTGCCTAACTAATTACTTTGCTCCATTTTTTCTTTCCAAAATATTTGGCAAGTTTATCTGGCATAGCTGAGGTTTTGCATTCCAGTGAAAGGAGGTGTTGGTCACCCCCCTGCCCCCGTTGAAAAGAGTTGCAGTTTTATTTGGTGAGGCAGGTCTGAGAAGGTTGCAAAGACACAAATAATAGTGAAGAAATGATAAGGACACGATTACAAATTTCAGCTTAAGGTATAGAAAAATATGACTCTCAGAAGTGATGTGACAGAAACAGTGCTGCTGTAAACAAATCCACAAGCATAAGACATATGAGAAAAAGACTTAAGATCATGATTAATGTCAACATACAGGCAGAAGAAAAGGGAATTATGTAATATTTTATTTATAAATTTAGGCACAGACTTTCCAGTTACTATTTCAGATGAGTTGGTAGTTCCTGATTCATGCTTTTTTTTTTGCTTGGCCATGGTTTTGGTTGTTTCTATTGATAATCAGTCACTAATACTACAAGAATTATACCATTTAAGTCCCATCACTCTGACCTCTGATCTGTGTCATCCAGCACCAGTACTGCCCATGGATACTCAGTCCATCCATGTAGCAGATGGAGTTAAAAAAAGGATATTTTCACCTCTCACATGCCTTGTGTGGGCATGGTCTGTCTTCTCTCAGTATTTGCAGGGGAAGGAAGAGAGGGGGGATATAGGACAGCACCATTGTCAATCTCATCCATCTGTGTTTGCTGGGTTTTTTCTATTAGAGGGTGAAGATTATGGTGGCTATAAAACCTCACCCAGAGCTAAAAGGCAGAGCACTTATGGAAGGCTGGAAGCTGTTCATGGAACCATGCACCACACACACAAATAGTTGCTCAAAATCGAAATTCTCTTTCCAGCCGCATCTGCTTTTTGTGGCAAGAATATGCAGTTTTTATAGATGACTGTGCTATGATCTTGTTAGAAAAAGGGGCATTTTGTAAGTAGGATGTATCATAAACAGTCATTACTTCCAGCACTCACTACAAAAATACCAATATTGACAAAGATGTGAACAACTTCAAAAATTAAAGTTAGATGATGAAGATCTTAGAAAGCAATTACTAACAGCTTTTCCAAAAGCTGTATGATGGAATAATTCTCTCAAATGTGCTACCCAGTCATCTGGACATGCTGCTAAGTATAAAATACAGCACAATTACTGATTTTTAGCTCTCAAATCAAGATCATTCCCTTTATGATTTTCCCCCAGCTATATAGCAATGTAATTATTTTGCTTATATTAACATTTCTTGCTGAATATTGCATTCTCGCATTGCAACTATTTAAAGTCAAACACCAAGATTTAATCTTCTCTTTAAAATAATTCAAGAGGTAAAAAAATACTCCTAAATAAGTTTGTAAGATTGTTTATTTGTTTTCCTTTGCTTCTGAGGCATAAACAAAAATATTTTTATCAAAAAACATGGGCTGAAAATTGAATTTATCTGGGAGAAGATGATATTTTAAATAAAAAGAGGGAATATCATTCTGAATTCAGCACATTCTTGAAAACTCAAAGTAAGGAAAACACATTTCCTGAAATTTCTTCAATTTTTTATGTCTTTCATTCAGAAACATTGCTTCTTTTTAAAAAATGTGAAGGAAAAAGTTATAGTGAGGAAGACAACACTCTAAGAAGAAGGGAAAATTTTCACAAATAGTTAGCTCTGCAGGTTTTGTGATCAATTTTCACATTTCCAGAATATTTGCAGATGGGAACCTGCAATAGCTTCCCTGGATGCTTTATTGTCTGTAGGGTTTTTTATAATTATTTTGTGAGCAAGTAGCCATTCCTATTTTTCATGAAAATCTTTTAGAATAAAGTATCTTCAGATTGAAGGATGGTATCTGCCTCACTGCAAAGTGGAGCTCCTGTATCCCATAGCAGCTCTTTGTCCTATATAATTAAGAATTAATGAAAATGGGTTTGACACTATAACCTGAGCTGAAGCTGCATCCACACTGGTGCACTAAATATGACAAGGACATCACTACAAGCCCTGGCCCATGGTGCCTTAATTTGTTTTGAACTCCTTATGCATATTTTTGACCAGTGATAACCATCACTTTCCTAGTCAATGCCAGTCTAGGGTGAGAGAAAAGCACAGGCCAGGGACCATTCTCTTGGATGTCAATGAGGTCCAAGCAGTATCCTGGAGGAGAATTTCACTACTGAGTGACACTGCCTGCAAGGCTGGGGAACAGGTCCCAGACCATTTCCTTTACTAGCACTCCTTACTCCCTTACCATGACTTAGTGTCTAACAACATACCAAGCAGTTTGTGCTGGGATCCTTCTGTCACAAAAAGCTATGGGGGCCAACAAGTTTTGAAGAATATGTTTAAACTTACGTTGCTGACAAAGTTATACTTTGACGTGGCTTGGCTAGCTGAGGTGCCCAAGGCAAAAGTACAAGGACCAGGGTTTGACAACACAATGACTTGTAAAATATGGTTACTGTTTGGGGATGTAGCTGATGAGTCACTGATGCTTATTAAATGAGGTTGCATTTTTTTCCAAATTCTTTCACTTAATTTTCCCCACCTGTTCTAACATGCAGTCTGGATCAGAAAGCAATCAGTGCTCAGGGTTGATAACATAAAAGTGGGACAGGATGAAACTTACTCCAAGGCATCATTACTGCTCAGCTCTCTCTTTCAGGCCTCTTTGTACCCTTTTCGGTCAGTGTTTCTGAGCTCTAATACAGCTGTTTTACTCTTCCTGTTTTAAATTCTCTCCTTTCAATGTGCCTACTATATGACATGGCCCAAATCAGCTGCTACCAGAGCACCCCTGTCCCAGAGCTACAGTTCTCTTTTCCTGTGGGAAATCCTTCAGAGTTTTAAACCACAAAACCCATCTATGCAACTGACAGGAACCCAGCTTCCTCTGAAGAACCCCCCTCGAGGAGGTGAGGAGGAGCCCACCAGCCCCTTCCTCAGCACAGCCCAGGACAGCAGTGCCAGGCAGGGATGAATCTTTCGGCAGCCACCCATCCTCCCCTTCTCGCTGCTGCTGCGGCGGCTTCGTGCCAAACACCCGCGCATTGAAAAACATTTGTTTTGCGCCATAAAACCCAGTGGCTAACAGCTGCACATGTTGTCTCCAGTGTCATAAACCTGTCATCGGCCTGCTATTGTTTACATATGGCTACAAGGCCCTCGTAACCGAGCGTCCCTGCGCGGTGCAGCGACAGCCAACGCTCTCCTGACAGCTGTGTCAACTGGAAGCAGCACAGCCAGCTTATTTGCTCCAGCAGAAGCCTCAGTAGCCCCCACCCTTAAAGACACAAATCAGATCCTTTCATTTTTTTAATGAGCTCAGTGTTAATAATAGATCAACTGCAGTGCAGATGCTGGAGTGGAAATAGATCGCGTTTCACTAACAAGGCACATAATTCTCCCAGAAATAATGGATTTCAACTGAAATAGTTGCAGCCAGCCAGGCAGCACTTATAATGCATGACCAAGTGTCCAAAATGAAATCAAAATCTGGGAAACATGCAAAGGTGCTAATTTTCTACATCAGTGGGATTTATCAAGTTCCTACTGATTAATATGAAAAGTTGTTTTGCTGTTCAACTGATAGAGCTTTGTTTTACTTGCACAGACTTGAAAGAAATTGATTTAGATATTACAGGAACTTCTCGATTGGCAGAATGCTTTTAAATCAGTAAATCAATTCTCTCTGCATTATAAATGGCAGTTATTAAATAGGGAATTTTTTTTATCTCCATCTTAGTGACAAGGTTCCTATATATTGAGAGAAAAGTTACAGTATTTTTCTTTATATACACATACCAAGAGTTTTTTGAAAGATCTGAGTTTAATTCACTGTTTTTTCCACCATCTTTCATACTTAAAAAATATTTATTAAGCTTCCTTGTCAAAAAGGATCATTTACCCAGGATTCTTTACATAGTATGATTTGAAATTGCTTGGCAAGAGGGGAAGATAAAAGAGAAATACATAAATCAGCATTTGCTTTAGAGCACATGCCTTCCCAGAGAATTTTGTCCCTGGATCATTAAAACTGAGGTTTACTTGCTTACCTTGACAGTGGGTGTTATTCCGTAGCTATCTCTTAGCTGTAAAAGCTATTCCTTAGTTGTAAAGTGGAGGCACACATTCTAAAACTCAGCTGGTGTAAATTGCTCTAAATCTAGATTTAAAAAGTATCTCCAATTCTTTCATGATGGAGTAGATGGAGCCCTGTCACGGAGCAGAACAATATCAGATTGAGAGTAACTATTCTCACAAGTTTCTGGACCAAGTTAGTTTCTCTTTACTTTCCACAGGATTTTATTTTGCACAGTTTCAGGACAGTAAGCTTGTTGACAACCTCTAATGAAATGCTGCAGCACTCTCAAGTCACTGTCAACAAGAACTGGTCCCAACACCCAGCACAAGCAGAACAGTACTGTGGATGTTCATATGGGCTTTGAACTGGTTTTATTCTACTAATGTTTTTCTGGTATGATTATTTTGGATTGGTTTCTGGAACAGATCTGGCCAGCAGGCACAAGTTTACTGGACTGCATAATGTGGATTCTCCCTGAGGTGTGTGGAAGAGGTAAGGCCTGATGCTGCAGTGTCCTAAGCAAGGGAAATGCAAACTATTCTATGCTTCCAATATTTGCAGCACCTTACACGGTTGGTCTCTTATATTTCAATTCCCTGAGCCCTACTAATCTTACCTTTAATCATCACTAATGCTACAATTATTACAGGTGGGATACTTAACCACGGTTTTCTGGTCTCTGCCATTTTGGGTTGTGGAAGCCACAAATTTTCAAAGCCCTTAGATAAGAAAAAGGCAGAGTGAAATGCTGTAACCATTACAGAGAACTTCACTATTAGAAATGACTGGGACTGTGGTCTGCACCCAGAGTCTCTGCATGACATTACTCTTTTTAGGAAGGGTGAGCAGTTGCCCTGCTCTCCAAACACATCTTGGGAAAGGTCAAATACCCACTGAGCCACCTCTGTTCTCAAATAGACACTCCACCAGTGAACATCCACACATGATGGCTGGGGCTTGTTCTGGTGCCCATGGCTTGTGGTGACTCCTCACAGTTCCCTCCTCATTTCCAACAACAGCCACTTTTGGCCCTGCTATGATTAGCTGTCCCTGGGTCCATGGGTGGTCACCCAGCTGCTAACTACTCGTCAGTCTTTGTTCTACCCAAAGGGCATTGATCCTAGTTTATCTAAAATATTTTCTTTAAAAGTTTTGTCTTTGATTGAAAGCACCAGCCTGAACTAGCTCTAAATCTTATGTATTATAGATTATGCTAAATTAGATAGAATTTGAAAAATTACCTCTAAATGTCTCCTAGTTATTTATCATCATCCAGGTTCCATCAGCCCCCACAGGATGATCAAAGAACATTTTTTGCCTTGGTTTTGCTACACATTGGTAAAGGTTATGACATTTTCATTCAATACTTCTTACTTCCTTAACATTAATGACCAAAATGGGCAGCAAAAATGTAACACTTCTAGAATAGATTAATTTCAACCCCTATTTGTATTCATTGCTTTTATTATCAACATCACACATTATCTGTTATGGTCTGGCATTTTAAAAGGGAGGATGACTTTATGCAGTAAGGGCAATAACTAATAAAATAGTAAAATAGCATTATGTTCCAGCAGATAAATATATATTAGAGTTTCATAGAACTAGACTTTCTGACCAGCCAATGAAAAGGGAATTAATCTAATTTATTGTTATATCATTTTTATCTAGGAATGTGTGCATTAGTCTTTATGTGATTAATATACCTCAGTGCTAGAGCACCCTTTTCTTGCCCTTAGTAATTAGCTGTTGCTTGATGTGAGGCCATAACACTGTCTGCTTAAAAGCAATTATAATTTATCATACATTGGCCTGTTCAGACTTTTAAGTTTGGAGCTCTTTCTCAAGAAGATTTCAGATTTTTTATTTGCTCATGCCACTGCTGTTCCACATGGGAAGCCTAAAAATCGTTACAAACACCTTCAGTTGAAAGAAAAGCATGAAAGCTGCAGTAACAACAATAGCTGAGAAAAAGATTTCAATTTGACTGAAGTTTTTGGTACCCTCTAATAAACACCATTATTTCTTCTCTGGAAAAAAACATATAGATTGAAATATCTTTCACCTGTTTCAGACATTAACAAGGAGGGAACTGTGTTTTAGGATGCTTTCTAAACTTGATTTTTTTTGTTAGTCCTCTTTTTCTCTATTTCCCTCTCCTCCAATTTTTTTCCTCAGAATGTGAGGGTGTTCTCCAACATGAAATATTGCATATTTAGAAGTTAGTTGTGTATAACTCTGAACTCACAAAATATGAACTAGTGCTCCAAATTTTGAAATATTTTTAAAATTATTAAGATTTAGATAAGAAGAAATTAATCAATTTTTGAAAAGATTATTACATACATTTTCCAGGCATCTGTGTTTGAAGCATAAGTATACATTAAAATAATTACATGAATTGTCTTTATCAAGTTCAGTCTTCACGGACTTTGCAACGGGAAGTTGACCAATAGAAAAAGAAAGATAGAACTGAAGTTATTCATCCTAATAGGGATGTGAATAAACATAAAGCCAGAGTAGCTGAGGCTTATTTTTGATCAGTAAATATTTTGATTTTTCTTTTTGAGCAGATGCAGCCTTGTGTCTGACATCTGCATCTTCTATGGCTGTTGTTCTTGTTTGATCTTTAGGTATAAATTGCACTATTGATTTTGTTTAACTGACTTAAGGATCTGTTTTCATGGACACCACCAAACTGACTGAAATCTCCAGTTCCCAGGCTATGCAATTGGGCCATACAAAGGTGCTATTGGTTACTTTAATAACAGAATATTTCCCCAAACCAATTGTGTTAGAAATTATCAAAAAAATGGTGATCATCAAATCCATGACAGATACAACCTAGTGGATCATGTCAATATGAGGGTTTCTTGAAATATGCCAAAATATTAGTGTAACTGACTGAATAATTTATGGGCACAGTGCTGGCATTTAGAAAAATTAAGGGATTCATGTGCATGATACCTCTATTAGCCTTCCTGGCAGCACGGACATGCTAAAATCATGGCACAGAGGTGTAAGAAGTCTTGAAATGGCTCTCCATCTTAGAAATCTAGTTGCAGAGCTGTCTATTGCCTAAACCAATAGATGGGTGGAATTGTTATGCTTGGCTACGGCTGCAAGCTGTGTGTTGTTTTTCTTGGCATGCTGAAAATCTGCCCTCTGGAATGTCACTGCTTGCCTGCACACCATTCTCTGCTAAGCTCTTGTGGCTCCCCTGGTGACCTGCTGTTTTAAAACACAGCAGGGGAAACATGGAGGAAGCACAGAAGATTTGGATAAAATAAAATTCCAATCTTAAGACACTGAAATCACACAACCCCTTGCAATAGTCCAGCATTGCCTGGTATCTGAAGCCTTCTCTCATGGAGCTGGGTATCTCTCAAAGCTGAGAACTGAAAATTCACAGATGCCTTATTACAAAACAAAATTCTGGCTTTGGCAGTAAGGGAACATTTAGTCTCCCTTAAAAGTGCAGATTTCATGAGAATGTTTACAGTAAACTCCAGCTCAAGTTTCTCACTCAGCTGGTCTTTCAGTTCATCATATACAAATACTCATATGAAAAGCTCTTTAAAATCAAAATGAAAAACAATTTGCTTAACTTAATACATTGTCATGAGCACAAATAAACTAATAAGGAAGGTATTCAGACTGGAAATGAGAAGGTTTGTAAAGACAAGAGCACCGATATTCAGACAGCTTTCAGGAGGGGCAGTGCAGATTGAAAACTTGAACAAGTTTTATGACAAGTCTCATAAGATGTATTTAAGGCAAATGCTGTCCATGTTTACAAGGGCATCCTTAAAGTTTTCAAACTACAATTTTAGTATGTACTCCCATCTAGTTCTGGAGCAGAGACTAGATTAATTTCTGCAGCTTGGTGGGCTCTCTCATTTAATATTGGCCAGAGGTATAGATAAAAAGAATCAGTATTTTCAGAAGACTAGGTAAGAAGAGTGACAGCTGAGAAGAACGTGTTATAGTCCTTTTCTCCTCATGTAAATCTAAGCAACACTGCTTGTGATCATTTATTTAGGTTGTGTCATTATAGGATCCAAGTTAAATGCAGAACTTTCGATGAAACTGAGTGGCTCATACACTTCCCAGGATTCTGGTCTTTCTAATCTTCCTGTTGCCATCTGGGCACTATGAATAAACAAATGCACAAGCTAAGTCAGGTGGATCTTATGCCATTTCTAGCAACTAAACTCCTCTGAAGTGAAACACGATGAAGTATAATATTTCTTTTTCATTCATTCAATTTCATTGAATTCATGGACAACAGTCTGAGTTCTTACAATAGCAAAATCCTCTTTGCAGTTGTTCAGTTGTCCAGCACTTTACACTGTCAGCAATTTCTTGGATTTCAAGTTACTCTTCCCTCAGGCTTTGGACTGAATAAGAGCTTGCCTGAGAAAAAAATCTGAATATGGTCTTTGTTGATTAAATGAGGTCAGTATTGCTGCAAGTCATGAAGTGACCAGTTCTCACTGGGCTGACTTCTTTAAAATCTACACAGCCATTTCCTCACAACATACTTATATACACATATATAGAGAGATATAAATAAGCACTTGTCACACTCTTGCTCTAAGCAAGGAGTAGATCCAAAGCAAGAGTTTTTGATGTTTAGAACACTTCTGGGTTTCATATCAATATCTTCCTGGGCCCTGAGAAAAGCTTTTATGGAACTAGTTATCCTAGTTCTTTTCCCCCTTGAAAACAGCACCTTATATTCTGGTAAAGACCAGGGGCATGTTATATAAGGGAGGCAGGTTGTACAAATTTTGGACTGATACAGTCATTCTGCTTTTACTTAAACTCATCACTATCTTCTATGTCTTTCTGTCTTGCTTTTCTTCCAATTTGGTTGATGGTCTAGAAGATTTCCTCAAGACTACATATTGATAAAATTCTTGTGAGTAACTTACAGTGAAGATATTACATGGGGTTTTGTGTGTAGTTAAAAAAAAATCACACCAAAAAACAACCACCCACAAAGGTTTCCAATGTACCATTAATTCCATTTATTATAACTATAAAAGGTATTGAGTAGGAGTAATATTAGGTCTATGTTTTTCAATACATGTGGGGTTTTTTTTGCTACTGCAGTAATGCTTCAGCAAAACTATTTTGTTCTCCTTTGTGTTGCATACTTCCTGCACACTCATTCTTCTGCTAATAAAAGGGGGAAGTTATGATGCTGAAAGCAAAACTTTCAACTCCTGGTCTTTCATACTGAAAAGGCTGTATGATTTAGTTGCTGTCTTCATTAATGTCTCTGCAAAAAGATTCAAAATGTGCAAGTTTCCAGCAAAGGGCAAAAGAAGAACTATCCATAAATCATTAAAGTCTTGAGGACCTTTAAATTATTTATTTTTAATTATTATAGTTAATAATAATTTAATGTATCCTAGAATAAGTGAATTGATTATTATTGATTTTTGTGATGACTTCAGAACAGAGAACTCTCACCCTGGCTTAATAAATTGACTGATAGACTGACTGCATTGTTAAACATTAGCCTGGAAGTAAAAGATAAGAAAGCACATACTTTGTACTCTGATCAAGCAAGTTGTCAATCAAAGCTGCAGAAATATAGCTAAGGAGTTTAAGAACTGAAGGAGCATAAGTTCGAGGCCCAGAAGGGGAAACATAAGACCAGACAATATGCCAATTAATGGAATTAAAGCAAAAAGATTCAAAAGGGATTTCCCTCAGGAGACAGCATGAAAGAAAAGACAACAATTGATTCAATAACGACAAAAGCACAAATGAGCTAACTATGAAAAGGATCAGAATATTTACAGATGATGGTGTCTGAAGAATTAAGGAACACTAGTTTGCAATTACTGTGAATTTATTATGCCCCAGTAGCGTGTTCTAATTTGATCTTGTCTAGCCTCTGAACAAATATGTTCATCCTTAAATTCCAGAGCAAAAGAAATAATCCCTTTCTGGTTGCAGTCAGACTATGAAACCGATTAAGATCAGCAAAAATTCAAATACTATTACAAACAAAGAAAATTTCACTGAAGTTTCCTGTCCATCATCTGTATCAACATTTGCAGGCTTCACAGCAATTTAAAATTTATTTTAGCAATGCTGTGTTCATGAGGTCCAACAGCAATACAGGTCCTCACACGCACCTTCCCACACAATGCAAGGATAAGATGAAGGATAAGATGAAGAGAAGGGCACAGAAATTTGTCTTTCACATGTGAATGTGTGAATGAAGATAGGAGCTGTTCCTTGTGCTGGGTTTATTGGTGATGAAACCAGGTCCTCTCCCAGGAATGAGGTCTCAGCAACCAGCAAGAGATGCCTTTCAGAGTTTCACAAACTCTTCAAGGGGCATCCTTGGTTTTAATACTTGTATGAGACTCACAAATCATGTTTTACCCTACAAATTTTGAAGATATTTCAAACTAGCAAATGGAAGAGAATAATGATTGAGATTCGAAGGGTTACAAATCATCAACTTTACAGAGTTGATGTTCTGAACTTCTGTATGTTCAGAAGTCTGCATGAGCCAGCATCCCTCCTGAGGTGAAAACTATTGCTGAAGTATTCTGAATATCCCATAAATACAACCAGCCAGAGAATAGCCACATCCCTCAATGAAGCACAGAGCTCTGACCTAAAAAAAGGATGGCCCTCAGTGGCTTTTCCAAGGCAGAGGACCATATTGCTCCCTTCTCTCCTTTTGAAGCAGAAAAATTTAATTTTTTTTTTTTTTTTTGCATCTGGCTTCCCACCTTATCCTATGTCATTCTGGTTCAGATCAAATCAGAAGTGTCAATTACTCATCAGCACACCACTAATTGCTCATCTACTTGTCTTTACCACTGTTGCTCACCTCACATAAGAGACAAGCATCAATGATCTGGATTTCCAGCTCCAGTGGAGCTTCAGCATTCCGTTTTGGAAGTCAGAACTGGGGAATTCTATAGAACAGAGGTTGCTTTCTGCTTTCTTCTGCCTCACCTCAGCTACCCACAAGGAACAGGGGACCAGCATCAGGGGGTTTCCAGGCCTGTATTTTTTGTGTTTAGTTTTCTGTGTTTAGTGAGCTTCTGTTGTCCTTCTGTTTCCAGGTTAGCAATACAGAACTTCCCCCTTTTCTTGCTGGAATGCAGTTTTTGTATCGAATATTTGAAGAAAAAGCAATAAAAAGTAAGCTTCCTGAGATAATTCTGCTCCTCCAGAGTTAGCAAATTCAAATATGCTGGCATAGCAAATCCAGAAAAGTTTGTAAATCTGAGAGGATGAAAGTCAAATGTTGTTGGGGTCAGTGGGTCAGTTTGCTACCATGACATTTCCAGGACCAGAGGAGAATTTCTACAGCAGTAATTGAGCCATGCCTATCAGTACAGGCACAAGCAAAGAGGAAATCGCACATGTCTTAGGAAATTCTGCACAGTCACAGGCAGGTAGCCTGACCTCACACTATGTATTTCTCTGTTCTAACAACTGAACTTCCACCAAAAAAGAGATACAAAGACATTACTCTGTTTTCTGAACTAATAATTTGGCAAATTGATTCCAATAAATCAAATCCCTACTGAATGACATGCAGAGTGGTGTGGTTGTATGGTAGAGGAAGGGAACAGGAAATATTGGCTCTCTTGAAGCTAAAAAGAGTGAACTGATACTTTTAAATTTGTTTAAACAAAAATTGCTCCCTAGATGGAACACTGTGTGCTGTGTTTTGCCTGGAGCAAATGTTTATGGCTGAGTTATAAAAAAGAAGTTTGTGGCATGGCATAGTGCTGCACATGCACACACAAACACACAGGCACAAGTCAATTCCTGTCCAATTGCTTTACATCAGGTTAAATCTCTGCTGTCTCAGCTGTTAATGGGTATCTTGGGAAGCATCAGGTTTGAAAAGGTCCCTCATCTAACACTTGTCTATCTTTTGTCAGCTTGTTAGGATGATGTGTGGTATGCTTTTTTATGCCTTCTAGGGCACCCATCAGTGCTTCAGGTAACAGCACAGGGAACCAATATTAGAGTAGTCATGTCCAGAGGAGATATTTTGATAGCAACTCAAAAAGCAGAGACAGCGCTTTGTTTTCTCAGAAGATTCAAACAACTGCTGCCTTATCTTAGCTGCGTGTCTTTATAGGCAATGCTAAAAACTCCTATTTCACCAGTGTCATTCTGAACAAACAGGAACAACATAATGACCATCAAGAAGAATTCACCTGATTTATTTTTCCATCTTTCATCGCCTGAGGAGAAAGTGAAGACTTAGTGCTTTTGCAATATTTTTCGTAACGTATACTGTACAGCAAATGGTCATTACATGGAAGAGTGCTAACTTGTGGTTCTGCAAATTGCAAATGTTGCAGAAGAGTGGTTCATTAGTTGTCTTGGTCAGTGTTGCAAAGCTAATTTTCTTTTTATATCGAGGGAAGTGCTTGCTGCTTTGACACAGCATAAGCTGTTTTGCCTGCACTGTATAATAATGAGTTTGGTCACTAAGGTATAATCTTAATAAGCAAAACAAGCAGAATAATAATTCAGGGTTTGCACTGACTGGTCTCCACACAGATTTTCAACTGCCTCTGGGGCTGTTATTTATACAGAAATCTATATTGTGAAGGTATCTAATGTGGAGATCAAGTCTTGCTTTAAAATAGTCTCCCAAAAGCCATGAAATTCAGGCTGTCCTAAGGGTTGCCCTCTTCCAATAGCCTGCTTCCATCCTGTGCAAAATCACCCATGGCAGCTGCTTGCCATAAAATGAGTGAGAGCCTTGCAGTGGGGAAAGGCTTCTCAAAGACTTTTGAGGTTGTGATATAGGCTGAATTTTAAGTGTCTCTGTCTGACAGATCCATTACCACTGAGTACTCTGGAGGCCAACCAAAATTCTCAAGTTGGAGCACTAAGAGGTATTTATTTCCCTATAACTTTATCCTAGGCTCATGCATACACATTCTGTTTATAAGAACAATCAGCAAGACATGCATATGACATGCACCTGTCCTTCTCCTCCTATCAAGCCTTTATTTTTTTCCCTCTTTCCTTTTAACAAAATAATAACAGCATTAATTACTGTTAAGAAGGGCAATGCATGCAGCACCAGACAAGACAACCTAGGGAAAATCCCTGGTGAAAATTCATGTGGTCAGAGAGAGATGAGAAAGCGTGAAAGCACATATCCTTCACTCCATATTCATTAGACCAATGTCTAGGACATAAGTTCCAAGCCACAAAAATTTTGTAAATGTGATTTTTTTTCTGAAAGAAAGGAAATTTCGAAGTATTTCACAAGGAAAAGGAACTTCATTGAGATGATTGAGTGTATGAGTAATGTGAGATTTAAAATAAAAATTTCTCCTTTCTACTTGTGTGGGGGTACTCATGAAATCTCCCACCTCCTTGAACAGGATAAGTAGTTGTGGATGCCCTGTCCCTGGAAGTGTTCAAGGACACCTTGGAGGACGCTTTGAGGAACCTCATGTAGTAGAAGTTGTCCCTGTCCCTGGCAGGCAATTGGAGCTAGATGATCTTTAGGATTCCTTCCAAATAAAACCATTCTATGATTCTTTGAAATTTCCTCACTACTACTTTATAGAACTAGGCTCAGGTAGCCATACTTTTCCTGCTGTTCAACAAAGGCAGAGATCAATATTCTCCAAAAAGCATTGGCTGCAGCCAGAGAAATCTAGCAAATGGGTTCTCTAGCACAAGTGGTAGCCAGGAAAACATGTCTCTTGGCAACATTTCTCTTCAATAGCAGCAACAAACCTTAAGTAAGCGAGTAATTCTTTTCTCCATTCTCAGCAGACATCAGTCAAATGGCTTACTGTTTTTGCTGAGGTCATAAAGGGGTGGTCTTTTCATACTAAACAGTTTTTTCGTTTGGTTTTTCTAGGTCACTGAATAGAGTGACTCCCCTAACTGAAGGTCTGAGCCTTCAGATCAGTACCTGCTAACAAACTCGATTCTCTATTACTTTTTGATTTATGTTTGAATGTGTTTTGATTTATGTTAGAACAAGTCACAATTAAGGCTAAAACCTTCAGTATGGTAAAAAGCAAACCAAGTCCAATATACGAGGCATTCTGCAAGCATTGTCCCAATTGCAAATTAGTTCTGGTTCATAAAGGGCTTTCTGGAATAACAGCTGAATTACAAATCTTTGTCAGTAGGATAGTGATCAGCACCTGCTCATAGGCAGTAGCAGTTGCCAGTGGAGGCTTTCTGTTCTACAAATAATAATGCATACTCATAAATGCACATTCTCCTCTCCCTGTTGTCAAAGGCACTGAGAAATAGCGAAGCAGTGAATTTTCATCAGTCACTTTCGCTTTGATGTCTGTTGCCAAATGCCTGCCAATCAGTTCTGGGGCAAGGGCAAGAAAGGAAAACCATCCGACAGATGGGGGAGCAGATGGGGGAGAGTGGGAGAAGAGCCACCCACCCCATCAAACTACAGGCACGGCAGGATTGCTGCTTTCTGGAGTCAGGGTGTTTTGTTGTTCTTTTTAGGCTTGTTTTTTTAACATATATGGGCCCCATCACCTCCACCACAGTATCATCCATTTTTTTCAAGCTGGGTTTCCCAGGGTGTTCTTCAACGCATGATAAACAAAGTCATTGTTTTCATATTTTATTACAGGTAACCAGAAAGAAAGAGGGTTTTATTTGAGTCAGGACTTGAGAAAGATTTCTTTGCCCTCATTCCCATGGACTCATTTACCTAGCCACAATAAAACTGTCTCTCCTCTGTCAGATTTACCCTCTCAAAAACCTTTCTCTAATTAGAGATTTCTTAAAGTGGACACTGAGAGATAGCTGGGAAACCAAAAGACAAAATAGTGGACAAATTTAACTCATGAAGTCCTTAAAATTCTATCCATCAAGTTTGTTTTTGTGTGTAAACAGCCCATGAGAAGACTGCAGCTTCCTTCCCTGCTTTCTTCCCAGAAACTGTTCATGAAGCTTGTTTACGCCTCGTGATCAGAAGTAGCAGTCTTGCCCCCTAGGTTTTTTCTTCTTTGAATAGCTGAGCTTGTCATATAACTCAGTCTTTCTAGCGTAAATAGCATTTCTTGTGATTTTTTTTTCTATTCACTTTCAAGGTGTATTTCTGTGTAACAGCTTTAAAGTGTTTTCTCAGCACTTGCGGTTAATAGAATTTGTTCACAGCAATCTGTCAAAATCAAATCAAACATGGAAAAGAGTGTCAACACAGCAATGTTTTATAAATGTACATCTATATGCAGCAAGGTTTGGGGAGAGAATTACTTTGCGGATGGTTGGAGGTGTGGAGTGAGAATTGTCCATCTGCATTTCCAATGTCTCTTCAGCTCTAGTATATTTTGTAAACAGGCTTATAAAACATAGAATATATTCCAGAAAGAACCTCAAAAGCTCTTCATCTCCAGCTCTTCATTTCAAAGACAAAACAACTGCAGAGTTATTCATCAGTCCTGTTCTTCTGATAGTCCTAGAGATTCTGCAACCAACAATCTACTTCAATCTTCATATTCATTTAGACCTTTACTTCCCTAATTAAAATGTATTTCCCACTGTCTAAACTAAATTTCTTCAATTAAATTGCTGCAAATTAAACTTACTACCTCTTATCCCAACCTGCAGTGAACTTGGACAAAGGTTGTTACCATTCTCTTTGGTTACACATCCTTCTTTTTCTCTTCTGTAGATTAACCAAATACAAATCTTTTAAAAATACATCACGTTTGTTAGTCTTCTGTTCTCTTATCAAGCATCTTTACTATCTTTCATAATTGTGGTATTCAGATTGGATATAGTGCTCTAGTTGAAGCCTTGACAAAAAAACTGCTATAGTTTGTTTAAAAGCAATCACATCTCAAACCTAAACCATTCTCATCTAATGGGATTTATTTCCATAATTAGTAGAGAGCTGTTGAAACATTGTGAAACCATTTGAAACCCTGAAGAAAGCAAATATTCTGAGCAAGTTTAATATCATATTTTCCACGTGAAGTAATCATAATACTTTAAAAACAGTCAGGATCAGATACGCCATCATACATTTATTAACACATGGTGGTTGAGAAAGACTATTTCACTACATTTTCTCAAAGAGCTCCTTCAAATAGCTCATCAAGAGAACACAGAATCACAGAATCAATGAAGTTGGAAAAGACTTCTGAGATCATCAACTCCAACCTGACAGTTTTGGTCTGTCAGACATCTCGTGTAAGTGAATTTAGTTCTAAGTAAAAAAAGAGATCCCAGGTTACCTCACTACCCGTTCTGTACTTTAAGTCAGTAAATAAAAGTTTCTATCTTTGAATTGTATCTGGCTATATGTCAGTGCTACTCCAGAAATTGGTGATTTGAGCAGATCTTAAGAGGCTGTGCTTAAAAACCCAATATTTCTTGAAGTTAGGCCAATTCTGAAAGTAATATATATAGAAAAAAAAAACTTCTAAAATTGCAACACAGAAGTAAATTGCAGCAAAGGCAAAATGTCATATTTTCATAACAAAAAGTTTCAATATTTTGCTTTCGAAACAATTCTTCTGTCACAGTATAATGTTAAAACTATATGAAATATTTCACATACAAAAATAAAATTCTGTAACATCTCTTTAGTGGTGAACTGTCATTATTTTTCTTCAAAGCAGCTGCAAAAATAAGGCTTATTTCTGAGATCCTTAATGGCATGAGAAAGTCCTCCCCACAGCTCTACTGAACTCTTATGGAAAGAATACAGCTCAAAACAGCCTACCTGCACAATGAAATTTCTAGCCAGTAAGGTAATGTAGTATTTTTTTTGTGTGTATCAGCTGCATCCTTATAAAGGTGATGTATGTATATAGTGATGGCAGGAGTAAATACAATTTTCTGGTATATGTCCATTACTTCTATTCAACTTGTATAGAATCAGAATTACTAGAGAGCTGGCTTATGGTTTGAAACATCTATAACTTGCAAGGACCATTTTAGAGCACCAGTTGCAGAAGCAGACAGAAATAAGTCATTAGGCCAAAGCAGACAGGAAGAACCATCTTAATCTGATGGTCAAAGACACCAAAGCAAATACCTTCTTGAACTACACTGTTCACTGCTCCAGTCTGCAATCTGTCATTTCAGTTTATATTTAAGCCTATCTATTTAACTGTATATTTTGGCTAAGATGTAGTTTTGGGAGCAACTGAGCAGTTGGCAGCAGTTCTGTTCTTCCAGACTCTGCCCTCCAGTGGTATCCTTCATCAGAAAGGTGACACAGACAACCTGGGAGGTACAGAGTGTAGCAAAATTTGTCAAGGGTTATCTGTCAGAGCCCATTAGAAACATGCTTTAATGCCTCACCAAGCAACATTTAAAATTATCACTGAGCATGAATTTCTATAGCATCTCTCCCTTTGTAGCCTTCTGTTGTTACTTACTTTTGCTTATATTAAAAAGAGCTCAGGAAAAACCCAAGCTTTCATACAGTATTTATATTTTTTCTGCCCTCACCCCAAGGCTGGAACATAAGATGAAAGACCAAAACCAAAAAAACAACTGTTCTTGAATGTCTGAAGATCTAAGTTGATCATACAGCTTTCAACTTGTTTTCTTTTCCATATTGGTTCATCTCTGTCTTGTTACACTGTGTAACAAAAAAAAAAAAAAAAAACAACCAAAAAAAGTGTGCATGCAGGTTTATAAGTAATTTTATAAAATTTTACAGAATTGAAATGTTAATGTTTGCTGAAAAATCAGCAATCTGAAATGGCCATTTTCTTTCCCCCTCTCTGTTCTTCCTTCCCAATTGTTACATGGTTTTTGAAATAACAATAACTTGATTTCCTGCATTATTGCTGCTCCATTAATACTGATGTTGATGCTGTTCTACATTTATCACCTTCTTATCACATTTCTCATTTAATAGTTCACATCATAAGACTTCATACAAAGGCACAAAGACAAATAACTATTGCTAATTTAGTGCTCTCCTGAGTAAGGTTTATGATGGCATTTTTACATGACCTTTACTGTTAAACAAAAGTCATTGTAGGACAATCTTATTTACAACAGCCATAAATTCAGATACCAAAACTATTAAATTTTTTGCATAAATACTGACATAATTACAAATAAATCCATTTGGAGATGGAAAAAAGAACCTCTTGGGGTTTTTTTACAACACGGTATTATAATACACAGTATTAGAGTACACAGTGCCACAGGATTGGAGCTGTAGCTCCAGGCTGGTTATGAGTACCTTGGGGGTTCTGTGCTGGAACCTCTCCTGATCAATATCTTTATCATTGACCAGGAGGGGGAAACCAAGTGCACCCTTAACAAGTTTGCAGATGACACCAAACTGGGGTAGGGGGCCAGTCAAGGGGCAGAGTTGACTTTCAGAGAGACCTAGGAAGTTTGGAGGAATGGACCAACAGGGATCTCAGGAAATTCAACAAGGGCGAGTGCAAGGTCCTGCACCTAGCACAGACTAATCCCCTGCAACAATAGGGACTGGTGACCAGCCAGCTGGGGAGCAAGTCTGGTGGACAGGCCATGGGGATGTTGGCAGATACCAAACAGGGCTAAACAGGAGGTTTAAGGTAGGAGAGGCTTAAGGTTGTCCTAACACAATTTGACCTTGGTTATGTGGATTTCACATGCTGTGAGAGAAAAAGACCAGCCCAAGAGAGTTAATGCAAAATTGTCAGACTAACAGCTGAAACTGTCACTTTCAAACATGACTCATGGCCCAACATTTTTAATTCCAAGACGATTAGGAGATAAAGCTGACTCATCCATCAAAAGTGCGGCTTTTCAGGAGGAGCTATGTATTATCTTGACATGAATTTGAGAGTGCATTTTCAAATTCAATGTATTTACAAATAACAGAAAATACAGTGAACAGTGAAGTATAAAATTTGCTGATTCTAAGAGGTTGATCAGTGTAATAGGCAGACAAGGTATTGGGGGGAGTGTCCACATTAGCATTTTAGGTTTTATTGGGAATGTGCTTTCCAAGCAAATGTTTTGATTCTCAATGACTGCACTTTATTTCCCATTGCCAAAAATCTTAGAGTGCACAATCTACATTGCAGTCTGGGGGAAACTAAGCTGGATGATATATGCTGAATACAAAATACTTTTCAATCCATGAGCTCAGGCTAGATCCAAGTAACCTCCCCCAGCAATACATAAAATGTATACACTGAGAATATTAGATTCCCAGCATCAGCTGGTTCCCTCTAAGATTGGGTCACTTTAAAATCTTGTTTTACTGAGCTGTAGCACTTGCTAACGTACAGGACAACAATATGGAGCTGAAATTTATTTTATGTAACCATATAGCAAGGCACTGGGAGAAGGACGCACTCCAGTAGAATGTGTAAAGCAAGATTTAGGAACAGTTAAGATGCATGAAAAAAAAGAGCTAAATGGTTCTCGTACCTAAAAATGGGTAATCAACGGCAAAGAATGACTGAGCAGCCTAGGAAAACAGATAAAATAAACACACAGCATCCTGAAACAGATGGTGTTGACTCTTCACTGACTTTTCATGTATTCTTGTACTGTCAGCCAACAGTGGCAGTTGTCAGTCAGGTTTGAAATAAAAGTGGTTCTTTACCCATCCACAGTGCACTGGCAAATATCATGTGGGTACAAATTTTTTTTTCTTCTCTTAGTATCTGCTTGTGCTCAATGCTGAGACCAGACTAGTTCCACCCACAAACTGACTTACCTTACAGACAAGGTAAGAAAGACTAGTGAATCCAGAGGGAAGCATGGACCTCAGAATGTTGTATTTTAACCACCAATTGCAAAATCTTTTTTTCCACTATCAAAACCTCTTCCTCTTAGAAAGGTCAATAACAAAGTAAAACTGCAGAAAGAACATCAATGGCATATGCCGTATTTGTCATCTTGAACATACCATGTGTTATTTAATGCTTTTTTAACTGTGTACTCTTGGTTGATTGCTTTGAGTCAAAAAAGGAAAAGGTAAATTTAAGGCAATGAAATTTCTAGAGCAATGTTTTCCAACCTGTATTTTAAGTCCAGAAAAGCCTTCTGTTAGTAGAGGCTTAAATCACTTTACAAGAATATCCTCACCTTCACTGGAATGCTTTAGGGTACCTTGCTTGGAGAATTACTCTCTCCAAGGTTGAAAGGCAGACCTGTTTCTTTTCATTTCAAGTCCTTGAGTGTAATTGTTGAGTAATAACCAGCATCAAGAATAGCTGTCTGTCCATCAGACTGAACTTGGAGCTGGAGGTGGCCAGGGAACAAGAGAAATTTGTGTAGCTTAAAGCAAGACAGAATAATGTTTAAAGACACTTGTCCCTGAGCAAAGCAGAGTCCCTTCCTGAGTGCTGTTCCAGCCATGCTGGTGGGATTTGACTGCAAGCTGGGGGTGTCAGAGAAGTAAAGATAAAAGAATTAGTATAATTGGAAGATGCCTCTTGCAACAAGCCAAGATTTGAGCTCTTTACTCACCATTCATTTTGTGCTGGCTGAGAGCACTCATTCTCTTCTTGTTTCTGTACTATATTGTTCTTTCTACTCTTCCTGTAATTTTGAATATATGCTTCCTGGTCTCAGAATTAAGATACCATTTGAGGCATGGCAGGTCTTAATAGAGGAATACCTTGAACTAGTGTTTTAGCATACATTATTCTCTTGGTTCAAGCCATTCTTGACAGTAGGTAATCAAACTTAACAGTTACCTCAGGGAGGAATTTGACCCATTTAGTCAAGCAAGATCTTGTGGTCCATCAGACACAGCCCTATAAGCCCAAAAGATAAAAATCTGTCTTTATTTTTTCTTCCCTTTTTAAGTGTCATAATATAGGTAGCTGTCATTTCCCAGCTGCCTATTCAGATAATTTATACTACTTGTATTGATGACTTATGCACTGTGTTCCTTTTGTGTGAGGATTTGACCTGAAATGCTTATTGTGTACTCAGAATTTTAAGAACTTCAGTGCTATAGATTAAGCAATTGCAAGGGAGCACAGAGAGTCCAGCATTTAATTTCCTCTTAGCTGAGTGCCATGACTTGTGCTGCATTTTCTCAGCAGCTTGAACAGCCTTGATACCTATGACATGGCCCCTGTCAGATGGGTTCAAAAGGGTCATGAGTGGAGAAGGTGGGACTCTGGTAGCTTCTGAATCAGAGTCATGGCAGCGTGAACTCCTCTGCAATGACCACAAGTGTATGGACAACGTGAAGGATGTGATTCTAGACTGACAACTTTATAATTGCAAAAAGATGCTTATATGTACCTGATAAAATGAAAGATAAAATCAATAGTCTGAGATTGTTGTCAGTCTTTATCAGGCTCTAAGCAATATTTTTTAAATCCCACTACTGCCTTTTTTTCTGAAGTGATTATGAATTCTGTGCTTATATTGTTGGTTATAGACATGGTTCTTGTTAATATTTTTCACAAAAGTTTGTGGCATACCAAACTCAGAAAAAAATTGCCATGTTATAAAATGAAGGACTGTTTGCAGACATCAAAAAGCAAATTTAGCAGCTCGAGTGTAAGGAGTACTTGCATGGAGCTGTGTGATGTTTAGAGAAGTACTGAGATGGCAGCTGCTTTATACTGACTTTTTCAACAGCAAGTGACTATCCAATTACCACTGCAGAGAATTCACTGAAGAGTTTTACTCAGTCCTGCAATGATAAATTTCAGTGATGTCTTGCACTTGTGTAAAAGCTAAAGGCTGAACTATGTGAAGGTAATTTGTAACAGGAGGTGACCCGGCATCTGACTGATGGCCCCCTTTCCTCCTCACATCTGCTTTGTAAATCCTAATGGTCAAAAAAACAGTTAACTGCTAGATATGACTTGAAACTATACCATGTCCCTGCACTAAGGACATTGGAGTCACCTGCTTTCTCATTGCTCAGAGAAATCTGCAGAGAAATAGGTACAAAACTGAAGTTGCAAGGGGACCTGAGCTCACTGCCATGGCAGAGCAAGCTCACGGGGTCCTGTGAGATGGGTCAACCCTAGCCAGGGTCTGCCTTTAGGCATCTGAGGATGCCTCCCTGCTGCCTTGCACAGGCTGACAGCTGGAGCCAGTCACCTGGGATGCTCTCAGGGCCTTGACAATAATAGTGTTCTCATAACAGCATAGTTTGTCTGGGGAGCTATTTTGCTCCTAATGACCCAAACTTGGATATTGCAGTAGCACAAAGGGATCAGCCGCACAAAAACTCTCCCCATGCAGTGGTGCATAAAAACACAAAGATTGTCTGAGCTAATGGCCTAACAATAAAGCTCACGTTGCTCAGTCTTCTGCTGAAAGCTGGTGCAGAAGAAAAACAACATACTGTGTAAAAACAGTCTTTTTGTTAAGGTCAGTAATGACTCCAAACTGGTATCTGCTATGTACTTTTCCAAATTTATGACAAGAATGTGTGGTTCCATTATGAGAAATGAATATTGATGTCTGTAGTATATAGAGACAAATTGAGCTCTAATGATTTCCTAATAAAGTAATTTGTTCATGGATCACAAGGGGATACGAGCAAGAAATTTTTAATGGTAAGGCCAAAGTAATTATTTTTCAGCATCTAATTACACCTATACAACTGATCTGGGCTACATTTGCTGAACTAAATGATGATATAGAATGTCCCACTGAGGTTCACATTCATCATTAAAAGCCAGTTCCTGGCCTTTGACAAGAGGGCAGAGCAGCTCCTGAGAGGTAATTTAATATAATTAGGGGGATATTATGTTTACTATGTGCACACTGTGCTTGCTTTAGATTAGACCTGACAACTGGAGAAGTAGAAGGACATTTTTTCCAAAATTAGCCTTGTCATCTCAGATCAAACTTTGTAGTTTTTTTTCTTTTTCCACCTCTAAATTGTAGCTAATGAGAAGGAAGAAGCTTGTCACAGAAGTCACAATAAGAGTATGTGCTTGATGGTGCTGGAGATACAGAGACACTTGTGCAGGGACACAAGTATAGAGACATGCAGGAAAGGGCCAGCCCTGCTTTGCTGGGTGCTGAATACAGGATATTGTCATTTGTAAACAAGTGCATTGATATTTTTAGTGCATAATGCATGTTTCACTGGAAACTTAGAGAGTTTAAAATTTTTGCAGTGTTTTCAGTGAACAGCATATTGACCAAAACACTATTTTTTTCTGTAAGTTTGTTTATGCAAACAAATCCAAACTATGCTTCATGTCATGAACAGCTTTTTAAGACTTTCTGTTGATTGCTCTCAGCATGCTCCCAGTGAGCTCTTTTTGGTTTTTGTTGTTGTTGAGGTTTTTTCGTTTGTTTTGGTTTTGTTTGTTCTTGGTGGTTTTGTTTTGGTTTTGGCTTTGGTGTTTTCTTTGTTGTTGGGGTGGTTGGGTTTTTTTGTGGGTTTTTGTTTTGTTTTGTTGTTTGTTTTGTTTTGCTTTTGTTTTTACCATGAAGAAGTTCCTACACCTTCCAAAGAGATGGGGAAGCTGTGTATATGAGAGAGTAAGTACAGTTTGATCAATACTGAGTTTATCCACTTTTCGTCCTCTGTAACACCAGACTAACAAACTCAGACTCTTTTCAGCAATGGGCTGTGAAGAAGCCAGCAGATCTGAAGCAGAGTGGGACAGAACAAAATTTTGGAGCAGAACTTTTCAAGGCAATATGAACATCAAAAAGAAAGTAAATTCAGGATAGTTTAATGGCATCTAGGAAAGAGGTTTCTAGTAATAATTATGTAGTTTTTTCACATCTTGAACACAGGAAAGTTTCTGAAAGCCAAGGCACCAAGGCTCCCACAGGCCAACTAAGAATACTAAGAGAGAGATTTAAAAACATTGTGTTTGGTGGAAATTCATTTAAATGAAAGAACTTCTTATTTCAGCAAACCATTCACTTGTATTTCTTCCCTCCACTCTTTAGGGAAATATCTCCCACAAGGCTCCCTGCTCCTTTTCTCTGAGTCAAGCTCCTCTGCACAGGAAACAGACCTGGACTCCTGCCATAAAAGGGAGTAAAAGGCTGGTACTTTAGAGATTAAGTCCTGGTTGTGAAGGACTTCAATTTTTCCCTCCACTGCTTCTCTTCTGCTGAACCCCATTGCACTTGCTGGCCAGGAGGAGGGCTGTTTTTCTTTCAACCAAGTCCTTCAGTGAGCAGATAATCCAGTTGTTTTGTCACTTGTGATTTTTTCCTTCCACAGACTTTGCTGGAAGTTGATCCCCCATCACACCTGGATGCAGACACAGAGCACAAACTCTCCTAGCACCATGCACAAACAGTGCTCCCTCTCAGTGCCTCACACCCATCTCTGTCTTCCCCTCTTCTCACACCCACCAATTCATCCCTTCATTCCATGTGGCACAATATATTCCCAGATATCTCCCCAAATAGCTCCTGTGCTGCTGTTTCTGCGTGATGAAATTCAGCTCCAGCCTCAAGTCAGCCTTGTTTTCTGCAATTATCTCTGTGAAGCTTATTTGAAAAGGTGTGTTCAGCACCTATCAAAAAATAATTTATAATTTACCTAGGTTTTCAAACCACTTCTTTCTGTTACTCAGTTTGGCATAATAACTATGCTCTATCTACAGCAAAGGACAACATGAGCTAGATATTAAAAGGAAAGGTTTATTTTGCTCTGTATAACTGGTTCTGCAGTGCTGCGTAGGGCAATGTCACTCTGTGACACATTTTATCCCTGTAATGCTATTAAGAACAGTATCAAAACACCTTATTTGCTTTGCCAGTAGCAGTCACATAAATTAAAGATGCCCAGAAGCAGCTTACATTATTTCTAGCAGCTTTGAAAAATGATCTAATTTTGATTGCAAGGAGTGTTACAATCTCCTCTGTGATATAACTCTTCATTTGATTTTTTTCCTTCATTCTCCAGTTTCAAATTTTGCTCATGACAAAAACTAACAATTGGTTTCTATTACCACCTATATCCTCTCCAGAAACCCAGAGTGTGGAAAACTAAAAGAATTTCTGCTTTGTTTTCCTGTATTTTCAATGAAATTCTGGATCTGTTAATTTAGAGGGGATTATGGAATTTACTTCCCCTAATGTTAATCTCTCTCCATCCAGGGGAACCTCTTCTGTTTTCAATGACAAAAATTCCATTTCTTGTTTGAAAACTGTTACTAGGTAACAGTTTTAGGTTTAGTTTAGGTATTAGCCACGCAATGAGTTTGCTGTGAGTTTTTGAGAAAGGTGACCACCTTAGCAAGTGAGCTAAATGAAATAAGTCTTTTTGCCCTCATGTTAAACTGTGTGGTTAGGTCTTCTTTTCAATTACTCTTCCATAAGTAGCAGGAAGAAACTCGCCTGTGTCCCCAAATCCTCTGGTTGGCCAGGTATAAATCTGACATCTCTCCGATAAGAAATTTTTATAAATATATGAGGCAGCTCAAAATTAAAATAAACAAACAAACCAAGAATCTACAAAGAGTAATATATTTCAGCCTTCATTGAAGTGTTGTGTCAGAGCCTGGAATATATTTCTTTGTAGGAAGATCTGCATGATTTAGTGGCACATCTGTTATCAGATGTCTTAAAATTCTGATTTATTTTCTCCGTAAATTAAGAATTTCCTATTTTAACTTTGAAAATGTTTTCACATCCTATTTTTTATCTCAGTACACTATAAACTCCCAATGCAAATTTTGTTCAGTCTTTCATCCAGGACACATCTAAGCAATTGCTCCTGCCTTGCCCTGCTCTCAGAACGGATGGTATTCAGGATGGCTTTTTTTCCTTCATGAGATGGATTTAGTACTAGACTGGAAGATGACTGTTCTATGTGATGGCAACTTGCAAAGGGTTGAAATTAGTCTGTATTTCATGCCAGTCACTAGAACTGGGTAGCCTGTGCTATGTGGGTAACATAAATACAAGGCTGCCGTCAAAGCAGGAGCCTGTAGCCAGTCAATTAGTTCAACAGACAAAAGCTCTGGACCGAATCTCCTTTTACTCCTCATCTTTTCACAACATCATTCTTCCCCTCATTTCACAGGGCAGTGGCCACTGCTTTCTCGCCACAGCTGCAGACTAGCAGGGCTGACACACATTGTGTGCAAAAAATCCACTGTTGTCTTTCTCTTGAGCCCTTTTCCCTGGCATTGGCGCACCTCTGGAGGAAGTGTACATTGGTGGCTCCCAGATGTATCTTTAAAGCACACAAACCAAAAGGCTCAGGCACAGTGCTCAGAGAACAAACAATGCAAATCAATGTGTCATGATTTATAGCAGTTAGGGAATTTGGCTCAGGAAGGCAAGCAGTCTTACGGCATTGTAAAGGTGAAAATGCAGACAGTGAAGCCCACCATGTTTATTATGTACAATTCTGGGATGCAAGCACTGCTCCCCTCAGAGGGAAGCGTCCTGCCTAGGCAGGTGCAAGTGCTGTCTGGAATTCATCAGTACCTGAGTGCTTACAGCCCCCTGCTATGCTGCTGTAAATCAAAGGGATGCACACTAATGTAGAAGAACATTGCATACGTCAATTCATTAGTCAATGGAGTGGGAAAGATTGGCGTATCAGTCATGAAGATATATGAAGTCTGCCTCTTAGCTGGTAGGCAGTCTGTGATGGAACCTTTGTGGCCTGATGACTGTGTTTAATATGTGCAATCCATACCCCAATAAATCTGTGGCTAGCAAGAGAGCACAGACACTTTGTTAGGTTTATGGAACAAAACACACCAAGTATTGTGGGCAGCATTAATGTTTCACAGTGTTAAGCCAGCATACAGAGAAGCTCGTTATTGGATCCAAATTAAAAAAGAATAATTACATAATGAAAGCAGTTGGTGTGGCTGTAATACTTTTCAGGGCAGGATAGAGACCCATCAGACTCTGTTGCTGCTGCAGTCACGTCAGTGTCCGTAGGAACTGGATGTTCTGTGGAGTGTGTGCAGCATTAATCAGTCTAGAATTTGTCACTGCTCAAGGTGCAGCAGCTCCAAGTGCAGGCAGGAACTGCCTTGCATCAAAAATGTCATACTGACACATTGCTGAACAGAAGAACAAACCAACAAGCAGAGACGAAAGTACTACATAACATTTTCATTTTAAAAGCTGCTGCTTCTTGAAATCTGCACTAGTAAGATAATCCTCATCAAAAGGAAAAGATCTCACAGAAAATCTACTTATTTGTAAGCAATTCTTTTTCAAATCTTTAAAGATCCAGAACCTCAGCTGAAGTGAATGGACTCTTCCAAAGTAAGTTAAGCAGCATAAATGTATACCCACCACAGACCTGACCCTACTTAGTGCTCCAGTTTCTTTCTGCTATGGTTTGCCATTCTAATAATATGTGAAGTTGTCATCTACCTCTGCTTTGTTCTGCTCCCACATGAAAAATGGGGAGCTCCTCCCAGTTCTCAGGAGGCATTAGTTTTCAGGCACAGCTTTCTGATAAAGCAGCAGGAGCAGGTAGCAGCAGTGCTCCCCACCCACGCAAGCTCCCTTCAGTGACTGGAGAGCAAAAGTAATTGCACCACAGCTAGGACAGGAGTAGGATGTATAGGAGTAAGGCTGGACGCTGGGATGAATTGCAAGTGTTCCTTTAATCTCTGTATCATAAACGGTGAACCCTGGTTATGCTTTGCAAGCGAACAGCAGCAAGGTAACCAGAATAGCTGCACCTCAGAATGAGTGGTTTACTGAGATCAGTAGATGAGACCATGCACTTTAGAGAAGAGATTGTAAATTGCTTGAAGTCCTGGCATCAGGTTCATATTTAGAAAAAGTTTCACTCCTAATAGATGTGAGGTTTTTTTTTTCTTTAATAGAGCTTAAAGTAATCAGGCTGACAGAAAGACTAATTCAGGGCACTACCAAGCACTGGCTTAATCCTGCCTAGCACACACATTGATCCTGAAAGATTTTTCTGATTGAACTGCAGAAAATGTTGAAATATTTCTGTGAATATGAGGTAAGCAATCGTAGAACTTTGTAGCATGTGAAAACTCCAGATAAAGGTATGGGGACTTAGCTGACAGCACTGAAACAAGCTTATCTTCTTCTTAGCAGTGATTATAAGTACTGTCATTTGAGTGTCAGGGAACATAGAGCCGTATCTTAAAACCTGGATAAGAAATTCAGTAGGAAAACATGCTTACAGAAGAGGGCTTTTTAAATTTGTCATGTGTCCTTTATGACTTTCAAATACTGTATTTTTTCATATGCAAGTTCATATATCTGTGACAAAGAAAAATGAAACCCAAAACTTCTCAAGTGTTTATATGTATGAAAATATGAATCCCATCTGGAAAAAAATACATGCTATTTTTCAATATTTTGCCTGCTAGTTGCTAGTTTATAATGTTTATCCTACATTTCCTACTCTAAACTGCAGGACAGGTAATGTACATCCAGGATTTGGCATATTTCACCTTACAAGCATCTACCTTTATTCAGGCAACATTATCCCTTTAAACCACATGGATCAGTGTGAGGAATTAAACTTGCAGCTAATTTTATGTCTGCTTCATGTCAAAGCAAACTTGTGGGTCATCCAATCAGAGGGAAGTTCTAACAGAAAAAAGGGTGGCCATGGCTGATTTTGTGCATATCCTTCAGGGTGAGATGGTTAGAAGACAACTGACCACTAGCTGGAGGACTTAATTCAGCTAGCATTGATTTGGAGCTGAAGAGGTAGGTTTTCACCCTGGTAAAAGACTGAGGTGTATCACTCTTTTAACCACCATTTTGTGAAGAGAGAGGAAGCTTAAACAAAAAATAAATCCTTTTTTATTTCTGTGCAACAGAGAACGCATTTGGTTTCTGTGAAGAAATGAAGACACTCACTTAAATGTATGTCTAATTTTCTTGATCTTTATGTTACCAGTATTGTTTGAAGCAGAAAAAATTTTAGGTACTTCTCTGCAAAATCCATGTTGGCTTTATATAAATAAAGTCAGAGTCAAAGATGATCTAGCCCAACATCTTGCTTTGACAGATGACAATGCTGGATACCCAGGAAAAGTTTTAGAGCACATAGTGACACTTACTATGCCAATATCCAGTGGTCTACAATTCAGTGACTTCATGTCTTCAGCTTGTTTTTAATATGTGTTGGGGAGACTGCCTATTCTTTGGGGTTTGAGGGGACTTTATTGATAGGCATGGCAGTTCTGTGTTCAGCATCCAGACTACACCATGGCAAGAAGTTCCATAGTTTGACTCATTTTGTTTCTTTTGAACGTGATGTGGGTTTACTTCATGTGATGCCTCCGTTAGGCTTCCACACTCTCCCCTTCCTGGGCACCCCCAAGAGTCATGTTTTTGGGAGGGATGGTGAATGAACTCACAAACAATTCACAAAAACAAGATGCAGAAGGTTTGAGTACTGAATCAAGGGGGCTCATGGGGTAGGGTATTTCCAAAAAATAAGGTTTGAGGTTGAAGACCAAGGAGCCTGTACAGAATAAAGGACAGTCAAAACACAAATTTGGAGTCTGTACCAAACACTCAAGTATAAAGAATGCTGAGGAGGGAGGAGTTTGACAAATGGTGACAGCACTTTGGAAGATAGCCAAAGGAAATGCAACTTCAGGATTAATACACACCTATATAAGACATACTCCCAGGTCAGATTTTGGGCAAAACTCTTTTTGCTGCAGGTGCACAGCTAGTGATCAGAAAGTTAATGCAGCAAAGCATCTCTTATTAGCTCTGGCTCTCTTATTCTAACTGGCTGTCATTCAGAGAATAGGAAGCTCAACACTGCGTGGAGAATTGTCCTCTCCACCTGGCAGTGATTAATTTCACACATTCAGACATCAGGGGCTCTGTAGGAGATTCTGGTTATATTTCTTTCTTGTCTCAAAGCAGAATTTACTGTTTGTACTTCGTATTCAATTCTAAATGAATTTTCATAGTTTTGGGGGGGAAAGGTCTCATAATTCTTTGACAGCCATAGAATTAAAAATATTTACATTTGTTGCATTTGAAACAAAGTATTTATGGACCTAATTTTTTGAATATGTTATTAAGCATATTAACACAAATAATTTTCAAGCATGGTAAGGAGTTGGGTTTTTTTCTCTAAATGAAAAATAATCAATAGATTTTTTTCTTCCTCTCTCCTCAGTGCTGCAAATGTGGATTCCTTATTTTGACTGGTCAGGCAAACCCAGGCCTAAGGGTGAAATTGGTGATGTTCCTCTTTTTGCTTATAGTTCAAGATGGCCAGAAGACTTCCTCTAAAATATCTCAGGTAGATGGGGCACTGAGGGGAAAAGCTGCAGACCATGGTGCAACTCCTAACTTATGGAAACACCAGTTCTGAGAAACCATAAGGCCTCCAAAGCACTTTGTGTTGCAGGCAAACAAATCTTTCAGCTACTTCAGCCCCTCCAAAGCTGCTGGTTTTGGACAGAATTTTTTGTTTAATTTGTTTTCTGAGAGATGGTGTCTCTAGCAGGATTAATAAAAGGTTGATGGGGAATAACAGAAAGGGGTAACATGACAAAAGTGGCTGAAATCCAGATGCACAGGACAATGTTACTGGTGAGAAAGCAGCTGAAGGGGCAGGGCAGGACATAACTCATGCTAAATGAAAGCTTGAGCAGGAGGAGGAGGGAATAGGAATTTGGACAGGGATATTGATGAGAAAACTGGCTTCTAAAAAATGTTTATGTCCAGCTTGGGGGATCTCCATGTCAAGTTTTATCTTGAAACATAAATAGGAATAGATTGTTGGACCAAGTTGGGTGTTAACTTCATAGTAAAGTGATCTGTGACTTGCTAACATTTGTTATGGACAAATAGAATAAGACTCATGCTGGTAATAAAAAAAAAAAAAAAGCTTTTATTAAAAAGATTAAAGTTAAATCAAAACTCACAAAACATTCAGAAGAAAACATCCATGACTATTCTCTGGGAACATTTGAGTTCATTCTACCACTTGTAGAAAGCACACGGACCTGTTAACACGGAAATCAAATATGTTGCTTAGAGGGAAGACAAGAAAGTAAAGCAATACAACACTGATCAACTTCTATTTATGTAGTATTATGGACACATCAGAAAAAGAATATTAAGGAAAACTGGTCAAGTCCAATGGTAAAATCATGGCAATGGAATGAAGAGGAAACTCCTCTATGTAATTCTTAAGAATCATTGTGACAATGGCATGATTTCTTTACTAGAAGAATTTGGTAAAATATGAACAGTGTGAAAAAAAAATAAAAATAATTACATTTTTTCCTCATTTGGGAAACCATTCTAACGAAATGCCCATGCAAGAAACTTGATTTAACCCACGAGACTGGTAAATAAATAATTGGCTGGAGAGCAGTTTTGAGTAGCTGATCGTTTGTCAATGGGACTTCCAGTGGTTCCAGTGATCACTTCCATTGATCACAGAGTTTGAAATTCCTTATGAACCAGCAAAAATATCATGCACATCTCAAAGGAGAGCCCAGATTTGTGACAGTATGTTAACCAATGCTTTCAAAACTATTCAGATGAAAAGGAAATTAAGTGAAGAAATAATGTCAACGCCTGTCTGAATTTCTGCAATCCAAGAAAAAAATTATGTGGGAAGTTATTAGAAACCCCATTCTGAAATGTGGTTTGTTTGCTTTTTTGCTTTTTTTTTTGCCTTTTTTTTGCTTTTTTTTTTGCTTTTTTTTTTGCTTTTTTTTTTTTTTTTTAATTTTATTTCTGTCCACAGGAACAGGGCTCTTAGAATGTTTATCTTTCTAATACTGGAAGGTCTGGGAATCCCGGTACTTATACTGCAGTACAAATTATATGGATAGAGTGAATGGGGAAAGTTTTATTATTTGACACAGCACAACCTATGATAGAAAGTTGTATCTGTGTCCAATCAATTGTGCTTTCCGCCACTATAGAATGGGAGAAGGTTCTGAAGGCTATTAAAGCCCTCGAAAACATGACTCACAGCTTAAGGAAAGACAAATGCAGGAAGTGTTCCACTTGAAGGACAGAAAGCTCTTTTCTCTCCAGCAAAAAGAAAAACAAGGTCAAATGGATGAAAGCTGGAAGTAAAATTCTCCCCAAGTTGCAATGAACCAATTTACCAGTGTTTATTTGTGGATTCTGTATCAATAGAAAGAGTAAAAACTAAATTTGGTGCTTTTTCTGAAGGATCTGCTCTGCAATAGAAACATATACCATGTTTCTTTGATGTAACAGAGGTCACCTTAGGTATGTATGGTGGTCCCTTTATTCTTGCAATTGGTGAAAGCAATTTCTCACTAATGGGAGTGCTGTGACTGAAGAAGCAGAAGAGGAAGGCATGACCCCTCATTTTTGGGGGAATGAATTTTACTCAGCCAAAGGGGTTGGTTGGAAGAATGGAAAAGAGTTGGTTTTGCAGGCTAAGGAAGAAGAAACGTGATATGAAGAAGGCAGAAAGGGTAGGAGCTAAGTACAGGGAGAAGTAACACTAAGTTTTGGGGCTCACATATTTGGTAAAAGTGTGAAGTGTTTAGCTGAATACAGAAAAGGAAGTCTTGATAATTCCAACGCTGGCTGTTGAACACCAAAAACCAAGTAGTAGATGTGACATTCTGACAGCTCTGGACAGGATGTCAAGCAGCAGTCTATGGGCTGAAAGCTAAGAAGAAGGTTTGACAGTTTCCATGTTGGAAGGCCAGGGTCATATTAAAATGGGTGTGAATAGAGCTGATTGACCACCTGAAGGTAGCAGGAGAAAAAATGCACTGTCCTGTGAGTTCAAACAGAGCCAGCAGAGCTGAGCACTCGTGTGGAGCCCTGGGAACAGTCTAGAGCAAGGAAGCCCCAAGGAAGAGGAATTCTGGACATGATATTATTCTCTCTGCACTAGATTGGATGTCCTAAGATGCTGGACATGAGGAAATGATGGATTTACAGCTTGAAAAGTAAAGCAATTGGACCTTTGTCTAAAAGGTTGTTATTTTTAACACAAGTAATGAGAAACCTTGTCTGAGGCTGAGTGGAAACTGCTAGATCACAGAGCGGAGTTGAGAACAAGTGAAAGTGAGAAAATATGACAAAGAGCAGGGAACCTCAGCTCTCTGAGGGAACATGGGTTGTGGATGTATTTCTCCTAGGTGGAGATTAATGATGACTTTGGGTTAGAGTTTGAAACTATTACAACAAGTGACTAAGAAACAACCAAGTTAAGAGTTAGAGAGAAATGTGTGTCTCAGGCAGGCAAGCTGCTAGCACATTTTACAAATTACATCTGCTCTGAGCAGGAATGTTCCAGGGAGGGTTACATTTCAGCTCAATCAATTTTTTTATACATAATTTATTTCTATAAAGGGGACACACTGATCTGATTTAATTAGGCTAATTAGAGGTCTATGTCAAATACAGGAGTGAAGTATATGGAGGTGGGTAGAAGGCGTAGGAGTGGAAAGACAGGGGGAAAAGTCCTTGTAGGGAGAATTAGTTTTTACTCAGAAGAAAGTGACAGGAATCCAGGCAGTATGAAATCTGGAAATCTGGATGCTACAGAAATCTTGCACGTCTGAGTGCTATGGTGCTCCATATTGAATCCTGTGGTAGACTAAACAACGGAAAAGTAAAGTTTTTTTTTCTGAGCTGCAATAACTGCAGGTATACATGGGAAAGAATGGATTTTCAGACAGGTGGATTTGAATAAAGGAAGTGTAGGAATGAGGATCAAGAGACTGAAAGCCATATGGTGATGTTAAAGCAGAAATTACTGGTTTATCTGTCGAGTCTAAAGGATCAGACCAGTGCTAGGAACAAGAAGACTGACAGAAAGAGAGCTGTCAGCAAGGTAACAAAGCAGAGTTTCTTTCCCATGCAGGAATGCTTCCCTCCATTTCAAAAGGAGCAGGAGACAGTGGAACAAGCTGGGTGTCTCAAGTACATGACAGAAGTGATTTAAGTCAAGTTTCTACCACGACTGAAAATAACAATTGAACTAAATCCAAGATACTGACCTCTGCAAAGGTATTTACTGCATCCTGATGAAGACTGATAATGTAGCCATAAATATAGCAAGTAGCTGGAAATTCACAGTTGTGAAATACCAAGGGCCCTTGAGGCTTTTCTTCCCTTCACAGCGGGTAATGTATTTCAGTGAAATGTGAGAACAAAAAGATGATATCCCAGAAAGATTTATCTTCTTGCTCTGCATTGCATATTGAGCCTGGATTCACTTCAGCCAACATTTTTGTGATCTAGTGTTGCTTTACCAAGGAGCTTCAAACAGAAAGGAGCTGTACCAAGGAGACTCAAATAGAAAATTATGCAATCAATATATCTGACTTAAAAAAGCAATAAAATAGTTAACTTGCTTGTAACAAATGTTAATTTGTGGCTGTCCTGGAGCATGAAGGGACAGAAAAATCTTTATCATTTGCATGACATAATTTCCAAACTAAAACAGTGGAGACTGATAGCCAGCATTAACACTTTACTGTTGTGAGAAAGGAACATTTTGACACATTTAATAAATAGGGAAACTCAGTTACTAGGAAGTCCTAAGAGGCACTGAAAATGGAAAGGGGTTTGAAGCACAAGGCATTTCATGCAAGGAAAACACTGTTTGTTATGCAGATATTGAAGCTGGGATACAGGATAACTGGGGAAACGTGTGAGTTCCCTACCTTTTGCTTCTTTGAAGAATAAACAGTTAAACAAATTTGCCCCAGATCCTATTGGACCCAGACCTCTTTTTCACTTGCTTCTCAAGAGCATTTAAGCACATGGAATTTCCTTGAGAAAACCCATCATCTGAAACAGATTCTTAGAAGTACAAAAAAAAATTTAATCTTAGCAAAAGTATATTTGAATTATATTCTTGTGCTGAAAGGTGTTAATGACCATAGTCAAGTGGGACTTTGATCTGCAGATTATCAACAGATTTGAAGCAGATGGGTGTGTTAATCACACAGCCTGGTGAACCTCACAGATGGGTCTGCTAATAATCCAGGCTTGTAAGGGAGGATGAAAAAAGTTTTGCAGTTTGATAACTGAAAATAAAAGGCTGTGTCTAATAGCGTACGTGGCTAAATCATCAAAGCTGTTTATAAATGTCAGGGCTACAAGAATCACTGTGCAGAAGGTGATGGGAAGGACAAAAGAAGCTGCAACATATTCCAGGGAATCAGCATAGCCCTAAGGTGTGGAAGGAAACAGGCACTGCAGGAGTGGGGGCACACAGGGACTGGAGGGTGGGAGCACAATGGGGAGGAGGAGGTGACACCCCACCTTTTGCATCCCCGTCAGAACTGCAGCGTGCTGCAGATGGTGCTGAGTGACTGATTGTCACAAACACACTGCAGCTTGCTCTCTGAATTCCTCAGAGCATTCTGAATTGCTGGTACTGCTATCGAAAACAGGGTTGGAGCTGTCCAGGGCCAAAAGAGCAAGCATTTATTCAACCTGTTAGGTATGTAGGTTACTTTGTGAATAACACATTTGAGGTAGGCTCCTCTTGCAAAGAAATCAATGAAAAAAATTGATTAATGAAATTTATTAAATGAGTAACATTGTCCTCAGTCCACAGAGAGACAGAGATAAAGTGATGGCTTTGTTCAAATTAATTGCAGCGTTCCTAGTGATTGCTTCAAGACCTCTCTGACTGGGAAGACTGCAACGAGCCAGGACTGTGCCATGGAGACCTCGCAGACTGGGACCACAGCAGCCAAGACAGCTCCATGGAGGAAGAAAACCTGAGCATCTTCAACTTCAGGGTCACTGCCCCACAGCTGGAGGAAGACAAATTCAGCGTCCTGGGGCTGTACGGAGATGAAGGCAAGGCCCAAAGCCTGGCAGTTCTTGTGGCAGACTGGCTGCCAGTGCCCGTCCCACTGGAGGCCTGGGCTGAGGGCCAGGCACCAGAGTCACTCCGTGCCTCACTTCCCTCCCTGCACAGCCAAGACTCCATGGCCCAGCAGGGGCCCGAGGCAGGGCCACAGAGCCCGGGGCCTGCCCTGCACAGCCCCCGCTGCCCCTCAGCTCCCCAGCCGGCTCCCCTCAGCAAATGGCGTGGCCGCCTCAGGCGGGCACTGAGGGCGCTGGGGCCACTGATCCGCTGCCCCTGCCTGGCACCACAGCTGCAGGAGTAGTGCCTGCACCAGCACCAGGCTGAGTTTAAAAATAGTAGTACTAGTGAAAAAAACAGTAAGAATAGGAGTAGGAATAGGAGTAGGAATAGGAATAGGAATAGGAATAGGAATAGGAATAGGAAGATAAAAAAGAAGAAATAGTAGTAGTAAATAAGAATAAAAGTTAAAATAGAAAGAAGAAGAAGACTAAGACAAAAGAAGAAAGAGTAGTAGTAGTAGCAATTAAGAAGAAGAAGAGAAAGAAGCAGAAGAAGGGAAAGAAGAGAAAGCAAATGAAGAAATGATCCAACAGATCATCTCCTGAGTGCTCTCTCTGCATCTGAGATCTCTTCACTGCTTCTACGTCCCTAGCCCCCATTTCTTGTTCAATAAAATCCATGTCCAATAAAATCCACTTGTTGTCCTCCTGTGGTCTCATCTGCACCTTCACTGGGGCAGAGGCACCTCTCTCTCACGGCATCCTAACCCTGGATGGAACCATGGGCAGGGTCCCTTCCAGCCACAAGCATCCCAGGATTCTGTCAGGGATTCCTTTCCCTTCTTCCCCCTGCTTCCAGCTGGAGAATATGCAGCAAAGCAACCTTTGCTGTCGGCTCTGGGAGCCCACCCAGCTGCCCCTGCTCAGCTCCCTTGGGAGGCACGGGAGGAGCAGCATCCTGGCAGCCTCAGTAATTGCCCTCTGGGATCCGTGGCACACACTGCAATGGGCTGGAATTCCAGCTTCCAGCAAGGAAAAGAGTTTCCTGCCTTTCAAGGCAAAGCTCTGAAGTGGCTGAGACCCAAGTGGAGCAAGATCTTACATTTCACTGCCAGCCTCCATTATTTCATCCAGGGCTGTTTTAGTGCCTGGATTGGGAAAAAAAAAAAAAAAAATCAGGAGAGGGTCTTTGGCTAGGAGCTGCCACGGGCAAAGAGAGACACTGGGAGGGAAAAAGAGCAGACAAAGGAAGGCAGGAGAGAAAGCAGGGCACAAGTGGCAACCAGCTGAGAAGGTGGCATTCTGAAAACCAACCCGGAAAAGGAATGGAACAGAAATGAATTCTGAAGCTTTATTTACTATGCTTCTCTGGGCAACCTGTGCCAGGACCACCCTCACAGGGAAGAAGTATTTTCTGTATCAAAACTGAATTTCCTCTCTTTCAGTCTGAGCCCAATGAAACACAATGAACTCATTTGTGGTAATTCTCATACTTATAATTATGAGATAATGCTCATCTCTTTGTTCCAGTGCATCCAGCAAGCAACAGGCAAGACAGTTCCACCAGCATGGGAACCCAACTCACAGCTGAGGGACTCAGAAAATCTAAACACCAGCAGAACACCAACAGGGTACATTTATCATTTTAACTACAACAGACAGCACTGAAAATGATAGGTAATGACAGCCTCCTAATTACCCCAATCCCTTCTCCATTTTAGACTTTCTCTGAAATAACCAAAATAGCTCTTGAAATTCCTTCATCTTTGTCAATCACAGATCTTTTGAGAGCAGACTCAGGAAGAGAGCACAGCATTAGCATGTTGTTACTCAGATATGGCTTCTTGTCTGTCTTTCCCTACTAAATTACAGCAGTAGATACTAGGAATAACCAGGTATCCTGAGGAATTTTTCCTGCAGCAAGTTATTTTCCTATCATGGTCCATCTGTAATTTTACTTATTAAAAGACCAATACAAATACAGTACAAAGCCCTGCAATTACTCCCCCATATATTTATAGACCTCAAAATCTTCCAGGTCTTAACAACAGGAAAAACTCTGTGTCACCCTTTCAGGAGATTAACATATTTAGGGTTTGGACACATCCTCTGCAGGACTAAGTCAGAAAACAGCTGAAGCTCCAGCAGATCCTTAATAAACTTTTCAGGAATAACACTGTGTTATTTCAGTGTCTTGATTTTTTATAAATCTAGATATTTTTTAATTTCTTTTCTCTTTTTGACTTTCCAAAATCTAGTGTTGCACAAAAAAGTGAGCTGTGGGAACATGAAGCAAGCTGGGCAATTAGGGCTGAACTGCTCCATCTGCTTCACAGAGAATTTTTATTTGACCCCAGGAATGCTGGTTACTCAAGCAGACTAAACTACTTTGATTCATTTCAGTGTGTGAGGACTGGGATGTGCAGCTCCAGGCCAGGCTGGCAGGGTCGACCAGGAGTTCCCAAACAGCATTTGGAGTCATGGTCCCCTCAGCATCCCCTGCTCTACCCGGCCCCAGCCTGCTGGGAATCAGGCTCAGCAGTAAAAGCATGAATCCTGAATATCTCAGGATTGCTGTACAAGACAGAATGATCAAGCTCTGTGATTCCAATGTCCCATCTCAGGTTCTCATCTGGGCGAAAGGCTGTATGTTAGGAACAGGCCGCCTGACCTGGCCCCAGCTCTCTTTGATAGGTATCAGCACGTTGGGGTCTACAGGAGCACAGAGCCACAGATAAACCCTGCACCAATCTGTTTGCCTAGAGACAAAACTTAGTTTCTTCTGCACACCAAAGTTCCTTTCATGCCACCTGGTTTAGATAAGCTGCTCAAGTTTTGCCTGGTTGAATTTGAATAGCTGCTCCCTGAAGATGAAGGGACAAGTTCAGGTATAGTTTATAACTTTCTTAACTGGAAACACTGCTCAATCATTTGTTTCCCTCCCCACAGATTGTGTAAAGCCTCCTCAGTGTTTGAGTCTAACCAACCTTTTAACTGGAAATAGCAGCCTTTGGCGGGATTTTCCTGTCCTGGCACCAGTTTCTCTCAGAAGTGTCCACCTGGCTTCTAGCCAGAAGTGTAAACAGCATTCATTAAAGCCAAATTTTGAGATGTGGGAAGGTGTAGGTGGAAAATTCAAGACAACAACTGAACTCTGAGTAGGTTTATACCTACAAAGCACCAGGGTCATCTCTGTTCCCTAATTCACATTATCTCCTATCCTGCCTTTGACTTTAACGCTCTTTCTTTATCCCCAAAAAAGTGTTCTCTGTTGGCTTTTATAGCTGTAACTGTTCTGGTGTCTTTGCAGCTCTCCAAAGCCTTCAGTCTCAGACAGGATACCTGATTTCTGAAATTCCACCCCATGTACTCATACACACTCCTTCCCCAGCACCCCATCTTTCTCCTCAGAGCTGATTCCCACAGGTCACCCCAATCTCTGCTGGTACTGGGGTTGTTCCACCCCAGGTGCAAGACCTGCATTTGCCTTCGTGGGATTTCCAAAGGTTCCTCTCTGCCTATCACTCCCAGCTCTCCAGACCCCTCTGAAGGGCTGCACACCACTCCTCCAAACCTTTTATCACCAGTGAATTCCCTGAGGAGCCATCAACCTCACAGGCTCTGCCTGTCCTGCTCCAGCTCCCTGCTCCCAGCTCGTATCACCTCTCCTATGTTTGGTGGATTAATGCCAAATTATGCCAGCATTTTAGAGACAGCATGAAAGACAACAAAACTGACCATTTTCTAAAGCAAAAGCATTATTACAGTCACAATAACACCTATCAAGGAGAAATCTGTTCCCTAAAATAAGGAATAAATTTTAATGTAAAGTCCCATCAGCTCAAGGTAGTACCAATTAATCAAAACAATTCACTTGCAGATTCTTCAGTTACTGTTTTTAAAATGGTAATTATTTTCTTACTTGCTATTCCAGTGTTGGCACAAAGGAGGTTTAAGCTGATTTTCATCCAAACTTAAAAAAATCATAACTGTAAAATCATAACTGTAGTTTAAAATAGTTGGGATTGTTTACTCCTCTCAGTTCTATGTGCCAATTGAAATACTGAAAAAAGATCAAAAAACAGCACTACTGCCAAAATGAACACCTGAGAAAGGCCAAAGTCACGGTGCACAGTTCAGAGCAATACTGAAATCTCTGATTTTTAATACAGTATGAGAAACACACAATTAGCAAACTGTAAGTACGTTCTGGATTCACATGCCTACACACACCCCAAGTGTGCACCCTAATAAAATTAAATACTCATTAACTGTGAACAGTCCTGGGTATTTTTATGAAGATGTTGAGTTGCTTATTGAATTTGAAGCACAACAGATGCTTAGTACTCCAACCAAATTTGCTTTTCCTATATATTAAATATATATATTTGTGTGAATGCATACAAACACTTCTTAACTACTAAAGTAATTAAAAAATATCAGCCAAAGGGTTTCTGCTTCCGCATGGCTTAAGAACTCAAGCCATGAGCTAAAAACCTCAGCAATTCCAGGCAGGAAACACTACAGTGATGTCATAGTAAACACAAATTCTGATTAAAACACCTGAATTTATAATGATTTCTTTTTAAAGTTGAAAAATACTTTTGGGCATGGCTTCTGCACAAAAATCCTCTTCCACAAGAGTCTGCTAACTACTACAGAACTACTCAGGGTTTAAAGTGTTAGGTTGTGCCTGGGCCAGCAGGGCAGAGGTTGGAGCTCTGCAGTAAATTCCTGCCATCAGGCAGCTGGGAGATAAGGGTTGGGAAAAGAAAAAGGAAAACAAACACAACAAACCCTAAAGCCTCACTGGCCACATCTCCTTAGAGTCAGAGACCTTGCAAAACGTCACCTTTGTCTCCCTTGCTGCCAAACTCCTGACAGAAGCCTCAGAACAAAGCACGGGGGGTGTGGAAAGCAGAATTTAACAAATCTAAACTGCAAAACTTGTCTTGGACTTTGTTTTTCAAGTGTTTTGCAATTCTGCTCTCAGAAAATCATGCAAGTTTCATGAAACTTCCATGGAATTTAAATCAAAGATTTAAGGTGTAATTTTTAGCCCTCTGCCTGAACACTGGTACCTGCATGTGTGCACAGAGTAAAATAGGTAATTTCTGTCAAACTCTGCACCACAACACCAGGAACAAAGCATGTGCACGTTCCTCTGGCAATGACAAAATGCACAGAACCACCTGGGGATGCTGCTGTCAGCCCTTATGCTTTGCAAAAACTCTTCTAACCATTTTAGGCTTCAATATTAAACACTTAGCAAAAGAAAATGTTGCAGATATTGCAAAGGCCGTGTCTTGCAATTTCTCCTTGGCAGACGTTTGTGCAGGTCCTTCATCCTGGTGGAGGGGGAGGCTGTTGCTGAGTAATCTGTCTCCTGAACCCCTCAAGTGACAGGAATTTCAGTTGGGATCACAGCTATTCACAGCTACCAAGCCGGCTGTCACAGACCTGACAATGTATTAGGGCAGGACACAGCAAGTTTCACACAAAAGACATTAGGCTCTCACAACCAGAAGAAGCCACACATGGACAAGGAGACAGGTTTACTTTATGCAATTTGCAAAGAAAATTCAGATTTAAACACTGTAAAATCAGCTTCAAAATAACAAAATATGCTAATTTAATGAAATAACAGCAAACTGATCCCCTTTCACATCTTCAAGTGTCTATTTGATCATAATACAGGTTCATCCTCACCATCATCCACCAGATGACCATAGACATACTGCAGCTTTCTGAAAATGTATAGTAGTATATTATATATAGTATATTATACAATTGCATAATATATGTATATTAGTATAGAATTATCTTTTACAAAATTCAATCAACTTTTTATTTAAATATGTTGCGTTTAGAAAGCAAACTGAGCTTCGGGTTTTTTCCAGAATAAACCTATTTTTCTAATCAAAAGGAATACACAAACATTCAAAAATTTTCCAAACTTTTTGTTCCCACTTCCTAGTGTGGAACTTCTCACTAATGACTTTTTCTGATTGTCAAATGCTGATATAGGTAGAAAGTCATACATTTGAAAATCTAATTCAGCTTCCAAGGATGATAATGTTCATGTGCACATACTTCAGAAAACCTCTTCTTCACTTGTCTTGAAAAGCATATCTGTCCTCATGGCATAGTGCCACACATAGGAACATTGATGTCCTCCTGTCCCACACAAGAAAATTTTTACTAAAACCCTAATGGCAAGCTTCAAAGAAGTGTGACTATCCTTCCTAATCCATCTCTCCACATTGTCCTAAATTTGTTTCAACAACTTTCAAACGTTCAGTTTCACTAATGGCAAAATTATAAAAAAGCTATTAGCATTGTAATTGTGTTAACTCCAGTAATACTTATTTTTTCCCCAAATTTTCAACTTTTAAATCTCTGTTGAACTGCTGATTGACCAGCGGTGTTAATTTTGCATGGAAATTTTATCTACTTGCTCAGAAACTCAACATTACAGATTATGAATAACAAGTAACCATTCTTTTGTTTGATATATTTCAACATTACCCATGTCATGTTTGGGTCTACTTTCATTTTTGGAAGGAACAATTCCTGAGTTTATAATGGTTGCAATTTTGTTCCATGTGGCTGATACTTAATGAGACTCTATATTGGCTCCTTAAGATAAAGAAATGGAGGTAATATAAAATTATTTCTTTCCTGCCCTGCATCATGTGCCTCAAATTATCTTGAGTGATCAGGACAACCCCAATGACCAACCTGTGTCAGAATAGAGAGAAGCTTCAGGGATTCCTTTCTGGGCAGATGTAACTTGCAGAGATGGACACAGGATGTGTCCTGAATCAAAGCTGGGTGTCATCAGCTCTGTGTAGGCACAAAGAGCACCTCAGTTCTAACCCTAGACTTTATCACTGTTTTCAGACTTTCTGAGGTCATTAATTTCATTCTTAGCACAGTACCTAGCTCACAATTGTTCAGATGCCTGAGCTCAGATGTTTCCATAATCATTTTTATGCTTTGAAAAACTGAGGATAATTCCCCACCTCTCTGGTCACAAAAAACCAGCCAACCAACCAACCAACCAACCAACCAACTAAAAAGGGAAAAAAAGGAAACACAAACCCACGAAAAAAAAAAAAAAAAGAAAAGAAAAAAAAAAAGGCACAGAAAGTCTACTGCCAGGTCTTAGATACACTCTCATATATGCCAGACCACTTTCAGCTCTCCTTGACTTTTGCACTGAGGGACAGCTGCTGTCCTGCCTGTTGCCAGCCTGCACTTCATTCTGCACATTTTCCAGTGTCTGGCAGTATGTCCTGAGAAGAGGATGCCTCAGTGCTTTCCAAAGGCTACCATAAAGCTGAAAGGTACCTTCTAGTTTGCCACCGGGCACTGTTTTTGTTTATCTTGGCCATGCCAGGGTTCCAGGCTGCTGTTACCAGTCATGGACTTGCTGGAGAGAGAAGAAAAGCCTGAACAGAATCTGAACTTGCATCATGACACAATTTGACACTTGCATCAAGGAGTATGTTGCACAAACCTTGCTATGAAGAAGTTGTTAAAATGTGCCCAAAGGATAGAAAAATAACCAAGATGATTTATTCAGATCTTATTTCATGATCAAGGTAATAAAAAAAAAAACAAAAAAAAAACAAAAAAACAAAAACAAAAACAAAATTTAAAAAACCCAAACAAACAAACAACAACAACAACAAAAAACCACACCACTTCTGGCAATATTTGAATTTTATTACACTGGAGCTAAAATTCTATTCTTGTTTATGGCTCTTCCAAAGAAAATGTGCTTTTTTGCTCTTCACATCATGAGTTAACAGGTACGACCTGACTGCTGTACTGGACAATCATTCTACTTCAGAGAAGGGATGGGATCCTGTGGATTAGTTTTTTCCTTAATGGTAGGATAACTGGGTAATTATTTCTCTTCTTTCTGGGTAACTTGTACTTTTTTCCCTGTACTTATGTGTTTGTCTGAGACCAGTGAGAATGTAGCAAATGTACAAAATACGCAAATGTAGCAAACCCCTGACATTGTGAAAACACTTATATTGCTGCTTCCCAAGCAAACACATAGTTTGGGCAGTGAGGGCATTGAAAACACCTCCACACCCAATCTGAGGAGTTTTTGGGGTCTCTGCCAGTGAGGTGCAGGCACCAAAAAAGCTTCTGCGTTTGGGTGAGGGGCCGAGCAAGCACTGCACAGTCAATTCCAACAAACTGTGTTAAGAGTATGCCAGTGACATCTAGTGTTTAATATAAAATTCCTATAAAACCCGGTGGGTTTGCTTTGTAAAACACTTTGCTGCAGCTGGAGTGGTGGGTGTTGTCAGGGTGCCTGATACAAGGGGCAAGGCAGAAAGGCCATGGCTCCCTTGGCAGGGGACAAGGAGACCTGGGCTGTCATCCTGCAGCCAGGTAATCTCACAGTAAGCAGTGTGTTTGAGAGTTAGTCACTCTCAACAGAAAATAAGTAATGTTGCAAGGTATTCACAGGGTGATGGAAGCACTGTAGTCTGCCCTTTGTGTCCTCCACATTTTTCTGTGTAAGGTACACCTTATCTAATAAACTGGCAAAATATTCCCACTTGGTACTGTTTTATGTGTTGGAATGAAGTGTGGCCACTGACAAGCTGCCCATGTACACACATATACAAATATTGCAGTGGGTGCTGTATGGGAGGTAGTTATTTATAGTTTAATTTTAACAAGAAAAGAGAGTATCTCAGAACTAAGAGCAGGATTGTAATTAATTCTGAAATGAAATTCCAGCACAGTAAAGAGCTCAAAACGGGTGATATAGCACCCAGATTCAAGGCAAAAGAGAAGAATATTCCAAGGACAATTGATATCACATTCATCACATATAAGTTGATTAACTCAGTGTTCCTACAATTAATACTGATGGTCAAGCAGCTCTTGCAGCCTTTTTTTAATGTTTGTTTTGTCAAAATTCCTGGTTCTAAAAATAAGAATAAAATGTTCTGTGAGATCATAAACTGTGTAAAAATAGATGTACGGCTAATGTTGTGAAACACAGTTAAAGAAGTTAGCATATGAATGACTAATCATCATTGCAAGTATCTCAAGATATCATTAATGTAAAAATACTATAGCATTGCCAGTAGAAATAGAATATCAGCTTGAACTATATAGAGATTTATGACATTTTTATCCCTTTTGATATTTACTGAATCATAGAATAGTTTGTTTTGAAAGGGACCTTTAAAGGTCACCTAGTCCAGCGTCCCTCACAAGGAGCAGGGACATCTTCTATCTCAACAAGCCCTAATAAAAACTCTATCCCCATCTTTTTTATATGCTCCCTTTAAATATTTAAAAGCCACAATATCATCTCCCTGCAGCTTTCTCTGCTCTAGACTTAAAAATCCCAAATCTCTCAGCCTTTCCTTACAGGACAGGTGCTACAAAGGTGCTCTGGTCATCTTTGTGACCCTCCTCTGAATCTGCTCCAGGATCCATGTCTTTTCTGTACTGTGGACCCTGAACTGAACACAGAATTTCAAGTGGGGTCTCACCAGAGCAGAATAGAGTGGCAGAATCACCTCTCTCAATCTGCTGGCCACACTGCTTTAGGTGCAGCCCTGGACACAGTTGGCTTTCTTGACTGCAAGTGCACATTATTGGCTCATATCCAAAAAAATAGTTACTGTAAAAGTAAAGAAAGAGACAAGCTCACAGGCTGATTCACTATGAAAAATTCAGACCAAAGTTTAAGATTATTTTTGCTCCTGCAGACTTGCACACATCCATATATCCATACATGATTTGATTACTTCAAGGCTTCAAAGATGCAATGTCTGAATCAGAGGCTAGCTGTAGGTCTGGTGTCTTACATTAGATGAAGCTAATATGTTTAGTGCTTTGAAAGCCATACAAAGTCACTAGAGACGTCTTGAATTACCTTTTGAAATAAATTCAGCATCTGTGTTGTTTGATAAAAAGGTGACACAGATGTCTGAAGCTTCTGAAGGCAGGGAGTATCAGTGGAGGTGACTTGGAGAAGATTGTGGGACATGACAGGAAAGGACAAAAGCGATCCTAAGAATTATGCTAGGACCAGAGGAGAATTTTGTTGAAGGGCCATAATTTTCACTCTTCTGTTCCTGAAGTAAATTAATGCTGCTGTATAAGTGTGGTATTTTAGTTTAGACTGCTGCTGAGAGAGTTAAACAAGAATTTGTGTATATGGAGACAGCAGTAAGCCAATATTCTCTATTCTGGGTGGGTGAAGGCACTTGGTGTGACTGTTACACATTGAACTTCAGCCAGAACATAAGCAAAACCAAAACACATCTATAAATATAGGTCATAAACTGAAGAGATAATTTTAAGACCCTTTATTTTTAATGACTCTTTGTTCTGTGGATAAAGTTCTAGTCCCAGGTGACTCGAATAAGTGAAAGTCTCACTCAGGCTGCACTGTGCTTGATAGCTGTAGTGGATTCTTATTCAGTACTCCCTTCTTTGGGTTCAATCAGAGCAGGAGGATAAAAAGCGCTGACAGCTCTGTAGTCATTATATCTATGTATGGGGTCATTCATTTTGATTACTGCTGTTACTCTGATGATTTTCTTGGTATCAGAAAGAAAACTGCAGTTCTCTACAGTTCAGCTCACTTTAAGACACCATCAAATTGGTATGACTCTCACAAGCTTTTGTTGAAGTCATGGTGACAGCTATTGAGCTTTAACTAGCACTGTTGTTATGCTTGCTATAAATAATTACTTTCATCAGCCCTTTCCTTGACCACAGATCACTGGAGAATGATGAAGCACATTCCAGGTCTCCACACATATTAGTGCTGACTTATTGCCTCACCTTCTTCATCTGAATATAAGAGTAGTAGAGGGAGAGTTATCCATCCAGGCTTTGATTTCCTTTTATTTTCTGTCTAGTTTTAGAGTTTGACTCTAGTGACTTTGAGGATGGCTTTTGTGTTTGTCTGCATGTGAGCAACATTTTAGCAAGGGTCTGTTGGGGAGATTCCCTTGTGCAGCATAGCTTTTTGCACTGCTAAGGCAGCAACAAGAAGCTCTAACACAGACACAAAGTGCTAGCAGAGTCCCACAGGACAGCCCAGCTTGACTACCACTGCATATCTGCCTTCCTCCACATGAGTAGGACAAAATATACTTCAGTGGCAAGAGAGGACATGCTAGAGATGTGGCAGAGGAGGCTGCTACTCTTAAGGAATTCCACTGGGGGTCATGGATTAGAACAATTTTCCAGTAAAAGAAATACTATAGTTTTTAGGTGTTGGATTGGTGAGAGGGCTTACACTACATCAGACTTCATGTTGGAGGTCTTCTCGTCCTTGCAGTTATGTTGTGGATCCATATCCTAAGTTGAGGTTGTAATTCCAGGTAACATACTGTCCCCATTTTCTATACAGTCAGATCGATGGTCCTCTGACCAAGCTCAGGAAAGAAAATTAATCCAGTAACTATAGGTTCTTCACATTACAGGAAGATTAAATACTTATTTATGCCAGTGCAAAGAAAACGAGGGATAAAGCCGGAGATGGGACGGGAACAGAGAGAAAGACAAGGAAAGCAGAGTATCTCCAGTGCTGCTGTGAAACTGCACCACTGAAGAAGAAACTTTATCCTGATTATTTGAGACAGTGTAGAGCTACTATGGGACAAGGTCCTCTTACGTACCAATGTACCACAACAGCCCTACTGTGACTTTTTGCCATATAAAAAAGTTGGCATACAGAACAAGGTGGAGTTATCCGCTCTTATGAGAGGACTGGAAAACAACCAAAGCAAAGTATAATAAACTAATTATATTAAATTCACTTGTAAATTCAATTGTGATCTATTGTATACAGGTTTGGTTTTGTTGTGGGTTTTTTCCTGTTTTGGTTTTGTTGGGTTTTTTTTTGGCGGGGGGGTTGTGGTGGTTTTTGTTTTGTTTTGTTTTTTTGGGGGGGTGTTTTTTGTTTTGTTTTGGGGTTTTTTTTGTTTGTTTCTGGATTTATGAAATATTGTCTGTCTTTACTTTTTTCCCAAAAGATGAATGCAAATAAGATTATTGAGAGTTAAAAATATTTGGTGGATTTATTTTCTGTGAAGCAGATAAGAAATTAATTTCTTACATATGCTTTTCTTGACAGTATCACTTTAATTTTCTCTTAATATGTTGGTGGAATGGCTGTTTCCATGACAGCACAGCAAATATACAGTAGGGGCACTGATAAACAGTGATGAATAACAGATCATTAGACTTCAGGGAGAATTTTTCACTATTCTGTTGCTGCTTTTTACATTTGTCAGATAGAGACAACACATTTCACCACCGTCCATGACACCAAGATAAAAGTTGTGCAACTTCCAAAGGCCCTGTGTGCTAAAAGACAACAGTTACTGACTTTGAAGGTAGGTCAAATGCTGGCTTTAAACTACGTTAAAATACCTCTTCTAAGAGTTAACTTGCTAACTACAATGATGTACAATACTGAATGTCTGATCTAGCCTTGTCAAACTAGTCATAAGCCCCTACCAAGCCACAGTGCTTTAAAGATGGAAGTAGCTTCTCCTGACCCACTGTCTCAGTCATGCTCTCCAACAAAAGCAAACTCTTATAGAAAGCAAATTTACCCTCTGGTTCACTGCTCTGGGGTTCACTGTGCAATCTGTGTGAAAAGGTGTTGGGATAAGTCATTCTACTGAAAGCCATCAAAGGGGCAGCTCTCAGGGGGAGATGAAAGTGGAGGTGAGGGCTGTCGCATGCAAGGTAACTCCACTGCCACAAACGGTGTTTAACCAAGTTTCTCTTTAGTTCGGCCTTGAAACATACAGATGTCAGAAGTAAATCTGTAATTGCCTTTGCACAGAGAAATAGCAGCTGAAACATTGCTGTTTGAAGGAGGCTTGATAGTTCTAGATGCATCCTAGCACAAAATTAAAATAACCTTAAATTTTGCAAGGATGTAGATAAGCACTGGGGGAAAAAAAACCCACATCCATTTAAATTAATGACAATTTTGTCAAGAACTTAAGGGAATTCAGAGTTTTATCCCTGTTCTCTTGCTTTTTTTGATAATTCCCTCTTCTGATGAAACCAGAAGAGGCAGTATTGAGTAAAACCTTAAAATAATAGCAATTATCTGCTTGTTTAGAAAATCTGCAATGTAAGATGAAGCAGGAAGGTCATCTGCATGCTCACAAATTTTGTGAAAAGTTTTTCTGAAGTCCCTCATATTCTAACTATAAATGCTACATTTAAATTTGTTAAGGAGTCAGCTCTCACTGCCAAGACAAATTAGTACCCAACCTGAGGCATCCGAAGCTTTGCTCTTCTCATAACAAAATAACTGGTCTTAAATGGGTCCTCTGGTTTACCTAGATTGCTGCCTATCAGATTTTAAGGATATAATTTGCCAAACATTTATTTTGAGAACAGTCCAGCCTTCACAGCTTTGCACCTGTGACCAATTCCCATTCCTCCTTCTCCTACCTATTCCCTAAAGCACAGGTTCTGCTAATTTGTAAGACTACACAGTTAACCAAATCGAAGATTTATACAGAGTGATTTTTGGCGTCTTCTATTTAAATACACATAAGTTCTCAGCTCATTCATTGTTAGCATGAGCAAATTTCAGATATCTTAGGAAGTGTCCAGCCATTTTTAAAAATTATTGTATGCTTCAAAGATAACCAAAGTTGGGCTAAAGGTTACAGCAAAGCACTCAAATACTATTCCCTTTTTAAGATTAGACTACCTCCCAACCCATCAGCTTTAGAGTTCATTGTTAATGTTTCCCCCTCCTCAGAAAGAAATATTTTATTAACAGTAATGCTCCATAGGACCTTCTGCTTTGTTTCATGTGACTTTAGGGCAATGTGTGACTCCTGAAGAGCAAAGATTGCTTCTGTATTGTTTTAAGACACTCATCAGTGGTGATAAATCACAAGGCTTTTCCTCTGCACTCGAAAAGTAAGTCATAACTTTCATGCTTTGGCACTAGAACTTCTGCAGTGGAGCACTGTGCAGGCACCCAGGACAATACTGTGTAATAGAAATGTGGGGCATTTCTCAACCATTCCCATTATACAAGACAGAGTGAAGCATCAGCATGGTGAGCCATCTGTGCTAATGCCAATGGTGTTATTAAATCATTCATTAAATTTTACAATTTCATATTATTATTATTTCATATAATTCAAATTCTTATTTTGGCATAGTTCTTAGAATTTTTTTCTTCAGAAATACGAAATCGGTATGCAAATGTGTTTGCCCTGTTTTCTAATAAATTTCTGTCTGCATTGAACATCCTTACAAGTGCTGTGGCTCATGTAATTATGCCTTCAGGTCTTGATAGTAGAAATAAAGTCTTACTTTATGCCAGGTAAATTGATTTTATCAATTTTTAGCACAAGTAAATTTGCGTTAAACGATGCATCCATTTCTGCCAACTTTTTCTGCCTACAAAACACAGTGCCATCCAGAGGTCTGCCCTAACGTCACTCCTGCCTCTCTTTCCCAGCAAGGAAAGGTGTTTTCCTCTCACATTCAATGTCACTTAACAGTAGGAATAGGATCATATTATAGCAGTAAACTAATATGTGGTTTCACTGGTCCCCATCCTAGTATGCACCTATCATACTGGCTGACCTATTTCTTCTAAGTGAGAGCTAAAGACATTGGTAAGTGGGCATCCCTCTGGGCGCTGTGCACACACACAGCCTGCCCTAGAGATGTCACAGCTCAGGTGAGATAGGGCTGTTAAACTGGAAAGGAAAATCACAAACTCATAAAATGCTTTCACTGAAAATTTTCATTGACTACCTGTTTACACATCTGAGAATTGCCATGGAGACACTGGTGACCGCTATGTAGCTGTGTTATGATTTTCATTTAAAGAAGAACAAAAAATCCTTTTCCATGTAATTTAGTGATGACTTCTAAACATGGTACAGTAAATCATCACAGGATAATCACAATTTTCTTGTTTATTTTTGGAGACTGAATAACCTTGCAGATGAGACAGAAAAACATGCATGTGTCTGTAACTAAAATATTCAACAAGGTCATTGTGAGCAAGTTAATGAAGAAAAGTACCTCACTCCACTGTCACAGGCAATTTGCCAGAAGAAATCCCAACTGTAGGTGCTTTACATAACTGTACATTTCATGAAATAACTGTATGTGACCTGCAAGTGCACAAGCCCTTATTCTGTTTTGCTGTTGTGCAAACCTATAGAACTACAGAACTAACCCCTTCAGCATTTTGATTGAAACAAATAACAAATATAGCCGTGAGGTGGGAGAGAAAGCAGAATCATCACTGGGTAGATTTTATACTTGCTTTTCAAAACATGCATGAGTTTAAGGACAACAGCCTGTAAGACACCTTAAGTCCTTGGTATGTTTCACAAATGTTTGCCCATGGTTCCCTGCCCGGGTTCAGGGAAAGAGTTTCCTTCCCCAGAAGAGTAGCTTTAAGTCCCATTTTGTGTATCTCTAGCGGAACAAAGGAGTTTCCGTGGGGTTCAAGATCTGTTTATGGCTCCAGTCTAAGTTTGTGAAGTGTATATATAGTACTAGAAGAACAGTTCACAAGTTCACTGTATTTTTGTACTTTGAAGGGCTGCAGTGAAATCCTACGAGAAGAATGTTTTCTTCCTCAGTAGGCTGCACTTCAAAACCCGATTGTACAGTGTCTTCTTCCTCTGCAGAGTCTCCCTGGCATTGCAGGGGCTAGTTTGTGAATGAAGCCTTTCAGAACTGGCTGAGAACATAGTGCAGCACAAAAGGCATGATGGGTCGTGATTTAAAGTTGCTGCAGTAATTCCAGAAACTCAAGGTAAGCATAAAAATAAAGCAGAAGAAAAAGACATATTCTTCTTTAAGCTGAGGCTCTGGTAGCTTCCTGATGAATAATAGGCGACAGTCACATTGGAGCAAATATTCAGACATTCTTATATGCAGCTGAAGGACATTTTTTTTTTCTAACCAGTCCATCTTTACACTTTTTACTCTTATTTTATAAATTATTGCCCTACTTGTCAGAATCTTAGCTGTCTCACAGAGAGTTCAGTTTTAGGCTGAGTGCTTTTTGCTGGGGAAAAGGGGAGGAAAGAAAGAACAGATGCCAGAAAGGCAGAACAAGACCATCACTGAGATCTGACACAGCGAATCACAATGTGATTGTTCTCCGGGCCATGAACCAAACAATGCCGGCTCATGGGGCTTGCCTCTCACTCCTCAGTGAGAGCAGTAGCACAACTCTGGATGACTTCACCTGCTGAGATGAATTCAGCTCTTACATGGTAGCATTTGCTTGTCTCAGAAATCCTCATGAATCTTCTGGGGTTCTCTTTCCTTTTAAACACTTCCATTCTGAGAGGATCCTGCTGTGCATGCTTGCAGATAGAGAACCATCTCTGACCATATAGTACAGCTAAGAAGGCAATGCTGTATGAGAAGCATTGTTCTTTAGACCTGTTTTCATCCCCATTTTAACAAGCACAGGAAATTCTTAATTTTTACTTTGTCCACTATCATTAACAATATTTCATGGTGTTAATTAATACTGCAAGTGGCTAAACCTCAGGGTGTCTCACATGTGTGTATTAGTTCTGTAGATTTGCAAAGCAACATCTATCTACCTGTGAATAGAGTTTTAAAAATAATAGTTCAATGAAACAAAAGAGAAGCTCTAAGCTGAATTTGTGGCTAAATGATTAATATCACTCCATGTTTAAGAATTTTTTTCCAGTCTATTTTGTTTAATGATTTTTAGATATGAATATTACATGTCATTCTGCAGTTAATTATTTATGCTGATGAAACATGGTACTCTCTGCACCCTTTTTGGATTCTAAATGGAAAGGAACATATTTTCTAGGCAGTTTCTTCTGAATAGTGATGGCTCACAGAGGCTTCTTTCATCGGAGACCAAATCATCCTCAAGCCAGTTTAACAAGGCTTGGAGTTTGCTGGGAAAAACTCTGGTGAGAATAGATCATTCACCACCAGTGGTGCATGTCAGGCTGCCAGCTCTGGGTGGGCTTCAAAGAGCCTGGACTCAGAAACCCTTTCCTTCCTGGTGGGAAAACCTTTCGTGTGAAAGATTAATTAATCATCAAGGTCTATATCTCAGAATTTTGGGGGCTTTAGGAAGAGTTTGCATCTGCTCAGATGGATTTTGAACTGAGCTTGGAATCTGACTAAGCAGAACTTCGGCATTTTGAGCTCTCATTTTAAATCAACAGAAAAGCAGTCATCAGATATTGAAATTCTCAAGGAGTTGGAATTACCTTTTTCCACCTAGGTCCAATGATTACTGTTTATGGATCTCTTTGCAGCCAGATATCTCTCATTCTGTGAGCTTTTCTAGGCAAGAGCCTTGGCTGAAAAAAATCTGCAGATATTATCTCTGTTATTGTGTCATTTCAGCCACAGAAAGGTATGGCTCTCCTGCACCGTAAATCCCAGTTAATTACCTAATCCCCAGAGTCAGGTCTTGAGAACTAGACTTCATGATAAAATGATGGCGCTTGAAGAGGCTGAAATATAAGAAATTGAATGAGACATAGGTCCCAGAAAAAAAATTAGATTGTTTTAACTGGTATGACTACAAGGTCATGTGGCAACCTGTCCCACTTACAAACTCAGTGTACCTCAGCATTTGAGGAAGCAGAGCAAAGTGTTAGAAGCTGCTAACTACACATGTACTGCTATTAAGTGAAGGAGGTTCTTTCTCTGGGGACAACAAAGCACTAATACAAGGAATTAGAGAACACATCTTTTACTGAACTAAGCAGTGGGATATAAAAACAACACTTGGTGAGACTTGTCTAACTTAGTACGGTGTGTACATCAGCTGTGATTAGTCCTTCCTGGAGATGAATTCAGAGATACTCTTGAGCAGCCATAGAAACCAGGTGATGTAAAAACTGAGCTGCTGCTGCTGCTGCTGCTAGGCAAAGAAAGTAGCAGACCTGGAAGCTGGCTTGGAAGCAGACCTGGATGCCAAATACTCCCCAGCCCTGCAGATGCAGAGACACTGGAAATGGTTCAGTCATGGCATGCCTCTATCCCAATGATGCCCCAAGGCTCCTCCACTGCTATCCTGGCAGGGACCCCATTGCCACGTCTGGCTCTCTGTCTCCTCGCTTTACTCATCCCACCAATCTCTCACCAAGGGAATAATGAGACTGGCCTGACATTTTTTTTGGGAAGTACATGGTCTCAGCAGTTATGCCCATTGCTGCAAGATAGGGAATAGTCTTGGCTGCCAGGGGAGGGTGAAGGTATTCACAACTCTATTTATGTAGCAACTGAGTTTTCAGGTGCTTGTTCCCCAAACCAGTAATTCAGCTCTAAATGGTGTAAGCACAGCCTGTTGGCAAGAGCATCTCAGATGTCCAAATGGGCTGAGCAGAGAACAGCAAGACAGAAAGAGACAGGGATATTTCTCAGGGCCTGGCACTCTACCTGTATCTCCTTTCATGTATTCAGTCTTGGACTTCCTGGAAGTCAGCCCAAATTGTGCCTGTAAAACAAACTCCAAAACCTGTACTACCTGTATGGGCTATTCATAGGTTTGCTGATGTTCCTGATGATGTTCTGAGAAATTTTTTATTATGTACTAAAAATTTCCATTATTAAATAATTAAAAAGAATGAAACAATAAAATCTCATGATTGTGTATACTTCTCAGATGAAACTTTCAGCAGCCAAAAAAATAGATTTAAAATAGTATTTTCAGATACTGTATAAGTCCCCATATTTTAACAGGACTGCTTAGGCTGTGTGAAAGTCAGTGTTAACAAAAGCTGTACCATTGCCAGTACACCAAGCTAGGCCATCCTCAGCTAACTCCTGCAGCTGCTGGTGCCATGTAAACGTATTGTCGGCTGTTTTCTACATTTCCCCCAAGTCCCTTTTGCCTTGAAACCTTCCTCTTCTCAGGATTGTTTATGTTTAAACAAAAATATGTTTTCTGACACCTAACAATGACATCTTAAATAAAATAAGTTCCTGTAATTCTGATAGCAGCTACCACCCTTATATCCATAGCTTTCATCATTCACCTTTAATCCTCTTTCTTTCTTGCTTGTCATTATTTGTCTTTGCCTTTTTTCTTTCTGATCACTATTGTTATCCAATTTCCTTTCTTCTTTCATCTTTCCCTAACTCCCACTGCATTTGTGTCCTGTCATTTTATGATTTTGTTTTTATTCCCCACATAGCTTTCTATCAAATATAGAACTTTGTAACTGACTTTACCTTCATCTTCCTACCTTTTTTCCCTTTTTTTTTTGTCATGTTCTGAGGATCAGACAAAGACCATCAATGCAGGCAGTTGCAGACTTTTCTCACACAAAATCCACAGGGCACAACTGCTCAGTCTCTTTCCCTGATGAATGGAAGAACAGCCTTTGGCTTTGTTTGTTATTCATATTAGGCTGAAGGCCCTGGGGGGTAACAAATCTCTCTTACATTGGAACAGGCTCTCCAGGGAAGTGGCCGCAGCACCAAGCCTGCCAGAGTTCAAGAAGCATTTCTGAAATGCTCTCAGGCACATGGTGTGAATCTTGGGGTGTCGTGCACAGGGACAGAAGTTGGAGTTTGGTGATCCTTGTGGATCCCTTCCAGCTGAGATTCCTCTGTGATTCTATGATTATCTGCAGTGTGCAGTGCCTGGAATGTGGGGGCTCTGATTGTAAGTGGGGTAGATGCCATCACTGTAATAATATCAGGAATTGGGGTCTGGCCCCACTGTCAGACTTTGCTCACTTGAGTGATGTGGGAAGAGCTCGGAGGAGGTTTGTGTGCTACGTGGGCTTATCAAGCATTTATTTATTCTGTTACTTAGACTATTAAAAGTAAGGGGGAAAGTGAGGTAAGGAAATATCTATGACTCTTAAAAATCTTTACTATGAATTTTAATAGCAGCAAAATAATGATCAGAAGGGAAAGTTTCTACCACCAGTCTAGTAAAAACAGAACCAAGGAAACCAAAATCTCTTCAGAGATTACTTCATCCCAAGAATCATTTAGTCTAGCATGAGATCCATCACATGACCTCATGATACGTAAGAAAGAAGAGCCAGAGATTAATACAATTGTTTTTCAGTTTCTCCCACAAAATTTCCATATCTGGGATGTACCTGTCTTTCTTAGCTGAATTTGGTATTTTAGAGCACTTGGCAGTATATGACATGCAACCATTTCTAAGGGGAAGAATTGCTCCCATGCCAGCAATTACACAAAACAGAATAAATGTTCTTCTGAATATATGAGGGAATTCCCCTTTCTCCTTTTTCTCTTCCCCAAGGGGAATGGTCTTCAAAGTTCAGAGATACACTCTCAAACAGATCAGAAATTAATATTTAATACACCTTATTTGGGATTCAAGAAAATGGAAAATGGGTCATCAGCTTTAACTGCAATTCTAAAAATTTCCATGATACCAAGTTACTTAGCTGAAGTTCTGGAATACAGCTGTATTTCTCTTAGTTGTCAAACACAGCCATACTGAATGATGTCTTATGCAGTTCCAAGAAAAAGAGATCGTGTCCTTCTCTTGAGAGAAACTTGCCCTGACAGAGGTGTCAGGGACAATCTACTTCACTCAATTCGGGATTCAGCTCTTTGTCCCTGAAGCAGTTTGCTCAGCAGAGACAGACAACTCCAAGATGTTTCTCGAGAAAATCGAGCTCACAGACTGTGAGATTGGCAACAGACCTGTCCTAAAATACTCATAATTTGGGACGAAATCCCACTCGCCTTTACATGAATCATTATTTGGGCTTGAAAAGCTAATATCAGCAAAGCTTAGACCTAGAAGGTATTGCCCCAAACAAAGGGTCCGTGCTGGATTGCACTCACCGACTAAGTTCGCCATCCAAACACATGGGGACCACAGGCTTCCCTGAGCTTGCAATCCTCAGTCACTCTTCTCTGCCATTTTTGTTCTTGTTCTTGCTGCAACTCTCCTTCCTTTGTGCCACTGTCTCGAAGGAGGAGTGCTTGACTTCAGACAGGTTGGGTTTTAGAGGTTCAAGTTGCAGAATTGTTCTAAACGTTACTGAAGAACTCTTTGTGCTAGCAAGCACCTACTCTGTAACCCTCACTGACAGATTTTCAGGAGCTGTAGAACAACAGAACGACTGTAGGGATCTGCACACACAGCTGTATGGGTGTAGAAATCCACCACCCAGTTACAGGCACTTATGTACCTCTGGGCTGAGCAGGCAAGCCCTTAAAACTTACGGTTTGATTCTGACCCAGTCGTTGTCTTAAAACATTTAAGAGTTTTAGGGTGCTGACTTCAAGCACATGAATTAATCAACTGAGTTATCCAGGCAGTCTCCCTCTGCAGCCAACGAAAATGAGAAGGCACGCCCTTAAGAAACTACCTCAGACCTAAAAGCACAGTTTGCAATAGCCCTGTTGATGAGAGCTACCCTTAGAATACACTCATTGAGATCAGCTCTGATGAAGTAGCGCAGTGATTAACCCCTGCAGTGGGGAGAAGCAGCCAGTGCAATACACCCAAGGGCTAAGCACAAGCATGCCATGACCCCCAGTGTCTGTGGGTCAGAGCTGGTGAGCTCTTGTCTTGGAAGAGGACAGGTTGTAAGGGTGGGGAGAACATGAAGTGAAACAGATGCTCGCCTGTCTTTTGACCTGAAGAACACACTTCACTTTAGAGTGCTCATACAATTTCCTCTCTCAGCTTGGTAAATCTGCTTTCACTCAGACTGCATGTTTGATAAAGTTATGTGGCCTGTAATGAATACCAATTTAAACTTCTCATGCAAAATTTTGTACTCTAAAGTCATCCTACTGCATGGGGTGTAAGCATGGAAAACATCTCTTTGCATTTGTGTTTGTGCAGCACCAAGCGCCAGACTGTTCTCAGGCTGGAAGTAGGGTTCCTGGCCCTGCAATAATGAAAACAAAATTGACATTATTTGTTTTGTGGTAGTGCCTCTAGGCCTCAATCAAAACTGACACAAGACAACAGATGGATGCAAGTACACAGGGGAAACACAAGACAAAACATTTATTCATTTAGTAAGCATCGGCCACAGAGCACCAGATGCTTAGGTATTAAATATTTTGTAGGCATCATTGTACAGATATAAAAATCATAATAATTGTCATTATAACCTAGCCTATATGAGAGACAGAAAGATTTTTTTAGACTATTGTATCATGGGAATGGAAAATATGGCCATTAAAAGCAAACATTTCTGTAAGTATAAGCATTCAGTCATTCTTCAGCTGTAAAAATTACATTATCCTAGATTGTGTTGAAGCTGATAGTCATGTTCTCATTTAAGAGCTGATAAATATCATATTAGAATTTTCTGACAAGTTTGTCTGCAGCACAAAACTGGTTATGCCGTCAATGTTGGCTAATTTTACATCTGTTCAGATATTTAAACTGTTTTGAAAAGAAAACTTACCCCTTCCAAAAACACCCTAAAGCATATTAAAGTGTCACTGGAATATGAAACACATAAGAAGGAAAAGTGGATAACAAATTTAGTTGCAGACATTAGAACAATATTTTAAAGATGAGCTTATGAAAATGATTTTAGATTTTACAATTTCAATAAATATTTTATTGACTGTTATTGAAGCCTGGCTCAAAAAGAAAAATATTAAGCCCCAAAATTATTGCTCATCAACCAATGAATGGCTTGGTTGTTTTGCTGAGTCCATGGAACCATAGGGAAATTTCCAATGAATTTTCTTTTTTCAGTTGGAAACATCACAAGTGCAATTTTTCAGGGCAATGTTCCAAGATTGATTGAATTCTGCACAGGGTTATTTTCTCAGACATTTAATTTTATTTTTTCTGCAATCACAGAAGAAGAGTTAGGCGTGCCTGATTTCCACTTTTCATATCAGAGGTCCATGCTCATGCTGTGGGTGGCCCATCAGGTATGACTATCGTGTATTATTTCCATTTCCAAAAGTTAAGCTGAAAGATGCTTCCTTAATATGGAAAGACAAGGATATTTAGCTTAGGCCTGATTAATTTATGTCTAAAACAAATGTGTTTCCCAGGTGATTTTGCTGCCCACTTAATTTTTTTGAAGCTTAAAAGCTCCATTTACTTGCTCTCAAATTTTATAACTAACTGTTTTCATTTAAGGTAGTTTTTGTCTTCTTCATTTTTAAGGGACAGAAAATATTAGGGGAAATTCTTCCCCCTAACTTTTCATGGACAACCTAAAGCAATTTTACAAGAAGGACATGAAGCAAGTGAAAACATATGGAGCAAGGAGATTATGTATACAGTACATGGTATGCTTCGCCAACATACATAACATTTATTTTTTGTTCCAGATATTTCTTAATTTTTTTCTTTCTTTTATTTTTTTTCTTAAGAAGGGGAAGAATGACAACAAAACTGAATTCATCAAATTGGTTCCATGTGTGTCAAATAGTCTGGAACATATTTCCAACAAATATAAATAACCACCAACTCCAGAGAAGGCATGTCAGATAACGTAGCAGACTTTTAATCTTTGCAAACACTAGGGAAACATGACATGAGATTCAGAACTATTATGGTTGCTTTTTCTCATCAATAAACAATATCTATCTTTCAGGTATTCATTTTGTGTTTGGACAGCTGAAAAAATCTGTAAAGTATAATTCCCAAGTATATGGAGCATGTGAGATTCAGATGTACGTTTTCTATATAAAAATCAAACTATAAAATTTGCTAGGCACTCCTTAATATTTCTCTTAGTTCTTTTTTTCCTCTGCAAGTGACTCTCTTGTTAGGACAAATGGAAGTAGCAAGAACCTTGGCTTGTTCCCAAGTGACAGAATGTTTGCATAGTGAGTATGCAAATATAAAACATTTACGTGTACTTGAAAGTGAACGTACATTATAATAATTTTAATTTTTTTTTTCCAAATAGGTATGTTTTAAAATTCTTCTCTTTCAGTGGATTTAATATGTACTTTGGAAAGGCTAAAAGTTGGAATATCTCTAACCATCTCTCTTAAAGCTCGTCCCATCTCTTATTCTGGCTGACATCTAGACTAAATTACCCAACACAGAGGCAATGCCCATCTTTTAATAAATCCTCATCCTGGCACTAAATTTAATTTTTAGAAAGACATTTATATAGACAATTGCATTCCCCAGTAGTGCAAAATAAAAGCTGCATACTTTTGCCTCTAATTAAATTCTGGGATTGTGGTGCATGGAATTAATTACTTGAATTTCAGTCTCATGTTTACGTTGTCAGTACCTATCCTATGGAATTGCAGCCTTGTTATACACCAAGCAGTCCCAAATCTTCCCCTCGTGGACTAAGAAAAGTTTTTGGAATTTGGCTGTCTTCTGGATTCTTGACAACCTAAAATATATATATTTTTTTTTGCTCTTCAGAGGCCCATGGGATGGTCAGAGTAAGACTCTTAAGACTCTTCCTCCTCATGGCAAACACTTCCTAACACGAGGAAGCCGGTGTCCTTCAGCAATAACATGCAGTTTAGGTTACCACAAGGGGTCAGTAGAAATCAGTGAGAAATACTCCCTCCTCCACCCCAGAAACTATGAAACGCTCACAGCCACTATGTCATTCCCTGTTAATTTCAGGAATCCAGTGAGGGAAAACCAGACGTGATTGTTTTTTCCTTTATAACCAGACAGCTTTTCCCACTAAAATATATGAGTGGTTTTCTAACATTATATAGAAGTTTGCTTTTGATCAAAGCTAATAAGGGGTTTAAAAGCTGGGATTCAATAATTTTTTCAAAATAATTTTTCTCTATATTTGTTCATTACATTTGTTACAATGAGTGCCTCAAACATGGCACAGATTCATGACCAGGGAGCAAAATTTTTGTTTCTACCAACCTAGGTTTTGAGGAATTATTCTTTCTTTCCAAGTTAATAAGATTGAAATCAAAATAAACTTTAAATTAATTAAATCATATGTCCTTGCAACTAAGCAAGTAGTTGAGCGCAGTTGCATATATTTTCTCTCCAAATGCTTATGTAACTCTTTTCTATTTTATTCATGACTGCCCCATGAAAACTATTCATCATACTTTCACTGTTCTCTCTGTACCACATTCCTTTCATTCCAAAGGATGCTGGGGAAAAGTGGGGGGAAAAAAGATTGCCAATTTGAAGTTTGATTCTCTGTCACTTCTGTGACAAAGCTGTACGCCTAGGGAGTACATTCCAGTCATAAATGACAGCAAATTAAAGACCTGCCTACATCGCAGTGGGAACCTGCATCTCATAAACTTCACCAAATACCATCTGACCATTTTCCTTCAGGCAAGTAGCAGGTCAAGCTGATGTCAGTTAATCTTATACTGCAGTGGTACACTAGGTAATGTTCATGGAGCCTGTGAAATTCCTCTCACCTTTTCTTGCTGTAGCCATTCATCCTCAACAGTCCAGACGTAATGCAGGAAAATAGACTTGGAAATATTCTGATTTTAATTTATTGCAGACATGCAGGAAAAGGCTCAAAATACTATTAAAAAAGAAGTCCAATGGTTGAAGCTGACAGAGAATTATGGGTTTGTGGAGTCATTTGCTGGAAGTGTTATTGCACTTTGGTTCATTTATATAATACAGACAGAATAAGTGGTAGAAAATTAAACTAGATGGGGAATTTTGTCTCCAACAAATCAGAGTTTGGCCTCTCCTGTTGATGTTTCAGAAAAAAATTTCCATTGAATGTAGGTTCAGCGTGTTGTGCAGAAAGAGTATGCAGAGTGAAAAAGGCTGATTTTAACGCATATTGCAAAACCAAAACAACATTACTCTTTTAACCCAGGCAGTGGCATTCCCTAAGCCTCTTGTGGCTAATATGTGCAGCAAGCAGAGGCTCTGAAACACCATTTTTCTTTTGCAACCCTTGCAATTTGTTATGCCTGTAAAATGCATGCTCATCAAAAACAGTTAAAAAAACCTAATTGCAGTTGAAGACACAAGAGGCAGTAGATTTAGAGTTGCATTTTGTTTTGTGCATTGAATGTCGTGGGAAGTCCTGCTGAAAATGTAGCAGAAATTGGTCCTAATCTATGCTGGAGGGCAAAAAGTGCAAGTTCCTGCCACATGCACGGTGAGGGGTTTATCAGCCGATGGCAGATGGAAGTGGGATTGTGGCATTGGGATGCTGGTTGCACACACTGTGTTCAGCTGAAACCTGTAAGAAATTTCCCTGTTCCCAAGGGAAGCTGGAGAGTCACCTCTATGGATGGTAGTAAGGGAAAAGTGAAAATGAAATCAGGAGACCCAGAGCTATTGGTGGTGAAGAAGTGCTGTGTCTGCTCCTTGTCATCAAGAGAGGTGCACAGACAAAGGAAGATATGTCTTGGATTCAGAAGATAATTTTTTTTCTTTTTTATTTATAAGAGAAAATACTTTTTTTTTTTTTAATTATGATATCCTGGAAAACTCAAACCCAGATTGTTTGTTGAGCCAGAACTCATTTGCTCCACTGTACAGAATGTCATTCTTACTTGTTTGTGGAGATCTGATCAAAGTCATAGGGTTCAAAAGCTTTTTGAGGAATGGTTGTGTCTGGAGGCCCAAAGTGAGACTGGACCCTTGTTGTGCTACCTGCTGTAAATAAATATTGCAAGTGATGGCTCATCCACCTCGGACTGAATAGCCATGGTGGAGATAAACTACAACTATCACCATGCACACTCGGAGAGCCTGGACACAGCTTATAGCTAAATGATTTGCCTCAAGAAACTGCAACTGAACTTCAACATCCTGAATCTCCTTTCTGCCTCTCAAACATCCTGTGTTTATCTACTTACTCCTACAGTCATGATCCCAGCTGACATGTGTGGCCTGACAGATGCACCTGACTGAGCATGGACATTGTGCTGATGTCTTCAGGAGGGAAGGTAGAAAGGGACCACTGGATTGGAGCTCCAGTATGCCAGGTGCTCAGAAAAGAGCTCAGGTTGAAAGCTTCAGAGGAGCTGTGAGGTGAGGAAAAAAGAGGAAAAGCTTATACACGGTAGGGGGGGGAAAGGAAACTCACTTGATAAATACAAACTCAAGACATATTTAGAAGCTGGGTATGCAAGCTGAGCTTTCCCTGGGGCTAATTGCTGTAATGGCATGTTAAATAAATCCTTTCTAAACTCGGCTGTGCCACACAAATGCTGTTTAAATAACAAAGTGCTCATGGACAAATTATCAAAAGTATTAGGCAGAAACGGGCTTTTATATAACTGGAATTGAAATACTTGGTGGGTTTTTTTCCATCTAGTTATTGTGACCATTGCAAATCAGATAATTTTTTTTTTCTGTTAATCTTGGGGCTGTCTCTCCTTTTGCTGTCCTGGTTAACCCCAAATACAATACATGCTTTTCTTCTTTGCTGTTTTGTACTGCTCCATGGCACACACAGGAAAGTTCTTTCTCCTTTATTGAGCAGTTGGTAACTCCTGGGCCTTTCCTTTTCCATTGTGCATGCTCAGGACAAGGCAGAGCTGCTGGGAAATGGAAGATATTTATAAATGGTAGTCTCCATGGCTGAGCTTCTTGAAGAAGGGTACTTCAGCTGATGAGTTAGAACAGCCTGTGCCCCAATTAAATCTGAATAATGGTGGTCCATTCTGAGGAAAATATAAAAGAAAAAAAAACAGAGGAGTAGTCGATATTTCCACAATCTGAAATTCTTAAATCTGGAAAGTTTCTCTTATTCTGGGTATATGGAAATAACTATACAAACTTATATGTATGAAATTATAAATAATTATAAGCATTAGTTCATAATTTTACATATAATATGTATGCAATACATAAATTTATATTTTTTATCTATTACATATGCATGCACATTTATATATTCTATAGAAATATAGAAATAACTAGATTATCAGTCACAGATTTCCTGTCATGCTTATTGTAGTGGGCAAATGACTCTAAAAAAGAGTGCAGTGGTTCAAATGGCTGATTACACCTAAGGACTAACAGACTGCTAATGGAATTCTATAACCTTTTCAAAGGTTTCCCTAGTCAATGAAATTATAGGAATGACCACCCTAATTGGAGAATCCTAAGTGTCAGTTGCAAAACCACCTAATAAAAGGATATGCTTTGTTCTGGTTCAACCCTATTCCTTACCTGTTTGGTGGTCACTTGTGCTGCTATAAAGCAGTAGAATCACCATTTCAAACACAAGGGGTCATTGCAAGTGGTAAGAGGGAGAACCTCTTCTGATATTCACCCTCATGATCAGACATAATGTAATCACAGAATATCTCAAGTTGGAAGGGACCCATAAGGACCATCAAGTCCAAATCTCTACTCCTCACAGGACTACCTCACACGAAACTATGAGACTGAGTGTCCTCCAGACAAGTTTGGTGCCGCTTCAGACAGAAGAAACCTTGCAGATTCACATATTTTAGTGTTCAGAGATGCCTTTTATTTAAGTAAACATAAAGTAAAATTAGGAATGTATACATCCACAATGTGAAAGTTATATGTTTGGTGTCTTTTTCATCTCGGAACATACACAAGTGTGACTCTGCAAAAATAATATGTGCAGGCCTTGGCTGAGAATTCAGCATGAAGGGTTTCATTGTTAAGTTTAGAATAGTCTGCAAAATTCAAGAAAGCCCTTTTGTCTTAAGATGTATTGCTTGTTTTAATATGTAACTTTTTGTAGTTCCGATAAGAGTATCTAGGACAACTTTGGCCCCTGTTTAGAATCCTTTTTATTGGTTCCCCCTTATGTCATGCATAATTATCCTCGTGTCCATCATTTAATTCTTATCTTTGAAGTACAGTAGAGCTAGCCACTGATCTTCCAAAACTGTCCTCAGCCCATCCCAAAACTTGTGCTGGATTTGTTAGAACCTAAGTGACTTAATTTAGCATGATGTATTTAGATTGTTTTATTGGTAACTGTAACTTAGAATCCACCCCAGAATTGTAGTATTAAACCGCCCACCACCCCAGGCTCAGGGTCTCTCTCCAGAGGCACCAGCCTGGGGTGGCTGGGGGGAGTCATCCGGACCCCCTTTTCCCCCACCCCCAAATAAAGCCTCTGTTCCCTGGAAAATTCAAGAGAGAGTCCCTTCTTTCTTCAATCCGGCCTTGACAGCGTTATCCAGTGACGAGACACGAACCCCCACAAAGTGACTGGTTGTGTGGCGTGCCGAGAGCTGCCGGGTAGGCCAGGCTAGACACTGAGCCAGGCCGGAGCAGGCACGCACTGCAACACACAACACTTTATTTAATTCTTTTGATAAAATATTTCCTTCAAGTGTTTTCAGAAGACAGGAGAAATAAAAATATATGATTCTTCTAAGCCTTAGAATAATGTGTTTACATATCAAGGAATCTCTTTCACAGAAATCAATATCTTTTCATTTCATCTGGGGAAAAATAATATTAGACATTTGTTGGTTCTCGGCATTCTTAACACTTGTTTGCAAAGGGAAACAAAAAATTTTACAGCAGCTTCCAAGAAAGCGTATTATTAGATCTTAATACTTAACTGCATTTCCTCACAAACATTGATTTGCTGTTGTTATTGTGACTTCATCCAGGTGGTCATATAGTTTGAAGGAAATATGCAATTAAATTGATATCACTAAATGGTACTTGGTATATTTGCACCTGGCTAGGTCTCAGACTGAAAAGCAAATCATTTGATTTTTCTTCAGAAATGGGAAATTCAATTCCCTCTTATGAACTTCTTGACTGTTAACAACCATCAGGAGTGATAGAGAGAGAGGCTGTTTCTAACTAAGAGGCTTCTGGGAAGTATATTGGGGCCAGGAGCATGGTAGACATCCTCATTTAGATTCCCATGCACATTCCAGGAAAGTGCCATTAACCCAGGGGTGGTTTGGGCTGGACTGTGGGCAAGAAGGGAGTGTGAGGCAGAGGAGCTGGGGCAAGGCACTGTAAAGATCTGAATGTGCCCCTCAAAGTGCTTCCCACTTACCACTTCCATCAGGAGTCTGGGCACTCTGAACCAAAGGGCCAGGTCCCTTGACAAAATGAGTTATAGAGACAGCTTTCTATTCCTTCTCCCCAGAGGTGGCTGCAGTCAGTGGATAATTGGTTGTACGTGTACTTTCACCAGGAATTCCTTCCATACAGAAACTGTGTATAAAATATTGATGAAAGGTTTCTTTCACAAACTACTTTTTCTGTCTGAAAAATGACTTCCTCTAAACATGCCCAGCCAACCCCATTGTGTGTTTGTTAATGACGTGAATGCATATGCATTTTTATTTTATTATTATTAGACTTTTCTCTCTGTTGACCTTTATTCTGTGTCTGTTCTAATATCAGACTTGCAAAGACCATGTGATGTGAATATTTAAGTACCCTACCTAGAATGCATTAAAAGAGCCCGAATTTCAGAAATTTGGGCTGTGGTTTCCCAACATTAGCCTCACTTAGAAGGCTTGCAGTCCATTTGAGCTTTCAGGCAACAAGTCACTCCATTCATTTTTACACAGGTTGCAGAAAGGACATGAATTTTAATTTTGCCTAAATATCCCTGTGGATTTTAATTGCAGAGTAATTGGATGTGATTTCTTTTTTCTGACAGGTTTGTTCTTACCACATCAACACTGATCATAGTCATCAGAAGTCCTGTCCAAGAAACAATCATTTAAATCAGGCCTTAAGTCTGTGGTCTCTGGATGAAAACCTGCTCAGGTGCACGGTTATGGCACCTTGTCTTTCACTTGCTGCTGCAGGGAATCTCTGCCCACACTAAAGGGCAGTTGGAGAGGATCAGCTTTGGCAGAACAAAGCCCATTGGAAATTGATGTATTTTGTTTTTCCTGTGTGACCATGACCCTGCTGATAGAACAGGCTCGGCGGTGCCTCAGCTGGACACCGCTCAGTCCGAGAGCATGGACAGGTTACACTGCACAGCTGCCTTGGTCCTACCCTCAGTTGACAATCCCGGTGCAGCTGCAGTTTTCCACCTGGGCCATGCACAAAAACGAGGCTCCATGGGCAGGGATGAGGTACCACAGGGCAGAAAGGTCAGTCACTGCTGCCCGTGGCTCTGGGCACACAGAGAGCACGCACGCAGCGAGCAGGAGCACGTCACACCTCCTGGCGGGGCTTCAACTCACAGAGTTAACTTTGCTCAAGAGAAAACTACGCCAGATTCTGGCCTTTGAAGATTTCAGTAAGCTTCTTTTTCAGGGAAAAAGGGTTGCCAACTGGGATTTTTTGTGAGTTGACTGCTTTTCAAAGATCTTTGTGAAGGGGCTTGGTTAAGGGCATTGCTGGGGGAAACCAATTATAATTTTTAAATATGTTAGACTTAAATAAACATTTAATTAAAATAAGACCAGCTTTTTCAGCCATTGCCTGTCTTCTCCTGTTTGTAGAGCTGGAGAGTTCTGGGGAATTCCTGATACTACACATTTTTTGAGAGCATCAGCAAACTTCTCAAACTAACCTTCAATACTTCCTTTCCTTTCTCTTCCCTCCCTCCTAACCCTTTTCCTTAGACACTTTAACCTACTTTCTAGTCTCTCATTTTTGTTTTCCCCTATTTCTTGCAATATCAAGTTTTCTTCTAAACTTTTCCTCCTTGCCCATTTCTCCCTGGTCCCTTTTCCATGCATTTTCTCCTCCAGTTCAACTGAACCTCACCACAAACCATGTTATCTCTATAATAGCTCCTTCCTAATGATGGAGGGAAATACCCTGGAACACCAGCTCCTGGCAGCTGGGAGCCAGGAGGGTATATGTGACATGATTTTCTATCTCCCATCTGTATAATACTTCTTCAAAATTCTGCCTACCTTTGGTGGCACAAAGAGACGCAGATGGGCTAGCAAGAAGAAAAATGAAACAAAAAAAAAAAGATGATTTCATCACTTGAGCAGCTCCAAGCCACTGTATTTATTTATGGCATTATCAGAATTGTTACCACAACAGAGAACGCCGCATTAGATGCTGAGTGTGAGTCTTTGCACTTATTAAAACCTATAAATATCTTTGATAAAAGCAAAGGGAAAATATTTGCCACATGAGGATTTTCATTCCCAGTCATCCAACTGATATTAATTTGACTGAGGCTTCCTCACCTGCCAAAACAACCTAATTCTAAATTGTCCAGCTCTTTTATTTTCCTTATTTTTTCCCCACTCTTCTTCAGTGACTTCCAGTGCTTAAGTGTGCTTGCTTGATAGGGCACAATTAAGGAGCACCATACCACATTGAGATAAGTTCTAAGCAATATTTTCATCCCTGTTTTGCTGAGAGACAAACATGGTTTTGTGCAGCAGCTTTACAGTGGCTGCTGCTGGACTGTCCTGGTTTTATCTGGAACAGAGTTAATTTTCCTCCTAGCAATGTGTTTTGGATTCAGTATGAGAATAATGTTGATAAAACACTGATGTTTTAGTTGTTGCTAAGCAGTTCTTGCCCTAAGTCAAGGACTGTTCAGTTTCCCAGCCTGTGCCAGTGAGCAGGTGTGCAAGAAGATGGGAGGAGCAAGGGCAGAACAGGTGACCTGAACTGGCCAAGGGGATATTTCACACTACAGGACATATTTCTCAGTACCTAAACTGGGGTAGGGGGTGGCAGTGGGGTTGGGGGACAGGCTGGGCATCAGTCAGTGAGTGGTGAGCAACTGTATTGTGTGTCACTTGTTTCTCTCTCTTCATTACAATTGTTGTTTTTGTTCTATTTTACTTTATTTCAATTATTAAACTGTTCTTATCTAAGCCTGTGGTTTTTATCTTTTTCTGAATCTCCTCCTCACCTCACCAGGGTAGGGGGGTAGCGAGTGGCTGCATGATGTTTCATTGCCAATGGAATTAAACCACAACAAAGACAGGCATTAACACAATAAACCATTCTAAATTTTTACATGGCTTCAACAACACACAAAAATACAGCTTAGCAAACATGGGAAGCAAACACATATGATTGCCAACTGCAAATAATCAAAGCATAGCTTTAGCCTTTCCCACAATTTAGAGTTATGGCATTACTTGCAAAATAAAAATTAATATCTAAAATAGCCCAATGAAAAGCTCCAATTCCATTGAAAATAATGAGACTGAATTCTTATACACAACTTCCATGTTGTGTATAAGAGCACCTTTCTGCTCTGATTTGTCTTTTTTTCGTTCCACGCTAAGCATATGATTATTTTTTTTCCCTATTTTAGAATATGCAAAATATACAAAAAATCCTGTATACTTTGCCTTTCAGCCTTAACTTCTAGGCTTTCCTAACTTTTAAATGTTTGCTCTTGTAAATGTAGTTTACCACCAACCTCAGCATTTTTATTCTTATACTGTAATTAAGATTTTGGAGACATTTTGCTTTACATCTGTGGGTATGCTGTGAACTATCACTTTTTCACTTGTCAATTCATTCTTAAAAGCAGAAGTTCCTTTTAAATTTTCATAATGTAGAGAAGTTACTCCAGGGAGATTCAGCAGACTGAGGATTCCGTGGCAGTCTAAATTAATCTGGATCAGGTGAGAAAGAGTTTTCAGAGCCACACCATGAATGCCAGCCTGCTTACAAATTCTGTTTCAGCTGTGAGTAGACTGTTCAGACTAGAGGCATTTCAAATGCGAAGAAATCATTTAGATCCTACTAAAGACAAACAATTTCTAGGCATCATGAAAAAATGCAAAATCACATTCAAAGTGACAGGTTCCTCTGCCAGTTAAAATTCTTGAACAGAACTGGAAAGATAAGCCTGGGTATGTGGATAAGAGATCACATACAATGTTGTTAGTGTCATGGATTTGATAGTGGCGCTCTGAATTTTGGAAAGCTAATAGTTGCTAGATTGGAGGTTTGGCTGCAGGCATTGTTCTCTTCATTTTCACACAAACAGAAAAATTTTGTAAAAAGCCCAATTTGATGATAATTTTTAGGAGATCTATGTTTAGCTGTAATAAAAAAACCCCAAAGTATTACACTTCCCATTAATCTTCTCCACACCACGAGACAAGCACTACCAGTTTCTTCATAAGTCCTGTCCCTTTGGTAAGGATTAAATTGTGCCATCTGTTAAAAATGCAAAATGTAGCATAATTTAAAAACTCATATAGAAAAAGACATGAAGCATAACTCCTGTTTTTCAATTTCAAAGGTAAATTGATCTATAATCAATGTGGGAATTTTAGTCACATTCAGTTTTTCAATCACTTCAATTTTCTCTGCTTTCTAGACCCTATTAAAATACAGATTCGGTGTTCTATAAATGGAATGAAATTATTCATTATACCTAATAATATACATATGCATTACCTTGAATTACACACACTGGTTATTACATGGTTCAGATAAATCACTAAATACTTAGTATATTGTATTATTTTTTCACCTACAGAAAACAATCCAGTGCATGACATTTACCAAACTATAGAAATTTGATACACTAATCATGTCTAAAAGAGTCTGCCCTGTCTGATCAAATCATCAAACTAATGATGCAACCATGTAAAATGCCTCTTTCTAGTTAAAATTTTTGTTGTACCTTAATAGGCATTTTATGTCACGTCCATCATTTAGAGGAGATAACTTCCATGCAAGCTATGAAAAAACCAAACCCTCAAACAATTTATCTTGTATTTAGTTATAGAAGTCTTCATCTCCTATCTAAGAATTCATGCATGTGAGTAAAGAATAGCATTCTTACACTATTTTAAGGCTCTAAACATCTTCCCCAATGTAAGGAATTAATATCCAGTGGGATTTGCTATATCTTGAAATATGAATAAAGACATAGAGATTAATCTGAGAAATTAGACCTTGTATGCCATATGATTTTCAAATCTTTATATCTTTCCATTTTGTTATAAAAGTTCAGAGAATATTACACCCACCTCTGAGGATGTGTTTTATTTAGCTCTTAAGTGTCTGCATTCATATTTCACTTACAACACTTTCCAAAAATACTGCCTTCAGCAACCTGAGAGCCAAAGCAGAAGGGTGGCTCCAAGAATGGGAATTATGGGAGTTTTCTTTTATGACCCCATAAAGAGAGACTGGTGAGAGCTGCATTTCAGCTCTCATCAATCAAGGGATACCCCTACACCCCATCCCACCCCCAACATTTCTGATGTGTCTTGCAAAGTTGTAAATGACACCACTGTTTGTGAAACCAGGCTTTTGGATGGTGAACTCTGTGTTATGAACTACAGAACTGTCTTTATCTACTAAAAGGTCCACTTGGTTGTCAAACCACTAAATTTGTGCTAAATTCTGACTGCTGGCAGAAAGGCATCTCAGTCAATGCTCATGTGACTCTAGGATTTTGTCCTTAAAAGAAAAGGTGATATTGGCTAAGTTTTGTCTTAGGCGTGTGCAGTAGTGGCAGATGTTCTTGGTAATTGTTAAATGAGCTTCAGATGGCAGCTTAGAAACTTGACCTTAAACATTTTTTCTCCTTCAACCGTAATTTTTAAATGAAGAGATGTGTAGAGCTTATTAAGTTTTTCTCCAGGATTTAGACTGAAGATAAAATGATGAGGCTCATCAAGAAGATGGATGATGATATTATCTTGTCTTGAATTCATTGCAAGTGAAGTTTGACAGAATCATCTGTTCACCATTATCTATAAAAAGATTTTAAGGGAAAAGAAATAGCCCGGTAATTTTGTTCCTTTTAGACCTCTTAGAAACTAAAGAAAACCAATTTTCTGTTTGAATCTTTTATTCATTGTTTGATAAAATTTCATTTATTTATGCAGATTGTTTTCTGCTAGGCTGCTCAGGGTAAACCCTAACATGATGTGTTTATCTTAACAGAGAACAAACGACTCTGCTTTGAGATTTAAAGAGCTCATGTAAAACTTTCTTTCTACTTCAAAAGATGATGTATATATTTTTAGATCATTTACTACTCTTATCACAGTAATCACCAGATAGTTCGTCAGAGATTGTAAGAAAGTTCATCTCCACAGGAAGCTTTATAATTTAGAAAATAACATCTTAAATCATCAAACTCTCCTGCCTGCTAGATTTATTTTCTACATGCAAGGTTAAAGGAGGATAACTCATTGTTCATTTCCTCATTAGAAAAGAAAACAACATGTCATTGCAGTAAAGATTCTGTACTCCTGGAATGGCTACATATAGTACCCATGGGTACATGTAGAAGTGGGTGATTTTTGAATGCACAATGGACGTGTGCTGTAAAATCATCACCTGATCTAATTTTCTCCATTAATTTCTTTTTGCTTTGATGCACCCACAATTCTACCATTTACACTAAAAAATTGTACTCTGGAGTTACATTTCTTCCAGCAGAGACCAGGCAAAAGTCCATCTCAGAAGGGCAACAGGCTCAGGGCAGGAGTAGAATCCTTTTGGAGCACAGGCAAAGATCAGAGCTGTGGGGGCACAGTTTGGCTGGGCTCTGCATACCCTGATTCCCTCCCATAGGTATGATGGTGGTGCAAGCAGACAGGGCCATCCATATCCATGTCTTATCCCAAAGTGGGCTTCAAAGCACAGTGGAGATATCATTCATGGACAGGACTCTACATTAATAGTGCATCTGGTAGTTTAGATATAATCATAAAAATAAAAACATCAGATACGGTCTGGATTTGCAGGCCTCCTTCGCTAACTTGTTCTCCTTGTAGGAGAGGGTGACCCACTGAGTCACCTAAGAGGAACACTGCAGATGCTGTCTATCTAAAACTTTGGTGAAGCCTTGACACTATCTTCCACAATATTCTCCTGGAGAAACTGGTTGTTCATGGTTTTGACGAGGAATGCTTCAGTGAGTGAAAAAAAACCACTGGGATGGCCAGGCCAGAGTGGTGATGAACAGAGTTAAATACAGGTGGTGGCCAGTCACAAGTGGTGATCTCCAGGGCTCAGTATTGGAGCCAGTGCTGTTTAATTACCATCAGTGAGTTCACAGAAGACACGAAGTTGGGTGCGAGTGCTGATGTGCTGCAGGGCAGGAAGGCTCTGCAGAGGGATCTGGAAAGGCTGGATTGATGGGCTAAGGCCAATTGTAAGAGGCTGAAAAGGCAAAATGTTGGGTCCTGTTCTTTGGTCACAACAACGCCATGCAGAGCTGCAGGCTGGGGGAAGAATGGCTGGAAAATTGTCTGAAGTAAAAAGCCCTGGGGGTGCTGATCAACATTCAGCTGAACATGAGCCAGCATTGCTTTGGACAAGAAATGCACTGGCGTGCATCAGCAATAGTGTGGCCAGCAGGACCAGGGCAGTGATTGTCCCCCTGAATTCAGCACTGATGAGACCACATGTAGAATTCTGTTCAATCTTCTCTACAAGAAAGACACTGAGGGGCTGGAGCATATCCAGAGAAGGAACTGGTGAACTGGTGAAGGATCTGGAGCCCCAGTCTTACAAGGAGTGGCTGAGGGACACGGATTGTGCAGCCTGGAGAAAAAGAGCATGAGGGAAGATCTCACTGCTCTCCACAACTACCAGAAAGAAGGTTGTAGTGAAGTGGGTGTCTTGGGTTGTGGAACTAAATATGTGTTCTATTTTCATCTGTTAAAAAGCAGTTGAGGAGATGTTTTTCTTTATCTCTTGTAACTCAAGGGGAGAGAGGCCTGATGCCTTCTGATAATGGGCCATTAGCACCCCCCCCCACCCCAGGCTATACCCTCGCCCAGAGCAGTGCATCTGCATTTCCATCATCCTATTGTGAGATGCATCACATTCCCCTGGCAGTGGGGGTGGGGGCAGGCCGTTTCTACCTGGAATAAACTGAGACACAGGGACACAAAAGCTGCTAGCTTCACCCGATTTTCTGGGAGGAGGACCGGACCCCTTCTCACCCACTGGACCCTTCCTACCACCACTGGACCCCCTTTTACTATCACTGGACCTGTTTGCTACAAGATCATCTCTACTCCACCAGAACCACATCTGCCACTTTAGACGTACTTACTTTTAGACTGCTTTCAACACCCTGACCAACAGGGTGTCAGGTTGTAGCTCTGACTCTGTCAGGGTTTTCCAAAATTGTTGTTTGTTTGTTTGCTGGCTTGGTTGGGTGTTTTTTTTTTTTTTTTCTACTACATTTGTATTGTTAATATTCCTAGTAAAGAACTGTTATTCCTACTCCCAAACTCTTCGCCTGAAAGCCCTTAATTGCAAATTTATAATTTGGCAGGGGGTGAGGGGTTTACATTCCCCATTCTAAGGGAAACCCCAGTTTCCCTGGCAGATACCTGTCTTTCCAAACCAAGACAGTGGGAGAGGCTCCTCTCCCAGGTAACAAGAAATAGGACAGGAGGAAATGGCCTCCAGTCACATCAAGAAAGGTTTAGATTAGCTATTAGGAAACTTTTTTCAATGGAAGATTTACCAAGTACTGGAACAGGCTGTTAAGGGCCTGAGATCTCTGAAGATATTTAGAAGTCTTATAAATATGGTGCATAGGAATATGGTTTAATGGTGGATTTGGCAGTCCTGGGTTAACTGTGAGACTTGATGGCTTTAAAGGTCTTTTCCAACTTATATGATTCTATTATTCTATATCCTACTGCTTCAACCATTTTTGGCACCAGAACTTCAGGACCCAAATTAACAAACTTTAGAAGAAGGAAAGTGAAGGCTAAATAAAGCTGGTGAGTAGAAACTGAACCTTCAATTGTAAAACACTTTTAGGCCCTTCTGAATGAATAAATCTCTGGAAATATTGACTTGGAAATATTTAAAGGCTGCCATTGGTCATATCTTTGATCTATAGATAATTCAAGAAAATAAGACCTAATAACATGTCTTATTAAAGCTGATGAATGCAATCAGTAGCTTTCAGCCTGACTGAATATTGAATATTCCTTTATATAGCAATAACTCAGAAGAGTAGGGAGTCATTGCCCAAGATAAGTGGAAATAAAACCATGAGGCCAAAAAGGATTCCCTGAAGTTAATTACAAAACAGTCTGGGCTGTGGTATTGATTTATGCAAATGCCCATTCCTGTATGCGCATCAGACAGGCAGGGGTACATTTCACTGAGGGAGTGACCTGGGAGCAGGCAGAGAGGTTTGGGACAATCCCAGGTGGCTGAAACAGGCACCTTGGTGCCCATCATCCATGCCTCATGACTTCAGGGAGTAAAGGTGGGCCCATAATACCCAAGCAGCACCTGGATGTAACCTGCAGGTAGAATATTTTCTGGCCTTTGATGAAATATATGAAAATTGCAGCTAATTTAATCACCTTTCACTATAGGCACACTCATCATTGGGTTCAGACAAACAAAATTTACTCTTCTTTACTGCCTTTTCTCCCCAGAGTTGTCATGAGATGCAGGCTAGGGCCAGCTGACTGCTACAGTACAAGTGAGTGTGACACAAGTTTAGCCTGTGCAGAAGGGACAAAAAGCAGTTTGTTTCTTTTTTGAATTGCTGGAGAATGGAAGTTTGTATATCAATAGTCATGATGAATTCATCTTGTGTAATTTGAAACCAGCCTGGTCCAAAATTGTCCAGAAGACTGTTAAAATCAATGTAACTATGGAGTGAATAATTAGAATCCAATCAACAGAGAAAGGTGCTGATTCTTAAGATAGAGAAATCAATATATACTATGGCAGAAATCATAAATTGTAATGGCTACACTCACAAGGCAACCTGCTCTGTACTTTTAAGATTACTAGATAGTTACATCTTTTGCTCCCTCTGTGGGTATCTACTCAGTACACACAAAGCTCCCTCCGGCTGTATTTCACATTTTTTTCCTTAATCATGGAAATTTGACTCATGATAAACAATTTTAATGTTCTGGTCAACTTTGGGGAAACGTTTATTTAAAACAAAAAAACAAATAGACACAAAGACAGCTTTCTTCATGCAAATGAAAAATTCACTCATGCAGATCACTTTAATAATGATATTAATCATTAAGGTAAAAACAAGGATTTAGTCTGGAAGTGTCATATCAGAAAAATTGTTCTGTTGGTGTTTCAAGGATTTAGAGCCCTGCCTAGAGGTTCTAAAAAGTTTATAAGGGGCCTAGAGGTGTGGAGATGGTAACTAAAATGGTTACCACCTCATGCTAGCAACTTGGGTGTAGAAAGTCATTAAAAGTACAAAGTGTACAATAACTGAAGCTGTTAAAATACTCTTGTTAGATTTCTTCTGCTTCTTAGGAAGTATGTATTGAGAAGCAAATGTTTGCATCAAAGCTTCACAGTAAAGCTTTGACACAAGCTTCTATGGTTCATTTTTGGATTTTGATACAAATCCCACTTGCAACAAAAGCACAGGAAAACCATGTGAAATTATAAGCAAATATATTGTACCATCTCTCTTAAGCCATATCACTAAAGATGAGCAATAATAAATTTGGGAGGCTTTCTGAGCAAGGCCCACCAACTTCAGTTGCTAAAATTAAGCCCTGGAGTGCAGCAGAAAAGCCAGCAAACAAGTTACTCGAATAAAATAAGCAGAAAAGAGATGAGAGAAGAGTGACATGTAGCATGTTGACCTAAAAACTTGCTAAGTAATAGATTTTATTTATGTGATCTGTAGGTGATCCTCAGTTCATCTGCACATGTTTTTTTGCTTAAAAAACAAAAAAAAATCCATTTCTCAATCCTGCAAGCTAAGCTTAGCAGCTACTCCATCTGCTGAGCTACAGTAGCAGGCGGAGGCTGTACTCTGTCGAGGGGTGTTATTTGTATCCAGGGTAGAGTGTAAGGTTATAATTGCAAGCAGTGACCTCCTTTTCAGCTCTCTGCATAGGAATTTGTACCAGGGACCTCCAGACAGAGGTAACATTTTGTAGGTGGGCCCTGCCATAACTCCTTTTTTTTCTTTTTCCCTGGGGACAGGGAAAAAAAGACCATTGGGTTGCAAGTGGGTACTGGATTTCTGTCCTGGGCTGGTCAAGTGATGCTTTCCTTTAGTCCAGAGTATAAAGCCTTGCTTCTTTGCATCTCATCAGACTCCAATTCAGGTCAACTGCGTGACTAGAGGCTGCTCTGAGCAATCATGGGAAGTTATTGCTGATCCCAGGATGCCCTGGTTTGGCATTAAGACTAACCATTTTAGTAATCTAATATAAATCTCAGTTTTGTGTGTGTCTTCAGCTCTGTCCTGCAGAGAAGCATTTAAACTCTTTATGGGTCTCTGCCATTTAGTATTATACTATATGGGCTTTCCTTGCAAAAAGGAAAGTACATTGGCAACAAGTTTCTTTTTTATCACTGCTAAATATCACACTGACAAGACAGATAATCTTCTCTGATTACTTCCTTCATGTTTTATTAGAACATGCTCCTGCATTCATTCAGATATTTAATTTCACTATTGATGGCTGCTTCCTAAAACATAAACAATTCTGTCTTTGTTTGAAAAAAGGTTTATATGATATCCAATAATTGCCTAAAGAGACAGGAACCACTAGCTCAATGCATTCTCCAAGGTTACTGGACTCAAAAGCATTTTCAGCTACTAATTGTTTTTCTTCATGCTTCTTCGTTTTTCCTTTAGTCTGGTAATTAATTTCATCATTCCTTCCTCAGGTTTTCATGTTCGCACACTAATTTTCTTCCTCAAGCTCCTGAAATCTTTTTGTGTACCTTAACCTTTGGATGGAGACACTGTCCTCCTGAGCATGCACCCCATTTCTTATGTGGGGCTCTGCCAAATGAGTTAATTCTAGGGCTGTCCTGTCGGACTCAGAAGGGATCCTGCAGATTTACACAGGTATGATTAAATGTGGGGTTAGTTATCCACAGATAAAATGCTTTTTCCCTTGCAGCTCCATTAAGCACTTAGCATTTGATGGCTACATGTGCTGGTAAGCTCTAAACTTTTTACACTGGCTTCCTGGCTGGTCACTATCTCATCAGAGAGCCTGAGATCTCTTTCTCCGCTGCTTGAGAAAGGAAGGATTGACAACAGCTAAAGGGAAATTCTGAATAACCATAGCACCAGCTGGGCTTATACTCCCTCGGAGAAACAGATAAAGATCTAGATGCTCTCAAAGAGGAAGTAGCAAGGAATTGCAGTGGCTGCCACTCTCTGTGGAAATAGTGACTCAGTCTCTATGAATGCAGAGGAGGGTGCTGGGTTGGGTGATGGCAGTGAGACACAGACACCACTGGCTTCAGGACTCTTATCCCAAAAGTTTTGGCAGCATGGGCCTGTCCGTTACTCATGCTCACGCAGGAGAGTGCAGACATGTCAGAACAAAAAGCCTTACCTGTGCTCATTTAGAAGCTGTTAGTTGGCAACAGGATCTCATTCTCCCAGCACCATAAACTGCTGCTTCTGCCATGACATGTGTTCCCCATAGGTTTTGCAACAGCTGCATCTAATAATTTCAAAATATTTATGTTGATTTACAGTGAAAATCGGAAATGTGAAATTTGTTGACCTGCTTTGATCAGCACTTTATATAACCTCAAATGCAAAAATGTGTATTTCTAGAATACAGGATATTTCATTATCACATTTAGAGGGAAAATGTTGGTTTTGAAGTGTCAGCCTTTGTGGTCCTGGTGACTAGAAGAAAGTAATTTGGTCTGAATATTGAACCTACCCATACACTGGAAGCTACCATAGATGAAACACATGGAGAATACCTTTTATCTGCTCACTTCGGGATATTAAATTGCGTGGACTTCATATAGCAGGTTTTGCTGTCAAATTATCCCATCTTTTGCCTGTGGTGGTGATAGAGGTAATGGTGGTGGTTCTGGCTTTGTAACACTATGCTAAGGGAAGAAAAGACCTTAGTGAAGCAGAAAGTGCAAACATAACAATGCAGAAATAAAAAAGGATGTTCAGGGGCAAGTGTAATACCTGAAAGGTGTTGTAACTCAGTTATTGAAAATGACCAGGTTTCGAGTTCTCATCATCTTCTTAAAGGATTGAATTCTTTGACGGCTCAGAAGTCTCCTTTTCTATACAATGTAATCTTTACAGGCAGCTGCTGCAGAATGCACCATAATGAAGGCAGCTGCTGAATACAAGACACATTTATATTATAAGGTGAATTTCCTACATTTTATTTGAAGTTGATCTATCAATTGCAAACCATGATCTGATGTAGATAAATGAGAGGCCCCATTTTGCTGGTAGGGTGGCAGAATGGAATTTGTAACTACAGACCCAGAATAGTATTACAGCAATATGCATATACTTTTCTGGGGACAAGGAGGCCTGAGCAAACCCTGTTAACTCATTTATTCTGACTGCCTATAGAGGATAAATTACTCTTATACTAAAAATATACTCTAATAGCATGTATGCAGATACATAAAAGCAGAAAGAAAATATTATCTGAAGAAAAAACTGTCCCCTATCTCATTTCCAAAATGTCATTTATTTCCTTTACTAAAATCTCTCTTCTCTCCCCCATTCCCATGTAAATTGGCAGCTGGTAATACTGAGACCAGTGATTTAGTGAAAGCCTGAAATTTTCCATCTTCTTAGTTCCTTTTGATTCTTTGGGGGCTGTCCACTGTAAAATATGGTTGTATCACTACTGGCTACCAGCAGCTGGCTAGTTAGTCCACCTGGAAGTAGGGATGTGGCAGTAATTTTGTGTAGGTTCTGGACTGGGGAAGAGGAAACATAGGTGAAAAATCAGGCTGCAGACACAACAGGAATTTCAGGTAGTGGAGCTTTGAACTTCTAGGTTACTAAATCCAAACCCTAGTGAGAGAATGTATTTGCTTCTGTGTCATGTATGGATCTCTGACAGCAGGGTATTTGGGATTTGCTAGTAATGGTTTCCCTGTAAGCCACCTAACATATGGAGTTTTTTTAAATGTAGATGATCCCGAAAATCCTGACTACTTCAACTGATTTGCTTTTGAAAACATAACTTGGCAGTGTTATTACACTTACACAAGCAGCAACTGTGTACCTCACACCAATTTGAGATTAAGGAAAACAAACAAAAATTCCTGCTATTTTAATTTACTGCTAGAAGTTTCAATTGGTTTTATAAGCTAAGCTCTTTTTAGATGACTTGCAAATCTGAAACAAAGAACACAGAGATAAAAAAAGACTTGGATACAAATGCACCCTGTATGCACATAGACTCAAGCATGTGTTGACTTTAATATATACAACAAAAAAATAGTTTGATGACAACCCACAAATGTTTGGTCAAGGATGTTCCTATGTGTGTACAGGGCCGTTTCTTGCAGTTTCTGCTCCTATCTATTATTCAAATGAAAAGACTTCCAGCTTTACTGACCAAGAACTTCATAGCTTATAAACAATAAATTAAATAGTGGTATCTGTGGTTTAGTTCTACAAGTGCCGTCCAGTGTTTGCCATGATGACTGTAAAGTTTTCCTAAGCAACATATTTTGTACCTAAGCATTTAGCTTTAAAGGAGTAACTACAAAGCAGAGCATTTATTTGTAAAGCAAACAAGAGAATAACAGTCTGCTTTATTTATTCTTTAGCTGTTTTCCTACAGTAATTAAGATAATCCCAAAAATTTACAAAACAGAAACACTAACACTTTTCCATTTCCAAAGTTAGATTAAATTCCCAAGCACATATTTTTTTAAAAAAATACTCAAAACAAGTATAAACAACCACTCCATTTGTGCAGCCCAGATCAGAGGTGTACTGGGAAAGGCACTTGAGAATATGTCCCTCAGGGTCACAAGTCCTGCCAGCAAACCTGCTCCACTGTGGGCTTCTCTCCATGTTTCCACAGGTCCTGCCAGGAGCCTGCTCCAGCACAGGCTTCCCATGAGATCCCAATGATGTGAATGCCTTCAGGCATTCACCTGCTGTGGTGTGGGGTCCTGCACAAGCTGCAGATGGATTTCTGCTGCACCACGGACCTCCATGGGCTGCAGGGACACAGCTGCCTCACCATGGGCTGAACCATGGGCTGCAGGGGAATCTCAGCTTTCGTGCCTGCAGCACCTCCTTCCCCTCCTTCTCCACTGACCTGGGTGTCTGAAGAGTTGTTCCTCTCACATATTCTCCCTTCACTGTTTTCCAGCTACAACCTGCTCCTGTGAAGTAACCTTTTTCCCCTTCTTAACTCTGTTACCCCAGAAGTGCTACTACTGTCACTGATGGTCTCAGCCTTGGGCAGTGGTGGGTCTGTTTTGGAGTCAGCTGACATCAGCCTTGTCAGGCATGGGGGAAGCTTCTCACAGAAGCCATCACTGTAGCTTGCCTCCCTCTGCCCCCAAATATTGCCATGCAAGCCCAATACATGGTGATAGATCACATCCCCCTCTCCAGATGTGGAGTAACTGTCTCCAGCAATGAAAGCACTACATGAGTGTTTTTGTGGAAGTTCATGATCTGTCCCAAGTTACTTAAGTATTCTTACATTTCATTCCAAAGATGGAAGGGTGGAAAACTATGATACCATCTGGAAAAGATGAGTTTGGTGGTTGCAAGACTAAAGAAAGTCCTGGAGAATGAGTTATTTAAAGCATCCTTGAGAAAGTCACCTTTGTTCAGCAGGTTACAATGAGACAGAGACAAGAAAGAAGGTGGCTTGCACTGGATTAATGAGTGAGATAAATTCATTTCAGAATTCAAACATAGGGTGAATGTTGATTGTTTCCTATTAAGGGAACAGAATATGCTGTGTGCTGTGGTTTCCTTTGTAGGAATTTACCATGTAAAATTCTCACAAAGAGGGTAGTGAACTATCCTGTGTCCTTTGGGAAAAGAACAAGAAGAAAAGCATATGAAATAAACAGGGGGAAATTATATTGGTTATGAGGAAAAGTTTCCTAAAAATAAAGAAAAACCTTCCTGTGAAACCTAATTACTAAGAGAAAGTAAGCCAAATCCTGGAGAGCATGGTTTATATACAGTTGAGCTGAGCTGAGCCAAGGGAAATTAGCAGGAATCCTGTGAGATGTGTTAGGATTTTATGATCCTGAGGCTCCATCATGGCGTTCACTTGCATTTTTTTGTACAACATTTTGCAGCAGTGGGGCCTGAAGGCAGGAAAAATGGCTGTGGGTATGCGACAGGAGGGAAGTGCCCTTGGCTAGAGAATTTTCTGCCATTACCCACATTTCCAGAATTGCTCCAAGCCTAGCTCCCAGCCTGAGCTGACATAGCTCTTCCAGATCTCTTTCTCTTTGAACAGTCCAACATTAGAGGCATGTTAGTTTTCCCAGGCTACTCTTCCATTTAGTGTGTAAAGTTATACACTTTAGTGTTTGGAAAGCTTGATCATGCTGTTATGAAGATGCAGAGTTTTATTATCCATGCATGCTGCTGAGTCCCAAATCCATCTCAATCCCAGTCTTAATGAAGAGTTTCAAATTCATGAGGATACTCTCAGAATGAGGAGCACAGTTCCAAACAACGACATGGCTAGGGAAAGGGTCAAGAGAATGAGATGTGCAGATTTATCTATCCCGCTATGTCTTATGTTAAAGAGCGCCACATGACAGTCAAGTCCATCAAACACTGCCAGCAAATTTAGCTGCATTACCACAGTTAGACTAAAATTTTATAGCTAAAAGAAGATGACCCACCAGAGCAATCACCACTGTCTCAGTGAAATACCTGCATCTAAAAACCCAGCTGTGAGAATATTTTTTGGCACAAAATAGGCAATAAAAGGTTAAGCATCTTGGTTGTGCCCCCTGAAAAACTGTCTTTTGTTTTATATGTACCTCAGCTTCTAGCTAAAAGGAGGTGAATTTTTTTAAAATCAGGCTGGCAAGCATGTGTCTTGCATCCAGTATAGAATATTGACCTCATTTTCCTTGGACTGGCACTACAATAATATCTTGTGGAGGTGCACAGACCCAACACTTGGCCATATGTGAAGCATTACACAGCAACTAAACACTTGAGGCTAATGTTCACATGAGATTTTGGATAATTTTTTAATCTCTAGCTCTTTTTCTGCCTCTTACATACTATGGGTGTCAGTCTGCCTAGCATTTATTCTACTTTCCACCTTCATTTGTCCCAGAATTTCTCAGGAACTTTATTATATTTCCGGCACGTATGAATACCATAATGTCATTATTTGCTCAGTGTTTGAATCCAAGCTGTCAGAATGGATTCAATATATGTCCATTGCCCATAACAAGCAATGCAAACAGTCAACACATAGTCCAATGCTGATACTGGTGAAGAAAAAAATATTCTGTTTTATTTCATTCAGTCCTCGTTTAGCTTCAGGACAATTGCCAGATTGTCATGTCACCATATTTCTGCTTTTTGTTCTGGGTATTTTAGGGTGCAAGAGGAACCAGAACATTGGAATTGCATATTTACTGGTATGTCTTATTTCAACAGGTTGTGAATTACTTTGGAGACATCCCCAGTTTCATGACTCTGTCGATTTATATAGACAGCTTGTCAACAGATGTTGAATTAGTTCAGAACTCTGTACTACCAAGAGTGTTGTTGGAAGTAAGGGAATTTTGTTTGTTTCACATTCAGTGGATGTGCAGACACCAAAGGGCAATACGTAGAACTTACTTCTCTGACATTTAGTAGTCATGTGAAAGATAGTAAAACTGGTTTAAAAGAGGTTTTTGTAAGGGTTTTTTTTTCAGTCTTTGTAATATCTAAGAGGAGTCAGTTGTAGCTGAGAGACCTAGACACCCCAGTATGGATGGAGACATTCAGCAGTATCCCTTAGTGAAAATTGTAAGACAAAAACATACCCTTCAAGATCTTTACAGATGCTTTTAAAGCATTTGAATCACAAAGGTAAGGATTTTTTTCAACTCACTTTGTGCAGCCACTGTGATACCAATAACTGAAAGACCAAAGAAACTCTCTCTGACCTTAGCACTCCGATACAATGGGCTGTTCTATTCCAGGAGGTACCACAATCAAGCATTATTTGGTGGAACAAAGATGAATGTTTCCTCTTTTCTAGAACAAGACAAACCTAGAAATTACAATGTTACATAGCTTTTACAAACATATTTCACAAGGCCTGAAAAAACAGACTTCTTTTTTTCAGAGAAACTTCCTCCTTTACAAACCACATTTCAACAGGAACCCTTCTGACACTAATTAAGGACCTCATCCATTTGTGGTCTGTGATCCTGTGGAGGGCACTCAAAGGTCGTTTTTGTAGTGAAACAAGACCATTTGGGGGAAAGTGTGACCTCCTGATTTTTAGATGGGTTATCTGGAAAGACATAGGACAATTTACACAGGATCACAGGAAACCTGTAGTCCCACCTCCAGCACATGACTGGGTCAGCCATGGGGTCAGGCCAGGTTGCTCAGGGGTCTATCTAGTCTTGTCTTGAAAAGGCTCTATGCATGGAGCCTGTACAATTGCATATACCTCCTCCAAGATATAAATGCATCATATAACAGCATGGATACTCACATAAACCCTGTTCACTCAGAGCTAGGACAGAGGGAGTAAGAGAAGGGGAACTAATCTCATGCTTTTCATTTACACCTGTTAACAGAATTCCCCACAAGTCACTCAAATACGGAATTAATTCACTTTTTTTTTCAAAAATAAATTTTTCAGGACATCCTAAGGCCTTTTGCATACCTGCAGCACTTGACAGAGTAACGTCTGCTATTTGAAGAGCATTTTAGCATTGGAGTAACATAATGCACCGACCTTCAGAAAAAAAAAAAAAAAAAAAGCTTCTACTGTTTACTTTTGGCTGTCTTCTGAGAGGAGGAGCCCATTAGGATAAAATAGCTTCACAGTCAACTCACTGAAGTGTTTACGTCAAGTTTTTGGAAACTGCTTAAAAACAAAACTTTGTAATAGCTGGAGAAGCACAGACACTTTGAATTGCCTAATATTTTTGAATGAGTACACAGCTAGCTTAGAAAGGCTTTGATAATTACCCCAGCATACCAGTTACTGAGCAAATGAATTTTATACCAAGTTGCTAGAAGGTTTTTTTTGAAGAACAAAGCAAATGCCCCATAGCAATGCTTGGTAGAGGCAAATTTTAGCCTCCTGACTGAGGAAAGGAGAATGTTTTAGGTAGTGTATTTCTAGCTAATTAGATGAAAATGAAAAAAGCTCAAGGAAATAAAATGAAACTACTTGCTGAATGGTTTGCACCCTGGAGCAAAAGACACCTTCATAATGATAAAACGTTTTTAATCACCAAAGACTTGTTTAATGGGCTCTATATTTATATATAACACACTGAAACTATGCCAGTGTGGCCTGTCCTAAAAGTCAGTGCAGCAAATGATAACAGCACTTGGAATGAATTTGGCTAATCTAAAAATGTCTCTGAAGGTCTAATCATCCCCCCTTGGAAAAAGATCAGTCTGAACAGGCATAGTTTTGTCGCTGCTGCTATTTGAGCCAGGGTTTTTATATTAAACTTTTCTTTAAACATAAGAATCTCAAATTCTGACTCCTTGAAATGTCTGTATCTGTGCAGATAGCTACACTAGCTTTGCAGAAAATTTTGAAAAATGACAAATGGAAACCTAGGCTGGGTGGAAAGCTCAGCAAGTAAGGGGAGTTTCTTAACAGCTTACAGCGATGATATATACAGCTTCTGCCCCATGGCTTGAGCACCCACAAATTTAGGGGCCGTACACAGTGCACGGTCCACAGAGAAGCAGCTCTGAGTGGGTGGGTTACTGTAACCTACCTACCTATCTACTCTCCTAACTTTCTTCCATGGCTCTTCCTGAAAATCTACACAGGAAATGTGTGTAAAGAGCTTAATTTTGTCTTGTTGCAGAGTAAAGGTGGTTTTATTTCAGCAAGTTGAAATAGAGCAAAAACTCTAATTTTTGGCAGGTTGCAGTTTTGATTCACAACCTGTAACCTTTCTTCTCTAAGTGCACTGACTGCTCCTGCTCCTGTGAGAAGGCATCACCACCTGGCTGTTGTCTCACTGCTCTCAGAGGATGATGCTACTTGTCTAGCAGAATTCATGGGAAACATGCAGAAACCTGCCAAGAATAGAGTTTCTGATGTAGGCTCTGGCTCCACACCAGCCCTGCTGACACAGACAGACTGCCGCCACCCTTTTGTAATTTGTTTCTTTTTTGCTCCATGTCAGACTTCAGAAGGTGCTGATTACAATTACGTAGTTGATGAGCTTCCTAATCCAGTGTCTAATTTCACCTGCATGTTGAATTTTTAATCTTTAATCTGGTAAAGATTCTTTTATCAATAGCTGGACTATATCCTCTGCACCAGGAGATCCTGTGTGGAACAAGTAATATCAAAAGTCAGTGCACTAGTCTGGAGTTCTTTATTGTTTGGGGTTTTTTTTTGTTTGGTTGGGTTTTTTACTAAGTTGTAAAACAAGACTTGGCTTTATCCCAAAGCAATTAATTTATTCCGTTAACTGAAGAAAAATAAAAATAAAGACATCTGATCTATTCAGTGTTATATATAAGTTTAATTAGTTGATGGATACAGCCTGAGTAGATCAATCTGAAGAAATATGTTTGCTGCATGTACTTACTGAGTGAAATTAAATCTACAACACCCAGAAGGCTAGTCTGTATATCCTTACAAGAAGCGTCAGTGACTTTCATTACAATCTTCTGAGTGTATTACATCAGGAAACTAAAATTCAGTTGGCATGTTGTTTTTCTCTAAAATCTCACTGGCCATCAGGGACTAATAGAGCTGTAATTTAAATATGAGGTTGCATTTTTGTTGTTTGTTGTTAAGGCATATGGTTAACATAGGATCACATCCCTGCCAGGTTCTTTAAAATGGGAAATATGCTCAACTCCCCTGAAACAGCAAAAACCTGCCATATTCTACTTCACGTTCTCCGTCCTCCCCTTTTATTTCTACTGGGCAGCCAGAAAAGCTACAGGTGTGAGGGATAGTCTTTACTCACTAGAACTTTAAAATGGATCCATGGTCGGCTTTAATGGAAAAATCTTTTCTCCCTTGGCTTTCTCTGAGCTGCTAGCTGCCATAATGAACTGTGACTAGGGAGACCCTTAAGTGAGATAAACCAGAGAAAATTGACAGCACCACGGTGAGGTTACGTGTATTCACACAACCCAAACTAAGCAGGAGCAGGACAGTTTAGCACCTGGATTGAAAATCCAAGGGAACACTCCTGCGCACAGATCTTGGCCACCTACGGCTGTTACAGATCCTGGAGCACTTTTCAAAGAACATCTAAGCTTTGGACAATTGCACTCTTCCTAGTTAACCCCCCTAGAAATCCGAGCAGCGCCCAGCTCTCTACCCTCTGCTCTGAAACACTCGATTCCAGATGCTGGGCGTTGTTCAGCTTCCTGCAGAAGGAGGTGCTGCGCTGGTCGGGGAAGAGATCCCTGTGTGCTGTCTCAACAGTGTGCGAGATGACTTGAGACCTGTTGGAGTAAAAGATGTTGCAAAAACCATGAGAGGTTACATTGATGTTACTCCACGAGAGGCCGCGATGCAATAACTGAGCAATGGGGCGGTGAATCGGGGAATATTTTAGGAGTATCTGTCTGCTGGGGTAGTTCCAGGAACACAAGACTGCAGCGAAATGCCTACAGGAGAGAGACAGCAGTAGTTTGAGCCCAGCTTTGGGAAGTCAGAACTCCTCTGTGCTTACCCCACCTTAGCAAAGGCCACCGCTATTTCTTCGAGGGCTTCCCTGAAGACACGCAACCAAAGCGATATTCCCGTCAAAGAGAGATAATGCCATTTGTCTACATGGATGGTCTATTGTCGCAATAAGCAGATAAGGTTTGCAAGGAACACGTGAAGCTCCAATAAACACTAATTAAGCATTTTTCTCTGTCATCCCGTTTCCCATAGACGACAATAAAGTTTCTACGCTACCTGTTTTAGTAGCTAATTAAAGCTATGAGTTGCCTCTACCTGGCAGCTTAGACATATTTATTCGCTAGCACAGGGAGAGCTAACCCTGGATATGTTACAGCAAACAAAACCTTTTAGCAAAGCTCTCCATCTCCGGGCGGCGGGGAGGGAGCGCGATGTGGCGGGCGGTGCGGGCGCACCCGGGGGGACTCACCTGCCCCGCGGGGACCCGCCCGCTGGGGCCGGGGGTGTCCCGTGTCGCCGGGGCCCCTCCCCAGCCCGCCCGGCCCCAAAGTTTGGCGAGGAAAGTTTGTGTGTAGGCGCCGCTGCGGAAGCGCCTCCCGGGAGCGGCGGGAGCGGCGGGCAGGTGAGGGAGGGGCTGCCGCCGGGCACCCACCTGGGACGAGCGGGAGGGAGGGAGGGCGAGCCGGCGGCGGGATCTGCCCGGCGGCCCCGGCAGCAGCCGCTCCCCGCCGGCACCGCCCAGCCCCGCGGCGCCGCCGCTTGAGCCGGCGGAGCCGGAGGCGGCGGCACGGCCGTCCCGGTACGGTCAGCGCCGAGCGGCCCTGCGGAACGAGGGTCAGCCCCGGCGTGTCCCCGGCGTGTCCCTGGCGAGGGCTCCAGCGCCGGGAGCGGCCCCGAGGGGGAGCGGCGCGGCCCCAGAAGTTGAGGAGGTGGCAGAGCCCCCGCTGCGGCACCGCGCAGGCTGCGCTCCGCGCACCCAGCAACTTTTCTGCCGACTCCCTGCACCCACACACACCCCCCTCCTTCGTCACACACCGGGAATCGGGAATTCGTGGCACGTCTCCAAAGTAAAAAAAAAAAAAAAAAAGGGCTGGTGTTTTGCCTGTGCGTTTTCTAGCAGTAGAGTGAATGACTGGGGCAGGCTGCAAGTCTTGTTGGCATGCTGATAGCACCTCGGTTCACTGCAGTCCGTAAACACGACCGTGTCATTTCAACAGTTCAAAAAAGGGAAGATCTGGCTTTGCCACAGTCCTTTTGCCAATGTCCCTTATCCTTAGAGTGGGAAGAAATCCCACCTATGATCCTGTTAGAAGACTGAGAGCCATCAAGTTTTTGTCTTCTGAGCAGGGTTTTTGTTTAACTTCCCAAAATCCAGGTGACTTCCATGGGACTGCTCGCTGACTCCCAGGAGTACTTCAGACAGGTAAGAGCATGCCAAACTTGCCTTTTTCTGCTGAGATCCCTCAGTCCTTACTGGGAAATGTTGCTAAGAATAATAATGGTTTTTCCTGTTTGAAGTGAGATGTCCAGCAGCTGTAGGATGAAACCCTTGAAACTGAATATCCTGGTGAACTGGTGAAGTTCCAGACATGATGCTTTTAGTGCCTTCTCTGTTCTCTGTAAGTAAACCAAAACTTTCTGTGATGCTGATGTGTCAACCCGCATACACATGAGTAGGACATCTTGGCATTTATCTGTTCTTAACACAAGCATAACTTTTGTTTGTCTAAAGCTGCAGCTTCAAATTAATCCACAAGTGTCTGAGGCAAGTTGCTAGGTGCATTAAACCAACATGGTCTGAAGTTTAATAGGATTTATGGTTGAGGAGCAAGACCAGGTAAGTGGTGTTTGAGTTCTCAGAAGTAATGAGTCTTGCCCATTGTTTCATCAAATGGATTTCTTTTCTTTGGAGATATGTCAGAAAGATAATGAGGGACTAGTGATGTTAATAGATTAAAATAGCAAAATCAAATGCAAACCATATTTTCTTTGCCATGTTATTAATTTTGTATAAGATGTATGCTGTAAAGTGCATTTAAAACAAAATATAATTGCTATAACAACATTGTGGTCTGCTATGTAACAAGGGAGAGTGAAGTTGAAAAATGTTAACTATGTACAAGTTGACTGGGTGGGAAGTTACTCTGGTGATGTTGATGTTTGGAATTTCCTGACTGCTGTTAAAATTTCAAAATTTTAAGCTCTATTTTTTAAGGGGCTTTATTGTTTCATAATTGGCAGTGGGTGAATGAAGAATGCTCACTTTGATAAAAACAGATCTCTCCTTTGAAGAGAAATCCCTATATATTTCATGAAAAAAAAATTTCATTATTTGTGTCTTATGGAACTCTAACAGAATTCTCTTAACTTGATTTGCAGTGTTGGTAGGTAGTAATCTTCTGTTATTGCCAGTAATAAAAGTTGTGCAGGCCAGATGGTGTCTTTAATTATGCTTTTACACAGCCTTCTTATAAGCGGCTCTTCAGGTGAAGAAGCTGCTGAGGTGTCAGCAGGACTGATGTAACAGTGGGCCTGTATGCTGTCTGTATGCCCCTAGTGAATTCCTATGGACAGGGAAAACTCCACTATGGGAAGTTTGGTTTGGATTTTTTTTTCCCTCGGGGGTGTTTGGTGAGGGGTTGGTTGGTTCAATTTTTTTAATTTTTACAAACTTTCTCGGCACCACTGTTTGACTATCTTGATCTGCTTACTCACTTAACTCAAATTTCTGTAATGTCTTTGACTTCCCCCAGCCAAAACACTCAGCCTAACTTGCTGGAGGTAGAAAATGGCAAATACTGTATGTTTATTTCTAGCAGCCTTTGTAATGAACCAGAACGAGAAGTAGTACTGGTAGTGCCTGATATGAGGAACTGTGCAAGCATTGTTAAGAGCTGTAGCTCTGCCTTGCGCTAATCGTTGTGAAGCCAGAAAGTTGAGATGTGGACTGTGGAAAGGTGATCCTGGAGGATCATCTGCGTGTGAAGTAGGACATGAGCTAACAGATGAGAAGTGAGGGAGGAGGGGGAGCGTTGAAGTGAGAAGATATCCTTGCCTCCTTCTACTGACTGAGCTGAAAGTCATCTGGGCCAGTGTCCAGCAGAACATTCCTCACTGCAAAATTCTCTTGCCATGATAACTCCAGTGGAGGTATCAGAAAATGTAGTACTTCCTGAAGTAAGGAAGGAGGGAAGAAAATGAAAAAAAATGAAAAAAAAAAAAACACCAAAAAAAACCACACCTAAACAAATCCAAAGCTCTGCAGTTGCAGTAGCTTTCTGTGTTCTTTTTCTCATTTTTTCATTCAGTTGTGTCTAAGGAGATACTGAGTGTGTGGGAATTTTTAGTATCCCACAGTAATATGAATGCTTTGACCTGCATTCTGCTGGTTAACCCTGCATCTTGATATTCTTTATTTCCAGGTGAAGGAAAAAAAAAACTGGAATTAAAAGGAAAGGTTTCTAAATAGTTGGAGGCAACCCAATGTTTTGCGTTTTTATGTCCTTGATTTCGGAACTTAGTGATGGTGAGGGTTACAGTGGCAAGGGAATCTAAAGTTAGCCATGCATACTGACCAGATGCCATTGGTTTTGTGTGGTCTAGAATAGGAAGGAGCCAGGAATGGTACCTGAGTGCTCAGGTGCTTCCCCTCAGCTGCAGGTATATTTGCTTGTAAGGAAGAAAAAGTTGGTTGATGTACTAAAAGGAGGAATCATGCCAAAAGCAGGAGGTACACTCTTCTCGGTTTTTGGGTGGCTGTGTTATTTCAATTGCTTGTGTTGGTCCTGTACAGGAATGTACCTATTTGAACACAAAACACAATGGGGAAAATGCAAGGCTTTTATATCAGTAGAATGAGGATTCCTGAAACTCTTAATATTTGAGAAATATTAAACAATTGGGACTCAGAAATTAATGACTATAGACCTGTAAAATTTCTAAATTTTTGCTGTTTGTTATCTAAGGCACATAGCTCTATTGTCTGCCAGATTTACTGCTTCTCCATGGTGGGTGAGGATATGTAGTCTCCCTCCAATACTCAAAAAACTTGAAATTTTGAGGTGTGTGGCTTGAGTTGAAACAGGTGGGATATTGGGGTCCATACATCCCAAAGAGATGGGGGTGACATTGGGCAAAAGCAAGAATCCTTGCTAGTTCTAGTTCAGGATAGAAGGCACAGAGCAGTTTCTCAGGCTACATTAGTTCCCTCATGGCAAGAATCATCCAGCAGGATGGTCAAGGTATCACCCAGGGGAGCCATGTTTCCCAGGACTGGAAGCAAAAAAAAGATTTGCAGCTTAAGCAGGGATGCTGAACCTCTGTTTGGATATGGCTGATCTCTTTTGAAAATACTTGCTTTGAAAGTAACTGCTTCTTGGCTTCTCACAGCCGCGAGACAGCATTTATCTTGATTAAAGAATATTTGCAGGTATTTCCTCTCGCCCAGGATGCCTGAGAGTGCAATCCATGACCGTTGCTTTTTAATACAAAAGGAGCAAATTTGTCAGTGTTGTGCAGCCATTTTTCAAGTTCTAGTAGAAGACTCACAGACACAGACTTTTTTAAATGTCACTATAATTTTTTCATATGTGGGTTACAAATCACCGTGTTAAATAAATTAAGCTACTCATTCAAGCTGAAAAGTCTTTAAAATCTTATAAGGTTGCAGAGTAGTTGGGTTTGATGTATTTGGATCCTAACCTGAGCTAAAATCAGTAGTCTTAATTTAAAGTAACGTTACTCTTGTTTAAAATGAATCTTAAAACTTAGCCAACACATAAATGAAGAACACAGTTTCATATAAATTAAATTTAAATAAATTAAACTAATTGCAAGCAGCATGTAAACTCTTGATACAAAGATAATTATAGTGACTGATGGCGGAGTGAATCTGCCTTAAGGTGTGTTTGGTAGTTCAAAACAAAAAGAAAGAAAAACACCTTGAACTGCTGTTTCCTTTTACAGACTTCTTTCCACTCAAAACCAAAACTAACCTAGTAGAAAAACATTTGTTTTTTTGTTAACAGATTAAATTGCTTAGAAGTGCTCCTTATTTTACTGTGCATTTTCATCATCACCTTTGAGGGCTTGTAGATGGTGCTGCATGCAACCATGATGGTGTTTGTGTAAGGTCAGCTCTATATCCTATGCTGTCATGGATCATGGATGTATGTGATAGCAGCTACTGCTAAAGGAAAAATCATTGGCACTGTTCCCTGGGTAAATTCCTCATGGGCTGGAATTTGCTTAAACTTGGTCAGAAAGCCCTCATGGTGAGTAGCAAGAGCTGGGCAGAGACAATGAGACCAAGTAGCTGGAGAGAGCAGCAGTGCCAGCCTAAAAGTATCAGAAGTGTTTGTGGCAACATGGTATGAGATACTTTGCTTTCAGTATCATCCACATGGCTTGAGAAAGCTTTCCTTGCCCACTCAAGGACCCTGTTTTTCAGAAAGAAGGGCTGAATATATGGGAGCTTTGTGTAGTCAGAGATGGAAGAAAGTAACAACATCACAAAAGTGGGCTTATTTGGAAGCACGTTCTGTCTGTGTGTGTGTCTGGATTCCACACCTTTTTATTATGAGAGAAACTTGTGAATTCCAAACAGCAAGAAACTGATTCCTGCTTTCTAGTACCTCTAATTTAAGTAATTTATTTCAAAGATATATTCAGACCCTCATATCTTATTTATTTGCCTTTTTTTTTCCCTCCTAATCCAGATGCTGTCCATGTCCTGTTACATGAACAACACAGCTTTTGTTTGCAGGAAAACAGAAGAGGTTTGTATTCATAGATTCTATGACTGGTGGTTCTTGCAGCATTGCTTGTGCTGGGAAGATTCTCTCATCAGCAGAGTAATTTCTGAAGACATGCAAACAGTGCCTTTGCTGCAGCACTGAAGTTAGGTGCAAAGCCCTATGTAGCCTTGTAGCACAGATAAGGAGCACTGCAAGTCTGAGAGTGCTGAGAGCTCTGTAGGAAAAAAAGGTGCAAGTGATAACAGCTATGAAGAGCTAGGTGAAAGGAGGCTGCACTACCCACACCTATACAAAAAGCATTTCACAGCATTCCCCAAGCACTTTTTTTGTTTCTGCTCAATTTTCACTGCTTCCTTCCAATCCTGTGCATCATCAGTAGGTGCAAACAGGTATATAACATGTAGTAGGAAATTCCCTCTCTGTAGAATCAAAGCAGGAAGAGCAAGGTAAAGAATAAAGCCTCTATCAGCTTCCTTTCATGTGCCTGGTTCGTACGAGTTGCTTCATGAGCCTTTCAAAAAAGACTTCAGACAGAACATTTACATTCTGTTAATGTCTAGCTATCTGTCTTCTACAGAACAATTACACATAAAATGATTAATATTTAAACCATGGCTTACATTTTCTGCAGGCAAGTTTGTGCTTAAGAGAATTGCATAGTTTAATGGCACAGAACTGGAAAAACATCTGAAAAGTCCTGAACAGTTTTGTTCTTAAAATCTTTTGCATCTTTCTAATATAGTTACTTTGTTCATTCAACAGCTGTTTTTAATGGGAGTTCCTGCTAAGCTTTATGTGTACTGTATTTTTAGAAACTCAGCAATTAGAGATGTCACAGTGCTGAGTTATTAAAAAAATACAAACTTGTGGAACATGGAGTACTTGTAGGATTCCGAAGAACTGTTAAGTGCCTGCATTTTCTTTTCTGTGTTTAACAGATTTATCTTTCCCATATCTTCCAGTAGGCTGTATTCCTTTAAAGGCTTGAGTTTTTCCTAGCATTCATTGTGGTAGTTCATCAGATACTTCTGTCATATGCACTGACAATGGTCTCCATTATGTTGAATTTTAAGGCATTTTCTTTTGCTGTGCAGGCCAGTTTCAACAACTGCTCTTCAGCTTCTAAAATGCACCTTCAAAGTGAGCACATTCTCATTCAGGTTAAGGAGTTGTCCTCTAGTGAGCCACAGTGTCATCATGGTTTGATGTTATAAAATGAGTTTTATGGTCCCTTTGTGGCAGATGCAGGGTATCAGGTAAATGACTTCCTCTGGGCCCACTGCTGTTCAACAAAGTAATCTTTTTGATAAGTTTTTACAGTTGAGCTCGTTTCCATTAAACTCAGTGGCAAGAATTGAGTTCCTGACAAGTCCCTCTCCATATTAGAAGACACAGCTGAATAAAAAGATGAACCATTAATTCATTTTCTGTTCTGTTACTGATACTATCTTATGCTGACATTTCCTAATCCTGCAGAACTCAACTTGGATTCATATTTGAGGGTGAACATCATTGTATGGCTCCTTGATGCACAGGGTGAACCGATGCCAAGGCTCTGCCAGTGGAGTGGTTGTGTTGTGGGGTGACCCATCCTTAAGGGAATGTTTATACAGTCCAGAGGCAGAGGTGCTGGGATGCCCATCACAGGGGGCTGGCAGTCTCTTGGAGTGGCACCCAGCCACCTGGGAGGCTCCAGCTGCTTGCTGTAGCTTTTCAGTTGTGATAGTTGGTGGACAGAGTGGGGCATTGGTGTGACACTCAGTGACCTCATTACCTCCCTCTGTTGTGACAGCAGGTGATGTTTGCTCCTTTGGAGGTGGAATGGTCTTTTCAGTCACTTTGAGAAACTCGTCTGAGGGTTGAAAGAACATTGAGACTGTGAGCAGAAATGTAAGCATTGAAAGCAATAGCTTGTGAGAGTTCCAGCTTGCATGTGGTATGCTATTAACACAGTCTCTGGTGAAGAATAAAAATGTAACATGAGAACAACCTCCCTCTTTTGTTATTCCAGGTCAGTCTCTCTGGGGAAGATACAGAAGAAGATGCAGGCATGCTGAGGACTTCAGGAAAGTGAGCAATGAGTCCTTCTGAAAGCTGAAGAGAAGCCCACTCATAGGGTCATGAACCTAAGACAAGTCTTCGTGTCTGTACTGCTATTTGGAGTAGCTGGTCTACTCCTCTTCATGTATCTGCAAGCTTGGATTGAAGAACAACATACAGGTACACTAGGTCACTAGGTTTTATCTCTCTCTCTCTTTTTTTTCCTTTTCCTTCTCTTTTTTTTTATTTGTTTTTGTTATTTTTTAATGCAGTTTCATCTATTGTTTTAAGATTATCATAAAACATATTGAGGACAGATGGGGGTGGAGTCATCCTCCTCCCCCTACACTTACTTTGGAAGTAAAGTGGCACTGAAAATAAGGGTTTTTTAATTGCTACACTTAATTAAGAAATTTCTTCAGTCACATGAAAAGATGCCCCCAGCTACCTAATCATATTGTATCAGCTACATTTGCAAAAGCAAGTGTTGAAAAAGCATTCTGCACGTCCAATTCAGAAGTTACTCTCTATGATGGTTTGTTGTGGGGTTTGTACATTACATTTTGTGTCATAAAGCAGCTTTTGGAGAATAACTGCTGTGTTTTATAGACAAAAGTGGTCTTCTAAGCAGCAGTGCTCATGGAATCATCCTTTCCCTGTCTTTTTTATTGTTGTTTGTTTGAGACTGGACTTCCAAGAATTTTTCTATATAGTGTCAGAGTCATCTTGCAACTTGGGGTAAATCTGTGTTAGCATTGACTCAGGATTACACTTCTGAATATTAATTCTGTTGTTTCCAATTTAGGATGTTTTGGGTTGCACCCCAGTTTGTTCTAGATTTTCCTATGGATGAAATGAACCAGGTTAATTACCTCAATCCCTGCTGGAAGCACAGTTCAGAGTACGAGTCTAGAGCCAGTCTGAAGTAACCTTCCACAAAATGTATAAGGGGTTCCTGTCAGTAAGGTCCTCCACAGTTTTGTTCTGCAGGTCCACTTCTGTGAGAGCATATCCTAGATCTTACTTGTATACTTGTATTGGGATATTAGGGTTTTGCTTTCAAGGTTTGGGTTTGGTTGGGGTTTTTTGGGGTTTTTTTAGATTGTTTGATTTACATGCTTGGGGGTTTTTTTGTTTGTTTGGTTTGGTTTGGTTTTGGCTTTGGTTTTTGTTTTGGTTTTTTTTTTTTTTTTTTTTGTTGGTTTGTTTGTGGGGTTTTTTTGTATTTTTTGTTGGTTTGGTTTTTTTTTTTTTTTGTCAGCGGTTTTTTGTTTGTTTGCTTCCAACTTACTAAGTCTTGACTTTTAGATCCTCTTGTCTCTCTCACTCAGCTTCCATTTCCTCTGTAAAACTCTTATTTCTTAGTATGTTGATACCATTGTGAAGAAATACATCTACAAAACCACATTAGTCTCTGGCTTTATTGATCTGTGCTTTTATTCCATATGAGCTGCTAGGCTCCAGTGTGTTTTAGAGAGCAGTGTTGAGGGGGAAATACAGTGCATCATTTCTGCAATTGTTCAACAATGACCTTGAGGGTTTGGGTTTTTTTCAACTAAGTGCAATGATCACAGCATTAATTTTGGCTTGTTAATTTTTCTGGGCTGTCCCAAAGTATTCACAAGCTTGTATTAACAAAACTCTTGTAAGAGGTAATACAGGCTCCCTTTGGAAAGGTTCCCTTGTAATCAGTTGTTGACAGAAAGGTGCTGGCAGAAACTGAGCATGCAGCAGAGGGGGGTCTTGCTTGAAAATCTCTACTGTTGTCAGGAATGTTAAGGGCAGATATCCTTGCTTTCAAGGTAGTTCAGGAATGTAGATGATTACTGTAGATTATTGATTTATTGCTGACATTCTTCACATTCCTTCTATCTTTTCTTGTGCTGTAATTAACCTTTCTTTCCTTGCAGTGCTCCTTTTTGCTGTTTCTCATTGCAGGTTTGTTGTTTTTTTGGTTTTTTGTTTTTTTTTTTTACTCCTTTCTTTTGTATGTATCTCTCTACTATTAAAAAGAAAAAGGAAAAATAAAATAAAGGTTGAATTAGGACAGACTCTGTTCTTTTGGCCAACCAGATGCTTTCTTTGGTGTTTTCTTTGATATATTGCTATAATCTTCTTTAGGAGAGAGGCTTCTCCTTGCACACATAAGTTATTTCCATGTGGAAACATTTCTCTAATAAAATGGAAGCTATCAGAGAATAACAGAATGGTTAGTGAGCTTAAAATGTGACTGCAGTTTTGAGTGCCCTTTTATCTCACTGGACTGCTGTTGTGACAGCACTTCATCAAAATCCCAAAAAAAGAATTTTGGCATTCTCTACAGTAGCAGTAGAGAATGTATATGGTCATGCACGTTGGCAAGAGCACGGCAAAAAACTCATTCTTTGGTGTCTGCTCTTGCTTCTTTTTCCAATTTAACATTTAGAGAGCTATTCTTTTTTATTTCAAACACCTGTATCTCCCCTAAACCTTCTGCGGCGCAATTCTCTAGTGCTCCCCTCCTGTATGCTGCTTTAGAGTTGATATGAAATAGAACATATTTGCATATTCACAATATACATTAGTTCAGTTATGGGCATTTTGCAAACTTTTTTTTCCTTCTTCTGCTGTGTTTTTCATATTGCCACGTGTTGTGCACTGTGGCTTTTTTGGGGATGAGCTGTATCTGGAGAATGCTAAACTGACAACTATCTTTGCAAGGACTTTATGTGTTCGTTTAATCCTCTCACTAGCTGCACAGCTGTAAGACAGCCAGTTTTAATCTGCAAGTGGCCGAGCATGTGAGGTGAAGTTGTGTTAGGAAATGGAAAGTGTGCCTCGTGCTTCTCAATTGCACGAGCTATGAGCCTGTAGAGACAAGTGTGTGTTGTAGGCAGAACTATTTTTATCTTCCATGGTGTCCTACTCAAGACCTACAGCATTCATGTTTGCATTTGCTTGCTGAAGGGATGGGAATTTGGATATGTTTGAGCTTAGGAAAATATCTGTTTTGCACCTGTGAAATGCTTCTCCTTAACACCACGTTCTTCTCAATATCTAGAGCCTTTATAAATCACAATCTCTGGAAAAGATAGTGAATTTTACTCCAATGTGGTTTGTAATGTTCATATTTATTATTTCTCAGGCTCTCCTAACTGTGGTGTGAATTATTGCCAATCAGATGTAGATTTTTGAGGGGAACTGGAAAATTATATAGTAGTTATCAATTCCCTTATTAATATTTGTCCTACTGTTTTAAAGTTGGACTGTTTTCTTTCCCACTTGCCATTCTTATTGCCACTTTTTCCAGTTATTCATAATTTTTTCACATTAGATCCAATGCCAGTTTTTAGTCACAGTTTGCTTTCTCTCTTTTTGGGTCTCTTATTTTTGCCTCCTGTTCACATCACTAAGATCTCAACTGTGATTTGATTCCCCTGTTTGTCCTATTTTGTGCTAGACTGATCTTATCCAAGAATGTTTTTCTCTGATTTATTTTTACAAACTTCCCTCATTACTCAAATGTATCCACCCCAGGAACACCTCTAATTTTTCATCCTGTCCATCTACTCCAGATGCACCTACAGTCTCAGCAGCTGGATGCACCTCTCAGCACTGTCTTCTGCTGCCTCCCACCGTGCTTGGACTCTTCAGAATATTTCTAGTCGTGTTTATCATCACTATACCTTAAAAAAGGGAAAATCTTTCATTTAAAGATGCCTAAGAAACAGCTGCTATCTACATGGTGGTCCTCTCTGATGGCTTTTCAGAGACAATAGCAGACTGAGAGAATAGGGGAGTTTCTTGGTTTAGCTCTGGGCATGGAGTGTATAAAGACAGGATGATATATCTTTGCTTCTGTTGGGTAGCTTCAGTTCACCTCAGTGGAGTAATTGGGAACAGACTTGTCAACACTCCAATATGAGCATCAATACATTCTGACTACATCTGGATGAAAATTTAATTGACAACATTGATAATGTGGTATATATGAAAATGTGAAAGCTAAAGCTTAAGGCATCCATTTCATGTTCTCCATGTATTCATTGTATATAAATTCACATATGTGAATGAAGCTTGATGTGAATTTAGCTGGATTCTACAGCTTTACTTGACAGTTCTCCATACAGTCTTGCATTATGTAGTGCAAGCATCAAATATTGTGGCACTGATTAAGAAGCAATATGCTTAGAAATTTCCAGTGCTTTTGATCTTATTCAGGTGGAGCAAACTGCTGATGTTGAGTTCTGTACCATTAATCACCTGAATTAGGGGGTTGTGGGATACAAAGGACACTTGTAATTTAATAGTATTAGAATATGAATTGGAGTTTTAAGATAGGGATTCTAATTTTGTACTTTAAAACTCTTCCTTTTTAAGGGAACTGATGGGATTTAGTGTGACTGATTATTACAAAACAATCTGAGAATATCTTTGAGATTAGAACTGTGTGCTGGGTTTGTTGTTTGGGGTTTTGCCATGTGTTGTTTTTTCCCTTCTCTCCAAGTTTGTGTAATTATGTTTTTGTGAAGTGTGCCTAGTAAATCCATGATTATGAGGGACTACCTTAAAATAATATTGTCTTACCATTAACTAAAGGGCTGCACTGCCCTCGCATAGATTTCTGGTTCCCAAGGGTGAAAAAATCTGCACCTCCTCTTTCCCAGCAGTTTTGTATCTCACCTTAAGGATACCGAGATTTTTCTGTGTGCTTTCTCTTTACTTTGCAGAGTTTCAGTTCTGTAGCATCAGTGGTTGCCCAGGGATCCTGCTGTAGTCCCCGTGCTTTCCTGCAATTCTGTTTATCTACCTCCTGAGGAGCTTCACGACACAGATCTTATACCCATTCCTCAGGCCACAGGTCTTCCTTTTGTAGAGAAACAAAATAAAAATTCAGATAAAAATCACATTTGAAAAAATGTTTGAAATTCCAGGAGCTTTCATGCAATTCTTTGCATGACCTTAGTCTGCTATTGCTGCAGCCATACGGGTTGTATCCATTTTACATATTCCTTGGCATAAACAGATGGGGTTTTTTTCCCCCACCCTGCCAGACTGAGTAATCCAAGGGAGTCTTTTGGGTCCTTTAGTAATCTGGTGACAAATTTTGAGTCCATGGGGTGCCTTTCTTCCTTATCTTGGCACTCTAAGTAGCAATTGAATATGTGTGTACACACAATAATATTTACTCTGCTGTTTTTGTGGGTTGATTTTTTTATTTAAACTTTGTCTAAGTGAAGAAACATTGATGTGGCTTAAAGAACCATTCATATGTGATGAATTGCAAAGGCAACTGTTTCACAGAAGTCATGGTTTTTCTAGACAATCATGAGAAAATAAATTAAAGTAATATATTTGTAGAAAACAGGTTGTAGATAAAGGTGAAGAGAACACTGCTCAGTAATGGTTATTAATTATGAATAATTTAATTCTTCTAGTAAAACTGAAGTATTTCTGCTGTCAAAGTCCTGGGTAGTTTATGGCAGTCCTCCTAAGTGTGCTGGAGAATATCACTGGTATGGCAAACAAATCTTCAGGTTTACAATGCCCAGTCACTAATGAGCTGCTCTAATGAGTCTGGGTGTACCCAGGTTTTACCTTTCTTGTTGGAATATGCTGCAGTTTTTGTGTGAAATGCTTCTGTTACTTTGTTTGTTTGTTTGTTTGTTTTTTAAATCTGCCCCATTATTAGACTGAAGCACAAAAGAAAGAAGACTCAATAGGATCCATAAGTGCTTCTTGGTGAACAATTACACAGGTATTGAAATCCCAGAAATGCTACAAAATTTTATTAGGTCAATTTCTCCATGCAACATAGAATGGGTTTTCTTTTCCCTACCCAGCTTTCAGTAGATGGAAGCTGTAGGGAGAGAACAATTGCCTTTGCAGCAAAAAAGCTACAAAGAAACAGTTAGAAATTGATATTTTCTTAAACCATAATGGTCTAAAAACACAAGTGAAAGTTGAATATAAGAGAAGATGGTTTTGTGAGCTACTGATTGTAGAGTCTCATCCTGTCTTCTGCAGTTGCAAACCCCAGAAGCTTTAAGAAAAAAATAAATTAAAATTTTGTATTTTATAACACAAGGCTGAATCTATCTACTTCTGAGTATCTTCTGTGAATCTTGCATTTAATTCATTTTACTTTTATCATTCCTATAGCTAAATCACGTTTAATTTTATAAATCCTTCTGGTTTAGAAGAAATTCCAGCTTCCACATTCTGATGGTAAAACAAACTAAATGGGATGAAATTTTAAGGCTCCTCTTAGCCATGTATTCAATTTCATGTTTGAGCAGAAGCTGATGAGATTTCATGTATTATTGTCTATAAGGTTTTAACAACCCACCCAACCTTGTTCATACCTAGGCCACCGAGATCTACTTCTAGAAGGGTTTAGCACATACCTTCATTATACTATGGACACCTGAATATACTCTTTCTTGCCTCTTTTCAAAGACAACTCTCAGAAGAGGATCCTGTAATTTTCTTTTCTATATCGGCATGTAACTGAATTCATGTCAAAGTTTGAAATGTAGTCAGCCCTGGAGGGCTTTTTGGCTTGATATTGAAACACTTATGAATTGGGGTATCCTCCTTCTTGGAAAGGCTGAGTAACAGTAACACTGTTTTCAAAATGCTCTTTTGAATTGGATATAAAATATGTAATAGGTGGTCCTTGTGCTGTTTTCCAGTTAGTCAGACCCTTGGAGCAGAATATCTGGCTAGTGTTCGGAAATGTGATTTTACAGAGTCCTTAGCAGTAATTCTTCCTGTCACGTAGCTGTGCTTTTTCATTTTTTTTTAAACATAATATATGAGTTTTATTTTGTTTTCCAGCTTTTGTTAAATTTTCTGACAGATGTGCTGTCATTGAATAAGTGGTTAGTTTTCGTTTATTGTCCACCGTTGTTGTTGCTTTTAATAATGTTCGGTTCATGGCACTGCTTCAGTTCCAAAAAGTCCTTTCCCTAAAAGCTTGTCATTCAGGAGTACTGCCCTGCAGTCTTGTCTCTTCTGGGCATGGACTGTATGATTTACTACCATTAGGAAAAGGTTTTTCACGGAAGGAGTGATAAAGTACTGGAATGGCCTGCCTGGGGAGGTGGTGGAGACTCCATCCCTGGATGTGTTTAAAAAAAGACTGGATGTGGCACTTGGTGTCATGATCTAGTTGAGATGTGGGGGCACGGTTTGGACTTGATGATCTTGAAGGTCTCTTCCAACCTAGGAATTCTGCGATTCTGTGATTTAAGACAAACATATAGTCTTACAAATCAAGAAGGGTGGAGAGGTATTTTTCACCTGGCAAATCATCATTTAGATGAGACAGTAGGAAAAAATTGAGATCACAGAATCATTTAGGTTGGAAAAGACCTATAAGATCATCAAGTTCAACCTTTGACTAGTAACCTCATTGTCAGCTAAACCATAGCCTTAAGGGCCATGTCCAGTCTTTCTTGAACACCTCCAAGATTATGACTTCACCACCTCCCTGGGCAGTCAGTTCCAATATTAAAATACCCTTTCCCTGAAGAAATTCTTCCTGATGTCCAACCTGAATGCCCCTGGTACAGCTTGTGGCTATGTCTTCTAATTCTGTCACTGGTTGCCTGGGAGAAGAGGTCAATCCCCATCTGCTGCAGCCTCCTTTCAGGGAGTTGTAGGGAGTGATAAGGTCACCCCTGCCTCTTTTTCTCCAGGATAAACAAACCCAGCTCCCTCAGCTGCTCCTCATATGACTTACTATCTAGGAATGATGATGAAAAGATGAATGTTTTTCTTTTCCTGGCTTGTTCCCTTTCCCTTACGTGCACTGCACATTTTCAAAAGAGCAAGTGGTTGCTGCTAGAGTACATTTAAGAGTACCTTAAATGTACTCTGTGTCTGATGTTGAACTGCTTTGATATGTCACTTGATTGCAAACAGTCCTGTTAGAACATGTGATGTGGTCTCTGCAAAATTCCAAGGAAAAGCTTTGGTTTCTTACTGGAATTAAATTAGAAATTCTGATGTTTGTTTTAAGGGCGTATATATGCATATAGGTATGCATATATATATATATATCTTTATTTAAAGGATCCCCTTTATTTTCCTTCTTTTTGTGGGAGTGGAGACTGTTGGTAGGAGAAATATTTTAGATGGAAACCTGTCTTCTAACCACAGTCAGCTACTGGGATGCATGGAGATGAGTATATATGGAAGAATTTTTTTGGTATTCACGCTCTAGAGCCTTTGTTTCTGTCTTTTCTTTTCCATTTTACTCATTTGGTCTTACTGTAAACAGGTTATTGCTATTAATTTGGGTTATTTCTGGATCATCTTGCAGTGTGTGGAACAAGCATTTAAAGGTCAGGAGGGTGAGAGGTTTCAAGTAATGGGTGCCATTTTAGTGTACAAGGAGTTAATGTCTGACAGGTGATGTGTATGATTTAGCTAGAAAAAACACATTATTTGTGTCAAGGAGCAAAATGTTCAAGAAAGAGGAGAAGTGACTTTAACTTCTTTTTTTTTAATGTGAGAAAAACTGGTTTTATTTTTCATTCTTTTTTATTTTTAAAGGTAATAATTATTTCATGGCAGCATGAATATTGGATGTGTTTTCAAGTTTGGATCCCTACTTTTTCAGACAAATGTCTCACTTTTTGTATTTTTTTTTAAATTTATATTAGTAGCATATTCAAAGAAAAAGAGAATATTTCTACATTCTACAGTATTCCTGTGCAAGACATTTCGTATCCGTCAGTTTGAAAACTGGGAAGATGCATGACACATCAGTGTTTTTCTTTGCGGCTCCTTCAACCCTGAGCCTTGTGGCTATGTATGTGAGAGTGAATGTTACTGTCTTCAGCCACAAAGAAGAGAGAGCTAGCTGGGTTCTATCAAATGCCACGTTTAAACAACAACAAAATCTAAAATAAACAAGCAAGCAAGCTTCTTCCAGAACTCCCAAATTTGCTCATTTCTGTTGAAAGCCAGGGTCAATAATCAAATCAGCCTAAAAATTCTGCTTTTTATAAACCGGTAAATATTCATTACTCAAGAAAACTGAAAAATATGCTGTATTTTAAGCATTGCCCTATATATAGATAAAACCGTTCCCAGGCGTGTATGAGCCTCACTTGATGTAAAGTGATGGGGAATAGAATATCACACACATCCATTGGCTTTGGTTTTTTTTTTCTTTTTTGGCTTGATCTTGATTTAGTGATGATATGCAGCAGCATCCTGTATTGCCTGGAAAGCCATACTTGGCAGCGAGTGCAACCTAGAAAATATTATGGCCTACAGTGGTTCTTTAGGAGCTCTCACTCCTCCCAAGTCCCATTGCTATCACCAAAAATGATTGTTTCCTATCACTTGAGAGCCTACCCATGGTAACAACATCCAAGACCATCATGGACCTCTATTAAACCTTTGTGAAGCCTGTGTGCTAGAAGTACAATTTGTCCCTCACAGCTTTGTTGTTTCAAATGATTTTGTTTATATTGACCACTCAGCTTTCTATCACACAATCCTGCCAGGAATTCTCAGCACATAGCTCTAGCAAAATCAGGCTGAGTAGGCACAGATTTTGTCTCTTGGCACCATCTACAAAGGAAAATGACATGAGTTATCAAAATATTTGGGGAATGAGAAACATATTTTGTTGTTTCGGGTTTTTTTCTGGAGAATGGTAATATTAATTTTCGTATTTACAGTTCCATAGTATTCTAATTAAAACCAAAGAAACAAACAAGGCTTGGTCACTGTTATACTTTTCCAAGTGAGCAATGATTCTTTTTTGTTTGGTTGAGTTTATTGGTTGGTTGGTTGGTTGGTTGACTGGGGATTGTTTTGTTGTTGTTCGGGGATACTGGAGCACAGAAGGTCCTGGATGGCAGGGGTGGGATACACTGTTGAGTCAATGGCTGCAAGGAGTTTGGTTCCCATGGACTAAAACTCCTATAAGCCAAGCAGACAATGAAAGGGGAAGGAGGAGAGGAGCTCTTAAGGAAGTCATTGGCTTTGGAAAATTGACTTTCTTAAGAAAGAAGTGATAGCAATGCAAAACTTGTCTCTTAGCAAAGAAATTCACAGCCCTAGAACAAAACAGATGATGGACTAAGAGCCACAAATTTTGACATGCTCAGGAGGGAATGTCTTCTGCCTGTCATAGACACTGGGTAACATCCAGGAAAGTAACCAAAGGTCAGCAGCCTAAGGTGAAGAAAAATCAGAACCAATACTAAATTTCACTGTTGGTAAGTGCCAGGTGAAAGACGAGGTGTTAACTGACTTTATATTTAATGTGATTGGAATGGAGCAGGTCATTTCAGTACTAATCACAGACCAACAATAGAAGAACTTGCCCGGCTTTGTGTAAGGGCATAGATGGAGGAAGAAGCTGTTGAAGGTCTGCAATACTTTCTGTGACAGATGTGTTATTTTATAATCTAGGCCTAAATACAAGCATGCACGCAGGATCAGCTCAAGTGAACTTGGGATTGTTTAAAGTCATGTTGTTAGGCCCTGGGTCTGGGCATATTGCCTCTCAGTAAATTGTAGGCAAGAGAAATGAGGGTTTGGAGGTGTTTGGTTTTGATTATGGTCAGCTAGGGAGATGTGGTGCATGAGTTCAGCTAGCTGCAGCTGGAAACATTCCGTTGCGTTAAATAGGAAAATGCCAGTGCCTGGTGCCTTGCCATTCATCCACAAAATAGCTCTGTTAAGAAAAGAAAATATGTCTAACAGGAAATAGTATAGCAAACGTTGTTTGCAAAGACAGTCTTGATTATACTTTATATTCTTGTTTAAATTTTTTAAAAGATCTGCCTCTTCCTGGAAGGAGTGGAAAACAGTTGTTCTGGAATTGTTGTCATACCCTCATAATGTTTCTGTTGTTCAGAGGTGTATGTCATGAGAGGTTACTTTGACTTTGGCAATAAAACAGCGGCAGAGAAGAAGAAGCTTTAGTTAGCAAAAGCTTAACAGAACAAGGTAAATAGAATTTCACTTTCTGGTCCACTCGTCTGTGCAAAATAATTTTTTTTTATTCCTGGAAGAACACTTAGTGGCCAAATAATGCAGTGGAATCTGTTGCAGTAATGTTAGTGCATTAAAAATAAAATATACTACAGTGAATTTCACGCTACATTTTTTGAATGAATTCTGGCAATACAAATTAGGAAAATAAATAGATGCATTAATTTTATTTTTTGTTTTTCTTTGTTTCTGGCTCCTTCTTGCTCTCATTAAAGAGTCGTTAATGCACAGTATGCCTTGTCCACTACTGAGACCTAAAGGGCTACCATCTGTTGACACAGGTCATGGTATTTAAATTGTGTGTAAAATGCAGCATGTTTCTTTAAACATTATGCATAGAATTTATTAAATGTCATTGCTTTAAGATGATTCTGTACTTGCAGTCAAGAATCATGGTGCACTTTCCAGAAAGCACTTCTGTTCTTGATGTTGTTCTTCTTGAAAGAATCAAGACTGTTCATTAACTTAGCTTGAATTATAAACTGTTTGGAAATGCTCAAGCCAAGTAGCTCTACAGGATACTTGTTAATGGAGGTGACAGATACTTGTATTCCTTAGAAACAAATTTCTGTGGGAATATAAGATTCTCAAGTTCTCTAACCTTTTCTGCCTACCAGCAGTCCTCAAAGAGGTTATCAAATATGTAGAACTCTGACACTGGTGAAGAACCAAATCTGTCATATTCTGTGATGGGAGAGAAAGAAGCAGCTCAGGCAGGTGGGTAGAGGGATAGGAATTTACTTGGATATGTTTTTATCTTTTTTACTCTTTTGCTGTGGGAGCTGCTGAATTATTAAGGCAGTAATAAAGTCCATTTGGTATGAATCACTAAAGAAATTACTTGTAGCATCAGAATCATTAGAGTGAGAGTTGGCTGATTGGTCCCCGATTAAATTATATCCAATGAAGCAACAAACTGTAAAAAAAGTACACTGATTTTTTTCCCAATAACTACTTGAACAGTTTTCTTCTTCCTCTGTACAATTTTATGTTAAGGATTTGCTATTGCAGTCTGATGGCAGGTAGCAGACAATGAAAAAGTCTCAAACCCACTGGCTTTGCTCCTGGATTTCAAATTACCTTCATGGGATGGGGGCCAGCACAAAGTATATGTGAAATATAACAAATCATATGAACTTTGGGGATTTTTCTTTTAATTTGCTTTATCCTCTTACAGATGGCAAAATTAATTTCACCCTACTTCTTTTCTGTTACAATCTTTCCATTTTGGTGTGCATATTTTGAAGACAAACAGGAGGATGAGACTGGGTTTACGTAGGCTGAGGTAGTTGCAGTGAGGTATAAATACTTCATGATTTATTTAACCTGTGAGCAGGAATTTCTTTCTGGTAGAATTAATCTGCGAACAGCTGAGGTGTGCTACCACTTAAGTTATGATTGATCATGCAATATAACAAAACTCCATTGGCATCAGGTTTAGGACTGATGTACATATAAATATAATGCAGATAAAGCTGCCAGATGCTGTGACTGACAGGTGGCTTCAAGGTATTCTTGGCAAGAAGACTCAGCCTTGACTCTCCAGCTAATAAAGTGTGCATATTGGACAGTTTGTATTAATATTCTGTAAATAAAATACAGTTGAATGACAGCTGGGAAGCAGTTTAAGCAAAGTCTGGTGTGTGATGACCAATGCACACACAAATTAATAACTGACTTTCTGGAAAGTTAGGCATTAACTTTGGTATTTTCAATGAGCTAATCCATATGGACTAGTATCCACTTAAGGCAATTGCATTAATTACTTGGAGGGGGTCAGATATTTATTTGCAAAACTTTGCTCTCCTTTCAGCTTTCATTTGGGGCTGGGGCCCAGGTATTTCACCTGAGTCAGAGGGCTGCCAGAACGTCTACCTCAAGATCTTTCTGGTTTCGTCCCTCCATAAGGGCCAAAGACCACAGAAAGGATCAAAACCATTTATTCATTCTGTTTAATGTGTTTCTTGAAGCTGATACATTCACCAACAAATGTGCTTTGTTACTGCAGCCAAGACATAGAAAAACAAGAGCAATTGAAAAAAAAAGGGCAGAGAAAAGCAAATGGTTTCTGGATCCTTGATGGTAGGAAAGGAGGGGAGGCCATAAATGTTTAATTCTGTTTTCTGTTATGACTTCTGTTACAAGAAATATGCTGAACTAACTTTATATTATTACATATTTGTTGTACATTTTTATATTTTTCATTATTATGTTTTACTTTTCTCAGACCACTGCTCGGCAGTTCCTAACACTAAAATATTTTTGTCCTTTAACTATGTTAAACCAATCATTAGTTGTAACTATGTTACATAGTATAACTATGTTATACCAATCATTAGTTAAACTCTCTATCATAAAATCACTCTCTGGTGACACCATCTAAAGCAGGCTGTCATCACACAGCCAGCCATTCATTATGAGTATCCTGGCCACAACTGTGGTTTTGCCTTGAAAAAACTTCTGACATTTCAGGTTTTTCCAGAACTCTAGTTCCCACTGATAATTCTCTTCTTGATCTCCAAATATCAGGAAGCAGCTAACGTGGCTGCAGTGTGTAGAAGTTTTAAATAGATGGATTTGTAGGAATAGTATCTCCTTTTATGGTGCAATCTAACAGTATCTTCCTCACGTTAAGATAACCCTTTGCCAAAAAGATCTGTGCTTCAGAGAATCAATAGAATTAATGAAGATTTTGTGTGTGTGTGAGGAACAATGAAGTTTGACCAACTGAAAGTACCCAAGTGTCTCTTCCTGCTTTTTTTTCTAAATATGCTTTTTCTTTGGCTTTTGATACATTCCTCTGATGTGATATAGCACTTGCACAACAGTGTGTGTGGCATAGAGGTTTCAGGCAGTTCTATTGCTACAGACAGTCACATTCTCTTTTTCAATAAATAGCCATAAAACTGAGCAAATAATTATGTTTGCATTTGATGCAATGCCAAATACTGTATTATCAAAAACATTCACTTGAAACTGTACCTATCTAGGAGTGTTTTCCAGTTACTAATAAAAAAATATTTGTTGTGGGGGAGAGTGGCCTAATCTTATGTCTAAACATCCAAAAGTAACGGTAAACATTTGTATATGGAGGCCTTGTAATGGTTGTAATGCTGTGAGCTGGGGAACGAGGAATGGTGGAGGGGAGGAAAGGCAGAGCCTGAAGAGGAGCTACCTTAGTTTTGTGGCAAGAAAGGAGCCCAAATCACACTGCTCTGAGTTTTCTTTTCTGAATAGGAAGACAGTGTAATCAAGTGGATTGTAAATACTTTTTTTGAATGAGGAATGCTTATAGGATCTAATGACTTAGAGTGCCATGAACACTGGTGAGCAGAGGCATTCGGACTGGTAGAGGCCTGGAAGCTGTAAGTTTCCAAGAGAAATGCTACTTGAGCCAAGCAAGTATGGTTGCAAGATGATCACCCTCTCTCATGTGGGACATATCAGGTCACTTCTACCTTCAGGTAGCTCAAGCAGAGGCTTAGGAATCCCTTTTTCTGTGGCAGAGAAAAAGAAGCAACAAACTAGGTCAGGTTCCAAGGTCTGTCCAGTTTCATATATTGTTTCTGCAAACAGTGCTTGGAGTAGACTATAAACTAGAGAAGTTTATAATAGTAGTTTAGAGAATTTTCTCTGCCTTTTGTGTTTTATGGTTTAGAGGCCTCTAGATTGGAGGTGTGTTCAGTAGCCCTGAGTTATTCCTTTCTACATCAGTTTCTACAGTGTTGTCTTAACTGATGCCTTTCCTCTGAGATTCCTCTGATGAGAAATCCAGCTTGAATACTGGATACTATTGGTAGCATTTTCCCATGATGCTCTTTAGTTCTATGGAAATATTCTCCAGAGTGTGTTACCATTGGATCACTAAAAAATAATTTTCCACTTCCTGTCCCTCTAAGAATGTTATTTACTGATCATGAAGTAAAAAAGTGACTAATGGATGAATGGCTCAGCAGAACATCCTGACTGCTTTTTTTACATTTTTGGTACTTTTCTGCACTTCTCTTTATCAGAAACTAATCAGGAATGACTGAAAGTATCACTTCAGCTTTGTACTTATCAAAGTGTTGATAGTAAATTGAAGAACATTGTTTTTCTTTTTTTCTTTTTTTTTTTTTTTGTAAGAGGGAGGGAAATATCTATTTAACTCGTACTCGTGACTGTTCTGGGATTGACTTTACACATGTATAAATAAACTGTCTTTCAAGAAGAGAAATTTTGATAAGAGCAGATCACAGGTGTGATAGCTGTTTAAGGGAAGAGGGGTTTAGGTATTAAGGACTTCCTTCATAAGACAAAGTTTAGCATTTTTTTTAAATAACAAGCAAACTCACTTCTCTGCTGGTCGGGTCAGTAACGACTGAAATTATTAGTTTTTTATTAGATGTAAAATTTCTCCATACATTTGACAAAATATGCATCTCTTAGTGCCTAAGATTGAGAGGAAGAGAAATAAGTGAGGATTTCTGCTTTTTTTGTATAAAGCATCAAGTGTTCCAAATGCCACTTTTACTTAACGTTGCTTGTGCAGTGATTAGAAATGGAGCTGACAGTCTGAGTTGGGCAAAACGTTTGCTGGGTAAGGATAGCAAATAGAATTGTGTGATAGCTTGGGATTTTTATCACCATCTAGAATGCAATTTTAGCGTATCAATCAGCTGCAACACCTTTGGGAGCAGAATAACGATTAAGCAGTGTTTGTGAAGCCATTGCCGTTGCCCTGTGGATTGCTTAGAGGAACTAACCTGCTGCCATTCTGTCTCAGAAGAGCTGTCTGTCATTAGCAGGTGCAGGTATGCCCGTTCGTTTCTGCAGCTTAGAGAAACTGAGCAGCTGACAGCAGCTGAGGGTGCTCTACCCATGAAACCGCTGCCTAAACTTCAGCAGACAAAAATTCAATTTTCTTGTCTTAGTCGACAATTAATGGGGAAAGTGGCTGTGCTGTCAAGTGCTCACTGTTGAAAGATTTCTCTCAGCTGAGACGGATGCATGAATGGAAAAATAACTTTACTAATTTCAGGCAATTTAGCTCTAACGACTTTTTAAAAGCCCCACAAGCTAGGTGGTCCAAAGAAAGGCTCTAGGAGAGGTTATGTAAACACTAAATAGACACAATTACCTACATTTGCTTTCATAAAAGAAAAAAATCACTTATTTTCCTGGCAAGAGTTTATTGTTGAAAAAAAAAAAAAGAAAAATTAAATAGTAAAGACATTTTAAATATTTTTTAAGGATATGATTTTTCTTTTATCCCAGAAGAATAATGATTAAATAGCCTATAGTTGAGTTAACTTGAAAACCTTCAGAATGTTTTTCAGTAGAAAGTATAATTTTATCAAAGTAGAAACTAAATACAAATAAAAAAATAAGGCTATTTCTTGTTTATTTCAAAGAAAAAATAATTTAAAAAGAAATTATTTTTCTTAATATCTGACTGCTTTTTAATGAACTTTTTTATTCAAAGAAGTATATGATATATAGTTTAAGTACAGTGTGCTCTTTAGATGGGATAAAAAAATAGAATGTCAGACTTTTCTTCAGAAGAGTAATAGAGGTTTTTACTAGCTGTAACAAAGGCTCCTTTAACTCATGCTGATATATTGGAGATGCATTATAGATTACTGAGAAGGCAAATGATAATGTATCACTTAATTTATTTGACAAATGTACTTTCTTTAATTAGCTGCAGTACTTCATAGACTATTAGCAAATATTTTGCAGTATGTCCTATAAAGAATGATTTCTCATAAAGAGACCTTGCAACATCAATCAATTGAGTCTTGGTTTGAGATGAAATGTCCTCAGAATTTTGTGAGCAAAGTCTGCCTATGCATGAGTCGGAGAGTTTGATGGAGAGTTTGATATAGAGTTTGATGTAGATTTTTCCATCCTTTATTAAATCTCTGAGGGTTTTATTTTAATATTACTGAGTTATATTTTCTGATAGAAACTGTACTGTCCTTTGTGGAACTGCTGGATAGAGATCACATTCCATTTTTATTCAATTCCTGAAAGTTAGACAGCATTCTGTCACAGATTAAATAATCTCCAAATCAGATCTAATCAAACATTTTAAAGCTTTCCAAAAGCAATATAAGCCACCTCACTCTGTTGTTCCTTTCTTTTATACATTTGTTGTTTGGAGGAACCTCGTGTTTGTAACAAAACACATCCTCCTTCAAGAGTAAACTTTCTAGGAGGAAGAACTCATCAAGAAGTCTATTTTTGGTCACCTTCCAGTTAGGAGGTGCAATAATGCATATTTCAGGCGCTGAATCTCTGCCAAAGTTCAGATATTTTGTTTGTTTAAAAACAGAAGTGTAGCTGCTGCCTAAACACATGGCAACTGTTTTGAGGGTGAGTTCTAGCCTGATGGTTTCCATCAAGCAGCCTGTCCTAGCGGGCACTATTCTGAAAGAGTAAAGGCTCACTGTTGAGTGTAAGACACCATTTGAGAAGATACAGAGCATCATGCCTTCTCTGTGTGCAATGCAAACAGATAAGAGGAGAAAGTGACATACATATGCACTTGCTTCTCAGGGGCATGGTGACAAGCGGTAGATGGGACTGCAGGTTTATGCACGCTTCACACTTTTTTGCCTGACAGTAGAAATGCCAGTATGAATTTGACTCCTCTCTTGCTTAACTTGCAAAATGTCAGTCAGTAGCTGCAGTGGTTTATGGAAATGAGGGTAATGTCAACTTACTTCAGTGTTATGCTTTTCGTGCTTTAAGCAAATAAGACCACTTCCACAGCTCACTTTTAGTCTGAAAAGTTTGAGGTATTCTGGATTTGAGCAATAACTCATTGTAACGTTTCCCACGTGATACAGAACCTGACATGGCTGTTGCCACCAAGATACTTCAGATGAATGCTTTTAGCCCTGGATTATAGAATTCCGAAGTTAATGACTTTGGATGACCAAATGAATAGTTCTGTAGTAGACAGTTACTCCTACAGGTCCTATGGAATTTCTTTCTTTCTTTTTTTTAATTGACCTTTGCTGTATTACTTTAGCCTCAAATATTAGCAGATTATGGTTGTGGAGTCCTTAATTCTGAATTTAATTGCAGAAGATCAAGATCTTCCATGCCTTGTTAAACCATAATGGTGATACATGAATAAGGGAGAAGATTTGTGTTAGTGTAAGGGAATTTATGTAAGGCTTTGTAAATTATGTATGAAGATTCATCAAAGAAGATGTAAAAAATATTTCAGTTCACTATTTGCATCTTAAGCCTAGGGATGTGAATCATGCAATATAGGAGAAAAAGGAAGACAAGATGTGTGGGAGGGTGTTGAAAGAGAAATGTTGGGGTTGGCAGGCTGATCTTCCTGACCAGTGTGATTAGTGCAGAGTGGTTATCTTCCTTTTTGTCCAGCAAGATAACTCCAGTTCTCAGTCTTTACTGTGGTGTGGTGTGGTGTGGTGTCAGTGGGGCTAGACTCACACACTGGTTTAAATTAAGGTTGGGGCAGAGAGATGGTAATATTTGTTGTTTGGAGCGTGGACAGACTGGGAGGGACAGAAACATTCATCTGGATGAACCTAAAAACGAGTGGTGAGCAGGCAGGTACTGGTGCAGGTGTGTGAGTGATTTCAACAGGGCTTTTCTTTTTTCTTTTCTTTTTTTTTCCTTTTCTTTTTCTTTTTCTTTTTCTTTTTCTTTTTCTTTTTCTTTTTCTTTTTCTTTTTCTTTTTCTTTTTCTTTTTCTTTTTCTTTTTCTTTTCTTTCCTTAATGTTTACAATTACAAATCCTGTTTAAATATCCTTTTCTGACCATCTTCTATGGAGTCACAGTCTTTCCACAGGCTTAAGAGAAAGTCTAGAAAGAGGCTGGTTTCCACTGCCTAAAATTAGCCTTGAGAATACCCCTCAGAGGTACTACAGTTTGTATTCTGTCTCTATAAACTTTTTAAAGAGGGTGTGGGAAGGAAATCTAGCCAAGAATAGAAAGGGGTTTCATATTGCTAGGCTATATAAAACTGCACAGGTTTGCCAGGTTCTTCTGTGGTTCTTGAGCTTAGTTAACCCTCTGTATGTTGTGCAGTTCTGTCCTGGTGTAACCCCAGACAGAAACCAAACACCGCACAGCCCACTCCACCCCACAGCAGGATGAGGGAGAGAAGCAGAGAAGCAGAAGTGGGAAAACTCGAGGGTTGAGATAAAGACAGTTTAATAACAATAATATATAAAAATAGTAATGCTGATAAAAGAAGTAGAAACTGCAGAGCAAGGGATGCACAAGGTGATTGCTCACGCCCCTGCTGACCAATGCCCAGAGAGTTCCTGTGCAGTGGCCCCCAGCCAGCTTTCCCCTTGGTTTATGTATGACACCATGTGGTATGGAATATCCCTTTGGCCCAGTGTCCTGGCTGTGTCTTCCATCAACTTCTGCCCCTGCAGCCTTCTTGCTGTCAAAGCATGAGAAGCTGAAAAGTCCTTGCCCTAGTATAAACACTCCTTAGCAACAACTGAAAACACCAGTGTTTTTACAACATCATTCTCATACTAAATCCAAAACACAGCAGTGTGCCAGTCTCTAGGAAGAAAGTTAACTGAATCCCAGCAGAAACCGAGGCAAGTTCTAGTTAACATTTTAAGATCCTTTTGAAAGACCAGTTCAGATGCTGATCAAAAAAGTGCAGATACTGTTCTGTGAATATAGGAGAAAAATAATGGAAAAAAAGACCTGCTGCATAAAATGCTGCAAGTAGAAGTGTTCTATGGTGTGTTGCACCCTCTTTCAGCCTCAATTATACATTGAGGAAGTTTCCTTCTGTTTCATGGAGGTGGATGGATTTTCCTTTACATGTGATATGCTTACCTCGTAAACAGGCAATTCAGAGATTCATGGCATCAAACTCTTTTGCCTCCCTTTCCTGTGGGAGGAGGAGTGATCTTTTATTCAAGGTCCGAGGTATGGTGGAAGATAACATATTCCCTGTGAGTTTGCCAATGATTTCTTAAGAAAATAGTACAGGAAACTTATGCCCGAGTTCCTCTGCTTTGAAGCAGAGGTGATGCTAGGTCCTGCTTTGAAGACTTCTATGCTAACAGAGATAGAGCATTTCAGGTTCAATGGAAGCTTGTATCGTGCTTTGAGACGCTTCCTTACAAAGGCAAGAGAACATTCCTTACAGGAGGATGAACTCTCTTTAATCCATTTCTTCTTAGTAACTCTGAAAATCCATGTCATTATGAATTTAATCCTTGGATGGAATTTTGCCACTCCTCAAGATTTGTGCTTTTGTTTCATTGCTTAAAAAATTCTTTTAACCAATTCATTTGTGTTATCAAAATGTATTGTCAGATAAAATGCTTTCTTGTAAATGACAGTGGACACTGCATTCAGGTTCAGAAGCTCTGGTTGCAAAGCAGACAGGTGGTGTATAAAATCTAAACTATAAGAATACTTCCCAATTTATCCTAGTTTAAGACTTAAGCAGTCTGTCAGTATGAGTATTAATGTACTGCATTTAGAAGCCAAGTCTCTTCACTGTCTCAAATTTTCTGGGTTTATGTGTTCTTTGATATTTGTCTCAATAAAGAAAAAAACTAAAAAAAAAAAAGAACCTCAACAAATATTGATTTAAAATATTAAGTAATATTGGACATGTAATTAAAATAATAAATTAAACATTGACTTAAAAAACTTACATCTAATTAATTCACAATTTACAAATTTTCAATAAATACTATGTCAATATCTGTAAGGTGGTATATAAATTGATTATTCACATATTTAAGAGCCAAAAGAAGTTGAATTTATAGTTCACTAACCATTTAAGGTAGAAGTGTATACAAAGGTTACAGTCCTGTATTTTGGCATCCATTACTGCCAAAGATGTGGTGGGTGCTGTTTATATTAAAGGTATTAATGCTGATCCCCGTGGTCTAACCAAGACTTGTTTCATAACCTTGATATACTCTTCTTTACATATCACAGATCTGTATTTTATGTTTACTTCTCAGGTTTAATATTAATATTTAAACATTTTACATCTGGTATATTAAGAGTCCTCATAGAGTCTGAAGTTTTTGCCATGTTCTATTTCCCCTTTTGTTGCCTCTCATTATCAAAAGCAAAGCAGATGCATTTTTGATGGGAGTTTTTTGAGCTTCATATAAAGATTTATGGATTTGTTCATGTTTTCTACGTACTTGAGCTGTAAACTGCTCAATTGTATGGAAGATTGTTCTAAAGCGTGGAGTAAAGACAGTGGAAAAGGCAGTGTGAGAGATGGTAATTTGTGTTACACATCAATTTGACATGACTACAGATACTTCTTATTATCAAGGAAATACCATCCCAAGACAAAATTGTTAAATTTTCTGTGCAATATCCAAACTACCACCCATAATTCTGTGAGTATTCTTTTTATCTGAGCTTGACAGATTCACTGTTTCTTTTTGTTCTCACATTTCTCTTGTAATGCCTCAGGCAGAATGTTCTTTTCTTATAATTTTAATTCCAGCAGCTATATATAATAAGGAGAAGGAAAATATTGAGAACCAATAGGCACGAATAAATAAGGAGAGCAAGTTAGCTTAAACACATTAACTTCCTTTGCTTTTCTTATCTGCACCCAAGAGCCTCAAACTACCTCCTTTTTGGAGGTAATGTTGTAATGATTTATTGCTAGGATGTTCTTTTGTACTAAGAAGACTTAAAAAGAAAATGTTTACAAATAAGCTAAAGTTAAAAAGGAGTCCAGTTATGCCAATAATCAGAGTGGGGGGAAAAAAACTGTGCTCTTATTAGTGGTCAAAGACACAAAGCATAGCTCTCTGTATCTATCCTTGTGTGCTGTCCAGTTGTCCTGGTTTGTTACACAGGACAAAAAATTCTGTCTTTAAATTAAAGATAAGACACCTCCCCCTTGCCACACACACACATATACACACACTATACATACTGTTGTTTTTTACACTATTTCTTGTCCCTTTGACCTGGAAATGCAGTAGGATCTCAGGGTGCTGTGAAGAGAGGATCTTTTTGGTAGTAGGTGAGAGATGGAAAACTTTTTTCCAACTTCTTGGCTTTTATTTCCAGATCAGCTTAGATTTAGCACAAACTGTTTGTTCATGGTTTATTTTCTCTGCTCTGGTGCATCTGTGACTTAAAACCACTCAGTGATTTTTTTTTATTTTTACCATTTTTGTATACAAGCAGTTATAGTTCATTATCTTGTCATGCTTACTGAAGGAGAGTGTTTATTCCTTATCAACCATTAGATAGCTTCAGCCATGTTTTTAACATTTTATAAAAAAAAATAGAATTTGTGAAGTATTGTAAGTGATGTAAGAGTTAGAGGCTGGCAGGCAGAAGTATACTTTGTTCCTTTTGGCTAGTAATTGCAGGGTTTGTTCTCCCCCACCCTCTGTATGGAGCCTGCAGAACTGAATGTAAGATATTAAAAGATTTAACTTCTGGTAGTTTAATGGTTGGCTGGCTGACACGAAAAAACAGAGTACACTTTGCTCATAGGTGCTATGGAAATAATGAAGTGTAAAGTATTTTTGTGACTCCTTATAAAACCAAAGAGCAGAAAATGGAGATGGAGTTATCTGCAGACGCTTTGTTATACTGTACTGCCTTCTCCATGTGTTACTGAGCCTCTTTGCTCTCTTCATTGGAGCATAAGTGCAAGGATATGTAGAAACAAAGCAATTATTCTTTATTCTTACTATTTTTGTGTCTCCAAACATAATTTCTCCATTCAATACTATGGCATCTTAAAAATATGTAATTTGGGTAACACTTCTTAGTAGTGAGTCAGGATTTCTGAGACATTTGAGATCTAAATCATCCTAAAAATCACATCCATGTTTAAAAGAAACCTGAGAAGCAAAAGGCAATGAAGTTCTTGCTTGCCTATACATGGACATAAAGTTTTTAGGTTGCTAAATTCCTAATTGGATGTTGAAACCCCAGAATACAAGTCTTCTCCTTTTTTCCTTCAGAAGATGGCAGCACAGCCCTTTCCCTCTTTGGGGAACAGCTAAGCCATAGTATAAAAAGTGAATTTCTTAATGTTCTGTTAGTTGTTTTTCTTGTTTTATTGTTCTTCCCCTACATGCTTGTAAGAATGTCCTCAACATTCTGTAGGAGAGTTTCCAACACAACTGTGTTGGAAAGTTTGCTTCTAATTTATATATACCATTTTTAGAGTTGTATTTTTGCAGTACTTTATTTTTCAGTGGGGTTTTTTTTTCTGAATTTCTGTGGGTTTTTTGCTATAGCAGCAGTGGAAACTTTTAGCTTGGAAAACTCTGTAGAACACTATAGAAGTTTGTTGATAACATCTATTTACAACTGGCATATTTGATTTTCAGCAGAGTTTAAAACCTGAAGGCAGGTATCAGCAACATAGATGTTGTTTCTTGAAATTTGCTTTAAAAAGTACTTTTAATCAGACTGAGTCCTATTTTTATTTTTTTTTCACTTATTTGGTACACAGATTGGTGGATCTTATTATGGAAAAATTCCTCAAAAAATTGAAAATCTTTGCTCTTTATGCATTTTCGTTACTCTTAATAAATTACAGAAATGCTACAGAGGAATACTGAAAAAAAGGGCTCTGAATCTGAAAATGTATGGAGAGAAGGAAATAATTGGGAGAAAAATAGCTGAAGCTATGACTAATTAAGTTAGTCATCAGTGCTACTTTAATAAACATTTTGAAGAAGTGTAGTCCATGCTATGACCTTCATGTTTTGCAGTTAACAATAATTGAAACTAAAGTGTGTTTCAAAGCATGTCTTAAAACTTGTATGCTTGTAGAGTACTGCAGAGATAAAAATCTTTTTTTCATTTATTTTACCCTGTGGAAGAGTTCTGTTACAGTCCTCTGCCTGTTAATAACAAATATTTGTGGGTTGGAATATAATCATCAGCTCAGACTGCAATTATTTTGGTATGAACTGCTGTACATGGCCATCAGAGCTCAGATGCCATATCTCAAGGCCAGATCTCTTGAGCCAGTGGAATGGAGGTTTTTTGGATGGGAAATACAGAGGGATGCTGTCAGGTGGAACCAGAGTGGAATTCAAACGGAAGGAGTTTTCCAGATGGGGAAACATACCTCATGAGGGATGAAGATAACAAAGGTTAAGAAGGACAAACTGTATTTTAGATAACTCATTTTCAATTAAAGGTAGAAGAAAAGAAACACTTCTCAAACTTGGAGCATGCCAAGATATCTGGGTGTTGCTTTAAATGGACATGGACTGTAGCTCTGGAAAATACACTGGTGGTATTAACTTCTGTTACAGAAAACTGGGACTTCTTGAGATGCTGAGCTGCATGCACAGAGCTAGCAAGACAGGAGGTGTTGAGGCTCCTGTATATCCAAGGAAAGAGAGAAGGGAATGGATCTGAACTATAGGAGAAATGAGAATGTGTTGGACAAAGCATACCCACAAGGAAAGGGCTCGTGTGTGAAGAATGAGTGCATTGTTACAGGAAGCAGAATTATCTTTGATTGGTTAAACAGGGAACATAAAGAGCAACAAAGGTGGAAAGATGTCTCCATGATGCCTGTGAAGCAAAAGCTGTTCTTAGCCCTTAGGAAAGAGGAAGTTGTCATTTTTAGCTGAGCAGCAAGAAGTTGAATGTCAGTTGTAAGGTGAGAAGGATGTCACAAAAATAAGGCATCATTACATGTGTGGAGAACCTCCATGCAGTAGGTGTTAGCATAGAATTGAGTCCTTGCATGTAGGACACAAAACTGTAGAAGTGATCACTAAAACTGCATGCTCAGCATAGTGTTGTAAGCAGCTGAGTGTGGGAGTAAAAAGGTCTGGTTGTTAAAAATACCAGCAGTAGCAAGATTACTCATTAATCCATTAATAATTCATCTCATTAGGTGAAATAGCAGGTGTGGTGTGTTTAGGTTCTTAAAGAACTAGCTGCTCATTAGGAAATTAATTTCAGTTAGCTTTAAATCACTCTCACATAGACTTGACTGAGGCATACTTTTTTGAGAAGCCCTTGGCCATAAGTTGAGCAGTTCTAGAGGTTCTAGAAGTTACCACAATGTTCATGGGCTACAGAGGACTCCATGTGACACTGCTGACAGCAGTGCTTCACTGCCATGGTCTCCATAGAGGGCACTGATGGATGAGAAGAAGTTACCTTCTGGTTGGGGAGGAAACTATCCACTGCTTTCTCTCTATTGTATTTGGGCATGCTGAGGCTGCAGAGAACGTATCCTTGACTGAATCTGCCCTGCATGCTTTAATTTGGGTGCCTTACATCAGGATGCTACTCCGCTGACCAGGCTACTTCTTGACAAACCATTGTTTCTTAGTTTCACAGCACTTGCTCTCAAGTGCTCATGCCGTCTCAATCTCTGCCACCCTAATGTCTTACTGATGAAAAGCTCCCACAGTTGTAAGATGGCATGGTAGCAAAAAAAACCCGAAATTCAGCGAACAAGATAAAAAATCTGCATATAAAATCTTAGGGATCCATTCTCCAAACTAGGAAATCTCTTCCAATAAAAGCTGTGTTTAGCTTTTCCCACACAGGAGGCAGGGTGCCACTGAAGTGGCAGGGAGCAGCCTCTAACTTAACATTGTAAAACTTAAAAAAGTTTTACCCTGGTTGCCCTCTATACCAGCAATATTTATTCTTTGGTTTTTAAAGACCTGCTGCTCTGGTGGGAAAAACAGAGGTGGCAGTTCAGAAAAGGAAGGCCAAGCCAAAAAAATAAGGGTAAGATATCAAATAGTTTTGTCAAAGTGTGAGTGGAAACTCAGGAAAAGAGTATGAAATTGAATGGTAGGTCTGTTATCTATGCTGTAAGGATCTCCCTCTGCAGTACAGAAGCATGGAATTTGTTCCTGTTACAAGAGTTGAGGGATCAGGACATGTGGACAAGGATGTTTCACACCATGAGTGTGGCAGTAGGGGTTATCAGAACACCAGGCACAGCATGATTTTAAAATTATTTATTTCTTTATTTTTTTCCCACACTTCTGGTGAGATGCAATTGCCATGACGCATTTGTTGCCAACTTCAAAACTAAAATGAAGTTATATATTCACAGCTATCCTTTTTAACTCTTTTAACAAGTGGGATATTTCATTACACTTTTTCTTTATAAAACTGCAGTAAGCTAAAACTGAGGCTTTTTTTTAATTGTAGCTCATCACAAGAAAGGATGTTTTGCTTTGGGTTTTGTTTTTAATTCCCCTACTTGGCTGAAATCTGAAGTAAAAGGGAAAAATAACTTGGAGTTATTTGGAATAATGTGGAGCTAGTACTGCTACAAAGCATTACTAAAGCAGAACTACCAAGCCAAAACGCATAGTTTTGCAAACTTAGAGCAGTACCACATTTGTCCTGAGTGTTTTTTCTCTTTCTCTGAAGAAGTGCTTGATCTTCTAAATGAAGCTGAACCTTGTCTTCCTTTAATTATTTTTTTTTTAAATGCTGCAGTGTCAGAACAATTTCTTTGTAAGATTTTAAGCAAAATAGATCTTCATTGAAGAAACAGCTGTCTGGTACCGCACTTACCATAAAATCAGTGACAGAGGTACAGGTTCTGGATCTTATGATGATACCAGCAGCACTAGCCTTGTCCTCAGCATTGCCTGTTTGGCTTCTTTTCAGCCTTCTCACCGGAAAACACAACCGCAATTAGGAATCTTAGACCAGAATTGGTGCTGGAAATGTACCTGCTGGCTTTTAGGTTTGTTTTGAGCAACATTTTATTGTGTTTTTCCATAAAGAATAAATAGAACTGAATATTGATTGAAACAAGTGCTTCTTAAGCTAACCAGAACATACTTCAAACCCCAATGCCATAGATCAAACGTTTGAAAAAATCTCTACTTATGGACTTGAAAACCCCATGCTTAGTACTTCTGAAAATGCTGAATGCATTCTTTTCTATTCTTTTCTATTATTTCTATTCTATTCTTCTTCTGAATGCAAACTTTTTTATGCCTATGATGTTAGTGCAAAAATGAAAGTTAATTGGAAATAGTGTCTCTAATAAAGGAAACCCTGAAAAAATCACTTACTCTTCTATACTACAGCCATGTTTGTACTCTTTTTTTTTTGCTGGCATATCAATGCACTGCAGTAATGCCTTGCAGAAGTATTTTGCATCTATTTTTCACATGAAGAATCAGGAACAGCATTGTTTGTGGTTGTTACTTGGAAAGCACCAAGGTAGCAGGAGTTAGAAAAGGAGTCCAGTGTCACTGCTGGTCTCTGAAAGTAATTCATTTGTTTTCTTAACTCTGTAAAGGGTGAAGACTGCTTTCGTTATTGCACCCGTGTGTGTTTCTACTGATAACCAGAATCCAAGCCAGGAATCTGTAATGAAAACTCTGTAACACTGCTTACTGTCATTTTGTCAAAGTGCTATGTTAGCTGGCAGGTCAAAACTTCAGAAAAAGGTTTACTTTCCCCAGAAACAGAGAGAATTTGCCAGTTTATGCTGGTATTCAGAACTTTTGCATTTCAGCAGAATGGATGGATTATGAAGTTATGAGGGACCACCATGCTGCGTGGGTGCTGCTGCTTATATGTATTTAAGGGCTACAACCCAAATTTCCAAATGATTGTGTGCACCAGATATTGATACTCTCAAAGTAAATGCTTTCTGTCTTCAGCAATGGAAAGAGATCCTACAGAGAAATAAAATGAGTACCAGTATTCCAAAATACTTGGAAAGTCATTCAAGTATATCCAGGGTTTTTTTTAGACAAGCTGGAGCAGAGTGGAAGGGAAACAATTTGGACTGTCTTGCTTTAGCTCCCAAACGTGATTAAAGCTGTAACACAGGCAAAGCCATTTGCAGATTTTTGCAGATAGTTGGTTGTACAGAAACCTTGAGATAATCTAAGAACTTCATCCTGCTCTCTTGGAGTAAAATTATACATGGCCTTGTCTTTGCTAGGATTTTGCTTCGTGTTTTCCGATTCCAGTGAGTGACTGCTACTCACTAGGTTAAAAGAGCTGTTTAAGTCACATCCCACTCTTGTGCTGCTTCATCTCTTGTTACACAGAACTTGGTAACATGTAACTTAAGCCCGTGTCAAGTCCTTGGGAACTCTTCCTAGATGCGGCAGATATGAATGGATATGAATCTTTATGCAGATGTGTGAATCTTCACATAAGCTTGAACCAAAAACCTTATAAATAATATCCAAATTTACATGGGCATATATGGTATTTTTCTTTAAACTGTATTTTTCTTTAATTCATACATTTCTGTTTATTTCACTGAATATTAGGTAATGCTCTCATTTCAGAATTATTTCTAATAAAGACATTTATTAGAGTGTCTTTAAAGCTCTTCCAACCGCTACAAGGCTGAACACTAAACAGCAGATTTAATTCTTATTGTGCATTAGTTATCTAAAAGGTTCATGTGCATCAGTTATCTAAAAGTTAGATATCATTTATCTATTTAACATTTTCATGTTAAAATTAAGCTTTTCTATGCAAACTTTAAACTATACTGGGTTTTTTTAAAAATTTTTTTTCTTGTTAATGCATATTCTGAGAGCTTTGATTTTATTTTTTAAGCAGCTTCTGCAAGGTAGTTTTCTTGTCTCAGATCTGTGTGTTCTTCATGGCACTTTATAACAAAGAGAAACATTAAGCTTAAATGAACATCTCCAGGTAGCCTAGCAACAGGATATGATTAATAATACCCTTCACCTAACTGTATGCAGATAAATGTCTGAAAGTGAAAGCAAATTCAGAATTGGCTGGCCAGAGCCTGGCAGTGCAGTGAGAGAGAAAAGGTAATATGATAATATCTTGTGATCTCTGTAGAAAAAAAGGAGAGAAAGTAAAAGATATATTTAGTGTGTTGTATCTGCCTTATGTAGTAAAATACAGACCATAATGGATTTTTTTAATAGCAAATGAATGGTGTACAAAAAAAAAGTATAAATGCCCTTGCTTCTCATTATTGGTTATCACCACTAATTCACCAGCCATGCTTTTTCATATGTGAGAGATCAGAAACAATCAGTAGTAATTACTGGGCCATCACAACTAAAATGAAATGTAGTATAATTTAATATAGAGATAATGGCTTTATAGTACCATACCAAGGTTTTTAGGCCTGAAATGGACTTTTGTATTGAGTGATGTACTTAAAAAATATACAAAACATTGGATATGGCATTAATATAATTACAGTTTTCTAGCAGAGGAAAGAAGGAGAAGCTGCAATGGACATTTTGTCTTAAATGGCACTGCGTTTTTTAGCTTTTTCTTAAAACTTCATGTGTGTATATAAACAAAAATAGGAGGTCTCTGAATTTTATCTATACATATCCAAATGTTATATGTTTATAAAATGTTGGAGACATTTATTTCTCAAGCACTCAAAAGCTGTTAGAATATGAGTTGGCCACACAAGCTTAATTCTTTCACATTTTGTATTCATTCGGTATAAAGAAGAGGCACTGTGAGAGTAGGGTGAATATGAGATTCATTGTATGCTCATTTTGTAATAGTGGGAAATTGCTGTTTGTATAGGAATAAAATGGAGTAATGTGGTTGTGTGCTGAATGTAGACGAACTAGTTATCTTGAGACAATCCCATGGACTGGCATAATATCATAAACATTTGCCTTTAGAGAAGAAATAGGCTATTGCAATGCAGAAGCACAGATTTCTGTCCTGTGCTTTCAAACCTGCCCAACCTGCTTTTTTTCAGTTTTCAAATTACTTAATTATACCGGTCATGCCCTGTCTTCTGTGTGAAATCCATGGAGATGTTTATTCCCGTTCATTGGAAGGCATGTACTCATATTTGCTGCTCAATGGCAATGTGAACCTTTCGGTGTGCTGCAGAAGTTGTAGGGGAGAGGCTGTGAAGGGAGAGCTGCTGATTGTGTTCCCTGTAGCTCTCCTGGTGCATTTTCATGGGCTAACATCCATCAGCAATCATTTTGGTTTTCACTTATTTTTTCCCTTACACAGTCTAATTCTTCAGTGCCTGGTAGTATTCCAGGCTTTGTTGCCAAAACAGAGAGGGCAGATTTTTGCATTTAATAGGCAATTCCCTGGTTTGTTCACAGTTGGTAGCCTACTGTTAAACTGTAGTGGGTGTTTTGATTTAGAATGGATGTCTATTTAAGTCCAGACTACTTTCAAAAGTAAATTGCTGCTTTTTTTCTCTAATCACTGCCACCTGAACTTGCTGTAGGTTGTAGGTGTTACGGCATTTTATGGTGTAGCAGGGGATCTCTGACTCATCCATCTGAGGCTTGTCCCTCATTAGCTGAAATTCCCTCTTGCAACATATCAGGCCTCAGTATTTGGCTTTGGCTAAAGCTGAGAGTGTTCTTCGTTGGAAAACTGCTTCTGTAAGATTCCCCCTGCCTCCTTTCACCTCAGCCATCACCTGAATCAGTGCCACCTACTGCATCTCCCGAAACCCCTTGGGAATATATCACTTAGTGTGATGACACAGGCATAAACACATGCCTTTAGTTTTCTTTTTTTTTGTTTAAATAAGCACCAAACCCATCATTTTTGAGAGATTTCTCTAACACGTGTCTCTAGTATTAGTAAGAAGAATTCCTCCTTGGGAAACAAATGCCATCCTTACTCTTGAGGTCCAAGACTCCTCTTTTTGGAATCACCCTAAGTTGTGCTACTGATTTACCTGAGATTTACTTGATGGTGCCCTTTATCTCTGGTCTTGCTGAATGAAGGCTCTTAACTCTCTGCTTGCAGCCTATCCTAACTAACTGGTTATGCAAACAGTTTTGGTGCTTTTACTTCTTTAAAAGTGCTTTCAGCAAAGATGGTTCACAGAACTAGTTTGGCTAGTTTGACTCAGGTAATTATTTATTTTCTAAGAATTACAGCTTCTAATCAGTATAAGATATTCATGTAGCTGTTTCTGAGCTTTAATGACCTTCTAGCTTGAGTCCTTAAAGCTGTGTTTGCTTAGGTCTTTTGCTCTTAAATACATTTTTTAGGTTTTTGGTTGAAAACCACCCAGCAAGAAAAGAACGAAAATGAAATGCCCCTTTCTTCCTGCTCTGCAGTTTTAGTGTAGCATTTATTTAGCCGGTGAATCACATTTTCAGCTCAAATAAGAGAGACTTTCATAGGGAGTTCTGTAAACTTAAATGAGTTCAGAAGTGATTGTTTTCAGACAAACTTCATTTTCCAACCAGTCAATTTTAAGATGGAGTGTAAGTAACAAAACAGCTGTGCACAGCAATTTTGCAAATGCATAAAATTCTGTTGTATAACGCAGCTCTGAAACATAGTACGTCTAAAAAAAGCAAAACAGTTCTGCAATTAAAAATTACTGTTGCTAAAAAAAAAAGATATATAGCTGCACATTGACTAAAGCCAGCTCTGAAAATTTTTCTGTGCGGTTCCTCTCCAGAAGCTGTTGTATTTGTAAAGGTGGATGGAATTACGATAAATGGAAGAGAGTGTAATTAAATTCTATGCCCTCTGAATAATTAGTAATGAAATAGCGCTTACATGTTTATTACACATTACCTAGTTCAGGCTTTCAGAAGTCATGTGTGACCTGGAATGTCTCTGTCTCTTTTGTAACTCAGCTGAGAAAGTGCTGTAAACCTTTCTTGAATTTTGAGGCACAGTGACGTGTGTGAAGCTGCATCCCTCATGCCTTTTTTGTATGAATCATAGTTCTCAGCCTTTTTCTCTTACAGCACTGAAAAGAGTAAGGAGACTTATTTGGCTGAGAAGTGTAGAGGGAATTGTGAGTGGGATTTCTTGCATTATCAGTGCGTGCATGTGTGTTTGGCCCTCAGCTGCCAAAACACATTACAGTGTGTATCTCTGACTAGCACTGAAGTGCTCTGTACTTCCACGAGTGAAAGAGCTATCCCTGTGTTTCAATTAGCAACTGCTGTGTTGCAAAATGCCCTCAAGATCCCTGGGCTGTTGAAGGAATTGCACCAGCCAGGTGATCCACTTCCTGAATTGCTTGTTATCTGTTAGCATGACCCACAAGCCATGTGTCTTAAATAGCAGAAAAACAGAATTAGCGCTGCTCCTCTCTTTAAAATCTGTTCAATGATCTCCTGATCTATTTGGTGGTGTAACACTCATGATGCAATCATTAATCTTAATATATTCATTCTTGTGGAGGTCAATGACATTCACAGAAGTCTGAGCAAATCCATTTTGTTCACTGAACCCTGTTCCACATTTCCACAGTGTTCCTGGATGGCCTTACAGAGTTTTTGGTTTCACAGATGTCTGAAAGGTTGAATGTTTTTTGTTTTTTTCTTTTCCCTTGGAATAAGCAGAAGTGGCTTATTTAATAAAACAAAAGGAAAGGAAAAAAAAAAGGAGAGTAAGCACAGTGATTCAAATTGCTTCTGCATCCAATTCAGGCTGAACATTGCTGTTCCTCTTTTGTCACTGCTTGTTCGTCAGCATTTGCTTTAATATTCCCCAATTTCAACTGTTCCTGCACTGTATTCCCTTTTATTTGGGTGCATTTTCTTATGGAGCAGTCTCTATCGTGATTATTTTTAACATCATGATTTTTTTTAATGTCTTATTATTAAGAATCACATCCCTTTTGACTTCACTCCTCTTTCTCCTTTTGCCTTGCCTATTCTGTTCATGCTTTTCTTTGGCTGAACAGTTTCAGATATCTGCTGTTGTTGCTGAAAATCCAGCTTTTGGTCAGCGACTCTTTAACTGACCTATGACAGTATCATCTTTCCACTACTGAGAGGAGAAGCAATTTTTTCATGTGAAACTAAATTAGCAGATGTTGTTACCCTTTCAGCTGCTAACAATTTATTTATTTTATTTACTTTTTTCCTTGACCTCTTGTGAAGCAGTGTCATAGCGTTATGTGGGGTAATGGTGGATTGGTTTTGTCTTGGGCTACTTGAGTGGGTTTGGGGGTTTTAGCAAAGTTAGTTTTGTATGTGTTTTTTTCTGAGGTGGCTTGGATTTTGCTGGCTTGAGGAAAATGTACGTAAAGAAAAATGTTGTAGAGAGAGTCAACGAGTCTCAGTGTGTAATGGGACTTAAAAAATGACATAGAAAAAGTGCTGTTCCTAACTGTCACACCCAAAGGTTCTGTGCACAAAATTGACATGCTTATTTAAAACAGAGGCTGCCAGTTCCTTTACTTTTGATTTTTTGGTGACTAAAGAACCTCTACCTGATCTGCAGTGTACTGAGGAAGGTCTCATACCATTTTTGCAATTGCTGGTGCAGGGGGAAATTCTGTGCATCTCAATATAGTAGCAAGGAGAGAATGTAACTTCTTACAAAAGGTCCTCCCAGGGAATGGCAAAAACAAAGCTCAGGAGCCAAACAGCAAATAATGAAGAGAATGAGGAATACAAATGAATGCTGATCAAGAGGCATAACAGAAAAACGCAGAACCACTGGCTTGTGCAAAGCCAGGTTTGGAACACAGAGACCCGCACTGGCACCAATATCCATACCTTATATTCCTGTTTCCTCCATCTGCAGGATGTAGGCCCTCAGAGCTAATAAATGAGGCTTGTGATTTACTGTGACTGATTTTTTTTTCCTTTCTGTGAAGCTTGTGCTTAGCTTGTGACACTTGTGTAGACCCTGAAGTCAAGAGGGACTTTTTATGTGGTTAAAGCTAAGGGAGTGCTGAAGTGCTCTGGCTGGCTGATTTGTAGTTTTGGCTGCAGAACTGAATTTTAGTACACACAGTTTATTGTGGTCAGAAGAGGCAGATTTAGGATCAAAATTTGCAATACCTTGTGTTCTATTTTTGTTTCTAATTCATTTGTGTTTCTACTTCTTTCCAGAAACCTTATCCTTCCTGTGCACGTTTCTTTTTCCATGTCAGGGTCCATTTTTGAGAGTGTTTTGTGACTGTAACTGGAAGAGCCAGTGAAATTAGAACCATAAAAAGCAGGCAAATGATAAATGCACTGCGAGGTTGAGTAAAGAAGATTATTTTCCTCAGCTTTAATAATGGAACCATAAGCAATAGGACAAATAGGCTTAGAAAGGATAAATCTAGCCAGATTGCTTTTTTTTACCTTTCTGATAAGATTACAAAATAAGCAGATGAAAGGCAAGTGGTATAAAACATGCATTTTAGTAAACCTTTTGATACCATCTTGCCAAAGCACACACAAATAACTAACACACGTTGGCTTGGATAGAAACATGGTCGTACAGACTGTAGATGAGTTGAAGGACTATATATAATGAGCAGTGATGACTGGTGATGAATTGAGACAGGGTGAATTGTACTAATGAGGCTCTGCAGGGGTCAAGATTTAAGCTCAAGTTTTCATTCTTTAACATCCTTATTATGGCATTTTTTCAGCCTGTTGTTGATTTCCCAACTTGCCAAAAATGACAGTGAGGCAGATAAGTAAAATATTGATACCTACTAGAATTAACCTCAGACAGAAGACAAAAAAAAATATAAATATTATAATAAATGCTTAGACCTCAGAAGTAGGGAGGCAAAAGAGCACTTTCTTTCAAAATTATTATTATTTCAATACAAAAGATTTAATTTGCACTAGTGCTGAAAACCACAGAAAGGTGAAGTGAAACTGGATGACTGAGGAGTAGCAGCAGTGTTGAGCTGGATTCCAGGAATCCTTAAATTAAAGGAAGTTAAGTTTTCCGTCAAAGATATGTTGCAAGCTATGGAACTATTTCCTAAAGAAAGCTCCTCAAAGCTCTGCTACCTGAAGCATCACATTGTGTACTGGGGGATAAAAACAACAAAATGTGCCATTTAAAGAAAGATGTGAGTAACTTCTGTCTCTATAGTCTTTTTCTACATGTCCAAACCCCAGATAGCTGCCCAACAGTCTCCTATATATAGCAAACACTACCCCACCCCAAATGGTCCTGTCCTTCTTATGGACACTGAGGCCACTGGGTGTGACACCCTATAGCAGAACCAGGTATTTGGTGGTTGTTCCCTGGTGTTTACACCTTCTTTCTTGAAGACATGGGATGCAGCAGAAAATGGCAGCATGTAGTCAGTATTTCACACATGCTCTCTGCAGCATGGCAGAAGTGCTCAGCTGTGATGACCAGGAACTAGTGTAGGCTAAGCTACCTGGTTTGGGGTGTTGTTGCCCAAAGATGTTGACAACAATAATATAGCAGAATGTCTAAGAAGGGAGCCTATACCAAATGCCGTCAAAGCAGCTGGGAATGGATTAGGCTTATTTCAAATTTTTTTTTTGTCGGGTTATTTTCCGTGAAAGGTGCATTTCTTGTAAAAGTCAGCATCACTGGAAAAAATTTGTGGTTTTTTTTGACAGATTGCAACCAAGTGTTGAAATAAAAATTTCAGCTTTTCTGAAACTTGTTTGTATCTCCAAAATATTGCAATATGTAACTTTAGATGAGCACATGATGATGTGTTACAAGTGGTCTAGATAAAAGTCTGTGTGAATCGGTCAATGGTACAATAAACAATACAGTAAGAGTCTTTTTCACCTAAATCTATCCTCCTACTCCCCAGGTTGCAATGAAAGGTCATCACTTGCATCTAAATAACAGTGTAAAACTGCAACTGATATATCAAGAAATAATGAAAATTAAAATTTACAATAAATTTTTTCATAAAGTTTTTGTATGGAATACTGTGGAAATACACTTTTTAAAATTTCTTCTCATTTTCTGTGCCCAGAAACCAGCTTGTTTTAAGCTGCCTCTGTGGATGAAATAGTGTATTTCAAATAGTTCTGAAATGACTGTTTTACTTATGTGGGCATATAGACTATCTTCTCTATGCATTGGGAATTAAATAAGGATATCAAAGGATATAACAATAGCAATATTTTATCCTGAATTTATAAGAAGAAAAAAAGGCAAACCAGTTGCTGCAGAAATCAGAACTCATAAATGTAGGCTTTCAATTCCCTCAGCTTCTTGTGGAAATGTTATGTTTATTATTACGAAATTCATCAAACTAATTCAGTTATCCATTTCTTGTGGCAGTTGTGATATGTATATCAGCCTGAATAACAAATGTGAATTCTGTATGCAGGCAGTAAGCAATTAATAGCACTTCTGTACTAAAAGTTTGGGAAACATGGTTGATAACTTTTCTCTAATGATGAAATGTTGCAGGTTCTTTCTGCCACTTCTCGTAATTAAGCCTGTATGAGATGTAATTAAGCCCTATTATATGTGTCTCATGCTGCTGCTGCTACTTGTCTTCTTAAATCTAAATCCAAGCTAAAAGAAAAACAAAACTGCTTTCCTCCACATTTTTTAGGTTCAGTTGGAGCAGACTTACCATAAATGATAATGAAATAAATCAGATGTGAAAATATATCTTTAGCCTTGTGAGTAGCTTGAATTTAGAAAAAGGAAAAAAAAAACAATTAGTAAATTATGTGAATTGCATACAGATTGTGCAACACTGTAATGCCACAAGGAAACTAAATTATTAGTTTCAAACACTGGCAGACAGTGGCAACTGGGTTTTATTTGCAGTGTATCTGGTAGTGCCATACACTTCTACAATTTCAATTATGAAATAAATTAGTTCTTTTGTGATAATTTACATTAGCATCATCAGAAGCAGTTATCCTTGACTTTGTAATGCAAACAACTTGATGTCTAATCCAATAAATTAGCCTGAACATTTTGCTTTATTTTTAATGGATATAAAACCAATTATCACCCACTGTCATACCAGCTGCAGACAGTAACTGATGTGGTCCTGTTGAACACCTTACCTTTGCATCCTTTGGAATTAAGGAGAAAATTGCTACCATTGCTGCAAATTTGGTTCTGATGATGCTGTTCAGCAAAGGTAGTCCTGTATTTATAGTTTATGAAGAAACTGAAACATACAATAATGCACACACTAGTTCTTTACCTCTTTTAGGCTAGAGAGGCTTGTGAATGAGATGCCATTTGAGAGCAGCTGGACTTGTGGAGTTGTACAACAGCTTCTGGTCAGTGTGCCTGTTTGTTTGAGCAGGCTTTGGGAAAAGTCTTCCCAGTCTGGTGTTATGTGAAAGGAACTGGCTGTGTTGATTTTCATCTTAGCTCCAACAGCAGGAAAATCATATTTCTTAAACTATATCTATGAGAGCAAATGGAATATTTTTTTATGTTAATGCAGAGCCAAGTCTAGCTTTGGACCACAGCCCTAAGGAGTGTCACAGTTCCAGTATACACTTTTCACCTGATCAGGAAGGTGCTTTATTTCCTGGGAATCTTTGAAATATCCTTCATTGCAGAACATGCTGCAAAGCCCTGAGCCCTGGCCATATGGGACATGTCTCATTCAGCACTACAAGCTGTGCTTTCCCAGCTAAATCTGAATGTCTTGTGACCTGGGTTGTGTGGTGGTCATCTACACATTTGCCTGTACTGCATCATCTTCCCTTACATTGAACCAGGTTTGGAAGTGACAAGTTTATGAGGTGAGAGCTTAGGCTTTCCTAAGGCAAAAAAGAGCTTATTCATAAAAGAGGAAACGTTATCTATAAGCAAGCTACATGTATGCTTAGTTAAGAGTTGGTCACCTGTCCTCTGCAGCAGGAGAATTAATAAATGCATAATAAATTATACATGTCCTTGTTGTAGACCACTGTGGGTGTGATATAGAACCTGCCTTTTCAGGTATCACTATCCCCAAACCACTCTGATCACTTGTTCCTCTGGTAACTCATCTCCTGATCACTTGGGCTGTAATACAATCCCTAACAAGCCCATGTGGATATGTATAACGATTCTTCTAAAATTAATATAGTAATATTTAAATGTTCAGTGATTCCATAGCATCTGTCACAGAGTGCCCCTAGCCACACTGCCTGGTAAGTGCTTAAAAATAGTATTGTAAAATGTGTTTTATCAGGAAGCCACTAGATGCACAGATTTACCAGGATTCATTCCAAGCTATGAGATGAGACTACAGGATAAACAATGCAGTAAGATGGGAATAATCGGGTAAGATTAGACCATTGACACATAGAGGCATGCAGCTCAAAAATGAAGTATTCTACAGAAAGATTATTTGAGGATAATACTAAATACTGTTTTATTCATTCATACATAGTGAACATCTACTTTAGCAATGGGAACTGAATTAAAATTACAAAGATTGATATTTGAGATTATAATTGAACTTGCATTGCAGTCAGTTTAGTTGTCTGGTGCTTTTTCTTTCTGAATACTCTTTAGAGAACAGAAAGAAACAGGTAAGATGCTGTATTTTTCTTCCAGTCCCCTAAGTACTTTATACTTTCTCATGTTGGTGCTTCTCTCTTGAATCCTGCAGCAGCACCCAGCCTCAGCTCAGCAACTGCATCTCTGCCTGCACCTCTCCCATTCTTTTCTTGTGTGGTTCTAGCCCACTTTCTCACAGCCCTGCTTCACAAATTACCAGTTTTCTCAGAAATCTGAGCCAAGGTAGTACAGCTGTGCTGTATCAGCCCTTTGACTTGGGATCATGGGGAGTTGGACCCCAAGGAGGAAGAGTACAGTACTTACTGCAGAAAAAACATCTTTTCAGGCCTTGATTGCCCTGTTGCTAAAATATAAGGACAGAGCCCTAGAACAAGTCAGGGATCTTTGTGACAAAACATTCTCCTTCAGAAGGAAGTGCTGATCCAGTGCAACTGCAGAACAGTGTGTGGGAAAGAAAATTTCAAATGAGTTTTCTATTTAAATTCATTTCTTTGGAAAATTCTGCTGACATTATTGTTTTGACATCTTCTGAATAAAAGAATCCTTTCTTAGTTATTCTGAATTTGTCAGAGTATGAAACCTAAGTAAAAGGACAACATGTTTTGAAATCATTTGGAAGATTCAGCTAGTCTAAAGAGTCAAAAGTGCTATTTCTTTGGTTATAAATTCATTGTAATCTTATATTCTTCTTCCTGATTTGGAGTAGAAAAGTTTTTAAAAAAAACCCAAATATTTTCCCAAGGTAGGAGAAGTGTTTCATAGCTCTCAAAGTAACTGATAATTAGCAACATTCTTGATAATAATGCATTTTTTTCAAAAATAAAGAAGGACTTTGAGTCAGTATTTTTTTCTAGCAGATGACAAGGGGAATAGAGACAAAAATTTCTGCTACTTTAAAGAAAAAGGAGGAGGATAAGACACACTTATGCAAGCCAGGACGCTCAGAAAAAGAGGGATCCTTCTTAGGATGGTGATGGAAAGATGAAAGGCCAGCCATGGCCTTTCATTTTCATGTTATAGCTTCATCCCAGAGCATTTCTGTCCAGCATTCTGTTTTTCTTGATGGTCGTATTTTTTCTCTTTTTGCAAATTAAATTATCCTTTCAGACTTAATTACATAAGGAAGAAAGCAACTAACACAGGGAAAACTGGATTACCCTGCACCTGTTTGTGATACAGAGACTGAAAACTGGGAAGATAGAAATGGCCAAAAGAAATATTAGCAGATTTTTATCTAATCATGCCAAGTGTTCCCACCCAAGGGTAGTAGGGGTTTGTCTATGCTGGGCTGACCCAGCAAGGCCCATGGCCAGAGGGGTCCCAATTGATATTTGCAAAAGGAAGTGGGTTTTCTGGAATGGGGCTGTTGATATGCAGATAAAAATAACTTAGCACAATGTCTAAAGCTGCCATCCTTTCAGGGGAAAAGCAAACCTTTTGTGGTCACATGAACATTACGTGATCTATTTTAGATTATGAACAAAGCCTATATAGAATGCATATGAGATCTTAGGCAGGGTTTTGGTGTATATCATGCCTGCCTAGAAAGCTTTGTGTGTGTTTGTATATATGCTTGTTTCTTGAAAATATATCCTGTTACTACTACCTTTTCCAAACAAAAACTGCTTACTTTCCGGATGTCTCCATAATCAATAAAGTATACTTTTAGTCACCAAAAACTGCAAAGGCATACACCTTCAGTGGAAAAATACATCCATTTTATGACTTTTAGAAGAGTTATCAATCCAGTTACATTCTAGGGAAGTTTAGAGGCTGGTCTGTAAAGCCATCCTCTTATTTTTGCAGTCTGTGTACATTGAAAGCTACCTATCAAAGAACCTGCCTCTTAAGATGGAGATGTGTTTATGCTAATGCAATTTACTTATGGTATTTAAAACAAACTGAAAGGAATTTTTACTGTGATTTGATAAGAGTATTTCCTTGGAAAGTGTGCTTTAAAGTTCAGGTGCAAGAGCCTGTTTGGGAAGAAAACAGGACCATTTGCATTAGCATCAAGATAATTTCTTACCATAGCCTCTGTGCCCTCTGTACCCTTTTTGAACTTGGTTACCAGAAAAGCACTTATTCCTGACATTATCTCGTGTTCTTTCTACTCCTGGTCCAAAAATTATGTCCCAAGGAGTGATATCTCAGGTTAATGTCAGATAACAGGGGTTAGGCTGCTCAGACCAACGCAGTGGGTCATGCATGGTGAAGGGCACTTCATGCTCTGGTTTCCATCTCTTTTCTGTCACACAGTTCCTGAGGTTGGACTCCAGCTCATGTTTCTCTGCTGGCTTTCTGCCAGGTAAAGGGATTAGATGTAATTGTTTTAGGTTGGTGCTGATGAAGGGAAGGGTACAAAATGAGGGCAAAAGTCAACATTGGACTGGGATAGGGGTCCCATGGCTCTTCTTTGTGTCTGGTGCCCTGTTAACAGAGTTCAGAGGAATACAGGCTGGCCTGATGGGGTGGGCAGAAATTCAGAATCCACTATCCACACACCCCTTCATCTGTGTCTGGGTTTGAAAGGTTCTGTGTAGGTCATGTAGCCTCACCCATGTCAGTAGCAGTGCATTCAGGACAGAAGTCACCCTGCATCCCATATCTTTCCCCTTGGAAGAAAAGAAGAAACTGTCCAAACCAGGTCTGGATTTGACCCCATATCCACTTACAAACTCAAAATTAGGAAGTCTGCTGAACCCATTGTTTCAAAATGTTACAAGATCATTAGGAAGTTGTTGAGACCATTGTGGATTTTTTTAAAATTTAATATTTCTATACCTTCTTATCAGAAGGAGAGAAACTTTTATATTGTTTTTATTTTTATAGATGTACTCTGAGATTGTAACATACAGGTCTCTATCTGTCTTCAATGTCTGAAGCCACAGTTTATAAATGTGCTTTAAGGTAACAGAGGTGGATTTCTTTTGTTGGAAATGGAACACCATTTTTTCCATAACTTGTTCCTTTGATGATGACTTGTCCCCCTAGCATCACATTGGAGAAGCAACATCCCAAAATCCTTACACTGGGTGAAGGGTTTCTCTCTCAGACTAGTAAAAATGACAGCATTTTTCCCCCTCATCAAATTGACCTCTTTCTTCTGTATCCAAATATAACTCTTCTTGCTTTTTTTTGAGTTAAATTATGCACAATTACAGCAAAACACTACTCTGAATTTTGTCATGCATAGTAATTTCATGATTAGTACTTAGGTTGCCTTCACACTTGGGCATTTACAAGTTGATTAAATGCCTTGGTTACCTACTTGGGTAGCAGTTGTTAAAAACTTTCAGCATTTTAAAGGGAGAGGGATTCTTGTTTCTTTCTAAAAAAATCACTGTGCTGTAGAAAAGGGTATGTGGGAACTTTGGCTGTAGAGAAGAACCTGGTGCAGGCAGCAGTCTTTCTTCTCACCTTTGCTTCCTTTTACAGCATTTCCCTGTTTAGGACCTGTGGTCCTCTGCTCCATGGTGGCTGGGCTGCAGTTGGGTTGGGCAGTGCCATTGTTCAGAAGTACCTGTGGTAGGACAGGATTGAAAAGGAAGAGTGGGAATGATGCAGTAAAGAGGTGCTGTCAGGGCTCCCTCTTTTCTTCCCTCTGTGGTGGGAGCTGTGTTGGGATGACCAGCTGTGCCTTTAGTACCACCATGGGCAAGTCTGTGTCAGTGCTGCAGGCACAAGCATTTAAAAGGTCAGTCTGCCAGCAGTTATAAATTGTACTCCTCTATGAAAGTGCTGGTTCAGTGATCTGTCCCTAAGAAATCCAGGTGTAAAAGCCTACTTTAAGGAATTCCACTTTCTACTTTCCTTATGAAGGGTTGCAGTTGAGGCTTGAGAATGCTTCATCCCTCCTATCTGCCACCCCAGCAGTGCCATCTGTTTATTTTCTTAGGAAGAGAGAAAGTGTCTCTCCTTCCCATAGAAATACGTATTACTGTTGAAAAGGAGAAAATACAGAAAACTACATATATATGTATGTAAATATATATATATATATATATATATATACATGAAATGGAAATAGCAGTCACAAATTTGAGAGGGCTTTATTTTAGCACCCTGCCTTGGATTGTTTGCTGAGTGGCATATTGAGCCAATCTGGGATCCTTTATGTGTGCTTCCACCTTCTTCTTAAAACCAAATAGCATTTTGAGAGTCTGTTTGGGGTGGTGGTTTTTTGGTGTTTTGTTGTTGTGTTGTTTTTTTGGGGTTTTTTTTTGGGGGGGTTGTTTGTTGTTTTTGTTTGTTTGGGGGTGGTTTTGGTTTTGTTTTTGGTTTGGTTTTGTTTTGTTTTTAATTTCTCAGTCTTTCAGTAGAATTAATATCCCTCCCACTGTCTATACAGCCCGGCATCAGTATTCCATACCTTACTGCCTTCCTGTGTAGTTGACTGTCGCTGGAGACAGAAGTTCTCAAAGTGTTACTACTCCCCTTGCTGGTGCGTTGTAGCCATGGCACTCAGATGCTTGGCTTTCCAGCGGCGAGCTGCTTCTTCCTATTTGAATTCATGAGGATGATTTTATGAAGAGACAGAGACAAATTTAAGAGTATAGGCTTTTTTCTCCTTTCTTATACCGTGTGACTATGAAATGAATAGGATGACTTTCACCCATCTCTTTGATTTACACAGACATGGACCTTGGACGTGTGTAGACTCGTCAGTATAGTTTTATTTGTGGTGGGAGCTATTTAAACAATGGCATGATAACTATTTTAGCTGGGTTGTTTTTCAGAACAGTTTATTCTCTTGAATGAAAATTTTTAAAAAAGGCTTTTAGACATCCAGGTAAAAATTTACTGATACTGCTGCATTAAGGGATAATAATAATAATTAATTTTCCAAAATTTAAAAGCTGGAACTGTTTAGCATGGTAAAAGTGTGTTTTCTTCTGGCCCCATGTAACTGATGAGGTCAAGTGTTATTGCAACCCCACGTTCAGGTAAAATCAATTCTTCATCATGCAAACAGAGGAAGCTGTATGGCTCTTTTGTCTCACTATACAACTCATTAAAATATTAATTTGCACAGAAGAGATTATAAATAAGAGCGACCGGGTTTCTTAGGAAAATTTGGATCTTCAGAAGGAACTTGCTGGGGTTTTGCTTCCTTTTTTCTATACTTTGACAAAAAGTTACAGAAGCAACACAGATCTATATTTCAGGAATTCACCAGCTGCAACCAGAATAATGATCTCCTCCTGCATCTGGTGTTGCACTGAAACAGCTTTCATATGAATTATATAAGCAGGTTTCTTGTCTGCCCAATTCTAATGGGCCATGTAGAGCCAGACTGAAGTTCTGCTCACTACAGTTATCTGGTCTGCAGCAGGTAACCAAAAGCAGATTGCAAGAGAAGAATGCAAGAAAAAAGCAGTAATTCATAGTCCCTTTCCCCAGGGCTCTGCCAGTTCCACTTAGGTAATGCTCTAACGATGTTACAGAATAAATTTTGGGGGGAAAAAAAATTATCCTTCTTCTTTGGAGGGCCCAAAGTGGAGAAAAGCTGGCGATGTCTGTTGGAATGACCCTAAAATGTAACAAGGCTTTAAGTAAAGATACAGGCAGATGGTTTTCTTTTATTTTTAAATTGAGAGGGTGGGTCTTTGTCTGAGAATGGTAGCATGGAGACCTAGTGAACCACTAAAACAGAAAAAGAATAGGAAAATACACTTCATGTTCATCTCTGTGAACAAGATCAAGTCAAATGCTGAGTGGATTTGGGTCAGAGCTTGTGATGTGCACACCTCTGGTTTATGAATATTGAGTCTGAGATGCAGAATCTAATTCTTAGCCATTTATTTTCATTATAGTGAGACAATCCATTTCATTCAGGGTGCTTTGCCTCCTTTTGTGTAGGCAGCCCAGGTGAGGTGTCCTAACCAAGTACTTCGTGCTTGGCAGGGAGCTTTTAGGGTTAAAACAGGTGAAAAGTCTGGGGATACTGTCACCTCCATCCTATCATCTGTCACCCCAGCACTATATCCTGCAGGATACACTGCTCTTACTCTGCTTTTTGCAGCCCATCTGTTCCTTATGCTTTTTTAAGAGCATTCATATTAAAGGAATGACGTTTTCATTTTATACTTAAAATATAGGTTGGCACTTTTCATTGTTTTCCTATCTGGCTTTATACAGCATACTGGAAAAAATATTTAAGACATCTGTGTTTGCAAAAATTTCTGTTTGCGTGCATTATTTCTTTAGATTTTTTTTTTTAAATAGCAGCCACGAAACCCCCCAAACATTTTAAAATTAACCACCCTAAGGCTTAACGTGGCTAGCTGAAGGCACTGTGGGATTGTAATCCAGAAACACAGAACTAATTTTCCTGTTTTACTTTTAAATTAGAGGATTTCTTTTTTGTTAACTAGAATTGAAATGTTTCAATTATGTATAATGCCAGGAAGAGCCAGCACACTTGAGTGGGTTTAATGAATTGCATGTGTTTTTGCTGCTTTGTGAACGTGTGTGTGGTGGTGGAGTTTCTGAGACCTGTCACGTAATATATACAGAAATGCATGTTTTATTTATGATGTATTAATTTTAACTATCCTAGCTTTTTTGTTTTATGAGCAGGGTTTCTGCAGAACCCTCAGATCATTTTAATATGTTCAGAGGAAATTTCCACAGACACTGAACTGCAGAGCTTTATGTCTCATGAAAGTGTAAGCGTAACATGTTTCTTGTCTACATTTATTAGCCTTAAGAAGGCACTGGATGTTTCTGTCATGACTGAGAAAATACTTAAGGGTAGTTCATTCCTTCCACTGGGTAGATAGGTCATTTGCATTTACAGTCCTTGATATTTAATGTCAATTCTGACCAATATTAGGCAGTGTTGAGTATGGACAAAGAGACAGAAATGTAACTACTATGATAAAACTTGAGAACAGGTACTAACAATAAAACTGTACCCTTTTCTTGAGAGTAATCTAAAAGGTCAAATTTCAATTCAGAGCATCATGGTATTGGTATTTGTTGTTTTTAAGGAAGCAAAATTTCCTTTATTTCAATTTGAATTTGAATTTACTTCAGTGCATTTTATGCTGTGTGCGTTAGAAAAATTTTTCTCCTTTGCCACATCCTTTTTTGGTTTATGAGCTGTTTTTTATCTTCTCTAAGAAACTGCTTACTGAAAGGCTGTATTTTAAGCCTTCAATTTAATGTTCCAGAAGAATATAGGAGTACTTCTGACTAAATCTCTGGTTTTACAGTAACTTGGGAGCACACTGGCAAACTGCTTTTCTAGCTAACATCATTGATTATCTTAGTGCAAAGACAGTGAATACAGCAAAGAAAATGAATGTGGTAAGGTTATTACTTCATTAGCAAAACCAGAAAATATAATTCATGCTCATTAAGTGTGAAGACAACAAAAAGCATGTTTTCATTGAAATGTTTTCATTTAAAAAATGCATAGCCGAGTATGCTTAGTATTACTTAAATTATTAATTGTTGGTCTTTTAAAAATTACCAACACTGAATAATTGTTGCAAGAGCTGTTTTACAGACTGAAGTGTAATTGTCAGTGTGAGATTCTCCACATTAGAAAGCAAAAGACAACATTTGAAAAAAAAAATAGGAAAACTGCTATTTACAGAAGAACAATGTATAATTTTGAAGTGGTATCCAAATATCTGATCATGGAAATGCTGTGGGGGTATGTATATATATATATATGTATGTGCTACATTATTTATAATATGTAATGTATTAATTTATATATTATAACAGAGCACAGAAAATATATATTGTATATTATTTACATATATTTTGATAATAATAGTATTTTCTTCCCTGTTAAGAATAGATTGTCAATCTTCAGCTTTCATCTAAAGGAGTAGCAGTACAAAGTAAAGACATTGGTATCCTTTCTATGATTTCTCTAATTTCACAAATTTAAAATGATTGAGGGACAAAAAAAATATAGGATGTTTTCTTTTGGAGGATTTTTTGCTTTCTAAGATCTCATTTATAAGCCAGGCTTCCCTAAGTACATGTTTTGTACTTACATGTTTGAAGAAGATAATGGAGCAGGTGAAGCTCCATGCCTGCATTTTAGACATGCTTGCTCCAGCATGTGGGTGGGCTGTTCTGGGGAAGGAATGACTGATTTGAGGTGGGTTTCAGTGTGGGGTGAGGGGTTTGTAGCAAGGGGCAAGGGCTGCCAGACTGGCCCTTAATTGAGAGAGTTAATTCTCTCTTCTACTTTGCAGCATCACCATTCAGTGGCAGACAGCTCTTAGAAGCAGCAGCAGTTCAAGGAACATTGAGTAATTTAAACAACTCACCACAAAGCTAACTATGTGTCTCCCTTGAGTTGTGGGAATATTAACATTGACTTTGATGCAGGAAAATACTCATCATGTTTCAGTAAAGAAGGCATATTTTAGACTAACACAGTGATTGGTGTTTATTATTATTATTACTGTTATTATTATTATTACAGATAGATTTTGCTTGCCTGTTTATTTTCTTTAAATAAAACAAAGCAAAACCAATACAACAACAACAACAACCCACCACAATATTCCAAATACTGGGAACCAAAACTGTGTAACACATGGAAGTGCCTGTGAAAGTTATTTAGAGTAGGACTTTGTCACTAGAGGGCACTTAGCCACATAAAACTAGCCATCTTTGGGTTGGGTTGGTTTTGGGGTTTTTGGGGGGTGGGTTTTGGTTTTGTTTGTTTGTTTTGTGTGTGGTTTTTTCTTTTTTTGTTTTTTGTTTTGTTTTGTTTTTGTTGTTGTTGTTTTGTTTTTTGTTTTTTGGTTTTTTTTTTGTAATAGCTTCTTTCTCTAAAACATCTTTTAAAATATTCATTGATTTTACTGGATTTTATTATTGATTTAGTAGTATGCAAGTATAGCCATAAATATCTGTAAACCTAAGAGTATCAGGGCAGTAATCTGCAGTGAAATATTTCCTCTGGGATAGGGGATAAAGGGGAAGCTAAGGAGAGGCTGTAGTGTACTGGATTTAGTGCAAAAAACACTCAAGCTAAAATTATACCAAAAGGTCGCTCAATTAGTATTAATTTAATTAATAAAACCTGAAGTGGAACAAATTATCATACTTAGCAGCAGGGGTGTATAATCACAAACACAGACACAGTTCTCAAGTATCAAAATCTCTGCTGTAAATTGACAAATGAAAAAACTCCTATTATTGAAAACAAACAAAGCCAGAGCCTTCATTTACACACACCACTCGTGAAGTACCTAAGGTAGTAAGAGGATGCACTTTTATAAGTGGGTTTAACATACTTGACACTTCACCATCTAGCTTATCATGCTCCAGTGGTTTGTTTTGCTGGACTTCAAACCCCAGTGATTTCTGATGGGGTGCTTAAGGTTCACTGGCAGCCTGGCCACACGAGGGCATGTTGGCAGCTCATGGCACACCTTTAAAGCTGCCCTCGTGCTGGGAAGTTGTGCACTTTACCTCCTGGCTGCATGGCTGAGATAGTTTGCCATGGGCCTCTTTTCTCTGATGGATAAGCAGTTCCAGTGGGCTGGAGAGCTGATGCCCCAAGGGGTGTCCCAAGAGGGTGGGGTTTGCTTTATTTTTTTCTGGCTGTTACTGTCAATCACAGAGAGAAAGAAGCTACCCAGGGACTGCATCTGCCAGGCCAGCTTAATGCTGAGGTATGCAGAATGCCCAGTATTAATTTACACATGCTTTCAGCAAGCGTGGTATGTCTGTCAGCTCTGTCCTCGGCTTCAGACCAAAGCCTCCCATAGAAGGCCTTGGTCCAATGTTGCTTAGGGTATTTTAGCTGTCTGGACAGTCTGACAGGTTAATTATCAAAGTAATCAGCTGTTGTGAGTGGGTGGAACCAGGGGTGAATATTCCAGGTGTGAACCTGAACAAGTCTGCGAATGGGAAGGGATGGTAACTGCCAGACCATGGGTGACAGAGCTTGTGAAGAAGCAGAAGTGGTGACAAGGACCAAATATACTGGAAGCACGTGGTTTGTTTTTAGTTTTAAACCAAACTGCACCAGTTTAAGCCTTTGCTGGAAATTTAAGCTTGGAAATTTAAAGAGCTTTGAGAACACATGTTTAAGTAGCTACCTATGTAAATGGGCTTTTCTATTTTCCTGTATCTCCTGCCTTACATGGAGGGAATGCTACTGTGCTGCATTCTGGAAGACATGCAGGTGGGATCATAGAATTGTAACAGCTTGCCAGGATTTCCTGTGTCTTTTCTGTTCAGAACTGTAGCTCATGATTAATGGACACGTATACCCAGGGCTACAGCCTTTGTGTTCATGCTCCTGGACTTGAGGCCAGGTCTGACTCTCAGAATGCCATTTGCATGGCTTCTTTCCCTCCACAAATGAACATGGAAATATTTTCTATTCTCTAGGTCAGAGAAAAACAGTTTAAAAGTCCAGAGGTTAGTGTACCCTCTAACAAAACCCAAAGGAATAGATTTCCTGTTGATTTTCTATATCTAAGGAATTTCAAGCAATCCTCTTGGGCAGAACTGAGAATTTGAAGTGCAAGTCAGAGTCAATAACTGTGGATTATCACTTAAGCTGAATACAAGGTCAAAACCATTGAGACACTTTTTCTGGGTCCCCATTCATGGTGCTGGCTGGCTGCTGTGGCTTATAGAAACTTTGTCCTTGATGGTGCAGTCTTATTTGTATAGGCATCAAGGTCTGTCCCTCTGGACTGTGTGCCAGGTACTCAGATGGCCTGTAGAAGTGTTTCACTACATGGATCATATTGCAGGGCAAGGATTTACAAGCTGGAATTCTTTTTTCTCTGTCTGTCATAATGAACTTCACTGCAGTACACCCCCCAGCACATTTCCTGGAAAGATATGGTGAACCCCTGAATTCATAATCCCACTGAAAGCTAAGAGAAATTTAAAATTGTGCTTTATGAAAAAAGATAACATTATGCAAGAAATATATATCTGCACATTTTGTAATGGCAATTCCTACTTAGACTGCAATGTAGAGGAGAATAACACTTCCTAGTCTTGTAATCAAAAGAAATAGATTAGAAATCAAATCCAATCAGAGTGGTAATACCAAGTATTTAAAAACATTGGAAAGTGAAGTTTTATCTAGTTTTGCTGCCTAAGCTTTTTACATGGAGCAGGTAGAGGGCAGTAGGTGCTAACATTCAGGATCTCTTCTCCACAGTCCCAGTGCTGGGCAAACGGCGAGGCTGCTCCTCAGCCTGGATTGTAGGTAACCTGATTTTACAGGGAAATGAACTGGGAGCACTCACACAATCTGTTAACATAACTCAGCAGCTGGAGCTGTGACAGCTTAGGATGCTAAAAGTGAGCCTCTTGGTAAGACTTTAAAATCAGCAATGAAAAGAGTTCAGATATTGACTGGGGTTCTCCATGCAGGTGAACTTTGAAGCAGACAGCTGATTTTGTCTAACACAGCTGAGACAATTAATGTCTTGCACAGATTTTTGTCTTTTGCTTCTAAAATAAATGAAGTGATAAGCATTGTTTGCCATGAAAATGAATCTCTTAGAAAAAGAGATTAATTTCCTCCTCTAGAAGAAGAAAAAACATAGGAGGAACGAACAAAGCTTAATTAAAATATAATTGTATTTAATCTATGCAGTATAATTAGAAATAGTGCTTAAGAGTTCAGTTTAATGGCTGTTGGGCTATTTGTATTCTTTAAATTAATATCTGCCTTATGAGCAAGGATTCAATACAGCTCACATCTCAAAAAGTTCATTTTTTTTCTCTAGTGATTTTTGTATAGTTCCAAGGAAGCAGAACCAGTAAACCAGAAAATTGATAGGTGGTAAAAAAATTCTTTAATGTTTCTACAAAACCCTTTTGTTTTTCTAGCCTGTGTCATAACAGAATGGTCTGGTGTTAGCATCTACCTTAGGATGGTGCAGGTCGATCTCTGGCTCACAGTAAACTTTCCAGATAACACTGGAAGCCACTGAGATCATTGTGTTTGTTTCTTTTTCTTTGCACACGAAGTCTAGTGCTTTAATATTCAGTAAGTCTGTTCTTCCTATTTCTTGGAAATTTGTCTAAGTACTGGTCAGTCTCAACTGTGGTTTGAGGCTCAACAGGAATGGTCAACAGTATGTGCAGGTGGTGCATGTTGTTATTGAGGGTGTCCAGACTCTGAAGTGTTTTAAACCAGTGCCTTTCTTTTTCAGCTGTCTTGTGCTGTTGTTACACATGCACACAGCAGCAACACTGCCTGAGACCAGAGCTTGCTCAATATCCTAGCAGCAAAGTGAAACCTGCTCATGTTACTTTCTCAAACTCCAGCAATTTGTGTTTCAGAAACTTCCTGTGCCAGAGGTGGTTTTTGTTTGCTTATCAGCCCCAAAAGGATTTCCCGTCTCTGAGCTTGTTCAGTTGTCCCCTGAATCCATGTAAAGTTTTAGCAGCTGTAACATCCCCTGGCAAAGAGTTCCTGAGTTTCCTTTCTCAGTTGCATGGAGAGCTGCTTCCTCATGTTTGTTTTCCACCTGCCATCTGCCTGCTTCATCTGATGCCCCCAGCCTTGTACTACAATGGGCAGCAAACAGTCAGTTCTGATTCATCCTTTCCATGTCACTCATGATTTTAGAGATCCCTATCATATCTCCTCTGGATCATTGCTTTGCCAGGTTTCGTAGTTATTGCTCCTTGGAAGCCAGTTTATGCTTTCAGTCCACCCTCTTTTCTTCTTCTTCAGCTCTGTGCATGAGTGGAAGGATCAGAATTTCAGATAATATTTGAGATGCAAGTGTGTGAATGTGCAGAAACACAACAGTTGCCTTTTGGGTTTACTCTGGTCTTCAGTTTGGGCTTTCTCTCCTGTGAGCAGGAAGATGATGTTTGCACAGAAGTTTTACCAGCCCAAAATCTCATTCCTGGATGTTCTCATAACTCAGTTCAGAGTCCACTACTTTTGAGTGCAAATTAAACTTTCCCCTAAAAGATTTCTACCATCATTTTGTATAAATTGCACTTCATATGTCATTTTTTTTTACGAACCTACTCTCATAGAAAATTCTTTCGCCTCCATTATTTCTACCCCAAATAGCTTAATATCATCAGCAAACATTGTCTCTTCCCTGTTTGCTCCCTGTCTCAGGTGATTTCAGAACAGGCTGAAGAGCATTGATATCTTCAACATGAGGAAGCAGGACTCCACTGGTGATTTTCTCCCACAGTAAAATTGACTGTTCTCTCTCATATTACTGTGCCATGTTTCCTATCTTTCCAACAGCTGCTTTTCCAAATCTGTGCAAAGGTGTTCACTCTAGTTCTGCGCCTGCTAGGTTTCCTTAAGAAATCTTGTGAGAGATATTATCAAATACCTTTTGGAAAGCCAAATAGATGATGTACCTGAGTATTAAAAAAAAAATATTAAAAAACAAACAAACAAAAAATAAAACAAAAACCAAAAAAAACCACCTAAACGCAGAGTCCCATACGATGCAAGCCCTAAAATAAAATAGCTGGTTGTCAAGAGAGTTGTTACTATTGTGCATCTGAACTATTCATTCATTTGTGACAAACCTGAGTATTCTGATGCTGAGGGACCTGAAGTAGCTGGGCAGATAAGGGCTCTGAGGATATGGAGATATAGGAGATTTATGCTGATCTACACATTCCCTAGATGGGGACTTCTCGTTGCTCCCACTGTTGTTTCCAGCTAGGTGTCCTGATCTGCACAGCTGATGTGGCTGCTCTGAGCTCATATGGTTGAAAATAAGCCAATGAGGCAAAATGAGAATTTTTAGCTGAGTCGGGGCTGTGATGTGTCTTGACCCTGCACTGCAGTTGCACTATTGGCCAGCACATGGGAGGAGAAGGAGCACATCCCTGCAGCTGCAGCAAGCACTGGGCATTGGGAAGCTTAAACACATCATAAAAGCGAACCCTAAGAAACATTGTTTGTTTGTAGCTTGTACAAAGGGGTATTTTTAGTGAAGATTATTTGGGCCTTGGGTGTGTGTAGGTGGTTGCATGATGTCATAAGCTTTCCAGCAAAGAAATAGTAATCCATACTGGATTTTTAGAATTGGTCTAGTCTCAGAAACGAGAATTAAAAATGAAGAGATTTAGTTATAACTTTTTTTTTTCTGTCTGTCTTGCTCTCTCCTGTGGTCCATGTGCCTAGCTTCCATTACTACAGTAAGTTTGTACAATGTTTAACCTAAGCTTGGTTCTACGCATTTGCAACCAGCAGTGTTTCTGGTTTTTAATGTGATTCTGGGAGCTAGTTATTTGTAATCCACGGGACAAAAAGCATTGAAACTAGGAACATTACTGGTATGCTTGTATGAAGAGAAGAAATATGAAAATCTGAGCTGTCTGCCTCTCTGTTTTTCCAGGGCCCCTTACTGTACACCTAATTAACCAGCCATTTAAAAATATTAAACACTTCTTTCAGCCTTTCCTGCCACCAACATCAATATGTAAAATTAATTTCTCTGAAGGTTTGCATCTCACATGCTTGCAACATTTGGACCTAGCCTCTAGATTATAAACAATCCACAGTATACAAATTACTTTAACTATAGCAATAAGTCAGTGTATTAATGATGCCAAAAAGTTATGTGGGGGGTGCATGCTCAATTATCACATTTTCTTTTTAGATCCCTAGGAAGGCAGGAAATTGAGTTCTCTCAAACTGCTTTTTTACCCTTCACTAAATATTTAAGCAATAGCAATTGGTATGGCTTTAGTCCAAAATAATTTCTAATCTGAAGAGAATTTTCCACATTTCATTTCTGTTCCTTTTCACGTTCTTTAATCAGATTTCAAATAAAGTATTATGTCCATTAGAACTAATAATAAGCTAAACAGAAATATGCCTTTTTCCCTTAGTCTGTGGACATCTATGAAGACCTTGTCCCTGCAGTTAGCAAGAAGCCATTGCCAAGTTGGTAATCACATACAATATTGACTGTGTTTCCCTGTCAGAAGAAAAGAGAAGTGTCTCGTCCTGAGTGCTCACTTCATTAGAAATCAGTAATTTACATGTGAATAAAGTCACCACATTATGGGACTGTGTCACTTAGTGCTTGCTGAAGCTTACTTGGTTGGTAATTCTCATGCTGATTCATGTCATGTTTGCAGAATTAATTTTAATTCCTGGAAAAGAATGCAGTTCACTAGGGAAGAATAAACAAGGTAGGTTTTTTCAGTCATAGAAAGCCATGTTGAATCACTTGGTGCAAAGGACTCTCAGAATTTTTTTCACCTTTGTAGCTGACACATTTATCTTGCCCTCAGTTTGGGGTATCATCAGAGCTACCAGTATTAGTACACACCTGTGGTTTACAAACCAGGACTGGGTAGGCTTGTTTCTTAAATCAGTCTGCCAGTCATGAACAGAGCTGCAATTTTAGCTGTGAATTCTGCCTCTCCTTGCTGTGCCTGGCATGGCACATCCCAATGGGAAGATTATTGTTTGAAGGCTGCTGTGTAAGTAGAAACTCTTTGCTGTGTGGTCACATTCTTCTCATAGGTCTCCATAGAGCTGCACCTGCACGTTTATGGATGCAAATTGCACCTCAGTACCAGCTTTTGGTATGTACATATGGTCCTTTGCAAGCAGCAGCAGTATATTTTGTGGGCAGAAATTGCTGGCATGTACAAAACCTGCAGGTGTGGCTTTAAAGCCTATTTTACCCTCTGTGCATGAAAAGGATGCACTGTACTTGAGTGCATCTACTTAGACTCTGCTCAAGTGATCAAACTGACCCAGTGCAGCATTTATGCCTTTGGTGTTGGGGTACTTTGCATTTTCGGGGTACTGAAAACCTTACCATAAACCACTTTACTGCTGTTAATGTGAGTCTCTGTTTAATTAAAAAGAATCATTTAACTATGTTTTCAGTGGCATATGTTGAGTTCAGTTCTCATGAAGATTTCTCCAGCTGAACTTGTTTCATCACCCCTGCTGCTTTCTACTTTTGAGCACTGTCAGTATCCTTATTGGTGTAGGAAGGATGGCACACGGAGGGAGGCACAACAGGCATTCCTAAAGTGAGCAAAAAGCTCCTCCCAAGCAGAGTATGGTGCTCTTTGTGAGGCTTGGAGCATCAGGGTGTTTCACCTGAGGGCAAGGAGGCGCCTGCAATTATCCTTAGTAGGTGCAATAAATACCCAGTTGCTGCACAGCTGCCCAAAGCTAGTAGTAGGGCAGATTGCAAGCCTGAGCTACAGGTTTGGCTTTAAAGACACCAAACACAAGAGAATATTTTTTTGCATAATTTTAAATGTACTCTCATATAGTGATGGTGACTCCTTTACAGACTGGCCTTCTGAATTGATTTTAGGTTTCTGTGAAAGTGTTGTCATGAGATCTTGGTTAAATAACTGCTGACACTTCTCTCTAACATGAATTTTCTTTTACTTCTACTCATAAATTATTGTATAATTTTTCTTTTCCCTAATCAACTACCTTGGATGATACAATGTGAATTTTCTTATGTTCAGAGAACATGTCTAACGACCTTGCATGTTTTTTATATATCATTGCCCTTTTCTTGCTGAGGATTGCTTATGCAAGATTTCAGCTCTTCTTGTAAGGAGCTCCTTAAAATATCTTACTTTTAGTGAAAATAACCAAGCAAAAAAGTAAAAAAACCCAAACAAACAAAAAAATCCAACAAAATCAAACAGTGCTAAGGTTATGTATGCATAAAGTCAGATAAATATTATATTTCGGGCTGCAAACTATCTTTACCTAAGAACCATATTTCTTCACAACAATAAAAACTGAGGGTCCATAATATTTTCTTGTAGTGGAGAATCTGTGGGAAGAAGAGATTCTACCATGCTCTAGACAACAAAAAATGACTCAAATTACATTACTAAATAAGTAGCCTTGTTTAATAATATAATCTCCTTTGGTAACATTTAAGTAATGTAGTCATAAATGACAAGCATAAAAACTCTGTATCCTCTCATAATTTACATTCACATATTGGATATTAATTACTTAGAGTAATTGCTATTACCAAATTATAAATTCATTTGAGAATTCAGTCTGTAGCAGTGGATGAGCTTCCTGCTCTGTGTCTCCTTCCCCAAGTTCTTTTGAGTAGCACAAACCTGAATCCTTGTGCATCTTTGGATTCACATTATGTTCTCAGTCATGGATGACCTTTTACAAATGACTTCCAATAGCTGCAGCTGAAGTCAACCACAACATTTGGTCGTAAAAGGTCATATTCCAGTTATACAAAATGTAGATAAATTTGTACTCCCTGCAGCAACTGATTGCTGTAGGTTTTTGGTTTCTATCTGACCAATTTTAATCCAAAGCCATGCATTAGAAAAGGTTATGTTCTAGCTTTGTTTCTCTTTGCCTTTCTTCACCTAATTTTCTTTCACTATAAAATTGTTTGCTTTACAGAATCTTTTTACTTTTCCAGTTGTTAAAGTTCTATTTCATAGGATTCCTATTTCACCTTTTCTTTATTCCCCTCTCTTCTTTACTAGTGGATTAATTACAGATTATTCCTCATAAATGTGAGTAGTGTCTTTCTGTTACTGTCAGGTTCTCACTGGGGAATATTCTACTTCTAACTGGAATGATTTCAGAGAAGTTGTTTGAGGCCATTCTGCTAAGAGCATGCCTTAGGGTGTCACATTCAGACCTTAAAGAAAGAAACAGGGAAGATTTAAACAAGAACAGTTTGTTTATGTAGGCATAACTCAGAAGAATGAGTAGTAAATTAATATGTCTCTCATCACCACTGGTCACTTCCTGGCCTTATGTTGTACAGAAAATTCATCTTCTTTTTATTTCTGAAATACAGAAACTGTAGACTAAAGCTTCCCATGGTGTCTTTGCTGTGGGACTCTACTTTGTAATTAGTGCCAAGAAGCTGGATTTTTCCATCCCTGTTTGGGCTTGCTGTGTACTTCACTTGCTCACACTGCTGCTTCTGATTCATACTAGAGAAGCTTTGTAGCTCAGCTGTTTGTGGTGCAGTTGTCCTAGCAGGTGAGTCAAAATAAGCTTCTCTGGGCTTGTGTGCTGCTTCCCATTGGTATTGGTACCTTCATATGCCATTCCCAGGATGTTCTAATTAAGATTATATCGGGATAGTGTGCTCCAGAGGTGAAGGTCAACTTATCTTTGCTACCAGTGGAAAACTAAGAGCTGACCATGATGATGACCAGGATGATGATGATGACTCCTTGAGGCTCTGCCTTGAGGTGGTTAATTGGACTGCATATTTCAGCTGCACTCATATTCCTCACCTGGACTGGGGCAACCATATGTTCTTAATATGAACAGAACCCAAGCAGGAACCAAAACCAAAGCCTGACTCCTGCAATGTTTCAGTCCACTGTGAGCCCAATGCAAAGGTTCAGCTGCCTAAGACCATAGCAGGGTATATTAAAGAGAGAGTTGTATGCCCACAGCTTTATTTCTGTGTGGGGTCTGAGCACGTGGATTCAAGCTCCAGTTGCTCTCCATGGTCTTTTCTATTATGATAGCTCTTACTGTGATGTTCTTAGAGTAAAAAACCCAGACAGTTTTCCTTTGTTGGAAAAAAATCAACCATCCAAGGTTCGTTGGAGCTATGAGCAACCTGGTCAAGTGAAAGGTGTCCCTGCCCATGGCAGCAGGGTTAGAAGATCTTTAAGGTCACTTCCAACCCAGGCCATGGTATGATTTTATGATCCCTCCCAGAATGATGTACTAAGAACCCTGATACAGGAAACCACAACAGATGGGTAGAAACAACTTTCTTTGTGTCAAAGCCTGGAAACCTATTTTTTTGGAATTAAACTGTATAAGCAATTGAGCTTGACATGGGAGCACAGTCAAAAAGATATTTTAACAGATTATGTGACCTACTCTCCAGATGATCATAATATAAACAGTGTAAAGCATCATACATAACTAGCAACATGAAAGGGGAGACTTTGTGGTTTGTATGAGTTCAGATGGAAAAGCAATTGCCCTTGCAGTGTGGGAACTGAGAATTTTTACCAATGGATTTGGATCACATTGTGATAGGATTTGAAAAAATGCATCTACCAGGACATAATTAACTGATCTTTGCTTGCCTATTACAGATGAATAGGAATATGTGATTTGCTCCATTCAGTTCCTTAAGAGTGCAGGAATGTGAAAAAAGTAGTGAAGCAGTTGGATAAAAGGAAAAAAACTTTTCAAAGCAGTTGCATAGTGAGCTGTAAAACAAAATTGAAACAAACTACTCTTGTTGTTAGACACAGGATGAATGCCAAATAGGTATTGAAAATATGCACCATGCTCAGCTGGAAACCATCCAAATCATGATATCAATACTATGTTGATGTTACAACCAAATACTGGCATGTTTTTATTATGTCAAATCTTCCATCCTTAAAGGAAAAATATGACAAATTTTTGCTTTCCCTTTTCTCAGTTATAGAAAGCACAGCCTTCTGGAAGAAAACTGGCAAACAAGGCTGCTTACTAATTCCATTAGTGTCCTGGTATTTTGCTCATTTGAAAATTTTTGTCACTGCTGATGAGGCAGAGAGAAGGTAAAACTTCAAATTTTTAATTAATTTATGTTGTAACATCTCCTCGCCCTAAGTACAGTTACACAACATTAGTCAATGCAGGATTTGGTCCAGGAATGGATTTGAGTTATACCCCCACCTCCTTTTTACACTCAACAGAATTAATGAATGAGAGCCTTCAGTCTTATTAAGACTAATGTTCCTTTGTCAGTCTGATTTTTTTTTTCCTTTGGGGTTCCTTCTTGTTATGACTTTGTTAGGTGGAAACTGAATGGTCTATGTTAATCAGCACAAGACATTTGGCTACTCAAGCTTTCCTAAATGTTTAGTTTCCCAGGGTCCTTTGAACCTCCCAGGGAACAGTTCTGCATCCTTATTAGAGACTGACAATTAAAGGTCTGTTTTCATATCAAAAGTAATCACGAAAAATTAGCTAGGGAGACCTTGGAATGCTGTGAGAGTTTCAGTGTTTTGAGATGGCCAACTTTCCTTCATTTGCTTCAATCAGTATCAACTTGGGTTTCTTTTTATGTTTCCTTCTGCCAGGGCAACTTATGAGTTGGCATTGTGACAACTGAGAAGGATTATGCAATACCATGAAGATGTGATTAATATATTTTAGGCCACTATAATCATATTCAGTTGCATAATTATCATAGAGGTGCAACAGTAAGCTAAACTGGGTTTTGAAGGCAGTGGTATAAATGAGCACTTCCAGTTTATTGAATTCCTTGTTAGAAGGAGGAGGAAATGACATGCAGACCTGCAGAAGCTGTGTTGCTTACAGACTTCAGACAATCTACCGATAATGCATAGGAAATGTATGATTCTGCCCTAAATATTTTAAATTTTGTGTGCCAAGTTACAGGCTTTCACAGAAAATAATCTGTTAGTGACACACCTTTTCTGTTATAAGCCTGAAAAACAAATCTGAACGTTTCTTCCCCAGGCTCTGGTGTCATGGGAATTTGCTGCAGAACTTTATCAAAAATGAGTGCTTTGATTTACTTACACTTCTCAGAATCTGTGCTGGTAGATCAGGACTCCAGTAATCAAAGTTGGGTGGGTCACAACTTAATAGGTTTCATATGTGTTTTAAGTCTAGAAACATAAAGTAAAATATAAAGTTGGTAGCGGTATTTCATGAAATGGAAAAAAAAAAACCACTAACTTGGTATTACAGCATCAAATTCTCTCTTCACAAATGATTTTTTAGAAATCTTGAAGTTAAAGTGAATATGGCTGATCCAGATTATGTATATGGCAGTTTCAAAGCAAGGCTGCAGGTCCCCTTTGCCCCCTGAGATCTCCACACTCTTCTCAGTCTTTCTGGAAACCCTCAGATACCTGGGAACAGAGAAACAGACTCAGCATTTCTGTTCATCCCCTGCCTTTCTGCCATGCCACAAATATTAGTAGAATCATCTGAAGACTTAAGGAAGCAAACTTTTTATTCCAAAGCTTTTATTTTGACATTGATGATGGTTGCTTGAAGTATATATAAATTTGGATTTGATTTTTGGAAGGAAAAAAAACCCTTAGTTGCTAGGTCTTGTAGCAGTCACGTCACATAAATTGGCAGATCTGTATACTTAAGGGATTTTTGTCTCTAATTAAATACAGTAGTAATGTCTTGCCTTTTGAAATGAAACCTTTGTTTTTTCATCTGCATACTTATGGAACAAACATGCTGTCAAAATCCTTAATGTATCCAACTACTTGAACATAAAAAAAAGCATCAAGCTTTTATTTGTTCTGTTGGAGTGTACTCATATTTCCAATCTGAATCTTTTGTACCTGGTGATATTAATTATATTTGAGCTGGAAGTAGTTTAACATTAAAGGGAATTACAGCAGATTAATCTGTAAACCTGCACAAATATCACATTCCTTTGTATGGAGGTAAGCAGGGCATAGGGTGCATAACTACGTGTTGTTCTCTGTGTAGGCTGTGTGCATAAGGCTGAGGAATTGGTGTTGCCATTCCTCATGACAGCAGCAATTATGGCACGCTCTCATGTCTTGCAGTTGTCAGTTACATTAGAAAACATACATTTTTCCTCTCACTAAGGTAATCTTTTAATCATGGACAAGCAACAAAAAGAAAAAAAAAAAAAAAAAAAGAAAAAACTAACTTGCCCTGGAAACAGGAATTAGTATACTAATTAGTGTATGAACATACAAAGAAATCTTTTAAACAATGTTTGTTGTATTTTTTTTTTTCTAAAGTGATGTAGCTTGAGGTCAACCCAAGAAGGCCATTTATCTCAACCAGTCAACCACCCATTACACTTTTTGCAACTAGAGAGACAAAAGAAAATCACTAAAAATTAATTGGGAGATGTTTGTTTCTCCAGTCCTGATGCAAAAACTTCACTGGAATCCAGTTGCAGCAGTTTGGCCTCCTTTAGCACGGTAGGAAAGCACAGCATCAGCAAAGAAGAGTCATAGTTCATACTGGTAAACACAACTTTTGAACTGACAAAGTATCAGTTATTTGTCGATGATTAAGGCCTTTGGATTTGCTTGAGATTTTAAGGCTGCTGAGGTGGCACTATTGAGCCCATTTAGGAACAATTCTCAAGATGACAGGTAGAAAAATGAAGTTTCAGAAGAAATATAGGAGAAGAGCAAGCTGCTCACAAGCAGTCTGTGTTGCAGAAGGTTTCCATTGGGACTGCACTGGCTACCTGCCTACTGGGCAGCTTCCATGTAAGATTTCAGATGGCAGTAAATTCCCCAGTTAGTTTGATATTGTTGCATAAGCTTCTGCCTCATTGCAGTGGCTTGGGAAAAAACACCAAAAATTTTAAATTTAGCATTTGTATGTCTACCAGAAATGAAACTTCTTGCAAGTGTCAGGTATTACCTTGCACTTCATGAGACTGATGCAGGTGTTGCCCGTAGGACTGGCTGACATGCTCTCACTGTTCTGGTTTTGTCAGTCCCATCTCTTCATGTCCTTTGAGTTAGGACCACTCTCTCCCATGGTGGTTTTTGAATCCTGCTGGTGAATGGCCACCACAAATGATCACAAGGCATCGACACAGGAACATCCTCCTCAAAACTGAGAGTGCCAAAAGTAAAACACAGATTAATGACTAGTCATTATAAGATAATTCTGGGAATTAAAAGAAAAAAAAAAGAAAAAAAAAGAAAAAAAAAAGAAAAAGGGAAAAAAAAGGCAAAAAACCCAAACAAACAAACAACAAAAAAAAAAACACACCAAAGCAGGACAAACAAAATTCTGCCCTCTTTCAATGGCCTTTTCCTGCCCTACAGTTAGACTATTCAGCTGAAAACTGAGCCCCCTTTCAGCACTGGGTGTCATGTTTTTTCGCTGCTTTTTGTAATGTTTCTTCTAAACCAATAGTACAGTACACACCAGGACTTTCCCCATGTAATGGTGCCAATATATTTCCACCCTGATTTGCTGTGTGTCTGTTATTACAGCCCTTGGTCCCTCCTGAGCACAAGTGCTGACTCTGCCAAATGCACATAGCTGTTCTGTGATGAGGACAAGGATCATCTAGCCAATAAATGGAGAGCTCAATATTCAATTTAGTGGTGACCTTGAATTTGATCTCTCTTCTATCCTTAACAGCCCAGTCAATCTCTGTCCTGTTTAACCCATGTCATCATTGCTGTCGTATCATACAGCCACTTCTGCAACTGCCTTTTCCTTGATACTGTGCATTTAAATCACCAATAGAAAGAAGAGAGAACAAGGAAAGGATCACCATAAATTTTTCTTCACCTTTTTCTTAGTAGTGTCAGGAATGGCTGCACAGGTCTTTCCCAGTCTTTCTGTTCTTTTTTTTTTTTTTATATTTGTCTGAGGTAGAAACCACAAGGTTGACTGATAATGCAATTTGCATCTTGAGGCATCACTGGAAATACAATGGCATGAAAGGCCACTCTGGCAGAGCACACTTTTCCCTCAGGGCTGACTTTAGAAACTCATTGATGTCACTTCCTTCCTCAGTCAGCAAGTGAATTTTCACTAATTCTCAAGACCAGCTGTCCATGCTGTCAACAGAAAGTTATTAAAATTCCTTTAAAGTGAATCAAAATAGCCTAAAAACAAATGTACTGGGAAACAGGAAAGCATCAGTATTCAAAGTCCACAAACCTTTGAGCAAAACAGTGTTGATCTAACCAGAGATTTCAAACACTCTGCTTTCCTAGCAACTTGTATATCATTAGAGAATGCTAAAAACACATACTCCTTTAATCCTCTATTACCAACAATCTATTTGGCTAAAATATTTATTACAAGAATAATCTTATTTCTCCTAAAAATGAACTCAGTGAGCAAGGGAATACATTTTAAGAAGTCTCCCCTAGTTCTGTGGAGTTATTTAAAAGCATATTTTTTATATTTAGCAAATAAAAACACAACACAAACATGCAGGAAGTAATTATCATAAGAGACAATCTTATAATGTAGCCTGAAGTAATTATCTTCATTTGAATAATCTATAATGTTTTCATTGAAAAGTAGAGTAGTCTCAGGGATGGGAAGGGAGGGTCATTTTCCTTTAAATTGAGTCTTTATACTGTATTTTAACACATTAAATATTTTCTCCTCATTTTAAAAATTCTGTTTGTGCCACACTTATCAATATGGGAAAGTTTTGTTGAAATGGAGTATCCTTTCCAGGGCTGGAGGTGGCAGCCACATGAGCTAGGCAGGCTCCCCTGACAGTTAATAGTGATACTGACAGGTTGTAAGTCCTGCCCTATCATTGTTATTTTTAAAAACCCTCGGGGTGCACGTAGCCTAGCTGGATAGGCAAGTGTGAAATTCCTGACTTTCCCCAATATGTGTGGACAGTCTCCAGCAGCAAACTGATCTCAGCTGCCTTCTTGACAACTAGTGCATGGGAGCAGTAAATGAAGCAAATAACTGACCCTTTTGGTCGAAGAGCAAAGAACAGGTTTGAGGTGTCCTTGCTGCTGGAGTCCCAGACCGTGCAGAAAAGCAGTGTTCAGTCTAGGTTTTGATTTTCATCTCCAGGGGCACCCTGAAGGACACTGCAGAAGAAGGCCAGAATAAGGAAACAAAACCATAATTCAGCTTGCCACTTTGTGGATAATATCAGGATAGAATTTCTCCCTGGGCCAGCTGGTGCTGAGCCTCAGTCTTGACACAGGCATTTAATTTTATTTTAAGGTAATGGCAGAAGTGGCTGTTCTACTCCAGTGGTCAAATCCTGAGCTGGATGCTGCCAGTCTCTTGGTCACGTAGTACATATTGCAACATTAAGAGACTTTACACTACATATTAGAAATTTTTTTCTCCCCTTTGAATGTTTAAATTTCATGTGGGTTCCAGATTAGCAAGATTGCCTACTTATCTCAATCTTCTTTTTATCACATCTTTTTTATAAGAGAGGCTTGTGTTTCTTTTATTTTAGGTGTATTTCCATTTCAAACTATCAAGTAAATTCTACATGTTAAATTCTGTTTCTTAATTATAGGTTTTGATTATTTTTTTTTTACTAATTAACTGTTTGTTGCTCTGCGTGTTCCCTATCATATTGGTTAGAATATCTGCAAACTAATTATTTTCTTTCCCTTTCAGAGTCTGGAAAAAAACTGCAACAAGAGACAATTAATCAGGTATTTGGAAACTTTCATACTTTTTGTTAACTTAATTTTTCAGGCAGAAGAGTTGTGGCAAGTAGAAAGGAGAACTTCATGAGATACACTAATATTAACAATACAGGTGTGCTAAGGAGCGTGTGTCAGACAACTGGCTGGCTCTGCAGATGTGTTGAACTCACAAGAGTAGCCATCATTTTGATCTAAGATTTGCCATTTAAGCAATTTAGTTCATCTACTTCCCAATGTGTTGGTGCTGAGGACAAAGCCCAGAGGTAATTTGCTCATTGATATCAAATTTTCTAGCACGACATTATGCTTTTTTTTCCATTTGCCAGTATTCCTTTTAAAAGGCAGAAAGCTATTGATACAAATACCTGAGCAGCACATGTAAGCAGTGTATTTCAGTGTTTCTTAGGTGATTTCTGTGATGAATTTTCATTGAGGCTGCACTAAACTGTGACGTTGCTTGCAGAGGCGTTTTCCATCTTGTCTTTGTTACTGTATCAAGAGTAATTACTTAGGAAAAAAAAGTTTATATATTGTAATTTGTCATTTCAGCATCAGGAAAAGCATATAGGAACTAAACTGAAAAGAATTTCTAACCAGAAAGAGAGGAGGAAACCCTGAGTTTGCTTTCCTCAATTACATGCCCTTGTGGATTGAAAGGACCCGACTCCAGAGAAGCAGAGTGCTTGCTTGTCATTCTTTGGCTTCTTGTCCTCTTTCTGAATAAATACTGTTATCCAGATGGCATATAAATGGGCATCTGGATTGTTTGTGAGATTTATCTTGAAATACCACTTAAAAAGCAGTCATTAAAATATTTGCAGTCCAGCAACTACCCTCCCTTAAGCCATCTTCCTTCTAAGCTGTGCATGGAGGCATTGGCATAATTACATCACAGTTATCTGTGAACTGATCACCAGGATGAAGGACAAACCTGACAGGGGACTGACCACCTAAAGCAGCCTGGTTTGGGTCCGACAGCAAGTCCCCTGCCATGGCTGAGCCTGGCACAGATGTATGTCCCTTTCAGTGGCCTGAGCTGGCAGCACTCTTCACCAAGTAAACCCTTGCATGTCTGGACTCTTATGGGAAGCCTGGTCCTGTGGCACAACGTACTATTAAGAGTTTTTACAACATTCTCATTACTGAGAAACCAATGGATAGGCATTTAGTCCAGAACATAGCATTGCATAAGTAAAGGAAATCTTTCACTTTTTAAATTCTACTGTAGAAATATTTTGGAATTTAATGAGAATTCTGTGCTTTGACTGAGTTTATATCCTAGAATAAGTGTAATTAACTTCTATAACCAAAACTGCATTTAAAAATTAGCCTGAAATGTCTTGCAAAGCTACTTTTGGGAGTCTTTGTTGGCCAGAAGGGGGGGCACTTGTATTTTTAAACCACAAATTGAGGCAACATTGGCTGTGTGTGAGTGGTTGATTGGAGACCTAATATTGCACATTTTCTCTGTGATAAAATCTGCTCTGTGCATGCCATTGGCTTTTCTCAGGATATATGTATTGTGATAAAAAAAAAAGCCGCATTTTCAAAGGGTGAATCATGTGCTGTACTTTGTGCCCAGTCTTGGTCTTTTCCTGCATGCCACTGTCTTGCCTTCATTGAATGGTTCCCCTGTTCTGTCTGTCTGCAGTTAAACTAAGAGTATCTAATTTTGTAAGATTATTGCTTTGTCTCGATTTGCTGAATGTATCTAAATAAAGCCATAAAAAGGTGATTTGTAGACATTCCTATTTAAATGGGCACTACTTAAGCTGGTGATGTCCCATTCCATATGAATTTCCTTTGGATATCCAAGAACTGGAAGAGTGTTTCAGAACAGAAATCAATTTCACGTTCAAGTCTGTAATTTAGGACATGATTACAGAAGCACGTTGTATTTGATTTGTATTTTTAATGCTTTAACAAAAATATTTAAACTGGTGTTGATCCTGATGGAATATTTGTCATGGAAAGATTCTTTTTATTTCCAATACTGAACCCAACATTTTATATGCAGGATAAGATCCTTTAGTCCCCTTTAAGTTCAGTTCAACAACAGTGAGTTAAACTGGCTGCCAGAAATTTAAGTGAGGGAGAAGCTCTTTGCAGAAGATGGATGATGTTACGACTTGACAGGAACAGGAGTGCAAAGGGGCAAATAGCAGGAAATGTCTTGTTGAGAGGTGAGAGAAACAGAGAGGGGATGCAGAAATGATGGAGCTGCTGAACCAATGATCTCCTGCTGGGTAAACCCCTGATTGTCTGTGTGCATCTGGGTAACTCTCTAATCTTGAAGACCACTTTGGTTTCTCTGTGGTTCTTAGCTCTTCTAAAGCCTAAGCAAAGTTTAGTGAAACATGACATAGACAAAACACTAAGGGAGTATCTGCTTCCTGAAACCTTTCACTACAGTTATCATCTTCACTAGCTTTTGTTCCCTTTGATCATAAGGCATCTACTGGTTTTCCTCAAACACTGTTTTTGTCATTTATGTATATAAATATGTATGTTCATTTAACAGTTTCATTTACCACCAGCAGTCAACCAGATGTAACACACACACTCTGCTTTTCAGTACCTGTTTTTAACTGCCTTTGCAACTTCGAAGGTAAATCCTGGCACTGATGTACAGCCTGTCTACTGTAGCGTGTTAACAACTGCAGAGGAAAATGCAAGGAAACAAGAAAAAACTTTGTGTTTCTACGTAAGAGTCTTGGCAAAACAACACATTACAGACCACCAATCAAAATGTGTCTGGGAAAATCCTTTATGTTTTATCCTTACCACTCATGTTTGCTTGTGTTGTGGTCTTAATGTACACTCCTGCATACAGTTTTTTTCCAGTGCCTCTGAATCTCGGAAGGACTGACAATATGTGTAATTGCATTTGGAAGTTGAAGTTGCTTGCAGAGTCAGACTTTTGGGTTAAAATCCCAGCCGTGTTTGAGCTCAGACTTGAGCCTGTCCCTTCTGCAGTGAAGCTGCAGGTCAAGCTGGGAGTCTAGTGAGAGTGCTCCACAATATCTGTCCCCCTGCTTTGTCACTGAGGAGCTTTTTGTCAAGGCAGACGCTCTTGAAGTGGCACATCCATCCCTCAAGTCTTTAAGTACTCTGTCAGGAAGCATTTCTCTTTCTGCCCATGGGGTTGTGAAGCAGGAACGCAGAAAGGATAATGATGAGGCAATGTACTTGCTAGAGCTGGGGTTGGACCATGGATAACTACATCTCTGACATACTGTCAGTATGTGTACACCTTGTGCCAAAGAAAAGAAGTCAAAGACAACTCAAACCTCTGTAAAATGACAATATAAGTTTGTTGCATAGACCGTAAAGAGGAATAGCTTATGACCTGAAGGTTGCTTCAGGCACATAATGTAATAAATCTATATTAATATGAATGAAAACAACACAGTTCAGACCAAACTCCTTGGTTGCCCTTGTGCACTGCTGTAGTTTACTCCAGTTCTCTCCTCTATCCCCTTCATCATCTCAAATGACCTAGCTAAAAAAAACTTCAGTTCTTTTATGTCAGCTTCCAAGTCCTGTCACTTTGAGGTTATCTGATAAGTATGGACCTTGCTGCTGTTTTCCCAGTTTGTGGTTGTACTCCTCAGTGTTATCTACTTTATTCCCCACAACTAAGAGTTTAAAAATCTATGAAAGAGCAAATGCATTTAGCCCACTAAAGAAACTGAACTATTGTTTCACCCTCATGTGCTTTATAGAATCACCTAAGGGGTGAGGTTGGTAGCCATCTCTGGAGATCATCATTTCACCCTTACTCGTAGAGCTGGTTGCCCAGGATCACATCTGGCTGGATTTTGAGTACCTTCAAGAATTCCTCTATTCCTGGATATTCCTGGATGCCCTGGATGCATTGATATTCACACAGAAGAAATGTATTTTGTTATATTTATATTAAATTCCTTGTGTTTCACTTAGTGCCCACTTCCTCCTGTCCTGTCACTGGACATCTCTGACAGTCACCAGTGGAGTATCCCAGGGGTCACAGACAAATAAATACCATTTAACTTCTTCATTACATACTAGGATGTTGGGATGGAGTGTACCCTCTGGAAGTTGTCACAGGATGTAAAACTGGGCTGAGGAATTGCTGATACAACAGAGGGTTGTGTGCCATTCAGAGGGACTTCAGCAGGGTGGAGAAATGGACCAACAGTAACCTCATGAAATTCGTCATGGTGAAATGCCCCTGGGGGGGAATAGTCCCCTGCTCTGTCATGCTCCCAGGTAATGAGGCGAGCTGATCAACCTATAATTTCCTTGCTATGCAACCTTAAAGATAGGAGTGATGTTTGCTTTCTTTCAGCCCTCAGGAAACCTTCCCCAGCCACCATGATCTTTCAAAGATAATCAAGAACTGGCTCACAGTGACATCCTCCAGCTCCTTCAACACTCATGGGTGCATTTCATAAGCTCCTTGTTTCTGTTCCATAAGGACTCATTTCTGTCTAGTTTGTTTAAATATTTCCTAAGCTGATCCTTCAGCAGTGGAAATCTTCCTTGCTCCAGACTTTTGAAGTGTAGCCTCACCAGGGCTGAGTACAGAGGGACAAACCCTTTCCTAGTCCTGTTGGCCATATGGTTTTTGATATAAACCAAGATTCCATTGACCTTCTTGGCCACCTGGGTGCACACACTGGCTCAGATCGCTGCTGTTAACCAGCACCTCCAGGTCCTTTTCCACTGGACAACTTTCCAGCCACTCCTCTTTTCCCTTATCCACTGGGTGGGTCACCTGTTCATGTCCTGTAGGTTCTCACTTGTTCACTTGTTTGAAGTAGACAGCTCTGAGCCCTGTCTGGTTGAAGATGAGATCCTTCCTGCTCCCCCTGCACATTTTGTTTATCAGTAAGCAAAAGCTGCAATTTTTTTAAATGGATTTAAAAAAATGTTATGTGTAGGGGAAAACTGAATATTTTTTCCCAAATGGTTTTTATCTGATAATATATATAAAAAAATAAAAATAATTTTCTTTCTACCAAGCTGAAAAGGGCTGCTTCGATAACATTCTCTGCCCTCTTAAGTTCTGGTAACATAACAGTCCTTCACTAATTAGTGCATATAGTACCAAGATGGTACTCTCAGGAAAAAAAAAAAAATGCAGGAGGAACTATTATTTAAATAAGTACAGCAGATACTGTTATGTGAGAACCTCTTCAGTCCCTTGTGGAGGAAACCATTTCTCAGGCTGTATAGACAGGAACGTAAGTGCAGTGCCTGATGATAAAAATATCTTAAATTTTATGAAGAATTATCCCTTTTTGTGAAAAAAATCCCCAAGTATTAGAATATGTGACGGATTGAATGTTCAACAGAAGTATTGTGAGGTTTGAGCAATGAAGGGCGGCATGGACTGGGAAGCTGTGTTGCAATCCCAGTTATCAGATTTCTGTCTTTTCTTGCTCTGTAAAATGGCAGTGTTACTGCCAGTGTTAATCAGAAATTAGGAATCACAATATTCACATGGGCTAGGCAATTATTATCTTTCCTTGGTTTACAGACATGGCAAAATGAAGTGTGAAGGTCAAGGGACTTGCATAAAACCAAAGACTGTGGCTCTGGTGGGTGCAGCTACCCTTAAACACAGTGCTGCCCTTATGATTCCTGTGCTTCAAGGAGAGATGGTGCTTGAACTAGTTAGTGTTTGGGTGGCACACTGATCAGCTGTGGCACTGCTTGCATATTAATGCATATTGAGTGGATAGCCTCCCAAAAATCTGCTACAGAATAAGCCAGTGTATTTTCTTTTACCTGTGACAGACATGACTTAGCCCCATTCAGTGAAATAGGGTCAGTCAGTGTGAGGATGGAGTGTACAGTGAATAATGCCTTTTGCCAATTCACAGTCTGTTTTTTCCCACTGTAATTTATGAATGCAATCAATTTTCAAGTATTATTATTTGTCTCAAACACAGAAATTTGTTTAAAAATGTACAAATGTAGGCAAACACGTATTTAAGATATTTGCCAACCTAGAGTGCATTTACATTTCTACTTCTTTTTTATTTACCAATAAAGTCATCTAATTTGAATTAAATGCTAATTGTGATTGAAGGGAAAATGCTTTGAGACCTCTAGAGATCTTAGTGTCTCTTCTAAAGCAATTCGGGAGAAATTGAATTCTTCATGCCTGAATATACATTAATATTCTTCATCTGAACTTAGTTTCATTTGAAACTTTTCTTATTATTTCTAAAAGAGCAAGGTGTCTTGTTTATGCTGGAAGATAAGTGTGTTTACCTGCAAACAAGATAGAGATGGATTCTGTTTACCAGAAAGAAATCCCTGTGAATCTTGCCACAGCCACTAATGTGAGGAATTCTGCTTTGTGTGCAGAAGCACAGCATTAGATTTCAGGCCTCTATTCTCAAAGCATTTGCTGGAAAACGGGAGCCAGGGTTTCAGTCCAAACGTGCAGGGTTAACCTCCAGGATTAACACCCAGCAGTTTGGTCAGCTTCCTGCAAAGTATGTCTGTTCATGCAGATAGGGAAATGGGGACAGGGTCTCCCCTGTGCAGGCTGCTGTAGATCAGCAAGGGCTGAGACATGGTCCCTCTTTGGATAAAAAATGTTGGTGTCCCTTTTCTTTAGAGAGGAAAATAGGTATTGTCTGAAATATGAAATGTACTCAAAAATTCCTGCCTGTCTTGAATTGTGAACATGCAAGAGACATTATTTGTTTTCAAATATGTGCTTCAAATACACTTGAAAATAGCGATTTTGGGAATTGCATTTGTCAACAGCAGGAACGGTATAGGTCATTTGGTTTACTTCTGTGCTTTGAGTTATAAAAAAATAGGCACATTAGCATTACTTAATGAGTTAAGATAGCAGTATGTAATATACAGAAATTGCCTGAAAGTGTCATCTTCAGATTTAAGCTCCCTCTATACATGATGTAAACTTACTTGTTATGAAGCCTTATGCTTCATAAAATGCATTTCATATGCTTAGTTTAGTCCATTTTGAATTTCAGGTTGTTTAAATTGCTTTGTTGTGACATTGTTCTATATAGAAATGTGAGTGAGTGTTGGTGAAGACCTCTAGCCACTGACCACAGTGTTTGACTTATGTTTTACTAATACAGAGGAGAACTGAGCTCAGGATTAAACAATTTGAACACACCAGTTTACCTGTGCCCAAAACAAATGTTGCTAGGTAGGGAGGAGTTGGGCTAAATATGGCCAAGTGTTAAGAGGTTCATGACCTGAAAATGGCCTTTTATAAACAGTGCATCTTAGCTGCACATCTAGAAATATGCACTCCATGCAGATTGGCTGCAGACTCTGCCCAAACACTAGCTGCCTGGGCTGCAGTGGCTCTGTGCTTATTTTCAGGTCTGCAAGTTATAGTGCGAAGAACCAGCACCATAAAACTGTTATCAGGAGGCAAGGCAAGCAGCGTCAGCATTGCACTATCCTGAAACAAATTTAATATTGGTATCAATTGACCTTCACTATTATTTATTAATTTATTAGTAATAAGGGAGTGAAAGGCTTTTTTTATTTGCTATACTTGGTGGGGGTTGTATTGGTGAATCTTTAATCCGTCATGCAAAACTGAGTTTCTGATAATAATAGCATCTTTATTGCTACTTTTTCTATGAATTATGCCTTGATCTTTCTTATTCTTCCCCTTTGAAGCATTTGGAGAATCCAAATGCTTTGATTGTGAAGGTGGAAGCAGGAGGGAGTTAATTCCAGATTTGATCAAGAATTGGCAAGTAAATTAGAGCTTAATTCCCTTCATCCAAGTTGCTGACCATGCAAATCAGCTTGTGGAAGTGGCTCGTGCAGACTGTCTTGCCTCATTAGCATGACTTTGGGCTTTCTGTAGATGAAGACAGGGTGGGGAGAGCAGGGGAGCCTGGTGCAAAGCCAGGAGTTGGGTATCTATGAGGTCTCAGCCAAAGACAAATGGATTTCTCCTGTCCTCTTATTAAATGGGGATGCTACTACACTTGTGATAATGTTACTGTTTATCTTACCCCATTGGGCCTCTCCACTTTCCCCGCTTCCTGTGGGACAGGGTTGTTCTCCTCCAAAACCATCTCTGGATAGGAGCTCTCCATTCAGATTTTTCCACACCAAGCACTGACACTTGGCCACACCATGTAAAAAGAAAAAAAACCTCTCTGCCCTTTCCTTCTTTACTGTCTTGGTCTGTATTCTTGCCATAACTCCAAGTCGCCATGCAATGAGATGCTGGACTTTCTGCTAACAGATTCTAGGGGCAATAGTCACTGATTCACAAAGCTGTGTTTTGAAAAGTAGTATTTAAAATTACTGGTATTTGTTAATTAAAATTCACCTGCAGTATTTTTTTTTCTTACTGTGATCAGTTATTCTATTTGTGTCTAGCTCAGAGTTCACAAGGATCTCCTTTGAACCTAATTGTAATTCAGCTACAAACTATGAGGTTTGCCTCTTAGTCTCTGAAGGAAGTTCTGAGTATCTTATATGCTCTTTTTTCTTTTTTTTTTTTTTTCCCTCAACCTGTTTAGTAACTTTAGAGATGCCTGGTACAAGTACATGTGTTTTAAGGATACATATCTCATAGGAAAATGTGGTGTCTGTGACAGTAAGGTCTTGCCTCTGGCTTTTGAGCAATGTAGCATCAGTGATATGCCCTGAATAAATTAGATAAGCCAAAAATTCATGGCTCCACTGGGAGGTGAGGGGTTAGTGGTGCCTATTATCTTTGGAGTAGCTGATACAAGCACGAGTGATGAATCAAGAGGTTTATCTCCACTGTACAGAAGGTGAAGCACCTCATCAGCAAATGTTTTCTGCCAGCCTGAATAGTGTCTACACTGCGAGATCCTGTGGGAGTTTGTTTAGCTCACCAACATTACACTGAACAACTGCTATGATATGAGGTAGTTCTGAGAATATTTACATGTTAGCTCAGGTAGCATGGTAGTAGTAGAGGAGTCTGGCCATTCTGAATTACATTTTCCAAATCGTCTTCTAGCACAAAAGAAGTTAGGATAGTCTCTCCTTTTGGCAGGCTTAAGAAAACTTGCACATAGAGGTACAACTCTTCGTGTTTGTACAGCTGAAATGAGATAGTAACAGATCCAGACTTCACTGGCTTGAAGAAAATAGGAATCATGCAAACTTTTCCTCACATTTAAACTGCATACCAAGTCTGCCACAATCATGGCCCTCTGATTAAGACATTCTTCTAAGTGTGCCCTACAATTATGACAGAATCAGAGAAGAGTTTGAGTTGGAAAGATCACCTAGTCCAATCCCCCTCCTGCAATAAGCAGGGGCATGTTAAACTACATTAGTTTGCTCAGAGCCCCATTCAACCATTATGTGAAAAACTTGAGGTTTTAGGATGAAACTACTGGTTCCAAAGTTTTCAAAGACTCACAGATACCTACCATCCAAGTAACAGGATGTTTGTTTCATAGTCCTTCAGTATTCAAGCTGCCTTAAGCTAAAAACCTAAATTAAAAGACTCATCTCTATGTGCTCCTTGATCATCATAAAGTGAGAGTGTGAACTGGAAAATGAACCTCATCTCAAATTACTCTTTGTCAGTTTTCTACAGAGAGATCCTAGGTAAACAGGTAAGATGACAGCAGAGGAAAGCACAAGAAAACAGAATATTTCTTTCCTTTACTATTTTTCGTGCTATGTTTTCTGTTGGACTTCTTTAATTTTATTATTCCTGTTATTAAAACGGAATATCCAGCACTAAGGCATGTAGGAAACACAGCACTGTCTGCACTGCAGGCCATTAAATCTTTGTAAATCAGCCCTGGAAAATCAGCCTTTCCAATACATCATTATCTTTTTGCATGGTGAGTTGTTCTAATTGCAGACTGCCTAGATGAGATCCCACCAGTGCATTGTAAAATCACCACAAAGCATAATTGGATGAGTCTTAACCATTCTTGGCAGTAGTCAATTCCTTCTACCCCAGTGGCTTGTGAAGGTATTAAAGGAAAAGGCGGCTGCAATGTGTATAAAAGAAGGTATTAGGTACTTATTTTTACAGTGAGGAGAAAATCCTTTTGTGAATGGGGAAGAGCAGGGAATCTCCAGCACTTTAAAAAAAATAAAATAAATAAAATAAATTTTAAAAAATCCATGAACCCATTAATGACTCTAAAATGTTTTTTGTTTCAACAGCTTCACTGAGTTGCCTTCCAGTAGCCAAACATCACACAAATATTCTATTAAATTTCATTTTTGCCTTGAATTTAAACTTGTTTTTAAATCTGTCTTCAGTTCCAACCTAGCTAAACTGAGATAGAGGCAATTTGAATACTCTTCTCCTCTTCTAAATTGGGCTCATGGCCACTTAATAACTTCCTTTTAAATGTTTTCATGCAAACAGAGGACAGGGAATCTCTGCACAATTACTGGCAAAGGTGCAACACTTCACTGGGTTTTAATTCTCAGACTAAATGTAGGCTACCTGCTGCACAGGTTGTCAGCATGTCTCAAGGGCAGCCTTGCTTCTTTCCAAGGTAACCATGGAGTTCATCTCCCCTGTCAGGCAGCTGGTTCCCAAACTTAGCAGCTCTTTGGAAAGCCATAAGTGGACATTCCTGTCCTTGGACACCTGGCTCAAAGAGTTTGCTAAGGGCTGTCTGCATGGGAAGACCTGAATCCAGAGTCAGAGTCTGATACTGCCTGCAGGCTGCCTGTTGTTGGTGTGTGTTCAGGTGTTTTCCAGAACATGACTGCTCAGCAGCTTGTGGGATGGACAGTTAGGAATGTAGATATAAGAACATGGATGTTTTTTAAAAGTGTTTATTGGTTTTGCAAGATTTTATTTATCTGTTATTGCTGTGGGAAAAAAAAAAAGAAAGTATCACATGGAGATATTCAGAACTTTAAAGTGTCATAAAATGCACAACAAAAAAATCACTCACACCAAGAGCAAGCCAAAGAAGGCACCTCTCTCTTTCTTTATGTAAGACTGGTGTCATAAAATATTTAAATCCTTCCAGAGTGTGTGGCTTTCAGCTCTTTCATGCAGATAAGTGTCAGAATGTCAGGCAGCTTTGCTTAAGGAACATGGCACTATCTATTAAACAATTTATCTTAGTTTCCTAAGAAAACTGTCTAGTTAAATATTTCTCATCAAAAATAAAGCTTGATTCATCTTTTCATTCATCTTACATTTATTAGGTACTAACCTAGTTACTAAGGCAAGTGTATAGAAAGGTTTGATCTCTTTCATTCTTTCTTCTTTTTTTTTTTAGCTTTTTTGAGTTAGAAAACTTCTGTGGCAATGTACCAGCTATTTATGCCTTTGGAAAATATCACCATCCATTCCTATTCTTAGAGCAAGTTACAGCCAGCCTTTATTGCAAGGACACTACCCCTCACGGAGACCATAAAAACATATATTAGCCAACAGAAGTGGGATAAGTGTCTCAGAGAGAAAGGGAAGAGGAAAGCAACTAATAATATTTTACATATTCAAATAATTTCTGGGTCCTCAGATCTTCCTGTATAATTGTTTTGGCCCTAGAGTTTTGGGGTTCTGTTTGGGGTTTTTTATTTGGCTTAGGGAGGGAGGGGTAGGCTTGTGGTGGGCTTTGTTTGGTTTGTGTTTGGTTTCCTTTCGGGGATTATTATTTTTTATTTTGCTTTCCATTTGGGCCTTTTTTGCAAAGAGATTCATTCCCTCCTCTCACTAGGAAGGAGCCCCTTCCAACTGACTCCAACTATGCATATGTTGTTCCTTTATGGTGGTACTGAGATTTTTCTGAAAAATTCTGTCCATCCTTCTCTGAAGTTTTTAATCCCACAAAAAATCTTTTAGTAGGGATTCTTACAGCTGTATTCACAGTTTCTGCAACTAAAATACAATCCCTCCTCTGGTATCATCTTGGGTTAACCCCAAGGCTTGTCCTGGATCCCAGGTAAACTCTTTGAAATGGAACAAAATCAAGACCACACATACCTTTCAGTCTCTCCTTTTCCCTCCTGTTCTAATGGAACTAGGGCATCTTCCACCACTTCAGGATGACAGGATGGCTTGAGAAGGCTGAACTTTCCTCTTAAGTATAGGGCTCATTTTAGTGACTTTAGTTTGAAATTCAGATGACTTAAGTTTCTTTGCACAGAAATGAACTGCTAAATCCAGGTGACATACCATAGGAAGTCACGAGGTACTGCCCTCTTCTGAGTTTTCTCTGTATTGGGGAACACCAGTACAGCCATGTATCACTGGAGACTTTCCTCTGAATTTTCAAAATCACCAGAGTTGCACTTACAGTCTTTATTGATGAACTTACAGTCTTTAGTTACTTCAGCACTGTTACAATTTTACCTCTTTACAAATTTACAATTCTACTTCTGTTGAACCTTATATTGTGTAGTTGGTTCCTGAGTATCCAATATTTTTCATCTCACCTTTTTAAGTTTCAGGTTTCCCTTTTAAGGTAAAAACACTTAAATTATTTGTAAGATTGTGGTTCTGCAGTAGCAGTTGTAAGAATGACACCTTGCCATTCACTGTGATGCTGAAACTCCTATTAGGCTCATAGTCATACCCTGGTTTACTACAACCACTGCTTTCTGTTTTTGTACACTGACTTATCTCATGAATTATTTCCATCCTAGGGCAGAAGGGATAAATCTCTAGACACATGTGTTTCATTTGCTTTAAAGAATAAAATATTAGACAGAATACATTAAAAAATATATTAGAAAAGCTGACCACATCAAATCCAGTTAATTCAAGTATCCTTTTGCGTCTCTAAAAACACCAACATGCCTTCTCTCTCACAGACATACAAGTCCTGCATGACTCTCTTCTTTTATTCATTTTCACCAATACAAAAATCAGTTCAGTGACAGAAAGGGTTGCTTGTCAGTGGCTTGCAGCAGTACAGAAAAGCCTGATCCCCTGGGTTTGTTTTTGTTATGGAAAATTATTACACTGCAACATGCTAACTTGTCTTGGAACTGCATGGTTTTTCATAGGCTTTTTCTCAAACTGGAATTCAAATTGTGTTCCATTCATTACCATTTCTTACATTATTCCTCTGAATTTTAACAGCTTTCTTTGAATTGGCCTATGAACTTTATTATCCCCCCCAAATCCACACTTATGATCTGCCAGTCCACTAAGCAACTTTCCAGTAAATGCTTAATCAGTTTATGCCAGAAATGCCTTTTTATGTAAATTTCCAAAAAGTTAGACTTATGCAAGCAGTCAGGTAGTCTGTGCTTGTCTGTCTAACCATTTTTCTGTTACTTGCAACAAGATGTTTAAAAACCTGTCGATAAGCATCTTCCCTCTCCAGACATATGATGAAAATAAGCAGCTGTGGAAGTGTCCCAATGCAGCAGGCTTGCCTACTATCAGGATAACAAAATCTCCAAGATTTAGCAGACACATGAGAATCCACTCAGGAGTGAGTGAGCAGAAATACCCGTATTGCAAGAAACTCCTCAGTCAACTTGCATGATACAAGACCCTGAGGAATTTGATGTCAAAACACAGATGCAAGCTTCACTGTTCCTGCAGTTTGTGGACTGCACAATGTCTGGGGACATACAAAGAGATGTTTAGGAAGAAAGTCTCATCTTTTTACATTCTTTGCAGGGTCACTAGTTGGTGTTTAGTTAGTTGGTGTCATTATTGTTGATGTTTAAATAAGTCAGAGGGATTAGGCTCTAAGGCATCTATTTCTCCTTATCAGCTGTGAAAGCAGTTCAGGTACAGGCATCTGTGTCACAGACACCTGTGTGTACATTTAGTCTAGTGCATCCACGTCCATCATCTCTCTGTATGAAGATAGGAGTGAGATCATTTTGGAGGGATGATTTTGTCTGCCACTACACCCTGCTCAAACTAACTGATGTCAGCTGTTTAGGAGCCCTGGGCTTGTCCCCTAACACCACTGGGGGGCAAGGGGTGGTCCAAGTCTCAGTGGTGGGAGTAGATCCAACACCTGTTACTGTGATTGTGCCCATGCACTCCAGAGAATGACCTGTGGAGAATGGCAACTCCACCAGTGCCAGTTGTCACAGGGGAAAATGTATTCAGTAGAAAAAAATGCCTGGCCACCCCTACCAGGACTATCAGCCCCCTTGTGTGACCCATTTTTGATTTCTTAAGAAGTGTGACTTGAGCTATTTATTTTTGTAGGAAGACCTACTGTGTGCTAACAGGTAATTTTCAGGAGCACGTATTTCAGTAATTAGCCCAGCTTGCTCCTAAATTAGGTGTATTGATCAAGCAGTTCAAAAGGGGCTTTGCAGTATCAGATGTGGCTTGGTTACCAGCACACCCCACCATTTCTGCTGCTGCTGCAACATGAGTGGGCTGTGCTGGGCTGGACTGTCACTGTGCTCTAAGCTCTGATCCTTTCCATGTTTGCAGGATTTCACACTCCAGTCTCTGGCGATGCCAAGGAAAGCAGCGTGGAGGAGGAGTGCTCCTGTGAACCTCAGTAACCATGAGGTGGCTATCCCAAGCAGCAGGCATGGTTGGGGCAGGGCTGAGCCTTTTGGTGTGGTAGCTGCCTCCTCAGGGAGCCAACTGCCTGAGCAGCAGAAGGCGAGTGAGTCCCCTCTCAGCTGGTTCAGAGGGGTGTATTTGCCTCCTGCTCTGCACCCATTAAACAAGACGTTTGTCAAGGGTGGTGAGTGGCAGGACATAGACAGCACCCAGGAAAAGCGCAGGGCCTTCCTGCAGGACTTCTGTAGGAAACACAACAGCAGAAAGAAGCTGCAAACTCACCTGGTGCACCTGGTGTCAAGGATTTACGTGGAGGACAGGCACAAGGTTCTGTACTGCGAAGTGCCCAAAGCAGGCTGCTCCAACTGGAAGAGGGTCCTCATGGTGCTCAGTGGGCTCGCTGCCTCAGCAAACAACATCTCCCATGATGATGTGCACTATGGAAAGCATCTAAGGAAACTGGACAGTTACGACCTAAAAGGGATCTACACACGCTTGAACATGTACACCAAGTTTGTATTTGTACGTGATCCTATGGAAAGACTGGTATCTGCCTTCAGGGATAAGTTTGAACACCCAAACAGCTATTACCATCCGGTATTTGGGAAGGCAATAATTAAAAAGTATAGACATAACGCAGATGAAGAAGCATTGAAAACAGGATCGGGAGTTAAGTTCAAGGAGTTTATCCAATATTTGTTGGATTCCCACCGACCAGTAGGAATGGACATTCACTGGGAGCAGGTCAGTAAGCTCTGTTATCCCTGCCTCATCAACTACGATTTTATAGGAAAGTTTGAAACCCTGGAAGAAGATGCCAATTACTTTCTGCAGCTGGTAGGTGCTCCAGCTAGTCTGAAGTTCCCTAAATTCAAAGACAGACATTCGTCTGATGAGAGAACAAGTACAGAAGTAGTGAGGCAATATTTAAAGGAATTGTCTAAGGAGGAGAGACAGCTGACCTATGACTTCTATTACTTGGATTACTTAATGTTCAATTATACATCACCACTTGTATAGCACTAGAATAGCTTCAGGCTTCTATTAGATATTTATCATTTTGGGATTCAAAACAACTACTTCGATATTAGCCCTGAAAGGAAACAAAGTTACTGCTAAGTAGAGTTGTCTTGAATTAGTGGGGAGTTTATAAGCTAGAGTGATATCAATTGATATTAAATTATGGAGAATGCAAAGAAAAAAAGACCTGTAAACAGCATAAATTGCACTAAAATGCCGGAAAAGGATGCTTTTACCATTATGGATTATCCTATGGAAGCAGTAGCTCAGACAGCTGTTGCATTAGCTTACCTAATGTTCTTTTAATGGTTTAAGAAAAAAAAAAATCAAAGTGGCATGATTCTTTTTTTGGTGTGTTTGCTTTTGAAATGGGTTTTAAAAAAAATCTTGAATGTATTTTTACTTTCTGTCACTTATTAATAAAGAATCATTGGTTAATTTTCTAAAATGTTTACAGTGTTCTCAGTTGCGAGGCTTGGTTTTTTGATTGCTATTAGACTGTAGCCAATTTTAGACCTGATTTTGTTATTGAAGGACGCTCATGAATACAAATGCATCAAACTAAAAATAATACAGCAGCTCAGTTGATGAGCAGAGTAAATTTGGGTTAGCCTGTGAAGGACCAGTCCACTACCCCATTTTGATTGATGTGCTGGAGTTGACAAGTATGACCCTCCTTTCAGAGAGCTGCTGTGTTCAACAAAATCAAGATTTTAATGCCCAGTTCATGCATCATTACATGTGATACATGCATACTGTGGTTCCAGTATTCATGGTAGTCTTCATTTTCGGTGAAAAGGACAAAGTTTCAGCCAGCATGGCAGCTCTGGGATATTCTAAGGTCTGTACTGAGAAGCAACTTCAGTGCAACTGCTGTGACCATCCTTGGCCTGCTGGGATCTGATTATCAGCCCAGCTCCCAGCAATCTATTACAGAGAAGGTGTGTGTGCCCATTGCCTCCCAAACCTATAAGCTGGTTCTGCCCCCAGAGCTTCCTGAAGTCACCTGTGTTTTGCTGTCCTGCCTTGACAGTAGTCACCAAGCCTCAGGAGTGGGGTGCATGGTGCAGTTTTATGTGGGGGAATGTGTATTGGTGATTTGTCCTAGAGGAAGATGTGTCCAGAATTCCACAGTCCCGGTTTGAAAAGGAAAAGGTACTTTCTACCCTTCCCTTCCCTCTCCTTCCACAAAGTGCTGCCTGACCAACACACCAAGGTTCTTCTTGCAACCTGTCTTGCCCAATGGGTGGGCCAGTGTGTCCCAGGAGGAGGAGAAATCTCTGCAAAATCATAGGATCATGGAACCATTGAAAAAGGCCTCTAAGATCATTGAGCCCAATGATTAACCTAACACTACCAAGTCCATCACTAGACTAAATCCCTAAAATGGATAGGGAATCTCTGTCCTTCCAAAATAAAGCTGTCTCCTATGCCTTTCTTTCTGAAATGGTTTGGGGCATCTTTTCCCAGTGTCTCGATATAGCAAGTTATAGGGTGAAGGAACAGCCTGATGGGAAAGTGATGCAAGTAAAATGTCCTTTTCCTCTGTTCTCAACCATTGGTCACAACTAATGCTATATTGTTGTCTTTTCCTTCATCTCAGGCAAAGTATGATGTACAGATTCAGTCCTTCCACAGGAGTAGATGTGGGTCCCAACTGAAAGGCCAGACCATCTCTCTCGCTGCTTGATTTTCCCTCCGTTTTCTCCTCAGAAGAGGAAAAAAAGCCACCTCCAGTCTCCATGGTGCCAGAGTGTAATTAAACAGGCTCTGCACATCTGTCCTTGTGGCAGGACAAGTCACTCCAAGAGGAAAAGATAAAAGCACACTGGGCAGCCCAAGACAGGGCTTCTGCTGTCTGTGGCTAGCAGCACCCATAGCCTAAAGCATCCTGTTACCTGGGGCCATGGAGCAAAGAGGAGAAGCAAAAAGCTATCCATCAGCATGAGGTGTGGAGAGATGCTTTTGCTCAGCACCAGTGAGAAGGTGCAAGGATGCCTTGGTCAGGTAAACACACACATTGTTGTTTGTGTGAGCTGTTGCTGTGCATGGGTGGTGTTAACAGCCAGAAGAGTTTGGAAGGGGATATCTGAAAACTGAACCTCTCCCACACATGCTTCTCCTCAGGTGAACAAAAATCCCCCCCTTTTAACACAGGATGGTGTTCAACTCCCACCTTCCCTGTCAGAAATCCCTCCTAGCTTTCCTATGGGCTCCACCCCACAGTGCCAGAGCTGCACACTCTGCCTGAGGCACGGTGGGAAGCACAGACATTCCATGACCAAGTGCTGGCTGGAGAGGTGATAGTTCCTTGCATTCCTTGTCGTGCTGGACACCAGCACACAGACACTGTGCTACCATACCAGCCACACTAGTTAATGGCTGTTACTGAGTTCCCATTTGTCTTTACCCAGCAGGATGTATTTTTTATTTCACTTGACCATGCAGTCTCATGGCTGTTGCTCTCAAGTGCAATTTTGCATCAGGACATTAAAGAATCCTGAAATTCAGGACATTAAAGCTCCTGAAAGCTTTGATTTTGTACTGTGCAACCTTCTAACTCATGTGAAAACTGCCTTGGATTTGACCTCTAGATTCTCTGCTCTTGTATGTATTGGATTCAACTTCAAATCCTAAGTGAATCCCTCTTGCCTTATAGGAAGACCATTGAATATAGTAAATTTAAATAAAATATAAATGTCCACCAACCTTTGGGTGTCTGTATATTTGCTTTGTCTTGTCTGTTGTGTATGTGTGTTAATTAATTGATAATTTACAGACAAAAAATGGCGCACTAGTGGTACTAGTATTTTCAAAAAAGCACATGAGGAAAAAAGTGTAACATGCTAATGAAGAATGGAGGCCAATTTATGGCTGAGTTTGGTATGAATACTTTAATTCAGAGAAAGAAATTAATATTAGTAAATGACAAAGTCTCTGAAGAACTTAAGCTTCACACTGAGTTCATTTTAGTGGCAAACTTTCTGCCTATCTGATCAGAGAACGACAGAGATTTGGGGGGCAGCTTTAATTGCATTGAAAAAGCTGCACAGTCTCATAAGATTTCATCTACTAGCGGGTCTTAGATAAAGCTATTGCTTGAGTCAAGGAGGGGGTTGAAAGAAATTATTAGCAAATGTTTGGTTTCTGCAAATGATAGGGAAAATGACATTGATTTGCATACATCCATGGACATGGACATCAGGTCCCCAGACTGTCATCTTGAAAATCTGGTATGGTTTGCATTTGTGATTTAACAGGGGAGGACACTAGTTAAGGCCTTTAAAGCATGCATGTGCACAGAGGCATAATTGTTTTAGCTGCACTGTTGTTCTATGGCTCTAGTGAAAGTAATTTAACTTCTTTGTACGCTCAACTTCAAATTTCATAGCCCCTAACTGCACTTAAAAATTCATTTTTTGAAAATCTAACCCAGACTTTTGTAAAGAAGAGCCTCTCCATAGTAATGTTCAGCGACCTAAGGGATTCAGATGATCTCAGTAGCAGAATCTAGATTGTACTTTGCCTCATTAACCACATTTTGAAAATCACCAGCCTGCTTTGCCAGGAATTAAGTTACATGATTTAAAATTAACATAAGAGTTTAGCATAATTGAAGTGGGACTGTGATATCTGACTTATGGGATTATAAGAGATAAAGGCATAATTTGCAGTATAAAAGATAACCTCTATCTTTAAAAGTAAAATTTAGAAGGTCAAAGTGGGAGGCTGCATTGTAACTTTGTTTATATTTTGTAAGAATCCTGGGCAAAAACAAAAACTGAAGGTCATCCACCATAGCTAGCATAAAATCTCATCTCCACAACTGTGCACAGATGTTTGTTTTACTCAGAAAATTATATATAATGTATGCAGAAGAGGAATGAAAATACACTCCACGACATTCAGTGCGATTACATCTACAGTAGAGATCAGCTGTGGCATGCAGAGCCTCTTTCAAGGGGCTTCATTACAGTAAATGCTTTTTGGTTATGAACATTTCTTCATTTGAAGATCTCTAAGCACTTCTCTAATGCAGGTCAGTTGTCAGAGCAAGTCTAATGTGCTGTAAAGGCATTACAGGGAGTCTGTGGGAGGGCTGGTGTGGCAGGAGAGTGCTCCCTTGGCCCATGTGTCTCTTCCAGTCATGCATCCCTCCTGAAATTAAAGCTTGGTTTTTGGAACCTAATGTTCTACATCTGCCTTTCTTCTAAAATATTCAGAATTAATAAAACCGAATTATTTAATAACAAAACTTTTAAATAATAAACAAATAAAAAAATGAATAAATGAAACTTCATAGGTATGCATTCCCAAATTCTGATATATACATCAACATAAGGCAGTATTGGGGTACCCAATACTTCTGAAGGTCCAGCCCTTGCAGAAAAATGGCTTAAATAACGTGGCAAGACTGCATGGTCGACTGTGTCTTGAAAAATCAAAAGGCTTTAATAAATGAAAGAAAATAATACAAAACAACAAACAAAGATCAAAGCCAAACACAATGTAGGAACAGGTCCCACACAGCTGCTACAACACCTCGAGAATGCATGGAGCACCTTTGTTCTCTCTCTTTTTCTGCCTAATGATTGAGGATGGATCTATTGGCAAAGCGCCAATAGAAAGAGGTACAGTTTTGGATGAGCAGTGACAAGGTCCAGCAGGTGCTCCTCTCTTGGCACTGAGCCAAACACAATGAGAAGGGCACAGAACTTTCCAGTTAAACTTCCTAAAATGTCTAAAGATAAACTGAAACTCTTACCTTATACAGAAATGCCCACTCGGGGGTGGGGGTACATTACTACAAGGCAGCTTCTTTTTTCCAGGTAGGATTGGGCTTGCAAAGCTCAGACACAGTCATTGTGCCCATCCCTTCTAAAACTGCTGCTAAACTGTTGCTTGCTGAAAGTCAGAGGTGTGCAGCCAGAGTGCAATCAAACTCAGCACATACTCCTGGAAATTTCCTCTGGTGGAACTCCCCCAAAAGGCCAAATTTATTGGAGCTACTCCTGCCTCAGGCTGCACTATCTTGGTGATGTGTCATTGGAGATCACTGCTTTAATTTTAAATGTAGTTTAAATTTAACTGAAAATTGCAATGTGACACTTTGAGTAAGTCTGAGAGGAAAATATTTTTCTAGAGCTTTGTATTGTATATGTAGGTTACGTATAAACATCTTTGTTGTATGTGCCTTAAGGCTAACAATACATCAGAAAAGTCTTTTTAACTGTGATGCTAATACCAGTTTATCAACTTTATAACTCCTGTGATGCCTTCAAAACTAAACTAATTTGGTCTTGGAACATAAAGTCGGAAATCTGACCTTAAATCATTATATTTCATTAAAAACATGAATGCACCTGTCCTGTATCAACCAATTAATGTACAGTTCAGAGGGCAGGGCAGGCACACACACTATTGAGAGATGAAACTCTTATTTAGTGAAGGACTTCTGCTTATATCCCCAGATACCTGGGATTGCTTTTCCTTCAAAAATGTGTACAAGTGGATGGATTCAGGAAACAGTCATATTATTTAGCTTAATGATTATGTCTTAGATTGTTTGGTTATCACAGAAATACCTGCTATTTGGGAGAACAGTTGTGCTTTTGGCAATGTAGGTAATTGAAGTGAGTTCCACAGGTCTCTTCAATGTTAGATGTAGCTCTGTGTTGTGGCTGGAGTGACAGACTTGGACTTAAGATATCTGGATCTTCATCCAGGATCTAAAACTTCACGCACTAGTTGGACAAACATGAAGTGCTCTCTGCGCTGGTGTCCCCACTGGCAAAGTGGCCCTGTAAATGGAAGGAAATTGTACCATGTGTCTTCTCCTAAAAGCATTAAACTGTGTGGCTAAAGAGCAGTGGTTAGAAATTAGGTATTAGTACAGAATTTAACTCATAGGTTGTTCATTGCCTTTCCTTATGCTTACTTTCAACAGCTTGGAGGAAGCTGGGGACTTCCCAGCTTTGCTCCAGCCGAGAAACACATCATTCAGCTCTGTTCTGGGCAACTGGCAGCCTTAAGAATGCAAGCTCTGTTTCAAAACACTGTGCATCTGTCAAGCCTATCCAGGCACTGCCTCAGCATAAAACCAGTGCCAGGATGTCTGACCAGGGGAAAGTGTCCCTCCGGTTCCTTTGAGAGAGCAGACAGGGTGAGAATCTTGCCGTCTCAATTTATTCTGAGCCCAGATAAAAGAGAAGCTGTTTTATTTTAGTGCAGTAGCTGTAAATAAAGTGATGCTCAACTAGAGGGTTCTGCAGAAGCAGTGGATCCCATCCAGGTATGCAAACTCCTGTCTTGTCCTGAACACCAGAGCTGCATGACTCCATACCCAGGGCCATATTTCCCCAGCCCTTTCTGAGGTCCTGGCACCCCTTGTGTCTGGCTCTTTTACCCGGCATGCTAGAACATCTCCGGATTTATCTTCTACTAACATAGCCACTGTTTCTGTGACCCTGTGGAGGCTACAAATTACATGGGGATGGCATTAAGACAGACTATGTTGCTTTCTTCCCTTGTGTCTTCAAAAAATTATGTGATTAACATCTGTTAGAGGGGGGAAAGAGTCCTTACAAAAGGAAAGGGAAAATCTCAAGGCCATGACCATAACTTTTTTTTTTTTTAGTATGTGTAGTTGTCACTTCTTTTCCCCTGTCTCCTCACATAGAATTTCCCTCCCTCTCTAATTATGTCAGCAAATGGGTGAGACCAGTTGCCAGGTTGCTCTCAGCTGACAAGTGTAAACCACCTCCAGTCCAGCACATCTATGTTATCACAGCACTGAGGCTGCACTAATAAGCCTGCCTGAGAGTATGGTACTGTCAGTCACCATCTGTGCACACGTATCTGTCTTCATCTCGTCACATAGAAATTCCTTCTATCTCAGGGTTTGAGGATTTTTTTTCTCTCAAGTTCCTCGCAGAAACCACATTTTCCACAAAAGCTCATAATGCTCGTTTCCCAAGATTCGTAAATTTTGAGTGGCCTGTATAATTTGCATTCAAGAAACAGCATTCTGAGATATAAGGTGTAGGAGCAAAACAGGTTTATCAGGGCATTTCAGCAGACAGAGAGGTAAATCAATACTCAGTGGATTGTAAATACATGTCAGTAGGATATTAAATGCTAAAGATTTAATTTTCTCAGGGTATTACTTGGATGTAAAAACTGGTTGTCTGCAGAGCAGGATCTGCATATTGAATTATCTAATTTTTGACAAAAGCAGACACACACACACAGAGATTTTCAAGCTCTAGGAATGATAATAAGTTACATTTCATCTGAGAAAAAATTGTGTTCCTCAGCTGAGTTCAACTACATAGTTGCCTTCATACAGTCTTGCATAAATGCAATATAAAGGCATGCACATGTTTTATAAATGCACACAGTATTTGTATGTTGGTCTTATAACACCCAGACAAAGGTTTTGCAACAATGATAGTGGGAGTTACATGGTTAAAGTCCTGCATTTGACTTTAAAGGCCTTAAATGTATGTGAAAATATATGCACATAAACATTCCTGTTAGCAGGTTGCAGAACCACAACGTTATTCCAAGCAAACTTAAACTACTTGCAGGGACTGCATACTTGCCCTCTTGAGCAGTCTTTCTTTTTGCTTCTTTAGCTTACTTGGGGCAGGATGCTGCCAGGTCTGTGGGTCTGCAGTTTGCCAGCTGTTCCTGCTTCTGGTCATGGGTGCAGCTGCAGGTTTTGGGAGGAGGTTTCCTGGTGGGACATACTCTCTTTAAAAAAAAAAAAAGTGAAACAGAAAAGGGACAGAGGAAAAACCTCTAATGAGAAGGGGAAATGTTAATTGTGGCTGGAGGTGACAATGAACAATAATAAATTGCTGCTTTGCTATTGTATCTCTGATCAAAGTACTCTCGGGCTGCCGCAGAGCAAAAGCTCAGCTCGGAGGGAGGATGATGTTTCTGGAAATCCTCGTGATCCCTGCAGGTCCTCCTGAATAGCAGAGAAAACACAAACACTGAACCAAAGTTAGATAAATTTTTTTTCTGTCTCAGACTTGCTGCCAAAAAGGCTCCTGTTTCCCCCCCCTATCTTTCTGTCTGTCTACAGCCTAGTGGCTGCGGAGGGGCCAAGACAATGCACTGCCCCCGAATACAGAAACTCCCCTAAATGGAAGCACTCTTACCAAGCAGAACCTGGCCCACAATTTATTTTCTGCCTTGCTTTACTTAAAAGTGATTCTAAGACTGAAATTTTCAGCTTAAGCTGATGTATGTTAGGCTACTGAACCTGCAAATTAGCAGACAAAACTTTTTAGCTGGACTGAGCCATTGCTGCTGCCAGGCACATCTCTAGGAGTTGCAAAGGCCAGCTCTGAAAAGCAGGATGGCCCTAAGGGATACTCCTAAGTGTTGCTGAAGAACCCAGTTCTTAGGAAATGCTTAACAGACTTTTAGTATAAAAATACACCCCTAAACATACTTATAATTGGAAGCAACAGAAGCTACTTTGCCAAACCCATACCTTTCTGAGCAAGACATGGAGAAAAAGAGGGAATATTTTCATTTCAATTTGCAGAGATTCTTTCTAGAATTCTCAATTTTACTTTCTGTGCCGCCCTTGGCCTCCAAGCACCAAGGTATTTCTTTAATTTACCAAAGGAAAACAAGCTCTACCCACTGACACATTTACAGCTAAAATCTGCTCTCTGTGCTGTCTTGGTTGCAGAAACAGGCACAGGCTGAATGAGAGAAGCTGGGAACTTGTTATGTAAAATCTACAGCAAGTGAGCTTTTCTAGTGCTATTATGCCTTGACCCCTTATTTTGGCACAGTAACAAAACCACTGAGACTGGACAGTTATAGGGTTTCACGGGCTTTTTTTTTTTTTTTTTCCCTTTTTGGCCTCATCACAAAACCCAAGTGAATCAATGGTGTGCCCAAACTTCTGAAATAGTCTAGGACTTTCAGTATCTTCTACACACAAAGAAACAGTGGGGAAAGATTTGTCTTTTATTTATTCATTACTTAATCAGGGCAGACTGCTGTCTAAAAATACCTTGCTCAGGATCATGATAGAAATCTCTCACACATTTTTCCAATTGCCTGGGCTACACTATGATCCCTACTGTTTTACATTCACATTGTTTTCTCTACGTGACTTAAAGCCTCCATTTTTCTCAATAAATTGCACTTGCCTGTAACTCAGGTGATCATTTTCCTCTCCAAGACCTGATTTTTGTTCTGCTTTGGCATCATCACTTGAGTAAAAAAATAAAAGTAATAAATAACTAAAAACTAAAGGGAAGGGAAGGGAAGGGAAGGGAAGGGAAGGGAAGGGAAGGGAAGGGAAGGGAAGGGAAGGGAAGGGAAGGGAAGGGAAGGGAAGGGAAGGGAAGGGAAGGGAAGGGAAGGGAAGGGAAGGGAAGGGAAGGGAAGGGAAGGGAAGGGAAGGGAAGGGAAGGGAAGGGAAGGGAAGGGAAGGGAAGGGAAGGGAAGGGAAGGGAAGGGAAGGGAAAAAATAGGTTTTTTGGCTACAGGCTACAGGGACTTCATATGCATTTTATGCCTGTTCATGATTTTGGATACTTGCAAGTATCCACAATTTCTCAGGTATATACAGAGAACAATTCTTTGAGGCAATGCACATGGGATCAGGGTGACCTTTTAAGAATCAGTTACAAATTTCTGACATTGCACAGCAAAAATTGCTGTGTGACACTGTGTGGACACTGTGCCTTCCTTTTCCTTTTGTACTAAATAGGTTTGGTTTGGAAGTAAAAACTAATTTTTGAAGAGACTATTCTGCAAATTCCACTCTGCCACACTGAGGCCCAGGCTGGGTGGTTTTCCATCCCCTCCCACACCCCAAGAAGCAGCCAAGCCACAGTGGGAGCACCAGGGATATCAGTGCCAATGAGGCATGTAGCTGAAAAGAATCCCTTTCACTGGTGTGTTGGTTCTGCCGCGCTGCGGGTGAGACAAATGTGCTCGTGTCAGTCAAGTGTGCAGGGTGACACTGAACATCAGATAGGTATTGGACACGTTAAGCTTACACAAAAGGAACCACATTAAACCATAAACACCTCAGAAATCTCTGTTTCTCTGCATGCACCCTTATAAAGTTACATCTATTTTTAACAGGGATCAGACTATTTTGACCTGGAGAGGTGTCCTAGAATCATAGAATGGTTTGGGTTGGAAGAGGGCCTTGGAGACCTTCTAGTTCCAACCCCCTGCTTTGGAGGCCCCACCAGCCCTGTCTCCTTCATAGACACTAATTCAGTACAATACCTGTCTGCACAAAAATAGTTTTCTCCATAAAACTAATGAAATCCACTTGAAAAAGCAACTTATAGCAAGGCTCTCTATCTAAAACATGAATGTAAGAAAAGAAATGACGGATGAGTTCAAAGAGGTAAGCCATGAAGAATGGTCTCAAACTAGTTATTCTATATTATGTCTGCAAGTAAGTAAAAAAAAAAACATATCCCCAAGGTCCTCTGCAATAAAAGAATTTTTGTGCTATTTTTAGTTAAGGGATTAAATAGCTCCAATTGCCATTTCTGAGTTTGAAAGCTTTCTCCTAGTACAGTAAAAATACAGCACCTGTATCACTACCTTGATGTGTTGGGGTTTTTCCAAGCTGTAAACACAAAAATCTGTCAGAAATAAAGTTACTGTTCTATAAAGGATTTTGAGAAAAACATGCTATCAGGTTTCCTTTTGAAGCTTATGGACAAAAGGACTTGTAAATATACAGTCAGACCTTCCTTTTTTGGTTAGTTCAATGAAAGATGCACCACTGCATGGGAAAAGGATCAACATCTTCACATCTGTGCCCTGAGGTTTTAGCTTTTAGAAGGTATTAGTGTTGAGAGGGAAGATAACCCCTATAAAATAGATAGTATTAAGACAACAGTTACTGTAGTAATCTACAAAGATAACCTGAACCATCTGAAGCAAAACTGCCTTTCTTGGAATGTGCTGCATAAGCCCATTCATGGCATACATTTCCACTAGATATATAAATCCTATGAATATGAAGCTATGTTTGTATTATATATTTTTTCATTATATTGTATACCCAAAAAAAACCCACAAAAACAAACAAACAAACAAAAACCAAACAAAAAGCCAAACAAACAGAAAACCCACACACTTGGACAAATAACAAATTCCTAACATTTGGTCACACATGCAATATCCACCACTGAGGCTCAGCCTTGTCAAAGAAAAAAAAAGAAAGAAAATTAATAACAATGCAGGACAGATTTATTTTTTAAAATCCCACAGTGGCTGACAGAGGTAGCTGAACAGAGCAGCATGTTTCAGTGTTTCTAGAGCCTTTGGTGCTACACCGAGTTACACTTGCTTAGAGCATTACCACTGTTCATTAGCCATGGTGCAGTAAATGGGTTCAGACCTGGCTGAGAGATCCCTGAAAGTACTTAATACACTAATCATGGCAGCTCTTGGGGGATCTGAAGGGATCACTGCGAGGCCTCGTGTGCTTTAGGGTTTTCCTCAGCAGGTAAGTGTGGAAGTAAATACAGAATCACTGCCAGTGTCGTTTGAACATGACTTAAATCAGTAGATTGAGAAAAGGATGGCCAAACACAGCAGACTGGATTGTGCTCTAGTGTGATGCCTGTCAGACAGAATGTCTGGAAAATTGCATGCCTCAGAGTGAAACAAGACTTATCTACAGAATGAGGGCTATATCCCCAGAAGGTCTCAGGAGTTATTGCAGAAGAGAAAGAAAGAAGGCTTCCTCAATGCAATCGTGTGGCAAGAATGACTAATTCAATTCCCAGGTGTGCTAAAAGAAATGCCTTCTTCAGAAGGCAGAATATGCCTTCTGGGAGACCAATATTAAATATGCATTTTAAAAAGCATGTTGAAAAAGTGGCAAAGGCACAAACAAGACCTGAAAAATAAAGTTACTGAATTTTCTTTAGAGGGAGAGACTGAGAGCTCAGTATGCTAAGCTTATCAAAAGGATGATGAAGAGACGAATTGCTCACGTTATATAAGTATCCTCATGGGGAGACAGTAGACTTATAAGAGGCTTTTTAATCTGGCAGATAACAGCATAATAAGAAGCAGCATATGGCAGATGAATTCATACAAACTCAGTTTAGAGACAAAGACCATTTCTGGTGATGCAAATTATTAGTCTTGGGAATAAACTGCCAAGGGAATAGGTGGATTTTCTTTCCCATGAGTTTTCAAATCTAGGCAAGGATGCTTTTTCAAAATATATTTAACCAAATATAAGTTACTGAACTCATGAAATGTGTCTTGAGATAAAATGTAATGCTCTACAATATGCAAAGTTAAACAGTAAATGTTATGTTACTGTCTAGTATTGACCTCCACAATTCGTTGACTGAGCTTCATTTCTGTAGGAATCTGAAGTGGTGGTGAGGGAAGAAGCTGAGCATATCAAGCTGAGGAGCTTACAAACAGCAGAAGGACTGTAAGTTAGAGCAACACAGACCGGTCAGGAAAGCATGGCTGGATGTTACAGAGTATAACAGCCGTGTTTACTGAGTACTACGTTTTCTGTGGCTGATAAAATCTGTGAGCACTTAACTGAATTTCAGTGTCTCACCTAGCAAAGTTAGATAAATATCTTTGGTGCCACTGGCTAAGGCTACACAGCCCTGGCACACAGACCATCAGTATGATGGGCTGTTTTTCCCTCCCAGCACATTCAGAGCTGACGGCATCTTACTCTGTGCTGTCACTGCCCCCCTCCACAAGAGACCTTACCTCTCTATTTCCAGTTGACCTGGGGCTGTTCCCCTAACTTTCCTGTGCCCCAGGAGTGCCCAGGGTAGCTTCTCTGCCCCTTCTGTCCAGTTCATCAAATCCTGCCAGGCTGTGCCAGTGATGCAGCTTTTCGCATCTGATATTGCAGCAGTTTGTGGCAGGAGGAGAGAAAAAGATTTTTGTTTTGTTTTGTTTTTTCTCCAAGAAAAGGGTCTGTCCATGCCACCTTCAAATTAAACTATTTCTAAAGATGAAAAACCTCCAGGTGGTTCCTGTACTACCGAGTTCTTAATTTTGCTTTTCCATCAGTAATTGAAGCCTATTGAGGTGGGGGAGAGGGCAAAGAAAAAGCACTCAGTCCAAATTGTCTTGTGAGGGAGGTAATAGAGCAGGGCTAAGGAAGCTCAGCAGTCATTTAAGAGCACGGCTTCTTGTAAATCTTTTCTGAAAAGCCTGAATGAATCCTCCAAATGAATGGCCATTTTGTCCCTTTTAGTTCTCCTTCTCTAGCACAGAACTCAATGTGCAGCTTGTGGACAGACAGATTCCACAATAAATAGAGAAGGAGAGTAAAACTAAACCTACTGGAGCTTGGCCAGCAGCAATGTCAAATCTCTTGACTGATTTCCCAGGGAATTCTTGTTCTAAATGTCAGGAGAACATAGCCCTGCAGCCAAACCTGGACCCAACTGATACCAAGGCGTGACAAAATGAATGACCTAAGTAACAAGATTACACCACAGGAAAATTAAAACTTCAGAAATGTGCAAAGATCACATTTCAGTAAACGGTGTTTTGTGTACGATCCTTTTAGTAGAAAAAGCTTAACCCAAACTTACAAAACACAAATTGGTGAGGGGAGGGGGATTTGTTAGTGGCAATAGAATGAAACTTTTCATCACTCAGGAAAAAAAAAAAAAAAAGCCTGAGAGTTTCTGCAAATGGTTTCTGAAAAGGCTCACAGCCTGCTCTTAAATGCTTCTGTCGACAGGAGCCAAGGAAAGTCAAAGGAATTTGGTCTCCTAGGAGTCTGCACCACTTTGAAAATAGCAACTAAGTCCTCCATCACCAGAGCACTTCTACAAATCTTTTTGGAGTCTGTCCTGCCAGTGACAGCAAGTGTCCCTTTTGCTGTGGTTACCTGCAACCACTCATGCCAATGGGACTGGCAGGAGCCTGAACAGCTTTGGGATTTCTGATCCTCCATTAGCTGTAGTTGAAACTGGCTTATGGGTTCAAGATCTGTTGAAAAGGGCAGGAACACCCAGAACAAAGAGAGGGGAAGACAGAAAGAGAGAGAGAATGCACATGCATGTAAACCTCCTTGCTTTTGGAAACTAAAAGCCTGAAGTGACGCTGAGGGGAGTCAACCAGGCTGAGAAGCTTAACAACGGCAACGTAAGAAAGGATGGAGTCCAGATCCAACTGGGTACGAGTGGAAAAGGACTAAGACACTGAGAAAACACACAGTGCTTCTAAATGGTGTTCCTTTTTAGGTTTTGATTTTTCTTTTAATCTGTTTCAGTCTTGGCAGACAAACCCCACAGTCTGACCGAGCTGCCCAGGATGGGTACCTATGAGATTTGCCATAGCAGTGAAGGAACCCTTCCCACACTGCTATTCAGTGAGATGACAGAATCTAGTGCTGTGAGTTTTTCTGCCCCTCTCCCTCATATTGTTTTAGCCGGAATTAGCTGTTTGCACATTCCTCTCTGACTTTGGCAGTGTGCCCTCTCCTCCATAACCGACCAAACTGAAATCTCAGATCCAGCACGCTTCAACTGTCTGGGAAGTTCTTGCTCAGAATGGGGATGTCTTATGTGTTGCAGCATCTTCTCACCATGGCTTAAGTTCCTACAGAGATCTTTAATTCATGATGCCCTAGAAATCACTGTAGAAACTTAGACTTAATGTTCAGTGAAGGAGAAGCAGAAGCACAGCAAGACTCCTCTGCACATTCCCCGTCCCCCCCACCATCCCCCCCACCCCCCTCCCCAACCCTGACATGGATTAAGTTTTAACACCATCTTTAAATTTTTCATAATACTCTTTTGTAAGTTATTTCCTTAACTATGTTGAGCACAGTGGCAGGAGTATTTCACTGTTGGTTAGAAGTCCAAAATGAGTTAACCCAGGTTTTATAAAGATGGCAATATATAAAGAAAAAAAAAAAGACTACTATGAAGAAACAAACAAAAAAAAAAGAATGTATGTGGTCCCAACTCCCAACACTGACAAATTTACCCCAGGACAAACCGGGGCAGCTTTCCTCTGATTTTCAATGCCATCTCAAGGGATGTCTTCCTTGCCTTCTGTGCTTTCAACAGAACATAGTCTGTCTGATCAGAGCTGGCACAGTACACTTCGCTCCAGGTTTGTGCCCAAAGCATTGCCTTTCTCTGTTTTATGTGGCCACAATCTTTGTCTAATCCTCCAGAAGATCTTTCACAGTAAGAATGGTAGCAGTGACAGAAGCTATTAATGTTCTGGCTTCTCTGTGTGGCAGTGATCTGCTCTGCAGATCAAAAAGAGCAGATATACGCTATCTGCCAGAAAAGGAAAAGCAATTACTGGTTTTGCTGAGTGAATTTTGTTTGTGAACAAACAAACATGCCAAAGGAGCAGAATTCACAAAGGTGCCAAAGAACACGTGAGGGTTTTTTTCTGAAATCACTGTAGCAGGTTGTGAAGGGCTTAGATTGAAAACTCAAACACAGCAAATGAAAGAGCAGAGATGTGTAATGAGGACTGTACACAACCACCCCCCTGCCCATCCCTTGACTAAGCTCAAGACATACACAAATAAGGTGAAGCTTGAGAACAAAAAAAGCAAGCATTAAGCCTGCAGTTTCTCTTTTGCAATCAAATTGTGAGTGTCTCTTGGCATCCTTTATGACATGGCTTTGGAGGAGGAGGAGGCAAATTGAGAGAAACACCTACATTTGTACATTATGACAGTCTGTATTTTCCATAACCTGTGATTGGTAAGCATTTAATATATGGACATGACTTTTTAATTGCTGTGTCTACAAATTTGTCCAAGACAACCTTAACTGATAGTGTTATACATTATACTCACTTTTTGCTGCTGTAAAATATTATCTATTATCTCCTAGCAGAAGCTCAAGGAGGATTTTCTGTCTGTGGCTTCCTGAAGCAGTTCTTCAGATCTGGCACTGTTTACTCATGGTTAGAAGAATTATCTGGTGCAAGGTGTCTTGTACAGGCTGGCTGATCATACCGAACTTTGATTTTTCACTCTTTCTGCATGGATGCATGGCTTTATCTGTAGTTTAACCTCATTTTACAGTTGAACATGTTCCTTAGAATGTTTTCTACATAACTTATGTACATATTCTACAGCATGCAAAGGTCTAAGCCAGAATTTCCATATAGTTTGTTCCATTCTCAACCACGTCTTCTTCAAGTGACAGTTTCTGTGCATTGTCTAATGAACAGTTGTGCCTGGGGCCTTAGGCAACCTTGTGGTATTTCTTATTACATTGTTTGTTGGCTGTTTTTCATTGAATTGTTTTCATGCTGTAGAGGCACTGAGTAATGACTACGTGAATTTCTTCAACAGACAGCATCACAGTCTAATTGAAACACTATTTTCCAGTGGCCTCCATTTGGCATTTCGTACTAGTCAAAACTTCATTCAATTTAGCAACTTCAACTAACAAAACAAAATATAAGGATTATATAAAGCTATTAGAAAGCATCCAAAGGAGGGCTACAAGAAGGGTGAAGAACTTAGAAGGCAAACCATATGCAGAGTGGCTGGGGTCACTTGGCTTGTTCAGCCAGAAAAGGATACTGAGGGGAGATCTCTTTACAGTCTAGAGCCTCTTCATGAGAGGCAGTGGAGAGGCAGGTTCTGATCACTCCCCCATGGTGACTAGTGATAGGACCCGCGGGAACAGCATGAAGGTGTGTCAGGGGATGTTTAGGTTGCACACTACAGAAGGTTCCTCACCAGGAAGGTGGTTTGGCAGCGGAAACAAGCTCACCGGGAAGTGGTCACAGCACCAGAGCTCAGGAGGTGTTTGGTCAATGCTCTCGGGCACATGGTGTGATTCTTGGGGCTGTCTTTTGCAGAGCCAGGAGTTGGACTCGATCCTAGTGGGTCCCTTCCAACTCAGGATATTCTATGATTCTATGATTTTGTAACCAGTGGAGTTCTAGTAAGGTACTAACAGGCATTTTAGGTGGATAAAACTCCCTGGCTACCGAGCTACTAGGGCTTTTTTTCCCCTTCAATACAGTGAGTGGCAGAGAAGAAACTGAGAAGCCTTTGAGTCCTCCCCAGTGCCGGGCGGCCCCGCGCCGCAGGAGCAGAGCGCTGTCGCTCCGGCCCTGCCCGCTTCTCTCTGCCCGGCAGCCGCGACCCCCCTGCCTTGCTCTGCAGAGGCACATGACCGCAGCCGACCCGCAGCCGGTGCTCCGGCCGCCGTTCCTCGAGTGCCGCCCGCCCGCCCGGCACAGCAGGTAGGGGAGCACGCTCGGGAGCCGTCCCGCCCCCGCCCGGGCTCCTGCCCCGGCCCCGGCCCCGGCCCGGCCCCGCCGCTCAGCCGCGCCCGCCCGGGAGGCATGAGCGACGGAGCGGCCGCTCCGCGCCGCGGGTGAGTGCGCGGCCCTGCGCGGGGCGCGGAGCGGGGGAGAGAGGGAGGGAGGGAAGGCAGGCGACAGGCAGGAGACAGGCAGGCGGGCGGGGACAGCCCCCCCTCCGACCCAAAAATGAGTTTATGGGAAAGCTTCGGCGAGGGGGTGCGCGGCCGCGGGAGGGGACTGCCCGGCCCCGGTAGGAGTGCGCAGACAGGTGCGGGGCTCCGCGTTGTTGCCGTTCTCCTGAGTTTTGCAGCGGGGGATGGCAGCCAGGCAGCAGCGACCCCTTCCCGAAGGCACTATCGGAGCCTGTCGGTCGCTCTGGAGTTTTAACACCAGAGGTGCGAAGGATGCAGAGAGAAGCAAACTCGCTCTCTCTTTCCGCATGTTAAAACTCTGTTGTCCCCTTGCGGTCCTGCAGTGGAGAGTCGTGTGTGGAGAAAGCCCAGGTACCTACCGCACAGCAAAAAAGTTGCGGTACTGGGCTCCCGAGGCTCCCCCCTCCCCGCTCCTGTAGATGTCCGTGCCAGTCGCTCATTTAGCAGCTTTTTGGAAAATGAGGCAAAATGGTTACAAGGCAAGCCCTGCGACAGTGCATTGGTTTTGCAACAGTGGCCTATGTCCCTCCTCGCTCACAGTGCCCGGTGCCCATTGGAGCTCCAGCCGGCGGTGCAAGCTCGGGACGGGCAGCGTGCGGGTGAGTTGGCTGCGGAGATGCCGCTGTCAGTGCCCGGGCAGGCACAGAACCTGCCTGTGACAGCAGCGGCGTCTGGAGCGGCTGGCCGCAAGCCTGCGTCCGGGGTGCCTGCTCTGCTCCTTGACATGATATTCGTTAGCAAACGAAGAATTTTTAAAATACTGTTTGACTTTTGTACCGAAACCTTGTTATGATTTATATTTTTATGCCTTTGAAGCCATAACAATGCCTTTGAAGCCCTGCTGCCAACGTGCTCTGCAAAACCCACCTTGCATCCTATCAGACACGATTTACTGTGTAATCTTGTTGCACAGACCAGAGAACGTCAAGTGTGGCCACATGTGAAATTAATGTGTGACCATCACATGAAAGTGTTTTTCTGTTGTATTTTGAATTTGTCCAAGGAAAATGTGAACAACAGCTCCTCAAAAAAAAAAAAAAAAACAAACAAAAAAAAAAAAAAACCAAAAAAAAAAAAAAACCAAAAAAAAAAACACCAACAAACTGTTTTGCAATTTTGATGTCAAATCTTAGCTACTGAGAGGTTCCATCTCAGTTTCAGACCTGTCACAGCCATCACTCTGTCTCATTCCCAGCCTTTAAATTTAACTGCATGCTGAACAAATATTGGATGTTCGAGTGGTTTTGATTTCTAAGTTGCTGATTGCCTTTGGATTTAAGTGAAAACCTGGGCTCAGGGCTCAAACATAGTATTAAGCTTTTATTAACATTTGTAGGGGGTTTGCTGTAGGGAGGAAAGGTCTGGAGTTTAAAAAAAAATGGCCCTGAGAGTTGAGAATTTTGCTTGGTATTGAAATCATAGAAAAACAGACTGCTTCAAAAAAACAGGTATGGATTAAAAATAGATGTTCAGATCATTAACTGTCGATATAGCGACAGAGTTCTATGTAGCATGATGTTCTAGAAAAACAAAAACTTAGGTTGATGAGCCAGCTTTTGTGTTTGAAGCACTTGGCTTGCATGCAGCATTTTTGCATTTTCAGGGCTGCAAACAATACTGACTGAATTGACTGCACATGCTCTCAGCCTGAGCAGCAATATGAGATCTGTCTTTCAAAAGTGGTAGCCTCCTTCTAGTCAGACCAGCAGTCCAGTAGAAACTGTGATCTTCCACATGCACATGCACACAGACACTCTTAAGGTGATTTTCCAAGATGTTCCACAACTAGTGAGAAGCTAACTGCATGATCTTAATGCCAAATACCAGCACCTTTTTCTGCCCACTTTCTGGGATTAAGGTGTGTAATTAATTTGCTGATCTCACTGTTCTCTGAGTACAGGAGGAGATGGTAAGGCACATTTGGACAAAGACATCAGGAGTCACCATGCTCCATAAACCTACATTCCCCCCATAGTGCCCTTGGTGGCTGAATTTTTTTTCAAAACTCTTGAATATAACACCAGGGCTTGAACCAGGGAAATCCAGGTTACATCCCAGCTCAGCTGAGGGATAAAAGAGTAGATGAGTGCTCCTTCCCTTGGCTGTGCACCCAGGTTTCTCTTTCATGGGCTTCACTATATGTGCCGTCCCTATGTTCACCTGGAACATGCCCAGGGAGCTGGGAAAATTGGGTTTTCTCAGTATGGATATAGCACCTATATCTTACTCAGGTCACCAAGATAAATTATTAGTGAGGAAGCAGTAAGGGAATCAGAGGTAAGCCTTTAGGTTTCAGTGTGAATCTGGGCATAAGGTTGAAAGGTAAGAACAGCCAAATACCTGTGAGTTTCAGCTTTGAAGGAGGCAATGATTTTGGGTTACTTTTGTACAAAAAGTCTAGTCTAGATGGTTGATCATTAGCTGACTGTTAATATGAGATCTTACAAAAACATCTTTCTGTTTATCTTGAGTTCGACCTAAAATCAGAAGATATGGGGTATTACTTTATTCTCTTTGGACGTTCCGCCTTCACTTCTCTAGAAGATCAGAAGCACTTTACAAGAGGCATTTTTAGGAGAGAATGTAATTGTTCTCGTCTGAGAGTCTAGAGAACTGAGACTGAGCTCAAAAGGCCTATCCAAAATACAGAGTAAATTAGCATAGGAAATGAGTCAGGAAATCAACTTATTTGCTCCAGTCACAGCATTGAATTGCTTTTCCCTAACTCACTGGAACTGTTAAGAAATTCATGGGCCATTCCTCTTGCAATGGCTTGAAAAGGGCAGACATGCCTTTTATGCTTCTTTCTGATGTAACTAGTATTAAATATGCATTGTAGCTCAGTTGCATTAGATAACTGAGCATAAATTCATCCATCTTCCACTTGAAATTCTGTTCCCAAATGTAGCAGCTGAATATTCTTTCTTTTGTTTTCTACTTTTTGGATGGGTTGGATGTTTCTTGCTTTTGTTTTTAGAGAAGAATCTTTTTAGCATTCCTTAGAAACTAATTAAAGTGCTTCCCTTTTGGCTTCTTCTCCTAATTTATTAATACCACAAATAACTTTTCTTTGGTGACCCACTTTCATAGGTATCTGAACATCTAGCAAAATTGTAACTCATCAGGAAGGCAGTGTAGACTAATAAATAGCATCTCCAGACAGGAAGAAAAGCCAAGACACTTCTTTCTTTGCCATGCAGAGTTTTACATACCACACACGCAGAAAATATTGCTCTATTCTCCAGCTCAGTCAGCACTATCAGCCCAAAAGAAAGCACTTTATTGATTACACCATTGATTTAAAGGTCAGAATGTAGGATTGCATCTATTTTCCTGCCTGAATTCAATTTTCGCCCAACATCCACAGTGAAGAAACTGCTCTTTGCATAAATATAAATTGAAATACTGGTCTGTGTGAGTACTCAAGCAAATAAACTTTCTCTTCTAGCTTCCAGGGCAACTCCCCATCACTACACTGTCATCAAAACCACTAGGCTTCAATTAAGATACTGCTTTTTTATTGAATTATCTTACCTGCTTTGTGAAAAGCACAGATTTGCATAGAAAAAGAGGATAGTCTTTTTCTTGATTCAGTGACCATGATGATCAACAGGCCACTGGAAGTGGTAGAGCTATACAGCCTGTAAATCAGAGGCCAGCTAGCAGAGAAGAGTACACTTAATTTCATGATCATTCAAAATACACAGCTCCCAGAAGACGTTGCTTTTTGGGAGCTGAAACTATACAGAGTTATCACAAGGACTGATTAACTACCCTGTGTCCTGCAGACACACCAACACTGGGCATGTTTTAGGGGTAGTCTGCTCTAAGAGTGTAGTCTGTGGTTGTTCCAGCCCATGGATGCTCAGTGTTGCCGCCTTCTCTCCGGAAAGTCTGCTGAAGAGCAACCGCTAACAGGAGAGAGTAAGGTTTATTTGGTGACTTCTGATGAAGATTTGCTTTCCTTTTCAGTAAGTGTGGACGCCTGTGTAAGTGTGAGAGAATTATGGTGGCGTTTAAAGGAGTCTGGACTCAGCCCTTCTGGAAAGCCGTTTCGGCAGAATTTTTGGCCATGCTCATTTTTGTCCTCCTCAGCCTTGGCTCCACGATCAACTGGGGTGGAGCGGAGAAGCCCCTGCCTGTAGACATGGTCCTTATCTCCCTCTGCTTTGGACTCAGCATTGCCACCATGGTGCAGTGCTTTGGACACATCAGCGGAGGCCACATCAACCCTGCCGTGACCGTGGCCATGGTCTGCACCAGGAAGATCAGCCTCGCCAAGTCCGTCTTCTACATTCTTGCCCAGTGCCTGGGAGCCATCGTGGGCGCGGGCATCCTTTACCTTGTCACACCGCCCAGCGTGGTGGGAGGCCTGGGAGTCACTGCGGTAATCACTCCTCCTCTGCCTCTTGCACTAGGCTAGCTCAGGCCCTGAGAAAATAGAATCAGTGTCACACAGAATGAGGAGAGCTCAGGTACAGATTTTAACAGCTTGCTGCTTTATTGACAACATCCAGACAGGGCTTAAAGCTCTCCTTAGGACGGGTTCATGCAGTGTAATAGCTATAGTTGGTCTTTTTAGAGAAGCTCTCTTTCCTAGAACTTCCCCAAATCTGATGACAGCAGGTGATGTTAATTTACATACAAAATTTAAATAATGTATGCATGAAATGCCATTTTTATATGGTCTGGGGAGGGGAAATTAATTCCATGCTATTATGATGGGGATTGAAAAAACATCAATTTAAAATGACATACTTTTGAAATAGATTGTGGCTTAGATTTCAGCTTTGTTCTAAACTAATAAGGAATGCCATCAGTTAGCCCTGTTGCAGGACTTATTAAAAATGCACTTGAGCCGCACACTGCTTAATTTTTAATTGAAATTTAAATTAATTAAGTCAGGGCTAATTAATGAATTTATAATTGAATAGTAAATTACAGTGCTCCCAAGAAAAAAAAATGGTGAAAGGGAAGTGCAGTATTTGCAAATCCCTGTGTAAAAATAAACTATACTTCTGCTGTCTAACTTTGAAGTTCCAGTTGGATGTTACTGTTAAGCCTTCTATTCTCAGTCCAGCAGTGATTTTCCATGGTTCTCAAAATAAAAAAACATTTTAAAGTTTAAAAAAAAATAAAGGCAAAAGAGTGAAAAGGGGGAATTTGTACCTCTAAAAGTTCATTGTTTTCTTTCACTTTGTACTATTTAGCAATTCCTTTCATTGAAATACAATTTATTCATGTGATGGCTTTCTGATTTACAAAATCACATTTTCTTCATTTCTGGTGTTTCTTTGCCTTCTTCCAGGTACATAGAGATCTTTCTGCTGGGCATGGACTCCTGGTGGAATTGATAATTACATTCCAGCTGGTTTTTACTATTTTTGCTAGCTGTGATTCAAAACGAAGTGATGTCACTGGTTCAGTAGCTTTAGCAATTGGATTTTCTGTTGCAATTGGACATTTATTTGCTGTAAGTAAATGGTTTCTCTTTAAAAAGTAGATCCCTTCACCCTTTATGACTACTTCAGAAGTAAATGGAAACTTTTGTGACCTTTAGAGCAATTTCAGCTGTATAGCTGCTGTAGTCTTTATGGATCCAGGCCAAAGCCCTTTGGAGTCTCAGGAGTGTCTCCTTGGGTAGGGTGTTGCACCAGAATTTGTCTGGCTGTTCATGTGATGACTTTTTTTAACTTTATGTTAAGACTCAGGAGAGTGATGATATCTGCTGTAAAGAGGAGGAGCTGTACAAAAGCAGGGTGTCCCATAGAAATCAAATCACTACCTTCCAGAGTTTAATAACAGGCAACATTTTCTCTCTGTTTTAGATCAATTACACCGGTGCCAGTATGAACCCAGCTCGATCATTCGGACCTGCTGTCATTATGGGCAGATGGGAAAACCAATGGGTAACTTTCCTTTCATATTTCCTTCATCATAGCGATAAACAGTGATGAGGATTTTTCATCCATCATTTGCTTTCAGTTATCTCTCCCAGTACACCCCATAGAGACCATCCCCAAGGAAGACAGGCACTGACCTGGCCCAAACTTAGGCACCATCATGCTCCTCACCTAAGACTGCAGTGCAGCATGCAGTGTGTTGGAATAGCATCTTACTATTCAGGGGCCATTTTGTGGAGGTAGTAGCTGGGGTAGAAAGGAAATCATACAAAAAGTTCAAAACAAAACAAAACAAAACAAAACAAAACAAAACTAAACCAAACTAAACTAAACTAAACTAAACTAAACTAAACTAATAAGGAAGTGATCCCGGGAGACTGAAAGAGTTGAACTGCTGGAAAGAAAAATCCTCCAAGGCAGACTGCAAACCCCACTGGTTATGCTGGTGAGTAGCTGTGGAAATAATTCTGTCAACTTCACATTTCACCTGGTTCTGCAGCAAACTGGGGCAGATGCATAAAATGAGAACAGGACCCTCTGTGATCTGGTTCCTGGGGGAGAACCTGCCTCAGCAAATGCCCGCAGTGCGAGATGAAGAGGTTGCAGCCTGGTATTTGCAGACCAGGCCAGATGTTACCTGCTTCATTTTGAAAGTGTCAGCTTAGCCAGGAGCAGTTGTGCAGGAAACAACGTTATAAGCAGGCTGTGAATGATGCAGTAAATTTCTACAGCATCCAACAATCCAACTTATAAAAAACATTTCATATTTTATTAGGGAGAGATGGATCACAGCTCAGCCTCACCTAATTATAGAGAGAGAGATCACTTCTAGGGACAGTTTCAGTGCTAACTGGAAGAGCTGCATATTACAGTGCATGTAAGGATTTTCTTGATTTTTAAAGTATGAAGCCCACATTGCTCCCACTGCAGCTAATAATAGAAATAGCATTGTCTTCAGGCCCTAAGGCTTCAATTCTGCAAACACGATACCATGTGTAACTTTGTTCCCAAGAGTTATCCTATTGAGGCAGATTTACCCAGTTATCAGGGAATGGCTTGTTCATATGAAAAACTGCTGTAGTTTTTCACAAGATTAATTATCCATACTCTGAGGAAGCCTGTAATTTATAACTAAAGCTATAAACAATAAACAAATGTACCATGGAGAAACTTGCAGGAGAAGCTTAGTTACTGTCCTGGCCACTTGGAAAAACAGCTTTTTCTCCTCCTCCAGAGCAGTGACATTGGCATACCATCGACAGGAGCCTGTGGGCTTTGGCACCTACTAATGTTACTGCACTGCTGCCTGTTGTGATGAAAAGATAGGTACCTACAAAGTTGTGCTGTGTCCATTGTATTTGCTTATTCAAATTAGATTATCAGACTGCCTGTTGTGGTTGACTGCCTGTTGTATTCTGTAGCATTAAATGCCAAATTTGAAATATTTTGGAAACATAAGTCTGAAATACTGAAGCAGAACGGTTTGTGTGTATGCTAGGAAGGGTTTTCTTTCCTTGAAAGTTCATTGTCATCTTAGCTCAAAATGCAGGAAGAAAATCAGTTTTCTACATCGGTGTTTCCTTCGCGTGTCTTCTCTCAAGGAGTCCGTATTTGTGGTCTACAGCTGGCAAGGAGCGATGAAAAGTTTAGAAGAGGCCTCCTGTAAAGAGACAAATCAATAAAACTTGACAAAACTATTTCACTTTGAAGAAGTGGGCCTGCTTGTCGATGGCTGCTGATTTAAAAGCTTAATGCCTGGGGTTTTTCCACCTCTTTTTTCTGCAGGTGTACTGGGTGGGACCCATAATCGGCGCGGTGCTTGCCGGCGCTCTGTATGAGTACGTCTATTGCCCGGACGTTGAACTCAAGCGCCGCTTCAAGGACGTCTTTGGTAAGGCCACCCAGCCTTCCAAGGGCAAGTACATCGAGGTGGACGACAACAGGAGCCACGTGGAGACCGATGACCTGATCCTGAAGCCTGGCATAGTTCATGTGATTGATATCGACAGGGGTGAGGACAAGAAGGGAAGAGATCCATCCAGCGAGGTGTTGTCTTCTGTATGACTAGCAAGAAGCACTGAAAGCAGAGAGCAGCCTGCTAGCACGTCCACAGATATCCTTCCACCCATAAAAGAAACAGATCTCCTCTAGACTGAGCACCTTCCACTTCTTGGAAGGTATGGTGTGAGTAGCTGCATGGAGTGGTGTCACCAAACCATACGCCTGCTCAGTTGGAAGATTAGGACTTTGCAATGATTAGGATTCCCCATCTATTATTCCAAATTTAGAATTCTTCCTAGTATTTTCCTTTCCTTCTTTCTGGAGCAACCCCAAAGTCAAAAAAACAGAGATGAAAGCATTCTCCTTTAATAAATCAGTCAATAAGACTGATAGAGATAGAGATGTGTAACATTCAGATTGACAGTTAAGACATATCAGGAAATGCCTATAGACATGAAGACCTACTTATCAGATTGTTCTTCTGACACTTAATTGGCTGTTGTCAGCTCTGATTATAACATCTTATCCATTAAGTGTTCTCTGTGAGGTTCAGAGACAGCACCAGCACTATTTAAGAGTTTTATCCACAGTCAAGCAGAGGAGTATTGTTTCCACTCATGTACATCACTACTGCCTTGCAAACTACCTCTGAAAAAAAATGATACTTTAACAGGCTTTTAAAAAAAATTTCTATCAACCCATCAAATTTCACTCATGTGAATTGCTGTATAAATACATTGCCTCCATCCCCAAGAGTAAATATGCTGAAATGGAATGTTGAAGGTAATAAGGCTGCAAAGATTGTACTTCATGCTCCCTCTTGTCATTGTCTATCTGGTGAAACATTCTCCTGGGGTTTGACTATTGACCATTTGGTGTTAGCAGACTCTCAAGGTCATGCAAAGAATATAAAGGCTTTCCTGTTACTTAATAACTTAAATAAGAGATATCAGAAGAAAAGAAGGCATATCTGTTTTCAGTGCACTTGTTTGAATACACATTTCTGTGCTAATTTATATAAACTAAAGGTTTAAATTACTTACCTATTTTCTTACGAGATGGGTGGAGATAGTGTTTTTTAATTTATTAGTAATGTAGAGGGGTTTAAACTTTTAACTGTATTGAGACACTGATTGGGAAATATTTTTTTATAACAGATGATAAAAATATGACTGCTTCTGGCTTTTTGTTGTAACTGATTCCTAACTATTTGAACAGGTTCCCAGCTTGTTCCAGTGTTCATATAGTCATAAACTTCACCTCTGGCAAACATTTCTTTATCTGTTGTTAGAAAAAGGTTCAAGTGCTTGCAGGGTGTTTTAGGGGGGAAAGGACATGAAATATGTTTGGTAAATAGTCTTTCCCCTGTAGAGGTTTTTGCCAGACATAATCACCCCAGCAGAACATTTCTGTAAAGCTGTTACTGACTTACTGCTTTTGTTTCTGGTCAGTGCCTTTGAGTTTTACAATATGCAGCTGCAGAGCAGTCAGGAGCATGGTATTATTACTGTAATTATATAGTTTTTATTTTTAAATTGAAAAGCTACCCCTGCTTATTTAGCAATAAGAAAGGAAAAAAAAAGTATTAGTCCTGACTGTGGGCTGTATTAGCCTCATCTGTTCTTTGACATACTCTACATGCAATCTTTATTACAGGGAATTAGATGTTTCTAATGAGATAATAAACCACTACAGCCCTCAAATCTGTGCACTATGATCCAAGGGCAATTCTAGTATCCCAGCTTGCAGCCTTGTATAGTCCCAGCATGTCCTTTTTTAAGTTTCACATTTGTCTTGCCTTAAACCCTGTTAGTGTGGCACAAGTTCCCTGCACTGAGCATGAGATTCATGACTTCTTCATGCATTTGCAGTTGAGTGTGGCTGGGGACCTGCAATGGACAATGTCAAATAGCAGATAAGAGCTCCTTCCCACAGCAAGGACTAAGTCTCCCACGGGAAGGGCAGCACAGGTGTGCTGTTAGACCTCTGCTCAGATGGATAAATACCATGAGAAAGAGATTCAATGAGAAAGATCAAAAGTTGTTGGGGGATTTGTCTAGGCATTTAGTTGGGCTTTTTTTAATACATATAGTTCCAATCTGTATTTTTTAAAGGGACATTTTGGTTAAACCTTTTGCATGGCTTAAAAAGGTAAAGAGTAATGCACATAGAATTGGTGGATTTTTAAGCAAAGGTTTGCATTTTTTATATTTAAAGATACTCCTTAATTTGTGAATTTTGCATGGTACTGTGTTATTTAATTAAGAACCTGTGATTTGTTTTATGCTTAAGGGTCCTTTACAAAAATGGCTTGATGTGTGTTTTCCTCACCCAGCTTGATTCTGCTGCTGAGGTGAGCATAATGTGAGCATGGCATCAGCCACCTCTGTTAGAAGGATCTTTTTCCTGAAACACTCTGTATTAATGAACTGTGGCAAAAACTCAGAACTGGCCCCAGAACCTGCAGCACTCTTATTGAGGATAAGATCTTGAGACTTCTGCAAAGATCAGGGAAAGGAAGGGATGCTAAAATGGAGGCCACCAGACAGTAAAGGTTGATGCCATGCCATTAGACATCAGCAGGTAAGCAATGTGTGGTAGGTCTGCTCCTGATCCCCACAGATTAAAACTTGTGAAGGAGTTTGTCATTGGCTACAGTGGAAATGATCCTGAGCTTTTTTGGGGCCTGATGGCTTCTCTCACACACTTCACTGTGTTTTTTCTAAAATCCGAGGCTTTGAGCAGTATACTAAATTTTGGAGGAAGATGCATTCAACTTCAGGTTTATGACCCCCCCTAAAGTAAAACCTTAGGGGTGGCTGTAATCACAGGTAGTTCTGCCCCACCACAAGACATCACCGTTCATATAAGGGAACATCACTCTTCAGCATCTATTAGGACTTAGTTTAGCACAGGGATATGTGCTCCTCTAAGCTGTCTTGCAATGGTATCATCACTTTACAGTAGTCATACTTGGTTAAATAATAGACTAGCATGACCTTTTTATGGATTCAAGATACTATTGCCTTAGTGTTTTTTAAAACATGTGTTTTGGTACTGTTTGAGTGAGATTTGTGTTCTAAAGATCTTCAACTCTATATTGCATGTCATAACACACTTGATGTCCTCTTAAAACATTTCTTGGTTTTGGTGGGAAATATTTTTTTGTTTGTGATGGTGGATAGATATCACAGGAAGACTTGCAGGTCTGTCATCATTTTGGGGCCCCAAAAATTTGGATGAGTCTCACTCCTCCATGGTGGCATGATTGTTTTCAATACTATATTTGCACTTTAACAAGCACCTTCATAATATTGAGTCACTGGGTTTCAGAAAAGAAAGCATGGAAGCTAAGGATGATTCCACACAAATACCTTTTAGGCTGTGTGTACTCTGAGGAGTTCATCACCCAAATTCTAACTATTCTCAGGAAAAGAAAAAAAGAAACCCTGCAGCATTCAAGTTGACACGATAACCCTTCTGTTGAAGTATTCCACCTTTCAGTGGGAATAGGAGTGAGATTCAGCTCATGACGTGTTTAGCCTGGTCACGTGTACTTGCATATCAGCTGTTCAAGATTTGCTTTATTTCTGATTATTAGTAATTGCCACAGTATGTGCTTAGAAAGCTAGATGGCCATCTTCCTTTCTAGTGCTTGATGGCAGAGCAGCTGCTGCTGTGCTCTGAAGCATCTTATCTGCCAGCTGTGTAACACATTCAGGATATTATACACCATCCAATATTTTTTAATCTTATTAAAATATGTAAGAATTTACATTGTGAGTCTTTCTTCTCAAGGTGAGAGGTGAAAACACCATGCACAATTTTTTGTATCTCAATTCAGCCTGTGTGTATCTGAGTTTCTCAAGGACTTTCTAAATAGACAATATGTAAATATAGACTGAAGTATTTGCTACCCACTTATATGATCTAAATCATACTGTTGCAGTCTGAAATTTAGGACAAATTAGGTAAAGCAAACTGTGTATATGGATTTTTCCACAAGACTACTTATTGTTTAAGTGCTTAGTGATGATGATATCAGAACTAATGTAACAAGATTTAAAATTTCCATATGTAATATTTGGAATAATCTACTGAAAAATTCACTCTAAAATAATACATGGTTATCTGGTTCCCACATATATTCTACTGTGTCTCACACTACTGTTGCAAATAAATGTGTTAAAAAAATAAAAAGGGCATCTTGTGATCATTAGAAACATATTTCTGTCCCAAGCTTTAGGATCATGAAATAAGGAAAAACTCTGAATTCAACCCATAGAACATGTCTAAGAGGAGCCTGGAAGTGTGTGCAACAGAGAATGACTGATTTACTGTGGAAAAATATTCATCAGAGAAGAGAGCTGCTTGTGCAAAAGATTTAATATCTTTAAGGAAATGAGCTAAACCATCTGAAGCAAAAATTATGCTGGTGTGCTGTTATGGTTTAAGCCCAGCTGGCAACTAAGCACCACACAGCCATTGCTCACCTCCCCCACTCCTAGCCCAATGGAATGGGGAGGAGGATCAAAACTAAAACTTGTATGTTGAGATAAGAGCAGTTTAATAAACAAAACCCCAAAACATCAGTGTGTTATCAACATTATTCTCATACTAAACCCAAAAACACAGGACTGTGCCAGCTACTGAGAAGAAATTAACTCCATGTCATACATGTACATCACTGATTTTGCCAAATGGATTAGAAACTCATAGGACTAGTGGAAAGGCAAGGTTTTGAAAAGTGATAGGAAATCATACTGGCACTTCAGACTCCTTTCACTGAAACACAGCTTGTGAGACCAAGCTCCCATAATGATCTGCAGCAATGGAAATCAGATCCTGTGACATTTTCTTTTCTAGCTGTCTAGCTCTTTGTTTGGAATGCAAAATTTAGCTCCTATGACATTAATGGAGGTAAATTAGAATCCTGAAAATGACTAATATGAAAACACATCACCTGGGATAGCTTCTAATCATCAGGAATTGCTCATGCCTGATATTCACCCCTTGCAGTGCTTCAGCTCTTGCCTTCAGCTTCTTCAGTCTCCAGAGGCACCTCACAAGAGGCTTAGGGAAGTCTGTATGTTGCATATAACTTGATATACACGTGATTTCTACCTTACTGAAGCAGGTTCTCAAGGGAATTTAGGCAGAACTAGTAAAATTATTTTGGTGTCACAATCACATGAGGAAGGAGCCACTCCAATAATTTGAAACAAGCACAAAATGGGAATATAGGTGTCTGGAGAGTTACAAAGACAAACACATAGTGATGGGGCTGTCTGCAGTGTTAAGATGAAGGGTCCTGGGAAGAACACAAAAGTAACCATGTGGGCAAGGGAGATCTTTGTAGTATATCTCTTACCTGGAGGTTACTGGCACTGAGGTATCATGGGATTAAAACATGGTCCCCATAGTATGAGGATGTGGATGAGGTTTCTGGATCTCATCTGAGCCTTTTTTGGATCCCATGGGGAGGCTGAGCCGTGCTGGGTAAGTCCTTACTCTAGGCTTCAGTGGTGACACTGGCGTCAGTAGCCACAGCTACCAATAGCAACTGTGACCCAGTCATCTGCTTAGAAAAGAGTATTTAGAGAGTAGATATTTCCAATATCAGCTTCCTTTTAAACTCTCATTTGGCTTTAGACTCCTTTATCAGTTGTAGATTGTAGTGTGTTGCAAACGTTATACACTGCTTTATTTGTATCAGACTGATAACTGTTATCTTGGCTATTAATTTCTTTTGACCTTTCTTGCCTCGTTAGAAAAATAATCCTTACAAGTACAAGAACTGTGGCATAATCTGACTGAAAAAGCTATCATAATGTTCTTTGGAAAGGCAAAAGGAGCTTGTATTATTTGTCTCTCACCTTGCCATGTGGGATGGGGAGAGGCAGAGGTTTTCTGTGGGCATGCCTGGCAGAGTTTTCAACTGCTATTCTCCATTCATGCACAGCAATGAGCTTTCCTGTGATGTTTCATCCCTGTGTCTTGGTTTGGAAAGACAGGTATCTGCCAGGGAAAGCTGGAGTTTCCCTTAGAATGGGGAATGTAAACCCCTCACCCCCGCCAAATTATAATTTTGCAATTAAGGGCTTTCAGGCAAAGATTTGGGAATAGGAATAACAGTTCTTTACTAGGAATGTTAACAACACAAATGTAGTAGAAAAACAAAACCATCCAACCAAGCCAGCAAACAAACAACAGTTTTGGAGCACCCTGACAGAGTCAGAGCTACAACCTGACACCCTGTTGGTCAGAGTGTTGGAAGCAGTCCAAAAGTGAGTCCTCCTGGAGTGGCAGAAGTGGTTCTGTTGGAGTAGAGATCATCCTGTAGAACAAGAGTCCAGTGGTGGTGAGAAGGGCTCCAGCCTTCCTCCAGGGATTGGGTAAAACTGGATATTTTCTGTGTCCCTGTGTCTCAGTTTTTATCCAGGTAGGAATGGTTGGCTCCTCCCACTGGGTGGAGCATCTCACAATAGGATGATGGAATGTGGATAGTCTGTTTTGGGGATGTGTGCTATTAGGGGTGTCTTAATGGCCCATCAGCAGAAAATATCCCCCTGGAGGGAGGACAGGTGGTGAAAGAGATAAGAAACACTGCCCCACCTGGTTTTAACAGTTGGCCCATTATCAGAAGGCATCTGCCTCCCCTCCTCCCAGAGTTACAAGAGATAAAGAAAAACATCTCCCCAACTGCTTTTAACAAATGAAATAGAATACACATTTTTGGTTCCACAACCCAAGACACCCTGTTTCCCTTCTGATATGATTCTTCATAAAAACCTCTGGAATTCACAGTGTTCCTAGAGTTTCTTGTTAACAGACGTGTCTATTAAAATGTGCACATATGTGCACATGTGTGCACACACCTGTGTGTGAAAGGTGCAGGGAGGCACAACGTGGCACAGCCACAGTGTTTACATCTTCCCAGCAGTGGACAAGAACAGTGGGTAAAGCTGTGGGAGATCAGCTGCCATTTGAGATTGCTGCATGCCCCACTGGGATCCTAATGACTTGGTCATTTATTTCCACTTATTTCCGAGCCATATGGCATTCAGCTTGAAATGGGGCCACCTCCTACTGCTGTGGAGCCCACTGGGTTCTGCTGCTCTTCCTCCCAAAGTTCACTTGCCACAAGGTTTTCTTTCCCCACATTTCAACCAAAAAATTGATTACCTTAGACATTTTGTAACTTTCTAGCATGCAAAATATTTTACCATTATTCCACTCTACCGTAATGTTAATTCCATTTATTCTGTAGGAATTATTTCATTATTTTAGAACAGTAAATCTCAGGGCATTCATTTTTCCTCAAAAATTTACTTTGGTAGTTCCTAGTGACATGTCTGCTATTCCAGTACTTAATTATTTCCATTTGCATGGTATCTCAGTGCCTAGCTGCCTTGTGGTCCCATATTCAGACAGGAACACATGCATATTTTGTTTTGTTTTGCTTTTACAGCTGAATGAGCTCATCAGAGCTGGAATGAGATGGTTTAGTCTCTAGATCCCCATTCTGTGAACTTCTTCAAGCTGCTCCTGTCACTTTGGGACTTGGGGCCACTTTTTCTAGCCAGCAGCAGAGTTACCCCGGGGTGGGGGGAGGTGGCATTTCATCTGCTTTGACTTTTCCAGAGCTGTACAGTACATAGGGTAAATCCTGCCTTTGCTTCCAGAAGAGATGAAGTAGATTTGCACCAGCCAAACCCAGTCTTAGACAGTTGCAGTACAGCAAACATTATCCCAGCAAAGAAGTAATCAGTTTTGAAAAGATGGGATTTGGGCTTGTGGCCAGTCCCTGGGCTGTGATTTGCAAGAAAAACATCAATAGGAAAACTGGAACAATGGCTGATTGTCCCTGTAAGTTCTGAACATATGTGCATGAATATCCAGTAAGAAAAACCCTAATGCTTCATGATTAAAGATGACAGAGCAGGGACAAAATGAACTCTGGAGATCAGGAAGATGTACATAGATGCTGGACTCTGCTGTTGTTTGCCCACAGGTATTGCTCCAGAGAAACAGCTGCACAGCATCTTCTCAGAGCTGAGTCAGACCAGCTGTACAGGGTAGGATGCACACAAACACAAATGTTTCAGACACAAGGCTTTTTTGTTTTTCTCCCTCCTTCCACAGCTGCCCAGCATACTTCAGATTTACTGGAGGCAAACATTGCCAGGGCATGAATGCAGAAGCTTTTCTAGCCTCAAGACTAAAATGTGAGAATAAAGCTTTGTGTCCTCCAACCTTTTAGCTTTGAAAAAGCTCAACAAATGCCACAGAGGGAGTTTTAACAAAAGAGGTCAAAAAGTCCATCTGGATCCCTCTGCATCCTAGTCATTCCTAGAGCTACCCTTAGAGAAATGATCCATAGGTTAATTTATCATTGTGTAAATAAAATATCCCCCAACTTCTTTTACCACTAGCCTTTCTGAGTTAAAATAAATATGCTTTGGTACAGCAAAGCTGAAGAGCATCTAAGGTTTATATATAGCAGCTATTGCTATTGTGTCTGAGTGGTGAGGAAAAGGTCAAGGCAAACTGATTTTACTATCTCCCCAGTAAGAAAGATTGTTCTATGTGTTTGGGGGGCTTTAGGTTGAGGGGGAACTTTTTTCTTCTTACAGTGTTCTAGTTTTTTCAGATTGTACACATTTAGCATTATTTTTTCTACAGGTTGAATCCTCAAGCATTGCATGAAATTAAGTAGGACAATTCATTTTCTTTTTTTTTTTTTTTTTCTTTCTTTGTCAAAGAGAATGCTTTAACTTTTCTGGCTGTTTAATATGTTTGCTCTCCAGGATCTGATGGCACCCTCCATTGTATGGTCTTCTTTTCTCTATATTTCATGCACAGGCAACTGTCTCTTCAATGAATTTGGGACCCTATGGAAACTGCAAAGATTTTCACAATGAAGCTCCAAGCATCTGAATTTGTGATTTGGATTTTTCATTTTCATTTCACATTGCATTTTTCTTAACAAAATACACAGTTTCTATGAGCTCTCTTTCATGATGTACCCAAATTTTTCTTCTGAATCCAGCCCCCTTTAATCCGTTTTCTCAACATTTTGCTTATTATTTTGAATTTACCATTAAACCTACATATTTGAGACTATTGCCTAAATAAAACTCGTTTTTTCTCTTTTCCTCTCCTGTTGTTTCTCATTTTAAGTGTCTGAGGGACCAGCAGTTTTTCTGCCAACAACATATAAAAGTTTTGTAAAGGGAGAAAATTCCCTTTCAGGCAGTAATATATGGCAGTGCTGGAGTCTTGGGTGATGGAAGGAGCCTGAAAAGTTGTCATTTTACATCCTTGCAAACAAACACAAACTTTAGTCAATAGTGAAACACCTCAGGTTGCAGGGTTAACGGGGGAATGTATAATCCCAACAACATCATGTGAAAACCTAGACACTAATTTCCAGTTTTGCAGTCAGAGGGTGGGAAATACCTCAGTTTTCCAGTGGCCAGAAAGAAAATTCTATAGCTAAAGCAGGTTTCACATACTGAGTTCTGCAGTTTTTGGAATGGTCAAAAATATTTTTATTATTACATTTATAAATATGTATATATGATTTAATGCTCAAATTTACATAAATATGTGTGTCTATAATACACTTATTTATACATATATATTACATGATATACATACATATGTGTATCGTGTAATATACTTATGTGTGTGTACATATAAATAATTTATATATATATAAAACAAATGGTTAATAAGTCCTTAAGTGTTCTTTAAGTGTTACCCCATAGATTTAATAATAAACTTTACCAGGAAAGATAACACAGGTCCCCTGGCTCACATCTTTCTCTCTTACAAGTGTTACCATTTCTCCAGCCAACATAAAGTGTTTATGTTGCAGATAAATCTGGAAAGAGGAAGCCTTGTCTGCTCTCATGGTTGTTACACAGACAGTGTTTTCCTTGTGGTTTGATTTAACATGCAGCTATGAATGCTCTCTGTAAGTAACAAATCATTACACCTGCACTGAGTCAATATAGTACAGCTTGCTTTTGCCAAAACATGATGGGTTTTTCTCTCCTGCTTTGTACTTTCTTGAACATAATCCAGGTCAGGAAGTTCTGAAGATCAGCCAGTTTGTTTCCAGCCATGACTATAGGTCTTACCAGATCCTTTCATTCAGAATACCAACAGAACAAATACAGATATTTATTTTGCTTTTTTTTTTATTTTACATTACCTTTTTTTTTTTTTTTTACAGACCAAATTTTTCTGATGAGGTTGATGCTTAAGAGGCATCTGTATAATCCAGGCATGTTGATTTCCATAGGTCAGCTATTTTTCTTCTACAGATCTATATAGGAACCTAAAGGAAGAGCAATGCCAGAAGCAAAATCCTGGTTGTATATACATTTACACTGTGTATGTGCCTCTCCCATCCCTCCTTAATGGTGGTAGCAGGGCTGTAAAAACCTGCTCAGTCACGAGGGTAAGCTTTTAATTGATAAAACACAACTCCCTTCCACTTGCTCACTAGTGCCAGCTCTCCTGTGTGACAAGGCTTCCGGGGGTTATCTGTATTACTGAGCTGCCCTAGACCCACAAATCTGAGTTTGGGGTTGAAAGAGAATGTTAATGAGTACCTGGGGACACACAGCTACTGTTAAAAAGGAGGGAGGTTGGTTTTGTCTTGGTTTGGTTTGTGCTCTCTATTTGGTGAGAACAAGAAAACCAGATCTGCAATAACATTAGGAAAGCTTTACAAAAAGTGTTGTGTGAAATCCAAAATACTGCCAGTTGTGCATTAAGATTCAGAGTCAAAACATTCTTTTTTAAAATCAGATGAGCTTTAAATTAAAAACTTTTTTTTTTTTTTTTTAAATCTCACGTGATCATCTGATACAACTGTGAGAGCTGGAAACATCAAGACTTGAGACTTCAGGGTTTAAGGAATACAGCCAGGCCAACGAAATACTTTACAAGTAGCAATGATGTTACACACTTGCATTAGTTGTTTGTTTTTAATGATGCCATGCTTCTGCTGCACATGAAGCATGCAAAGTACCTCCACTAGGAATGACTCAGGGATTAAATGCTGTCAGGGGATTAGGTTGACGATGCCTCTGACAACATTGCAGGAGAGATCAAAAAAAAAATCTGGATGGGGGCTAGATCTGTTGGAAACAGAAGTGGAGATCTGCATGGTAGAAGGTGACTTGGAAGCTGTCTCAGACAATGGTTAACAAAAATTGCCAGAGATGCTGCAGTAGGGGTGGTGGTGTGTCTCTGTGCAGTGTGACACTGCTAACGTAAATTCAAAGGGACTGTGGGGAAATTGTTTGTGCTAAGAATAAAATTTGTGTAAAAATAAATGGTGAAATAAAGAGCATGAAGCAGACACTTCAAAAGACATTTCACAGCAAGTAATATCTCACATTAATAGTTTCACATGAGGAATTGCACTGTATTTTAAGTATTTTTCTTCAGTTTATCATTCTGAGTAGACTCTCAGAACATTTCTTTATAGCTTCTGTCAAATTCCAGTTGTAAACCAATCTCATACAGCAAGCAGGAGTTTATGCTGCTAATTAGTAAGGCCAATTTGAAGATGAGCTCAAAATCCCTGATGCAACAATAAATTGCTCTAATCTCTGTTAAGAAATAGAATCTCCCCTTTTCTGCTGCTCTTACTCAGTCAAACTAATACATGGAAACAATGCTGTTTTCCTGGGAGGTTAAGTCAGGATTCTGTCCAGCGGTAGCAAAAATAAGTTTTTCAAATTACAAGATGATGTGTTTTAAGTCCTCATTACTGGAATTGAGGTTACCCCATTGGACTGTGTTTCATAAAGCAGCCAATCTTCTTGGAAGAAGCAAATGTCTTTAATCTTGATGTCAAGGCTCTGGAGCAAAAGTTCTCCAAGTCTTTTTCTCTGTCACTGACACAGACAAAGGCTGAGGGATCTTGAGAAGACCTTGAGAAGAAATTGCCAACACTCTTGTTTTCAGTGACTGGTTTTCTCACAAGCATAGGCGCAGTCTACCAGACACTTTGTTCTGGATTAACTATCTCCCACAAAACTTGGGAAAGGGCAAAGGAGTGCTCCTCAGTGGAAAGCAACCTTGGTTAAGCAATCTATGACAATTATTTATACCAAGCTGACAGAGTTTGTAATGATGCATTTGAAGACCATTCATGTGATCAGTCCTAGGGGCTTTGTTCAGGAGGTAGTAAAGGAACAACGTGCCAGTGACACCCCATAAGACTTAGACTAAATTTTGAGAGGATGTCTGTCCATTTCAATGCTTAGATGGATAGAAAATCAATCTGTACCAACAGCAGGCAATCTCTGCAAGCAGCAAGTGTTTTTATCCAAGTGTTTTTAGGGGACTGTGGTATAGAAAAGTGGTGCCATAATATTTGAAAGTAGGTAGTTTCATCTTCTTGACAGCAACCAGGCTGACAACAATGTACAGGAGCTGTGGCGTTTCCAGCAAACAGAGATGTGGCCTAACAGCCTAATCAATGCATTTAGGAAGGCTGTGAGTTTTGCTCTTTGACCTAGATGTTCATCACTTTTTATTACTTGCAATTCTGTACCAGCAGATCAGATTATCGTCGTTAGGCGTTACCGTAGCATGATAACCCAGAGGTCAAGGCTTCACTCTGCTAGAAAGTGTGGAAGTAAAACAAAGTATGATCTCTGTCACAGAAGCCTCTAGTGGGCTATTGGCTAGAAGGCTGATAAAACAAACAGCTCTGGGGAGTGGAGGTAACTGAAACAGTGCAGAGGCAGCAGGATAACGAGGATCACATCAAACCAGGTGTGGTCTTTTATCCTTATGCCAAGTACCACTGGAATACAAAGGTAATTTATCCTTAATCTCTGTCCTGAACATTTATCCAAGTCACTTAGTAAGGGAAAAAAAATGTTGAGTATGTCCATGGTACCCCTCTATCACTGAGAATTTTTTTCCCACCATTTATGTATTAATACTTTTCCACTCTACCTGCAAAAGGACTTTACTGTTCCTGTTCTGAAAGTAGATTTTTCATAGCCTCTGATTATTTCAGTTTTCCTAAACCTTCTTTCTATTAAGCTACACTGTTTCTCTCTGTCCTGTAAGTTTGCAGCCTTCAGATCTTGTGGAGTTCTTTTTAATATGATTTTAGCCAAAGAACAACTGCTGTTCTTGATGTACATGTTGACTCTTCTAGTCCATTGAAACTTTTCTTATTTTTGTCTGCCCTCCTGATACTGGTAGTGTCAGAATTGTTTTAGCTATGTAAGGGCTGGGGCTCACTGCAAAAATTGCTGCTGGCAGGGTTTCAGGTTCTCACACAGTCAGTGATCTGCATCTCTTCACCCCAAGACAGCATGCCTTTGTATGTACCTGCTCCCTTCTGCTCACTTACTGCAGTACACTCTCCAAAGCAGGGTTGTGTGCTCCCTGGATGTAATACACTTAGGAAGAAATATTACAAATTGATCAAAACTGGCGAAGAATTCTGACTTTAAGCACAACAGTTCTGCAAGCCTTGAATATTTCTCTTAAAAGCAACCCAAGACAGGCTGCAAGGGTGAAAGGCAAGGTGGGGAGGGAGAAGCCAGCAGACAAACAGACACTTGGGAAACTTAATAGAAAGCCTCCTGCACTTTCTTCAGTTCAAATACTGCACAGTCTCAGAGGGAAAGCAACTGCCACTTCTCATTCCTATGAGAGGTTTGCTGGACTATGTGGAAACTACAGCTGCAGTGTGCCCTCTTATGGCAACACCAGTTGCTTTCTCTGTTTCACACAAAGGTGTTACAGGGGGGAGGCAGGGGTTGCTTTGGTGCATTTGTTCCTCTCTTTTTATTTTTCCTGAGAAGAGATACGTGAGAAGAAAGTGCTAACTCTGTATGCTGCAGCATGGCTAGACAGGCTTGAAGATTCTTGTCCCTAGCACCAAGCAGTGCCTCATCTGCCAAAGAAGATGAACTAGTGAAAAAAAAAATTAAAAAGAAAAAAAAAGAGAGAGGCTAAATATCATTCATTTGCTGATGACACACGGCTTTCACACCAAGGTATATGTGAAGTGAAAACAGATTGGTGGTTAAAGACACTGCACTTAATAGATAGCATCTAATTAGTTGACAGAATGTTTCTGTGCTGGCTCCACTGCAGGTTCTGCACATTCCTCTGCAGTGCTACTGCATTTTGAGTAAGGGTGTTGTGGAATACATGGGGTCCAAGCAGCCGGGCTCACAAGCTGCAGACTGAGATGCAGATTGAAATGCAGAGCTCCAGGGAGGAGCCTGAGAAGAGAGGCCATGAACTGCCAGCCTTTGGGATAACAGATGGTGGGTGACACCAGCCAGGTGGATGGACAGGGGGAACACAGGAGAGCTGGGAATTGTGGCCTTTTGGGTAACAAAGGAGATGAAATCCAGTGAGCCAGCAAGGTGGGTGGACACAGAGAGGGGGGCAGGAGCCGAAGACTTGGGAGGAAGAGGAGATTTCTGAAGACTGTGAGGGCATAAAAGCCCAGGGGTTCCTTGGTTGGGGACCCTCCTCAGAGGCACCAGCTCGGGCTGTTTGTGTGTTACTGCACTGTGAATAAATGGCTTTATGGAACGAGACATCTGAGACTTTGCCATGGGAAACCTGGGATTGAACTGGTGAGGAAACCTGGTCTGCCTGTGTGAGTGGGGCATGTGGGAGCCAAATGGGGACCCATTGGGTCACTGGAGCCTCCTGCTGTGAAGAGGCTTCAATCCCAGCAGTGAAAATCTCTGGCCTTGGGATAGAGGCTGCCAAATAGTCACGTGAATGAGGATCGTCCTTAACATGAAGATGACAAATATATTGTCATTATTTTGCAAATATTCTATTATAAACCTCTTTTGAAGATTGTCTTCCCAGAGCTTCTTCTGCCTCTGCTTCTGGTACCCTGTTCTCCTTTGGTGTTTTCTCCTTTTTACTTCTCAACACCACCAGCACAAGCACCTTGGAGCCACCCCCCCTTCCAATACAGCATCCCACAGCTCCATCCCAGGAGGGCTCTCCTCCTCTGCTCACTGAAGATGCTTCCAGTCTCCTGGCATTTTTCAACCCACAAAATCATAGCTCTAATACTCTGGGACTCATACAGCTCATCCTTTCACATCTTTTTTATCAGAACAGCCACATCAGTTTTGCTTGCTTGATATTGCCCCTCTGCTCACTGAACGTTTCAAAGCACAGAGAAATCCCTAAGAGCTCCAGCAAAGAGTTGCAATTAGCAATAATGACTTTTACTGCAGCAACTTGGCACTGTCAAAAAAAAAAAAAAAAAAAAAAGAGCAAGGGGCAAACTCTGTAATTCCCCAATGTACTCTGACCATATTTCCAGTTGCAAAGCTGACCCAACCTCATGTGTGTGAGGAAAAAAATTATTTCCCTGCCAGGCTCCTGGCTTCTCCGTCAAAATAAAACCTGGCACCACACGACACTACGTGCAATTCCTCGCCAACAACACTGCATGCTCCAAGCAAAGGCTATTCCTGGGATGACCTGTTGTCCTGGGGTACAGGTCATAGTTGTGCCCACGAGTCATGCATGCACACCCTGGTATTTCTGACTGCAGTGTATTTGTATTTCTACTTTCCCTCTGGCTCTTTGCCTTTTACATTTGCTTCAGAATTCCCGTCCACTTTAACATCAAAAAAAGAAATAAAATAAAAAAGAAGAAAAGAGTCTAAACATGTTTTCTGTTGATCAGGCAGCTTCTGCTGTTGCTTATTCTGCTGCAGTTAATGTTTCTAAAACCTGTCCTTCCTTTTAATAATATAATAATAAGTTAGTTCCAATAACTCTGAATATTTACACTGAGATCAATGATATTTCCTACAAAAAGGTGAAGTGGTCTTTAGAAAATAGAAATCAACCTGCAAGCTTACTCTGCATTTCAACTGAATCAAACCCCACTGGAATTGAGCTAAAAAGCCATAATAAATCTATCCAAAATGTGAATATTATTTTTGCCCTGCTTGCCTTAGAAATAAGAAGTGTAAGGTGATGCTCTCTAGACTTACACCACTTCTGCCCAGCCCTTGGGAACACAGTTCAATGACCCTTAAATGTTCCTTTTGTACTTTCTGTTTGAGGATTTGACAGGAATTTTGTAATTAATTCAGCTTCTGTCACCAAGCTACAGTTTTCCATGTCAGAAGAAATGTTTTTTGTGGTAGACAAGGAGTGAGGATGTCAGAATATGGCCCTTCTTATTAACCTGTACAAAGGCAGTTGAGAGCCTCACTGTTTAACATAATTCCCTGACTGTGTTTTTTGTTCTTCAAGCCTTGCATTTATTTTACTGTTTACAGCAAGGTTTGTGCTGTCAAGAAGACTGCTGGTAGGGAAGCTCTAGGAGGAACAGAAAGGCTTCTGTGCTTATGAGATGTTTGTTCACATCCCCTCAGCTTAATACACAGCCAAAAACCCTACTTCCTTTAATTAGGAACACAGACCAGCAAAGGATCTCGTAGGCTACAGAGCCCAGCTCTCTACTGTCTCTCATAACAATAGAATGCAATGCTTTCTACCCAACACATCAACCTTTCCTACAGTCTTAACTTTCCTAAAGTTATGATAACCAGTTTTTCCATAGCTGCTCTAATTGGAGGGTTGCTCCAGAGCTTACAGGTCTCAAAACTCAAAGACTTCTCCTAAACTCCAGCCTGAATTCAGTCATGGCTATCTTACACTCACCTGTCCTTTACCAACAGATCTTGGTTTACAATACCTCTTCCTTCTTCTGTTTCATTATACCCTGCCCATCCTTCTCCATGGAACTGCTTCCTCATCCTTGCATCCTCTTGGTTACCCTTCCCCCCACCTTGCCCCTACACCTGCTGCCTGTGGGGGCCATCTGTTGTGCACAGAGCACAGCCCTTCACCCCTCTCCCTCCCAGGCACTGGACCTGTGTGGGGTGACAGCCACGGGTGACCCCCATGACGAAAGGAAGGGCCTGTGTCTCAGCAGGGAGCTCATTGCCCCGCTCTTTTCTCTTGCTGCCAGTGGTTCTCAACGAGCATTTATTGGTTTCCTTAACTGCATTTGCCTCCTAACTGCATTTCCCTGCCTTCATTCTTCCCTTCTTGTTTGAGCACACATAGAAAATGAAGGTGTGAACACTCGTACTTGAGTCATTACCTTAAGGCTTCTGTTTTTCTTCCTCAGCTTCCCCTCCAGCAGTCCCCAAAATAAAAGAATAAATTCTAAAAGGATAAAATAATATAGACCTGTGCAAGGAACAGGAAAAACTCCCATCCAAATGAATGCCAATAGCTGTCAATTCTAGTCTCTTGATTTTTGCTTTCAAGGCTGGGAAACTCTCCATATATCTGCAGGGATATAAACGAGCTGATACTGGATAACACTCAAATGAATATGTTCTATGAGAGCTGAAGTACATTTTGAAGAATATGTGTAGACAAAATAAAGCCTATGAAAGGACTTTATCCAAAATTGAAAGCAAGCTCCTACCTCTTCTCAACAAAAGCACTGAGAAAACCATCCTTTGTAATGCTCAACTTTAGCAGAAGAAAGCAAGAGAAAATTAGGGCCGAATGGCATTTGGAAATGTACCAAAGTGGGGAGTACACAGTGAGGATAGTTGGACACCGTGGTTGAACTGAAGCACTGCATTGTCTCCACTTCTTCACTCATTCTCACCACTGTCAGGCTCCCAGGGAGATCTTTCTTTGTGTCAACACCCAGAGCATCTTCCCCTCTAGAAGACATGACAGTTATTCAGAGTCCTGTCCCAGAGAAATGATGTCTCCTGTGATCAAACCTGTGTTGTGGTATGATGCCTGACAAGCTTCACCAAATTTTGCAGATTTATTTTTATTTTTCCTAGAAGCAGTCTATGTGCTTTCACAACCCTGGAAGCCTAGAGCGTGCCTCTCTGTGTGTGTCCCACTTGTGTATGCTCTTTTCAAGCAAGGATCTGCTTTCCCCCAAAGACATTTTGCTGTGAAAATCACATTATAATGAATCTGAGTTCATTCATGATGCTGACAATGATAATTTATCTGAGGTTACCTAAAAATTTCATTTCTTTTAGTAATGAAGTCTATGGATTTGAAGACTATGTCATCTGCAGTGACATGTCAATAAAAATGGAAATCCAAAGATTTGTTTCAGTAGAGAGAAAGAAGGAATGAAGCAAGCAAGCAAACAAGCACACTGTCTTTCAGGAATAATTTTAACTATACTTGAAAAATTCTAGGTTTTAAAATTGTCTCAATAAGATTTCTCATATAAGAGAAAAATACCCTGCTCTAATGGACATTAAAATCTGATTATGCCCACTATGAATAGCAATTTATTTTCTTAAAGTGGGAGGTATGGGGAGGGAGTGGTGAGGAAAGAGTAGTTTCTTATGTTTAAATTCTGGAACTATCACTCTAGGCAAGTTCTCCGATTTCCAGCACCAACCAGGATTTGTATCATAACCTACCAGCCACTACAACAGCTGCTGTATTTAAAGCACCCCCCTTTCATTGGTTTAGCAGTTAAAAGCAAGAAGAGACCAAGATTTTAAGAAAGTGTGTGGCACAAATTTTCTGTGGGTAAAAAAGGGAGTAAGTATGGAGGCTTCACAGCATCCCATCAGCACTGCCCAGAGTAACTTTCTCCCTTGGTGAGGGAGAGATGAGGCCAGTTCCTTCACCTCTCCATCTCTTTCCTGACTGCCCCAGCAGAGGGACATAGCAGCAAATTTTAAACGAGTCAAAGCAAGTGATGAGACAGACTAACAGCAGCACTGTTGTGAATTTATTTCACTGCAAACAGCTGATCCTAAATAAAGTTATTTAAATCTTCCTTACATAATGCTCCCAAGTGCAGTACAGCTGCACGGTCTGTTTTAGGTCTGTGAAGGGGTGGATGAAGCATGTGGTGCACTGCTGGTGATGACCCACAACAACCTCTCTGCTGGTCATTAGGGAGTGTGGATCATGCCATGCATGTGCCCTCCTTCAAATGTGGTCCTGGGCAAGAAAAGTCATACCCCCCACGTTTCCAGATGTGACCTGCTGCCTGCACATCTTTCCAAGCACACCTTTCTCAGTAGTTTTGGACAGCAGCTGTCCACAGAGGAGTGCTCGTGGGCACTGTGGGTTTGCCTCCAGACACACACTCTGGAGCAGGCATGGCATCATGCTGCAGAGTTTTGATTATAGGCATTTTCTGGTGGTAGAAAGCTATGAGAAAAGGATCTTTTGGGTACAAGGGTACCTGCCATCCCACATAGGACAGAATAGGGTGTACGAGATATCAGTGTTTCTGTAATCATGCTTCCAATGGCTCTAAATCTCAATTTTAATTGCTCATGACACCTTAAGGTGGATGTTGAAAATAAATTACATTAATTAAATAATGATTAAAATGACTACACAAGAGGAGACTAGAAGCTAAGGCTTGTAGGGACTCAGTGCACAAGACTCTTCCCAACAATTTGAGATTGCAAGAAAACTTCACCTCTCCTCTGCCAGCCAGGTAGTGATTTCAATTAGAGGTGCAGGGGTAGGTGGAGTTTTATGGGGTGTGAGCCCCATGGGGTCACCTGCATGAGTGGTTCTGCACCCACTCTGCTGCTGGCAGGGTGGCCTCTCATCTGGCCTGCTCCATAAAGCCTGATTAAGTGGTGCTTCTTGTGTCTCTCTGGTCTTGTGTGGAAAACCCAAGAGCTTAAAGGGAGGTTTCAAGGGAAAAGGGGTCCCTGGGCTCATGCAAGCCTGCACAACTGGGGAGGACAGAAAGCCATTTCTCCCCCTCCTGCCATCCTGAATTATTGTCTTTGCTATCCTTTTGCTTTCTCACAGGGAATAGAGACCACCAGGAAACACATTTAAAAATCATCTGTGGCACACAGAAGGCGAAGAGAGAAAGTTGTTGGTACATTTCAGCAAGCCTCGTTAAAAACATCTCTAGGCACTACAAAGTGCATGTTATCAATATGCATATGTGATGTCTCTGAGGCAGAGTTGCCTTTAAGGTACGTATTCAGCAGGACAACATTTTCCCATGTGAGGCAAGGAACAACAGTGAATCATATGTGTAGGAGGGAAAGGCCTTCTGGCTATGTACAGTATTTATTCCCTTTTGTGTCTTGCTTCCCCCCCTCCCCTCTTTTATTAATGGCTTTTGCAATTAGTCGTAACAGGGTATTGCTAGCTGGCAGAAAGCAGTGACTTCTGCAGTCAGTTCTTTGTGGGAAGCTGGATGTATAGGGGAAGGAAACCACGCTTGTGTGCTGGCTTTGCTCACTCCTCTGGCCCCTGAGCAAGAGCCAGCCGACACGCTATTTGTGTTCAGCACTTGCCTCCCCAGCGGAATGTCACATTACTTGACCTCACATAAATACACATACAGATGTAGAAATGCAGAAGGTGAAGTCTGCAGTGCACACATTAAAAATTCCTACTGAAGATGTCAGCAGGGGGCCCAGAGAAGCTGGGTTAAATTTAGAGAGAATCCGAAGGAAAAGTATGGCACCTTGCTCTGCCTGCAACACAGGCTGGCTGGGGCTTTATTTCTCACCCCACTGAAGAGGGGTTCCATCCCAGAACCTGTAGTGCTGGAAAGCATTGCAAAAAAACAGATGGCAGATGCACAAACACAGGTGATGAATCCTGCAGTATTTTGGGATGTTAGCTGAGTTCCCAGTGAGCTGGTTTGACAGAACCGGAGTTCAGGATCTCCCTAAGTGCCAGTGAGTAATTGTCAAAGGATGTAAACAGTGACACAAAGTCAGCAGACAGCAGGTTGCCTATGGTGTCGTGGTTTCAACAATAAAGTACAGCCAAGCAAGATGGAGTACCCAGGAGGGTGTAGCTTTCTTACAGTTCCTTCTTCTCCTTGCCTTTCCTCCCCACTTTCCCTTAGTTCAGTTACATGTAGATTTAGACAGTCCTGCTAAAGCTGAAATGTCATAATGCAATGTACTGCATAATTATGAGAGTAGAAGTGACCTAACAAATTTTAAGTCTGAATAGAGTGAAAGAAATAAAAAAGAAAAATGAAAGCTGGCATCACTGAGCTGGCAGTGCTATAATTTCCAAGCAATAGTAGCAAGATATCTCTGATCAGCAAGTTCTGCTGCTTTCTTCCTTTTTTATTCTTGTTGGAAAAGCAGAGGGGCACTGACCAGAGTGGAAAGAGTAGAAAGGATAATGGGCAGGTGAAGTGAACAGGGTGAGGCTCATAGGAGAGGATGTGAGAGGGGTTGCAAGAGGAAATCAGAGGCAACTGCTCATGGATGAGAAAAGAGCATCTGGAAAAGAACTGAAAGGTTTTGAGGCACCACTGAGTGGAAATGGTTGGCAGTTTCCTGTCAGAGAGGAAAAGATGTCATTTTTTTTCCTGTGGAAAATGCTGTTTTAATAACTGTCTATCAGATAACAATTCTTTGAGAATTTTCAATTTTACCTGACTCTTACTTTAAATTTGTGTTGGCGAGGAATTGTCACGCAGCTGGAAACTGACATTTCTGTCAGGCTCTTATCATTCACGTTTTCTACCTAGAGGCAAAGAGCGTGAGATCCTTCCAATCTGGGAGCTACAGCTGGGCTGACGGGGAGCGCTGAGCCTGGTGCTTGCTTCCAGCCATCTGCCTGGAAGCCTCACACCATGGCAATTCTCTCCCCCCAGGCAAAAGTCAGGCTGACAAGAGCCTTTCAAGACAGAAACCAGCAAATCAAATAAAGCCTTTGTTCTTTCAGACTGGAATGTTTCCCTTTTCCGCCCAAATGAGACATGGATGTACAAACAATTTTGTGAGAAAAGTCTGACTCTACAGATGACCTGAGAGAGTACAAAGGTCCTTTGGTACCTGCTTCCCTCTGCTTCCACTAGCTAAATTTCTTGACAGACCAGTTATTTTATCCCTGAATTTCACATGGTTTTAAGCAGGACCAGTTGCCCTGGGGAAAAAAGGCTCCCCTGCACAAAATTCTTTCCCTGGGAGTGCTCAGAAACAAGGAATATGCTTGACTTCCTGTCTGCTCTGCCTCCTCAGTGTGCCTCTGCAAGCCTTTGCTCTGCTCTTACTGTGATTGTTGAATAGCTGACACAACTAACCAATGAGTAAATCTAGTACAGCCTGGCATCAGTGCTGGTATACACAGCACAGGCAGCAAATTTCACTGGCTCTCTTAGGGACTATTATCCAGCCTACCTGACTCCTGCAGGGTCTGCCAGATTCTGCAGAGGGCCCCACAGACCAAGATCTATGAGTGGCTGACCCTGCAGACTGCTTCCTACTGGGCTACAGCTGGAGCATCCTCTAAAAATGATTTTGAGCAACTGGGAGAAAGCTTCTTCATGACACTTGTAAAAAAAACAAAAACAAAAACAAAAAAGACCAACCAAAAACTGCAACCACTTGATGGAGACTTTTTTTTCTCCATTCTATTCAGAATACTATGAGATCTGGGCACTCAGCTTCAAGAAGGAGGTAAACCAAGTGAAGACAGTCCAGAGGAGAGCAACAAGAATAAAGAGAGGTCTAGAAAACAGGAAAGACTAACCTGAATAACTCTTAATCTCCAGAAGAGACAGCTGGAAGAGAGTACTGAGAGATTAGTTAACCAGGGTCTGCTGTGATGAAATAGGAAATAATGGATTTCACTTCAATCAGAAAATTCATATGTAATACAAGAAAAAGTCTGGAAATTATAAGGATAAAGAATGCATTGACAGGAGAGTTTTCCGAGTAGATATCCTGGGAGATCTTCAGGAACAAGTCAGATAAAGATCTGTCAGAAATGGCAGCTGGCTTTGCCTTGGGTAGGGGGAAGGACCAGATGACTTTTTGTGTCCTTTCCAGCATGATGTTTGTGTGCTCTATGCCCTTTGATGGAAAACCATGGCTTGAGTTTACATGCTTTTTCTAGATGCTTAAGTTGACCAGGAATCAGATATTGCAAAAGGAATCCAAATGTGTAGGAGAAAAAAAAAATTGAGAGAGAGAAATTAAAAAAATAAAGGTAGAGGAAGTCTGGACAGCTTCAAACAAACCAAACAGTCTGTCTGAACCCTTAGCAGGGCAGACTCCAGGCTACTACTCACTGGTTATGCTGAGGACCCAGGCGTATGCCCGAGAGTCCGATATTCGGGAAATTATTATGCAGTTGAGATTGATGTATCTGCTGTTTTGGCTTTGCCTACACTACATTTACCTGTATTAAATAAACAAAGAAAGTGCTCTAAGTATTGCTCTAAGAGTGAATAATAAGTGGAACATTTCTTCTTTTGTTAGTAGCTTGTGTCCTTGCTTATTAAGTCTCAGGCTGAGCAGCCAAAGGGAGTGTTTGAGACATAAATGCCGGAGGGGACTCCCACTGCTGAAAGCAAAGGGCAAGCAGCTTGAAATGTGCTACTTCTATTCCTGGAAGACCATGATGATCAGAAATACAGGCTCTGTGTCCTTTACTCCCTGCCTTTTCTTCTCTTTTTCCTGTTCCTTCTCCATCCCTTTGAATAGCATACAGGAAGTTCAAAACTCATTTGTAATTGCAAACTGGTGACTAACAGAGAGAAATGTTTCTTTTGTCTTTTGCTAACTAAATTAGCAGAGATCAGTTTTGGACAAACTCCTCATTTTACTTAGTGGCAATATAAATACCAAGATATACCCTGCTTTTCTCTCTCTATGAGTCTTTATATTCAGTTTTCAAATCACTTCACCAAGGCTTCTACTCCTTGGAAAAGTCTACAATATGAGAATATAAGAGAAATATCAAATCTATCAAGATTCACTTGCTCTTTCAAAACCAAATCCATCTCTCATTAAAAAAAAAGAGGGAATACTTATCCAATACTCTGAAAAGTAACAACTTCTCACACCAGACCTTTATGTGTCTTTTAAGTAATTTCCTCATTAAATCTTCCTCTGCCTTACCAACACCTCAGACAAAACCAAGCTTTGTTTAGTCCTAGCAAGAAACATGAGTTCCTTTTCTAAGGAAACAGGAAAAGAAAGAACAGGGGAAAAACTCTACCCCCTTTTCACATGTCTGTTGAGGTTTTTAGCCCTAGCACAGACAGCTGCTGATCACAACTCCTTGCTGTCACCCAGAGAGCAAGACACTGTCTTTCAACCTCTACCTGAGACTTCCCCAGAAACGCACTGGAGCCAGAGCAGATATTCTGAAGTGCTCCCTTTGCAAAGCAAGGACATGACAGAGAGCTGATCTAACTTGGAATGAGCATTGCCCTACTTTACTTTATAATAACTCACCCTTGCAACTGTTGCCAGATGTTTGGAAATGTTCTGTGAATCTCCCCTCTAACGTTAAGTGATCCTCCCAAATTTTTTTCATCTTTCAAGTACTGAGGGTGCTGGTTAGCTACAGCTGACAAAAAAAAAAATCATATAGGGCTTTTCCTTTTGTTATTTCTGCTGTTAGTAATAGAAATGAAACCACTTGAGCAATAGCGAAGTCCACAGTGATACTGAGACACATGATAAGAATTTTATTTTCAATTCTCTTATCAAAATTATATACCTCAGCCTCAGTAATGTGAGCTGCCCTTCTATTTAGTCATGTAATTGAAAAAGCTGATATCTCATTGCTAGTGAATAATTTTGAAAAGAAAGAGAACCTATCTCTTTTAGATAATGCTTATTAATACACAGATTAAGTGTCTCAGATAAAATTTGATGACACTGCTCCCTAATACACTCGTATTTGTAGGCAGCAGAATGAAATGTATTGACCACTTCATCCTTCTTTGGAAGAGCTGCTGGAGGATTTACCTGCAATTACCTACTGAAAATGAAATAAAAGATTAGTAGAAATGAGATGTCACTTTGGACTTACGGCTCCTGTTGCTAGGGAAACCTTAGAGTTAGCATCCTGATTAGGGCAAAAAATTGCTGTAACCCTGCTGAACCTTTGTCAGCATCAGTACTTGGCAGAGCTGCAACATCTGTTTGTCTGGCCAGGGACAATGATTTCCCACTGTCATCTCCTGGTTGACTGAACAGCCCTTTCTGATCTTGCCCCATCCAGACATCAGCTTACAAAGATACATAGCAGGGACTGTGTAACTGAATTACACAAATGCAACACCAGTGCAATTAGATGGGTAAAAGGGAAAGACTGATGGAGGAGGGAGATTAATTATGTTTAATCCCCACTACCCCCAGTATAAAACAATTCAGAGCTATCCAAGCACCCAGTGCCTGCCAACAGCATCTACAGGAATACATTTTGTGTAGGAAGTTCAGTGATGGAGAGACATCAGTCAAGTGAGAGCTTGGCAAGAACACCCGCAAAAGGACTTGAAACAGTGGAGCAAGGCCAAAGGAAATTAAAAGTGTTCTCATATGTTTCTGCCTGGGCCTCCAGAGACAAAAAACAGGTGGTTATGCAGAAAATAATGGAGGTGGGAAGGGAAAAATAGTGTTATATCCTCCCTAGGGTAGGAGGTGTTACCTCCTTACACTGTCCTGAGGAACAGACTCTTTTGCATTTATGGAGTGTCAAGGGGAAATAATTTCAGGGAATCTTGACTCTATCACTTTCTCCCATATTGGGGAACTCTCTTTGAATATCTCAGTGCCTGCAGCTTCACTTAAGTGACACTGCAAGCATCGAGAAAGGCTCGCACTTGCAAGGCAACAGGTTTCAGACAAGTTCAGAGGCTTCAGAAGGTAAGTTAATGCTTTTTATTTGGGGAGTTTGAAAGCTGCCAGGGATTAGCCTGTCAGCACAATGGAATTAATTGCAGTCAGCACTTGGCTGGATTCAATGAAATAGATGCTGTTGTGTTTTTGTACTCCTGTGTTTTTGTACTTCTGCTTCAAGTCTATTGGGGGTCTGACTTTTAAAAGCATCCTAATTCTCAAAAACATATGAGAGAGGTACTGTAAGCTGATAGGTCATTTTGTTTTCCAAAGGCTTTGCTAATTCAGTTCATTGCCCATCATTTCAGCCAACACAAATACTGAACTTGAGCTACATGCAAATTAAAGTGTAAGTCTATAAAATTATCTCATATTTAAATTATTAGATTACTTTGTCTCTGCCCTTTGGAAAAGAATCACCATCTCTAAGAAATGCAAATGCTGCATGATTAGTTCATGACCAGAAACACCAAAACCAAACCACTTCATCAGTTCTTTCTTCTTTAATGTTACCTAAGCACTGACTTTTAAAAATAATCTGGGATTAGTATCTTAAATACGCACAGACATTCTTGCTTTCTTCTATCCACGACTTCAGTACCAAAAGAAACATTACAAATGCCAGGACTGTGGGAGGGTTGAAAGGAAAATTACATTAAGAGCTCAGGAAATACTGCTTGTCTGTGTACTTATGACACTCATTTCTTACAGATTTGTGAACTCAGCACTGAAATCTGATGTGTTCTAATAGTTGAATGCAAGGTCTTTTTAGCTGCAGTGACTTCACTACCACTTCCAGCAGCCCACCACGTCTTTCTGTTGTAGATTACACCATGTTGTGTGAGGTGTGGCAAAAAGGAAGGTAAGCCTGTTCCTTAGCCTTCCCAGGTGACAGCAAAATGAGCCATTACACTGAAATTCTCCTAAAATGTCCCAGGTTGTAAACAGTGCAGTGCAGTCCAACACTTGCAGCTATGGGAGGGATGTGTTTCTAAAATGAATTCTTAAATATTCAGCTTTTTACTCAGGTGGAAAACTCCTTTCTGGTCTCAATAATTCTAAGCAAACTGCCACCCAATTGCTAAATTTGATAAAAACAATTTCTTTTATTGTTTTATAACTCTGCTTAATTAAGGAATATTTTCATCTCATTTTTTTTTTTCATTAGCTGCAGGGAAGAGATTTTTCTTTGGAAAATTGTTAGTGAGTGTGTATGTATATTTAAAATGTATATGTATATTATATATGTGTGAATGTGTATGTATCTGTGTATGTATATATACATGTGTCTGTATATATCTTACTATATATGTGTTATTTTTTTTCAATCTCCAATAGTTATTTGGCCAGTTTATAGCAATTTAACAGCAGAAGGTACTTCTGAGCACATGAAAGCCTTTTATAGAAGTACACAATCAAAATATTCTAGTTTATAATATATTGTGATGTATTTTACTCATAGCCACATATTTCTATTCTCTTAAGAGCTGAAGGTGCAGTACTTACAAAATAAGTGACTCTTGTTATGTATGGAAGCACAGCTAAAGGGTTGCTGCTCCAGATATAATAAGAGGATTTCCATTATTCTTTTTCCCATGAGTTTTTAGAATCCATTATGAGTTCTGTGAGAGGACAGTCCAAGGAATAAAATTCTCCTTTAACCCAAATGAGAGAGCACATAAAGTGTTTTTTACTACCTCCACATCATACAGGAGCACCTCGGTGCTATTCACACCACCATTTTGGTGGGTTGACCTCAGCCAACAGCCAAACACCCACACAGCTCCTCATTCAGTCTCCTCTTTAGCTGGATCTCTTCCCTGATATTATGCTCTGAGATATCTTCAGGCCACTTTTGTGTGGCCATCTTCAATGTTCCTGCTTATTCCTCCAGTGAGGATGGATCAACAAGAGGCCTCTCAGATCCAAGGTCTGCAAGGTCTGCTGTGTATCCACTGCCTCAAATCGGTACCTGACCAGAACCTGCTCGCCCTCCTCTCCCAGCACAGAGAGAAAACAGAAGGAAAGCAATAAGACTCATGAGAGAACATCCTCTCTTCCACTGATAGTGCTGGGCATGTCCCAGAGGAGATGAGGGAGGCAGGCCACCACCTTTGAAGAGATGCTGATTCAGAATGGCTGAGACAGAGACCCAGCTCCCAACTCCAGTAATCATTACAGTAGGCAGAATGAGCAAAGCAGAGGTCAACAGATCCATACCAACAGTCATAATTAAAAGGCAAAAAGAGGATTTGTTGGCTGCATTTTTCCTTTCTGGAGTATTCAAGTGCCCTTTTCTTGGCAAATATTCACCACGAAAAAAGCTGGGAAATAGTGCCAATATTATGCCATATGTAGTGTGTGGATAGAGAGCATAAAAACTGTCAGTGGAAGACTGACATTAACATAAACCATTTTTAACTCCAGGCAGAGAGGAAGTTCATCATTATGTGCCTATCCATCCACAATGCCTCATGGCATTTATAGCTGCAATCTGAGCTGGGATAGAGCCTTAACTAGAAGGGTATCATGTTAGCCAAGGGTTTTGTGATACTTCCTATAGCCTACAACAATAAGAACTTAAGGTATTTTTGTTCCTGGGATGGCTGCTCATATCAGCTGCTGATATTAGAGGAACCTTTACTATAAGAACAACAAGGAAATTCTGAAGCAGTGACAGAAAAAGCATCTGGAAAACTAGGAAAAGGAAGAAAGGAGACCACAGCAAGGCACAGAATAGGCTATGTCTAGTGAAGAAAATGTTTCAGTTTGTGCACCTTAGTTAGGAGTAATCAAAAGAGGAGTGGGATTCTACTAGACTATTTTAGCAACAGTTTGTTTTCTTTTCGAGATTAAGTTTATGGATTACTAGAACTCTCTAAAAAATAATGATCAGAGACAGGTGCTGTCTGAATTAAATGAACAACCATTGCACAAGGAAGCAGCAACCTTGAGGAAAAACACATTTGAAAATATTCCTCACAAGCATTCATCAAACTAGAATTTTGCAGTTTTCATGTTCCTTCTGTCCAAAGGATAGCTTCTGGTAATGTCTGTCCTGGTGATGAAGGTAAAAGTGAAATTTATGCTTTACAACAGAAAGGAAAAAGACATCTTCAGATTGCTTTGAGATTTTGTAGTCTTGCACCGAAGGCAAAACAAAAACTAGAAATCCTGATTCCCTTGAAATCGATGGCAAAAATCCATTTCATTCAGTTATTTTAAGATTTTGTACCAGAGGTGCATAAAAAAACTGAGGATACAAAATATATGTACCTGTAACCATCCCACTACAGCAATCCTACATTTAATAAATGGGCTGTTATTGTAGGTGGGTGACCGTGGTTAGATCCTACTGTGGCTGATCTAATTAGTTCAGGGCTAGTACACAAGTTCAGATGTAAGCATAACCTAAGACACAAACAGCAACAATTAATATGCATTAAATAAACTTTTCCAGGTATTGACATTTTGCTGTGCAAAGACTACTCCAAAAAGAAAGCAAAGAGCAAACTTCGGTTCCACTTGTCCATGGGAAGGCTCTTTCCTTAAAATCTGTTCTTTTTCTAATAAAGTCTGTCTTCTAAACAGTGGAATTTGAAGCTGAACATCTGTGAAATGAATATTTTCAGTGCATGCTAATTCAGAATGTGCTGCAGGCAAAAAAGGTGCAGCAGCTGTGAGCACCACAGGTTCTGGTTGGGTGCCAGTACAAGGCAGTAAGCACACAGCAGACCTTGATTGCTGCGTACACTCTCCAGATCTGAGAGGACTTCTGCTGAGCAGTCCTCAATGAAATGATAGCCAGGAGCACAGCAGGAGGGCCACTCAAAGCAAAAGTCACTGCAAGTTTTGTGGAATATATCAGGGAAGAGATCAAATTAAAGAATCAAATCTAGGAAGTCTAAGAAAGTTCATGAGGAGGCATGATGGGGATCTGACCCTTCAACACCTACCTGTATCAGGTGTCTATCAGAGGGAATGTGTATTCCCTCTCTGTCTTGACATTTTTTTAGGCCACATCCACTAATTAGTTTAGGGTACTACTTTCTTACACTTAGTAGTTACAGGGCTAACAGAGGGGAGAAGAGAGAAAACTTTTTCTTAACCAAGTTAAAACCAGTCCTACGCAAACCTGAGTAAAACAGATGAATATGCATGTGCCAGTTTGAATATGTGGTTTGTCAGCTATTTGCCTACATGCATTTAACACCCACAGAAGGCCTAAGGCAGCAGCCATAGACTTTCTTCCACCTGCTTTTTGCAGAGATCTTACAGAAGCCCCAGAGGAGTTAAATTACTGGCATTATGACGCTATGAATGACTTATAGAGGTGTATTACTTTCCAAAGCACTGGTTGGCTTAATGTAAGCAAAAGTGCAGCTAGTGCCTAATGGCTGGGATCTAACTCTGCTGAACTCCCAGCTATGGCCTCTAGCATCTCAGGAAAGTTGGCTTGTGTTTGTTACGTAGTCATTTTCTTTTCCTCTGTACCTCAAAGAGTGATATAAGCCGAGTCTTGGAGTTAACTGTGGTATTTCAGTGCCTGCATGCAGGTGCAGATAAGTGACAAACTAGGGAAGATAATTCTGATTCCTCCATCTTTTGCCTCAGCTGTTTAAGCTAGGTGAAAAATGAGTTTAATTTGGATTTGGCTAGTCAACTGTAGTAGTGTACATGATTTGTAAGCTGAAACATAGCCCAATTCAGCTTCTTGACAGAAGAAAACTTTTTATTTCTAGGATAAGGAGGGCTGGGAACAGAAAAGCAAAAGCAGACAGTGTAGAGGCAGAAGACAGAAGGGGACTCTGAACTTAGAGAAACCATTTTGTGAAGGGTTTATATGTGTGTATGGTTTGCATATAATAAGAAGGCAATTTGGATAGAATCTTGATTCTCTTGAAATTAAGGGTCAGAACAACTTTCATATGAAATTTAGAGAAAGAAAGCACCATTTCCATAGGGGCTACATAAAATTTTTAAAATTCTGCACCCATAATGGAGAGATGCCTGGGTCAAAACAAAGCTCATCTTCTTAGAAATACCAAGGAATTTTTGTCCAAGGTATGTTTCTCACAGAAATCCTTGGGTCCCCTCCACCAGCCTCCTTAGGATAGAGCATCTATCTGCATGGCTTTGTGAGAAAGATCTGTTCATTTATGGCTCCGGGGCTCGTTTGGAGGGCTGATAATTATTGAGAATCCCATGTTCCTGTCTTATCCTGGCTTATCCTATCTCCCTTTAAAATGTCTGAGTGTAGATGGACACGGACCTTATGGGACTATCTTGATACGAGTGTTTCCTAATTGATATCATGACAATTTGAAGTCCAGCATCAGTGATGGTGCCCTTTTCTTCTGACAGCAAAGGGGTTTCCTTTTGCTAAGTAGCAAACTAATGAGCATGCTGAGAAAAGAAAAGGGGAATAAGGAAGTCAAACTGCTTATTTGGTAGTTTTGTGCTGAGGCTCACAGAAAAAGAAATGTAACATATGAAAAACTTGTGAAGTAATAGAGGAGATGAATGGCTGTCAGACAGAAGAGTTTGGGGGAAGGATATAACTGAAGAGGGAGATGGAGGGAGAAGAGGATGATGCAGCACTACAGACCATGGGAAATTCTGAGTTCTGCCATGGTATGGAGAATCAGCAGACCATAAAGCCCAGTGGGGGTACAAGTTGATTGAAATGCAGCCAGGGGTTGATTTTCAATCTGCTGATTGAAAAAAAAAAAATATTCTCTTTACATCAGTATTCCAGAGGAGATTTCAAAAGCATTCCAGAAATTCTGAACAAGGATGAGGTGCTCCTAATGGGTAAATAAGACAATTCCTCTGCCATTGGGGAAAAAATTCTATTTTACAATACTTTTGATGGCATGTTACAGATTGGAGCAAAGCCCCCGTTACCTGAATTCCTGGATCTTGTGCTTCCTATTGGAAGAGATGGTTTAGAAACTACAAATTAAATCACTTTCCAAAAAACCTTTCTCATTGCAAAAATTTTGAATGCTGCACTGTTACATTAGACTCTTTCAGACAATTTGAGTAAGGACTTTTCTTCCTTCCATTCTCTCAGTAAAATGCCTCATAATCAATTGTAGTATTTAAAGTAAGCCACTTGGTACTGTATACCTCAATGTATTTTTTGCCTGTTTTTCACACTTTTGTAATGAAATGAAATTGTGTTTGCATGCTGTTAAGGTTGGTTTGGTTTCTTTAAATTAAATTGTTTCAACTCCTGCCATTCCAATGTGCCAACTTTTAACCCAGGAGGATGGGGAAACATCTGCAGAAACTCAAATATTAGCCAGACTGATCCCCTCTGTACAAGGCAAATGAGCATTCTGTAAATACAAACCCTGTGTGCTGATTTCCAGCTTCAGACTTTCCAGCTTCAGACTTCCCAGCTTCTTTGCACTGGAAATAACTTTGAGAAAATTTCACTTATCTGTGCACAATCACAAGCTTTGCCCTGGGGCGTGCAGGAGGCCTACAGAAGGGATCAGTCTCTTCCAAGCTCTTTGTTGACATCCTGCAGTCAGCATCCCTTTCCTCTCCCCATGGGTCTCTCACAGAGCATCACAAGTGGAAATCATGCCCAGAAATCCTCTCTCATGCACCTGCTTTCCATTCTGCTTTTTTCATCATGGCCAGTTGGAGACCAGGGTATTCTTTGACTTATTCTTCCCTTCATTGAACTGCTGTAAATACTTGTTTTATATATTCAAGTACAGGTTCTTGCCTGTTCTCAGGCACTTCTCGGATCATCTTTAAATTCTCTGTAAATAATAAATTGTATAGTCCCAGTTACACTGCCCCTCCCTTTATGTGTAAAGGGAATTAGTTTCTACTGCTAAGATGTGAAAACAGCTGCAAAGACTAAGATATAACTACTGCACTATTGTCACCTTTAGTTAATAAAACATTTGGAATAGTTAAGTAGCAGTAATGTAACAGATTAGGAGCAAATGTTGGCTCTATTACCTGCATCTATTATACTTGTATCTTGAGTTAATTTTTGCTAAATTCTGTATTTTGGGAGCATAGAACTGAGTGTCAGGGCTACTGTTTGTAAAGTCTTGGGGAGTGGGGGTTATTATCTTTGTTATCTCAGTTATTCTTACCTTCTATGTCTTCTACATCTTCTGCACCATCTCTATCCATCATATGGGTATTTTTTATAATCCTCTAAGACTGTGAAGCTTAGCACACAGAGTTGTGGTGCTATGCTGTAAACAAGCATTTCATTTACACAGAGGTTGCCTTTTTTTCTTTTTTTCTTTTTTTTTTTTAATAGAGGTCCTTAGGGAGTAACTCTGGTGTTCATTTTGCGAGACATGCTCCCCCGAGGTCCGTCAGGCTGTGTGCAGAACACAGGGAACTCTGCCCATGGCCAAATGCTGCAGCTTCAGAAACAGCTGCCGAGCTCCACGACACGTTTCCAGGCCCCCCTGCCCAGCAGCTCCCCAGTCTCTCCCACTTGGGATGAGAAGCACCAAATGGAGCATGCAGAATAGAGAAGCTGGATCTTTGCTGTGTGTCTGATCCCCAGATGGAACCTTCCAGCCTGTTTCCTGGAAACACTTTCAGGAAGCAAGTGGTTGAAAGATGCGAGGAAGCATCTGTACCAAAGCTTGGGGATAGGAGAATAAAATAGAACAGAACAGAATAGAATGGAATACTTCAGTTTGAGGGGGCCTATAATGGTCACCTAGTCGAATTGACTGACCACTTCAGGTGTGTTTAAAAGTTAGAGTAAATTATTGAGGGCATTATCCAAACACTTTTTAAATATTGACAGTCCTAGGGTATCCCTCACATCCCTAGGAATCTGTTCCAGTATTTGACCACACCCTTGGTAAAGAAATTCTTCTTGATGTCCAGTCTGAACCTCCCCTAGCATGGCTGTGATGATTCCCATGTGTCCTGTCACTGGAGAGAAGAGACCAGCACCTGCCTCTCCACTTCCCTCCCCAGGAAGATGTAGGGAGCAACGAGGTTGCCCCCAGCCTTCTATACCACAAACTAGACAAACCCCAAGTCCTCAGCCCATCCTCCTAGGACATGCCTTCCAGCTTTTTCACCAGCTTTGTTTCTCTCCTCTGTACCCAAATTGATGAGGCATGGAGACAAAGTTGTTTCAGTGGCAGTACTATTTCTCCTCCTCCTGACACTGCTCTTTGATCAACGGAAGAAAGCAGCTCTCCATGTGCTTATTTGATGTTGGCTTCTTCCTGAAGCTTTGCTGTGTACTTTGAAAAAGTCACATCTTTGCAACAAAGGCAGAGATGAAGATGTTGCAGCCTGCAGCAACCAGTGCCTCATTTCCTGAGTCAGTTTCTCTTTGGTTGCCACTGGATTTCTGCCTAAGGAGCCCTGAGGTCCAGCATTATTAGTGGTATCATTAGTAAAGGGTGGCACTGACTTGGTGGAGTACAAAAGGATATTTTTATATCCTGAGTTATGGTGCAACATGAACCATAGGATCATAGAATCATGGATGGAAGGGGCATTTAAAGGTCATCCAGTTCAGCTCCCCTGCAACAAGCAGAAACATCTTAAACTAGATCAGGTTGCTCAGAGCCCTGAGCATTCAAGCCTGTCCTTGAATGTTTCCAGGGACAGAACCATCTACCATCTCTGGGCAACAATGTTTTAACATCCTCATTGCAAAAAATTCCTTCCCTATATCTAATCTGAATAAGAGAGTGACCAGTACATTGAGCATACTGTATGTTAACTGCAAGCAAAACAATTGCTGCTGTCATTGTCAGTCTCCATTTTAATACTTGTGCTCTGGAATTTTCACACAAATGTGTGACTCTGTCCTACTGCACTGCTCCATGCAGGAGAATGGAAGCTGGGAGAAAGATATCAATTCCCTCACCAGAAGTGTGTGCTTTCTCAGCAGTTCCATAGAATTTGGACATTGATCAGCTGGTAGCAAGATGTTAGAAAACTTAGAGATCTGCTAATGGAGTATCAATACTGCAAACCTTGCAGGTTGAAAACTCAGGATACCCAAGCAAAGGATCCTGTAGGAATATTCTACTTTTTTTCTGAAACCAGATGAGTTTTCAGAAGAAAGTAGAATATTCCCACAGGATCCTTTACATGGATCTGGTCACCCAAATTACTATTACTTTAAAGTTTCCTCATTATCCTTTCCTGAGAAGGAAAACCTTCAGTAAAATTCACTGGAGACATGGGGGGTTTTCACTCTTTGGAGACTGCCCCTTAACACTTTTAGAATCAAGCAGTTGCATATTACCTCTGCTATGTCCATTCCTACAAAACTCCATCTTCTCTGCTATCTTTCTACTAGCAAGACAAGCTGTGATAAGGCATGAGGCACATCTTCCTTTTCATTTTTACCACTGTGGGCTCCCAGGAAGGGGTAGGACCTTCCACTGTGACATCACACCATCCTTCTACCTTCTGCAATGCTAAGAGAGGTGGTGGATTTTGAGCATCACTCTCTCGATTGATGGTGACCAATGGCAGCATCTAGTGGCCCAAGCACTGTCTCAAAGAAGATTTTGCTCTGAAATCTTCAGACATGAGGAGTTTGTTTGCACTTTGCAATGAAGTATAATTTCCCTGAGGCCACAACAGTTGTGAAAATGCTCTGTTTGGAACCTTGGTGAACAGAGAGGCTTTACAGTTGGGTGAGCAGTTTGAGTGCATCACCTCTTGCAGGAGTAGACCCTGATGGCCTCCATGAAATAAGCGTCTGAAAACTGTGAGATGTGAACAGCGAAAGAAGAATGAAGCTGAACAGCAGAGCAGTGACACAGTGTGTTGTAGCCATCAGTCGCAGGCTCTCCTGGGAGCAGAGTTGGTACACGGAGGTCATTGGTTATGTATGCAGTTGATAAGCATCTCTGTTCGGTGTGACTACTCAGCAGCTGAGCCCACAGACCAGCCACGTGCCTGGACAGAAAAACAAATACCAAAACAATATGCTGCTAGCAAATTTTGGCATGAATTTTGGGAACGAGTCTGAATATCAGGCTCTAATATCTTGTATCAAAGTGGACTTTCTGCTTTTGTTTTTGTTGCTAAATGAAAGACTTGCACGTACTTGGGAGGCTTTCCCCATTTCTCTGGACCCAAGAAATTATGCAAAAGATGTTGTTAATTCTATGCCTAGGATTCTTCTGGGGAAAAACTGCAGATTTCTTCCTCGAACTCTTCCAGTAACGTAGGCATTATGTATGTTATGAAGCTGTTCCTTGAGAACATTACTCTTCTGGAGAGACAGCAGTTCCTGCCTGCTGTTTACATTTGTCTCTGTAAAACAGCTTGGGAGGTTCTGGTGCCTGCCACCACGAGGCTGGAAGTGTAGGTCTTCGTGAAAATCATCCTGAATACTAAGCACTGGCTGTTTACTATAAGCGAGGATCCATGCAGTTTGGCAGATAATGAATCTCCTGATGAATTAATTATCTCCTTTACCTCCTATTTACCTGCAGACCACTTCCCTCTGCTACCATCTAATTTCTGTCTCTTTCCTGTTGAATCCACACACGTATTCAAAGCATTTATGCTGGTGTTCTGTGCAAAATTGTTTCCAGTCAGAAATGGGCTGTAAGCCCTGCTTTGTACTTACTCAGGTTAGGTTTGCATGTATAAATGTCTGGTTTCCTTGGGCTTAGTCTGCATTTTTCCCCAGTACAGAGCAGTTTGGCCCTCTGACATAGAATGGTAAAGTATTTGCTTCTACTGCCTTGCCTTACATAACTTTGTGGTCTTAGGTGTAGTTATTTCACAAGGGATTTCTCACCTGGCAGTGAGTTACTGTGATAACAGGGTCTGTAATTACCAGTGTGATACAGGGCTTCATCTAAACATGCATATTCAAGCAGATTCAAGTCTTCATTTAGACTGTTGGCAAGTTGCCTCATATTTGCATTTTTTAATTTGAACAAAATATTTTCCATTCCAAAATAAACTGGGGTTGCCTGACCCTGAATGGCTTCTGCCCTCCTTTGAAACCCATTTTCCCAGCTGCCAAGTTGCTCCAGGAGAGGGGCAAGGTTGTTTTCAACCATCGAATGGAAGGGCTCAAAATGACCATAAACTGTGCAAAGACCAATTTAAACTAATTCTGTACTTTAGTTATATCCACAGAACAAAGCCAGAGTTTGAACTGGTCACAGAAATCACCTGCATGTGGAGGTCATAAGCTGTATGTAGCTTTTGCAATATTTTCCAGAACAAAGAGATGAGGGAGCACAGCAGATGGGTTTTGCACAGAAGTCATCCTTTACAAAGTGCAGAAGTTCATGAGTGCTGGATTAACAGATACAAACCTGTATTGCATCAAGTTATCAGATTTGTCTCTCAGTGCTCGGCTCCTTGCCTTGGCTGCAGCTTCTGTAAATTACCTGGGAGTTTTGAAGGCATTAGTGCCTTTCTCTGTTGTGTCTGTAACAACATTAAGGCTGAAATGATTTTCTTATAGGTTTAAAAATGATGTAAGTACCTGCTTCAAATCTGGCTGAAGTTAATTGGAACTGGCTTAAGCGAGTTTCAGTCAAGGTCTGGGGATTTGAAAAAGTTGTTGAGAATTGCCTGCATTTATTACATTATGATGTGGTTGTCTGAGCTGTAGTAGGTGGGGGGCCCCAGCCAAGGCAGTTTTCAGCTGCTAGCAGAGCTGCTCCCTGGGCAGGGAGGCAGTGCTCAGAAAGCAGGCCAAGTTTGGACACCACCAGACAGCTCAACTCCTCCAGCATGAGGAGTGAGCTCGGCAATCACAGCGCATCCCAGGACAGCAGCAAAGATCCTGCCTGATCCCCCCATTCCCCCTTGCCTGTCAGAGAGGGTCGGTGAGCAGCCAGGTGGCATTGGCCTGTCCCAAGGTCTGGGCTGCCCCTGGGGGCTGCTCACTCTGCTCCAGCTGCCAGCTGTATCCATGAGTGTCCGCAGCCTCATCTCCAGAGCCGCAGCAGGTGCCTCAAACATCATCCCCCTCACCCTTGGGCTCCTCTGCAGCCAACAGCGTCAGGATGAACACTTTCTAGGAGCAGGAGTGTTATGGTCTGGTGCCTTCCAAAAAGTTATCACTTTGCCACAGTATCCCAGCAGAGAATCAGCTCTCCCCTGGGCTGGTCGCCAGACACATATATAGCACTGATAGTGTTTCTGCCTCAGGAAATTCACTGTCAAGAATTTATAGCAGGGCTACTTAATACATTTTTACTATTTTCTGCTGGGTAATTTCATCATTATGATTTTATGATTAGGAAGGGAGCATGGTGTTTTCTTCTTTGTCAGGCTAGCCTTACACATACTGCCGCCTTCAGATGGAGAAACCTCATCCTCTGCCTGAAATATAGGAAAGATAACCAAGAAAGTAAATAATTTGGGGGGATACAATGAGATCTGGAGGCATTTGCACTCTGAGTTGGGTATATAAGCCAAAAAATGTAGAATTTACCAGAGCCAAAACTCCTATGATTTTAGGGTAATTCTCTGTCAAAACTCCAGCCTTCCTGGAGCTTGTTCAATTTGCAAAAGGTGAAGGTGCATGTAGGAATTGTGATGACTGGTTTTGCACAGCTTGGTGCTGCCATGCTGGTCTCTGCTCATCTCCACCTGCTGTCAGTCTGAGAAGCACCTTGATGTGTCAGGTTCTGCCTGTAAATTTCTAACTTAGAAATTTCACATACAAACTTCCTAGCATTGCACTCTTAATGTTTTTCAGCCAGCCCTTCTCCCAAGCCTGGAGGTTGCTGACAACACCTTTACCTCAAAACCGAATCCTAATACCTACACCTCTCTCCAGTTCCTGTATTTCTGGATGTGCTAAAGTGATTTTTGTGCTGTTATTTTTGGAAGTTTGGGATAAGGAAAAAAATACTTTGCACATTAAAGCTACAGTTGACCCTTTGAGACTAACTGCTTGTCATATTCCCCTTCCAAGACGTACTTTTCTGACATAAGCATGGTCAGGAGAAGGGAGGGAAAAACAAATCCAACCACAAATCTCTGTATTCCTCTTCAGTAGGAGAGACTCTTTCCTGCCAGAACATGAAGCAATTCCTGTATCCCTGCCAAAACAATTGCTTGATGTGCTCTCCCTAATAACTCATAATGAACCACAAATAAGCTTTTAAAGTAGGACTCACATGCTTATAGCCCTCTTAGTCTGTACATCCAGATAATTGAACCAAGAGCCAAAGAATAGCACAGCTAAAGGGGGACAGAGTGTGTTTCTTAGCACTTTACTAATTAAAACAATGGGCCTCTAAATTACAATGTTTTCAATTCTTGGGTATTCAAACACCCAGATTGCATAAAGATATTCCTCCAATCAGTGTGTTGGAAGAGAAGTCCTGATCCTGAAAGAGATGCACAGAGGTGCTTCCCTTCCTGCATGCAATCAGAGAACATTTATGCAGGAAGAGGTCACAGGCAGGCTCTTTGTTTGAAGTCACACAAAAGTTAGTCCTTTTACTAACAGTAAATACAGTGATGTGGAATGTGTATATTGTGATCTAGAATGTTTTATCTACAGCAGTATCTGTTAAATACATTTGGCACCTATATCAACTCTGCTGAAGTCAGGGTGCACCTCCCTATTGTCTTGGTGGCCTTCACTTTATATCCTCCCCTTTTCTGACATCTTCTTAAAAGTTTTTAAAATTAGACTGTTTCTTCTTGTAATAAGCCAGACTTTGAAAGAGAATTAGTGGATACCCAAAACACTTATCCAATGCTTTCCATCCATACATCTCAATCACAAGAAAAGTTGAATATGTGTGGGTTTTATACCCATTTTTGATCACTGGGAGAAGCACACAATGTCCAGATGACTCAAAGTGAGTCGTGACAATGGTGCAAGACAATGGGCAAGACAATGGTGTAGGAAGAAATTCAAGTGTCCCTAATTTCCCAGGTTGTATCCCCAGGAGAATGTTTCCTTTTTACATGAAAGGAGCAAAAAAACCTTTTATTCATTCATGGGAAAGAAGGAAACAAGTACCCCTGAGGATGAAAATAAATTGTTAGTCCAAACTTTACAGAAAGTTTTTATGCTATATAGTTTGCAATATCCAGCAAAGTTCAAGAGCTGCAGCACTAAATAATAGATAGAAATTAAAAGTTATAAGTAAAGGGTGAAAAAAATAGTTTTTTTAATAAAATATGGGGGGAAGGGAGGAATTGGTGTGGCAGAAAGCTGCAGGCAAAAGCATTTCAAGGGACTGGAAGCATGAAGCCTCTTGTAGCAAGATGTGAGTTTATATTAATCTATAGCAACCACAGTTACTCAAGTTGAAAGGTGTACTGTGCAAACACATATGTACAGAGGGAGCAGCATGCTAAAATACAGCCTAGGAGGAGTTTGAGACATCTCCCTGTTGCTTTAGTCCACACAGATAGTTCCTGTGCAGTTGTTGGTGCTAACTGTGAGCCTACAAAGAGAAAAAAAGTCTCTGGAGCCTAGACCAAGTTTTAACTTGGTCAAAAGCTAAACAGCTGGAACAGATTTTCAAATGTCTTTTTTTTCTGACTGCTATTTCCAAGGGTATTCTCAGCAAACGTCTATTTTGTTTCTTTTCGTATTTTTAAAAAAATTCAGGCCTCAGCAAAAGCAACAAAGTGACAAAAGAGAATAGAAACTGCTGGAAGGAGAAAGCCTGTTGTAGTTGATGCACAAGCTGACGTGCAGAGTAGTCTACCTTCCTCAACCAGGAGCCCTGTTTGTCCTCCTCCTGCTATTTTTTCACACACTGCGTGCCAGTGACAGGCGAGGTCCGTGCTCTTGTTCTCTGTGTGTTCCCACTGCATAAAATGCAGCGTGGTTGCAGGTGCTGACTGCCCACACAGCCACCCACTGCTGCTGTGTGCACAGATGGGTGCAGCTGTTTGCAGTACATCTCAGTGTTCATCACTCACAGAAGGGTGTGAGTAGGGAAGTAAGTTGCATCAGGCACAGGACTCCAGCAAGAAACCCATATGGAAAGAAATTGTTATGTGCAGTCAAACCCAGAGAACATAAAGTTCTCACTGAAGCAATGGAAACCAGCCTCTAAGGTAGGGCATTGAACTCAAGGGAGTTAAGTTCAATTTTCCAGTAGTGTAGCCTCAGATTTCTTTGATTCTGAGCTGGTTAGATAGATATATCAAAACATAGGTGCAGACAAATCAAAGTCCATGAAATCACCTCCCTTGTTCCCATACAAGGTATCTTTAACATCAACATTTCTCAGAAACCAGTAGCTGCCACAGGCAACCACTGAAACTCCAGATGAGCTCCTCTCTCCAATCAGTTGCCTGGTGGGAGAGGCTCATAATTGGTGAAAGTGTATTGTGAATATCCCCCAAGAGCCCATTTCTCTTTTACTAATACTAGACAGTATTTAATTCACTTTTCCAGCAGGAATTTTGCTGAGGCCTGAGCTCCTTGTTCCTATATTAACAGAAGGTTTCTCACTGCCTTACCTGGATAGACAGCTGGGTCTGGTGCACAAATAGCCAAAGCATATTTATCTCTATCAAGACTTACTCATGTTCTGTGCTTACGTTGCTTCCACGACAAAATTCAGAGTGGCTGTGCAGAATATAATTTGGACTTGTGTCTCTGGAGGTGCATGGGAAAAAAAAAACTCTAATGGACTCATATCCTGGCATCACTGACTTCTCTTCCCCTTAAAAAAATAAACTAATAGCATTTTCAGTACATTTCCAACTACTTTTGACTTTGCTGATCCCAGAGGGAGAAGAGCTATGGAAAGCTATGCCATTTAGAGGAAGGGCTGTTTCTGAGCTGTACTAGTGCATTTAGAGGAAAGGTTACAAAGCCAGAGTCACATTTTATCTAAAAGGGATGTTACCTTGCATTGCATGCCAGCAATTGTGATTAATCTAAATGGTGTGGCAATTCCACCCTAATCTAAAGGTCCATCAACGACCTTTTTGTGAAGACATGGGGTATGTTGTTGCACTCAGATTGTGCTGTAGATGTTTACTTATTCCAGACCTTCATTGAGGACCTCACAAAAAACATTACACATGTCAGAAAAACACAGTGAGAATAGCTCAACCATATAAAGATGTTTTACATAAAAAAAAAGGTTGGCAGCTTAAAAGGTCAAGTTAAGTGAAATAAAACCATTGTTTTCTTTCTATTCAGAAGTCCCATAATTTGGTTGAGATGTCTTAGAAGGTTGGGCAAAAGTCCTTTATTGTCCTGTTTCGCTCTAACATTTAAACATGTTCATACTTATGAATCCTTACATGGCTGAGAAGCTGAGACAGGGTGAGGAACTATATTTGGGCTGGGCTTTTCTTTAATGTGCCAAGTATTGGATTATGTGTTCAAGTATTGCTTGAACAAAGGGACAATGCCTTACCATTTCTCCTGAGAGTGACTATCTAACTGGCATTAAAATATATATAATATATTTTATATATATATATATGTTTAAAAATTATATAAATAAATACATATATTATTATACATATATAAATAATCCTACATTAACTTAAAACTTGCTGTTTCTGCAAGATTGATGCAGATTAGCAAAGAGGTCCAAAGCATGGATGTGAAACTCACAGTGCCTTGCAATTGCTTTCAACACATACAATAATTTGTCTTCCTTCTAAACTATACTGTACTGTTGAGTCTCCTATGGATGGTACAAATCATTCAGAAAAGACTGAGCTGGGCTGTAAATTCATCAATAGAAAGTAAAAAATATGGTGTTTGCATGAGAAAATTATGTTGATAGCATAGCTGCAAAAGTTTTTGTACGCTCTGGAATAGTCACATAGTCACTCATAGATTAATACAACAGAGGCCTAAGAAATTTTCCCCTCAGTCTTACAGGTTATTTCTAGCAGGTTTTTTTATACTGAACAAAAGTTTTCAGGTGCTTAGTGGATCCTGGCAAGCTATAAATTAAGACTTAAAACTATTTATACTTGCTCTAACAGCAAGCATTCTGCAGTACACCAGCCACATCCAAACCAAAATTAAAATCTTAGCTGCTACCCTGCTCTGAAAGCCACACAGTTCTTCACAGTGGGGATGAGTCCTTGGGGATGGAGAGACACCAGGATCCCATCCCTGTGGGAATCTTGGTCCCTCTGCAGCATCGTATGGTGACACTGTGACCTCACAATACCATCATGATGCTGAGACTCCAGAGAGTCTTCCCCATGATAGCTCATGGTTTTCTTCAATCATCACGTATCTCCAGAGGTTAAGGAGTCCCAGGGACTTGGCCCATGGGCCACAACCCACAGGCTTACCAGCTATAGCTCAAGCACATCTGGGAAGAAATAATAGAGATGGGAAATGTCTGCTGGGAGAGTCCCTCAGCAAGCATTTAAATAAACTGATGAAGAAAGTCCATTTGTAGTGGCATGCACACATAGCTTGTAGAAAAATAGGAAAAACAGGCAAGGATAAAACATGATGTTTCATGATAGTTGAATGTTACATGAGTGATTCCACAAGACCCATACTGGGATTTGTGCACTTCAAAATTTCCATACGTAATCTGTATGCAAAAGTGAAAAATGAAGCAAGGAAGTCTGCAGAAGATAAATAATTATTTGGGATAGTGAAATTTGCAATTGGCTGAAATTAGCTACAGAAGGATCTCACAATACTGAGCGATAAGGCAATAAAATCACAAATTAAATTCAATGGGAATCACAAATGAAATGTCAATAAATGCAAGTAAGGTGCATGAAGGAGAAAAAACAACTATCTATATGACTATATACACAATGATGAACTCTAAATTAGCTATTAGCTAGGGAAATTAGCTATTACCAGTCTAGCAAGAGATCTGGGAGTCATTATGGATAGTGCTCCGAAAAGTGAGATCCATGGCAGTGAAGTGGCAAATAGTGCATTGGGAATTATTAGAGAAGGAAGTGAAAATAAAACAGCATCCTTATAATATTACATACCTGCACGGTGAGTTTGCATCTTAAGTACTACTGGTAATTTTACCTCCAAAGTTTCCTCTTTGGAATAGGCTATGATAACATTAGGAAATATAGTGAGAAGAATCACAGAGAAATGAAGGAGAGCAAATCGGTCAGAACATTGCTACATTAAAAAAGAGATGATGGAACAGATACATGAGACAGAAAACAGTAGGAAAGGGCCTTTCTAACAGGAGCAGAAGAGGGGAGTACTAAATATCTCCATGGGGCTGATAGAAACTCCAGGTGTTCTCTCTCTCCAGCTCTCTTGTCCACAGTATTTTTTTTTCCCCATTATAGTACCTGTTTAAGACACAACATTTGCTTTGTAAGGCTGTGGAATCAAGAAGAGAGCAGAACCAAAGGATCTGGCTCAGACAGGGGTCCACAAGGTGACCTCAGCTGAGCACGTACCTCTCACCAGAGCCCAGGGTAAGAAAGGGAGCTGCATTGTCACGGTGCCAAGAGCCAGGATGACAAGGGTGGTGTGGGATTGAAGTTATTCTTCTCTCTGCAGTGTAAAATCAAGTAGGAAGGGGAGACCCTCTCCTCAAGAGGAAATCAGATGTGTTTGAAGAGGTGCCTTAGAAGTTCTGGGAGCAAGCTGGGCAACAAGGAGTTATCTCTAAAAGCTGGTACAAACCTAGGACTGGCTCTGTTGCGAATTGGCATGCAAGGACTTGGTGAGGGGACAGAAACTTACTGTCCTGGGTTGTGGAGCCAAATATGTGTAGTGTATTTTCATCTGTGGGAGAGAGGCCTGGCGCCTTCTAATAATGGGCCATTAGCACCCTCCCAGGCTACACCCCTGCCCCCAGAGCAGTGCATCTGCATTTCTATCACCCTGTTGTGAGATGGATCACATCCCTCTGGCAGTGGGGCAACAGGCAGTTTTGCTGTCTGGATAAACGGAGACACAGAGACAGGAAAGCTGCGAGCTTCACCCGATCTCCTGGGAGGAAGACTGGATCCCTTCTCGTCCACTAGACTCTTTCCTATCACCACTGGACTCCTTTTACCACCACTAGACCCTTTTTCCCCCCACCATTAGACCCCTTTTACCATCACTGGACCCGTTTTTCCACAGGATCATGTCTACTCCAACAGAATCACGTTTGCCACTTCAGAAGGACTCACTTTTGGACTGCTTTCAACACCCTGACCCACAGGGTGTCAGGTTGTAGCTCTGACTCTGTCAGGGTTTTCCAAAATTGTTGTTTATTTGTTTGTTTTCTTGTTTGGTTGGGTGGTTTTGTTTCCTATTACATTTGTATTGTTAATATTCCTAGTAAAGAACTGTTATTCTTATCCCCAAAAATCTTTGCCTGAGAGCCCTTGATTGCAAAATTATAATTTGGCGGGGTGTGAGAGGTTTACATTCTTCATTCTAGAGGAACCCCAGTTTCCCTGGCAGAAACCTGTCTTTCCAAACCAAGACACTTACACTTCAAAGAAGGAGGGAGTGAGCAGATTGTTGGGCTTTATTTGGGAAAGGTCAAAGAATGAAGTTAGATATAGGCATGTGTGATGGGAGAAATGTAGAAGAAGAGGTAAATAAATAGTCAAATCTGAATTCTCAGGCAGTTTAATCATGACATAGAAAATCATGGATGGTACAGAGAAGGCAAACAGGAAACAATTATTCAACATTTTTTAAAAACACCCTGAGTAATGATCAGATGGCAGATTTAAAGCAAACTTACAGAAATGCTTTTTAACATACAAATGGAAATCACTAGAATTGTGGAGGCCAGCAGGATTGAAAAAGAAGTAAACAAACAAACAATGACAGACGGGGAAAAGATTATGTTGTCAGATCATCCTTTCAATTAGTACCACCTATACCTTCCTCCACTTTCAAAGCAGAAGTCACTAAGGACCACCTTGGAGCCTTGTCCCTAGAGTAGGTCCATCATGGTGCATTAGCTTCCCCACACAGAAAAGCACTGAGTGGGAGTGGGTACAATTTGTACCATCACAAAGCAGATAAAAAAGCAACATCTCTACACTATAAATTGGCCCTTTCTGTTTTCTTCTACTCAAAGCTGTAGGACACATAATGTATTACACATAATCTTGAATTGTGCATAATGGAAAAAGTATTGCTTTTCAAGGAACCTCTCAACCTCAACCTTTGAACTGGATTTCTTACAATAGATTAGGTTCTAATTTTGACACTGACACCAAGGATGGCAAACTAGGCTGTAGCATGATTCTTTTAGAAATGTATCTGTTTCTGTGAGGGACAATAGAAGTCAGAATCACTTCCTTGGCAATATCACTTCCTTGCAACTTCTTTGCATAGAGAATAACATGATTGTTGTTATTTCAGCTTTTCTAGCAGCTGAAATTATTGTTGTGACTCAATTAGTGCATTCAGATAAGGAGAGGCAGACAATGTTCTTTCTTTTGTGGGGCAGAACTCATGCACTTACAAGGGAAGTGTTCTTGAAAGAGCATGTGATATCTATGTATTTGCCACTGCAATTTCCAAGGGAGAAAACCTTGATGGATTTCCACATAGTAGCCATAACTTGCTTCCCATTGAAATACTTTTTAAAATAGACAAGTAGGCAATTACCATGTAAGAGATAAATGTAATATATAGTTAATGTCAAGATGTATTCTTGCTGTATCATTACAAGGCTCATGTTTATCCACAGTTAATGTGCCTGTGTATTCTCTATCTCTTGGAATTTGCCTGAGTTGCACAAAGCCTTTTCTCTCTCTGTCTCTCCCTCCCTTTTCCCATACTGGTGTAGTTATAAAGTAGGAAGCATGTTACAACAAAGGAGCCTCAGACCAAGGTTCTGCTCTAAAGACCAGTTGCAGCAATACTGCAGGAGAGCTGGTGGTGACTGGGTAGAAGGAGTTGGTGATGGGCTGTATTACTCCAAACATGACCTGAGAGAGGAAAAGCCAAAGCATAGATCCTACACTCTTGGAGGAGCAGTTCAGCAAACATTCAGTGAATGGAAAGCTGCTCTGCTTGTCCTCTGCCAGGCAGCAGTAGGAAAACTGCTGGAAATGCCAACACTGTTTAGGTTTTTTCCTTCCAGGCAGATTTTCCACAAAAAATAAGGTTTGCACCTGATTTAACATAGGTTGTTACAAATGTGAATGAGGCAAATGAATTCTCTTGTGTCAGATAATTCAGCAACTAGGGAGAAAAACCTACTGTTTTTAAATGCAATACGTTTTCATGACTTGGTGGAAAAGTACGTATTCATTGACTCCACCAATAATCTGAATGTTGTTTAACCAAATGTTTTCCCACCTGCAAATAAGCCACAGATAAATTTAGTGAACACATGCTGTTTATGAAGCTCTTTCTTACAGTAAACAAACAGATGGATCATATAAAGTTGCTGTAGCTTTGCTCCTAAAAGCAATGTGACCCATTAAGTATGTTAGGAGAGTTAGGAGAGGGTATCTGGCTCCTGAACATGCCCAGGAGACAGGAATTTAATTGCTCTCCATACTATATTTCATGAATGTTTCCTTGATAAAACTGCTCCTCTGTTTTTCCCCCATAAAGATAACACTCCTCTACCTTCTGGGATGTTCTCAAGAATAAATATATGAAACATGTTTAGGTGCTATGGCACAGATAAAGGATTTATAAAAGTGTCTCACAAGGACAGTCTATTCTCCATTGCACCGTACACAGCTCTTGACTCCCACAAGCATTTCCACTTGGGGCAGAGATTCATAGATGGCAGATGGGAGCAGAGCCATCAGGCTGAACACCCTCTGGAACAAGGTCTATAACACATTGCAGAGTATTCATCAATGCAATGCTCTTCTGCCCACCTTAGACTTCATGAGTAATCTTAACACGAGATTAGTGCTGATGGATTTATCTGAAAGACAACTACGCAATGCATGAGGTACTGCACTGGCATAAGCCATTATAGCTTTAGTGAAATTATTCTGAATTATATATAACATCTCAAGATCTGGTCTAAAGTCTGATTGAATTAATGTATATTTCATATCTAAACAGTTAAGAGACAGATACTGTCTCTGCTGTATAAAGTTATAGGAACATGAAATATTTCTCCTGAAGTATAAACTCTGGATGGCTTAAATATACGTATTTCCCTAATTTTGCTATATGTACATTAGGGTTATTAACATATTTTAGCCAGATTGTTAACAGAAAGAAATAAGGAAAACAACAAGCAACTATTTACTAAACTTTTTTTTCTGTAGTTGATATTCTAGTTTAGATCAGCAACTTTTGCAGTGCCATCAGTCCAAAGCAGGAAGTAGGCTTAAACATAAACATTTATGTCTATGTACTTTTTCTGATTAATTCATATTTTCTATTTCTTGGCTGCACAGTGAAAAAAATTCACACAAATTTGGAACAAATCAAACTATTTTTATTACTAAAATGCTTTTGAGTGTGGGTAATCAAGTGAAGAATCTTCCCCTGACAACCAACTAACTCATCCTGGATGCCTCTGATGCCCAAGTACCCTGGGCAGGGTTTTTGGTTCTGGATGGGGAGAAGCCACACTGTAAGCCCACTCCAGTGACTGTATTGCTCAGTTTCATTGAAAAGCTCCTGCTGGAAAAAGCAGTCTTCCTGACTTTTTTTGTTATGGCATGACAGTTTTCCCCAGCTGTGTGAGGGGTATTACTGCACTATGTGCCTCAGAGTTCACAGGTGAATGCATAGACCAAACTTGTGGCTGGTTCCTCTTCTTTCTCACAACCTCTGACAAGGCAACAGAGATAAAAGGCACAATGGTCTGTACCACCTGTTTTGTGCCAGAATAAACCCTCCACATAAATGGACAAGAGGAAAGCACGTGAAGAGCTGTGTCATGGACCACCTTGGAGAGACAATGCTTACTAAGCTATTTACACGTCATTTTTTTTTTTTCTTCTCAGCCCAAAGAAAGGGAACTGGCTTTTTCCTTGTAAAAGAAATGTTTCTCCAAAGCTAAAAAAGGGTCATCAAAAAAAGTCAGGAATTCAATATTCTGAAAGGAGTACATTTCCTCTCAAGAGTGAAGCTGGGAATGTTACCCATCCAAACAAGGGTGTCCCATAGAAGTATAGGCCCATAGAAGTGGGTCACATCTGATTTGACTGAGGACGAACATATGAAAAGAATTTATAGTTGTAGATCTTTTTAATGTACTGTGTCTTCCAAAAAGCTGCAACAGATGAACAGGTCTTGTTCCCTAGATGAAACCCTAAGTATTATAGTTGCTCTGTTGAGGCACCTGAGGATCAGGAAATCTTTTATATCAGAGGTCTGGGCTTCTAAGGTGGACATGGTGATGATGGTTCCTTTGGAATTTTCAGCTGGCCTCCACAGAACAGGTATGAAGGGGTTCCTTTCTACAGCCAGCTCTGGCTCCCCACCTCTGTATGCAGTGCTTTATTAAGTACTTATGGCACCCTAACATGCTGTCAGCATACCCTTTGTTGTGCCAGGGACACCCTCATGGGAGTTGTGAGCTGCTAAAGCCTTTCTGTAACCAACTCCTGAAAACAGTAATCCCAAGACGTTCTTGACCTTAATGGCTCAACAGAACCCAAAAATTCCCCGTGAACATCTGAAGTCGTGGACAGAGACATTACCTGAAACTCAAATAAACTCAAGCTTTACAGGGGACTGTGTCCTATTATCTATTTTGTTGACTATTAAAAAGCATTTGTAAATAGAAGGAACAGAGCAAACTGACTCAGCTAACTCAGTTTATTAGATACAAATGTTCACTGCTAATGAGCAAAGCAGCTACCATAATCCCACGTCTTTGCTTCAATGGAAGTGTCCCACCAGCTGAGAAACAGCCATGTTCACTTAGCAAGAGGATTATTTACCAGAATATATACCCCACTTATTTACTACAAAAATCCTGAACTGTTTCCTGATTTCCATCTGCGATTTCATAAGCAGAAAGGAAGAAAACCACAATAGTACCACGACAACGAATAGAAGAGGAATCCTTATGATTTTCCTTAAAGTAACAAGTAAATATATTATCTGGGAAAATGCATACCAAAAATGGTTATTCATGCAGTGGAACAAGAAAGCTTTTTGTCAGTGACACAGGAAATATGAAAAGGAGTTAACTAGGTTACAGGTCATGGAGAGTTCAGCTGGCATAAATAGCAGACTTGCAGAAGTTTGCCTCAGAGTTTAAAGCAGCAATAGTAAACTTTAATAACAGTGAAGTGTTTAATACAAATACTGCCTTAACTAGATCTACAGTTACAGGCCTGAGCTATTGATCTCATAGCATTATATTGATGCATTATAGCTGCAGGGGACAGCAACACCTTATTCCAGGGAATAGCCATGATGCCATGTTGATTTAGCCTCTTTTTAACTGCTCTGCTTTCAATGTGTGGAGTTCAAAATGCAGAGAGTGCATATTCTCCATCTATTCCTTCTCTAAGCTCTCATACCATAGCTGAGTTTGCAGTGTCAGCAACCACACACACTTATACACCATTTGAGGATAATTTTTGGGCTGTGTAGCTCTCTTTCTGTTTCTCAAACATTTTTTGCCAATGTTACTTCTAGCAAAAACAGGGGCTTCATACAGATTAATTAGCAGCTCGAAAAGAAAGAATTTTTCTTGTATTAATAGGTACAGAAAAATAAAAGCACAAAGATAATTTCTGTGTCTCACAGCTTCACTAGTTCCCTCAGCTTTGATGTAATGAGACGTGAGGCCTGACTATTCGCAAGCAACATTCCCCCTCTTTCTTCCAAAGCTGTTTTAAAGGACTTTAAAGAAGTTCACAGCCACCCACCCTGCTCCTCTGTACCTCAGCGTACTGCACTCAAGGTGTTGATGCACAGGAGCTGCAAAGGGAGTGTTTGAGGCAAAGATGCTCAAATAACCAGGCTTTCTGCAGCACCTGGGCCTCTGGATTCGGGAGCGGTCTCCTCCCCAGGCACCCTGCCCTGTGGTTCGGCGCCTCTCCCACCATTGTCTGAGCCGCCCCTGGAATGCACAGGCGAATTCCTTGGACGTGTCATCTCTTGAGTCCCCTTTCATCCGGCTGAGGGTGGAGACAGGTTTTAAATCAGCCTTTGCACCCACCTTACCTCACCGCAGATCCTAGTGGGGGAAAAATGAGAAGAAAAAGACAATGTCCCTCTTGTCCGTGCTATAATTTCTGTTAAGACAGAACCTGCGTTGCTTCTTCATGTTCAGTCAAGTTCTTTGTCACAAAATCCTTGCACTCCATCACCTCTATTGGATGCCTCAGGAGATTAGGATGAACCTTTCTTGCCACAGTGACCTGGAATAGGTTTTTGGCAGCTGCACACTGTAACAAAAAAAAAAAAAAACAAATAAAAAAGATAAAATACACAAGTCTGAGTATGGCTGAGAGGGATTTTACTCTAATAGGAGAGACATGTCCTTCTCCCATTATCCCCAAACCCTAAGAAATAGAGTGCATTCCCGAGCATCATGCACAGACATCATTTTAACCTTGAAAGTGTTTGCTTTTCTATATTGTGTAGCTTAAAATAAAAGCAATCGCACTGAAATCTTTAGTATAAAGATGATAGAGTTTCCAACCTTGCCTGGCTATTTTTTTCTCATATTTACACAACACACATCTAGTTTTGTTTATAGTTAAAACACCTTTTAAAACATCTTTACAATTACAGTTCCACCTTATAAGCAGTTCATAAAAACACCAGCTTTTAGTGCAATAAAATCTATGACAAAGCAAACAAAAATCCCTACATGAACAGCAATATGTGCACTGCTAAACTTACGTATAAAGAGCACACAGAACAGATTTATGATTAGAGCCAAACCCAAAGGAATGTGCATAATTTCCAGTCATCCTCAGTTGTGTGACAGCAGCACAACACATCCCCACCTGCATGTTCTGAGCATAGAGCAGCCTTTTGTGGAAGCCTCCTTTCTACTTTCTAAGCACCTCCTGCAGCATCCCTTCTCAGACACACAGAAAGTCTCACTCCTAAGCTTACAAAAGCTTTGCAGAGCAAATAAAGCCATTGCAATGCTTTCAGCTACTTCTTGCTACCCATCAGAGTTATTATTAGACTCCTTCATCTGCCCTTCAGTCACTCAGGTACCACTGGTACTCCTTGCTTCTATCCAAACAATCTGTGAGAGGTTTTCACCCAGAAAGCAAACCAACTCTCTCTGAAGGGCCTGAGTAGCAGCTGTTCTGGGGAGGAATTTTCAAGTCTCCAGGAAAGGATGGTCATGTGTGTCTGGCACTTGGAGTGAAGCCTGTGGCAGTTGCTCAAACATTGCAGCCCTGAAGGTCAGCAAGAGCATCCTGGCCCAAGACAGCAGTATCTTAGCTTGGCCCAGAAGCTGGGGCTCCCCAGAAAAAAAAAAAAAAAAAAGCTTGATTTCAGGCATTGCCAGAGGTATTCTGAGCCATGAAAATGCAGCCTGGGGGAAGTTAAGCTAAGCCATGTCTGTCTGTATCCATCACCATGAGGACCACAACACCCAACAGTGTCTCTGCCATGATGCCACCTGGAAAATGACATTGTCTGTCTCACAATGTACAGTGGGATGAAACTGGGGGTATGCTGGGAGATAAATAGTTCAGTCCCGAGCTTGTGTTGTCTCCCTGCAGAGCATCATGGAGCAGCAGGACAATGCACAGTGGGGTGCCTGACCAGACTTCCCTGTTGAAGTATGTTGAAGTATGGCAGTGTGGTGTGGCCACAGCTTAGTCAGCAGTGGCTAATGCTTGTGTGCACACTGCTGGTGCAGCAAGGGCTGCAAATCAGCTAATGCAGGATCTGCAGAAACCACAATAAGTGCCAGGTGTGAACATGCCACAGCTGCATTGGCCCAGCCCTGTGCCTGCCCAGGCTCTTGGGTAGGTGTAAAGGATGGCTCTGATTCCTTCCTCCTCACAGCTTCTCCCGAGGCAAGCTCTGGCCTGGCACAGGGAACCACAAACCTTTTGTCCAGAGACAGACACTGAGATAAGAACTTGCAGGAAATTAGGAACCTGTAAGTACCCCTGAATCCAAATTCCCAGGGTGTAGACTGAACCAAAAATATAATGGAATTAACTTGAACTCACTCTAATTTAGGATGTGTAGGGTCCCAAAACTTAGAGTGCAAATCCTGAGCGGCTCATATGTTATTGCTAAAGTACTCCTGCAGGTTGAGGTGACATAGATTCAGCTTGCCTGAGTTTCTGAGTGATGTGTCTGAGACTTGACATTTTGCCCTGGCCTGCTTTCTGTCTTGTAAAGACTATTCTCAGTTCCCTCCTCTTTCTCTCCTCCTTGTCTTTTTTAACTTATCACTAACGTGTTTTATATATTTCAAATCATTGTACATGAAAATTAAAAAATAAATAAATTCTAGGCTGATGGTGTCCCATTGAATCTGTCATCTCCTATTACTCTGTGTGACATGACAGACCCTGATATGGATATGATGTATTATGACATGACACATGACACCAGTTACCCAACATTGTACCTCATTAGAGGAAACTATAAAGGCATAAACCAGGGGTGAGCCCCTCTTATTAATCTCTTTTTCCTTTTACCACCATCATTTGGTGTTCGTGTAGTTATTTCAGGTTTTTCCCCTTGGACAGTCTCATAATTGTTTTTGAGTGCAGATAAGGAACAAAAGGGGAAAAAAATCACCCTTTTTAACCTTTTTAAGGTTAAAACCTTCCACACTTATCTCTGTAAACATAGAAATAATATCTTTTGAAACAGTCCTAGTTAATCCCTTCTTAATATCTAGAAGGAAAATAAGAATTTGTGTATCCCTGACAGCACATCCTGGATTTAATTATTTCCTGACCACAGAATGGGTTGATCAGAATTACTGTTAGCCAGACAGAAAAAAAAAAAAAGTCATGAAAGGTACGGGGCTCACCTGTAGCCAGAGTTTGGAAGAAAAATTGACCATTCCCAGATCACATTAACATGTTTTCTGTCAAATCTGCTGGAGAGAAAAAATGCAAAAGCTGATGCAGGAAAGAAAGATTATTGTTACTGCTCCTTCTAGTTTCTCCCTGTGCTTGATAAATGACATCTCTGAATTTTGCTTTCCAATTTTGCCTAACAAACATGATCAGAACAAACCTGCATTGCTTTTGTTCAAAGCCATGTGTGGAAAAAAATCGAGGCCAGTTCCTCATCTGTTTCTGTGGAGCTCATATGTTCCAAGGACAGGAAGAGGCTGTTACGAAGGTGGATATTTATTAGCCACAGTAGATTAGCCTCAGTCTGAATCTCAGTTATTGCAGCTGACACTGACTGTCTCTTTGTGTTCCATGTGGGCACTCTCTGGGTTGTACTAACATCCTGGACCCGGCTGACAAATCCGTGCTCAGTGTGTGGTGACTACAGCTCTTGAAACACTGAGGCTGTCTCTCTATTCTTTTATAAAATTCTAGTAGCAGAGAGAATGAATGAGAAATGGGTGTTTATAAAACTGTAGAAAGCAGTAAGAGGCAAATCAATCAATACCAACAGCAGATCAGACACCTGGAGACAAGCTGCTCCCTGCTGCAGTTAAATCAAAGTCTGGGGATACAGCTGCAAACTTTTGTTTGTTGTGTATTTCCCACTGGATAGAAGAGTGTATGCATATAGCTCAGGTGAGTGAAGGTATTTCAGAAGAATGTCGTTTATGTTCCTTGACAACAACTGGTGTCATGAGGAGCCCTTGTGTGCTAAGAAAAGGAAAACCTTCACCTGAGTTCACTGCATTGAATCAGTTATGACTGGCAGTCACCAGCCACCTGATGAAGGCAGATGTCTGCATGCTCAAAGCACACATTGGGTTCAACTGTCATCTTTAATGTCCTTTTCATTGAACAAACTAAAGATTAAGTAAAAGTGGTAAAAGTGATACTAAGCTGGCTCGTTAAGGCTGGAAGGATCCTTTGATGACTATCCTTTGGTTTAAAGAGAAGGATGGTGTATTTTTAGGATTGGATTTACATTTTGGAGCTTATGGTCCTGCTACTGAGCTTGCTATTTCTAGACAAATATACTCTACAAAGCAGACAGCTCATTTTCTGTTTGCTAGCAGAAGAATGTCAGTAAAAGAAATCTGAGCCACTCACCTTGACTAATTGGTACAGCCAATTATGAGATGTCTTAATACGAAGGGGATTAGCAATATCCTTAAAATCCTCAATCAAAATTGTTTCTGAACATTTGTTTGCATATTTATGACATGCTGGAGCAAAATATAAAGCCCTGTAGGAAAGCTACTAACCTTTTCCAATCTGTTGAGCTTTTTCTCTTTATTGGGTGTGTTTGCCGCTGAGCTTCTGACAACTTTGGCAGTTCGTTATAAAGTTATGAACTTCCTCTAACTCTGTGGGGCTTTTTCATCTTTAAGTGCCCTAAATAGTGAGTGAGCTATACATAAGTGGGTTTTTTTCACTGCAGAATACATATTCTCCATCTATAATGGCTTTATTTAGACACTGCAGGTGTTACGAGCTGTCTAACGCAGCACTTTCCATAGTGAGGTGCCAGTAAATTCTAGGTTATAAGAGACCTCATTCTGCCAAAAAAAAAATAAAAAAAAAAATAAAAAATAAAAAAAAAATGTGTGCAAGGGCAGCCACCAGCTACCAGACAGTCCATCTGTAGGATCCATTTCCCTGCATTTTGCTTTCACCTGCCATAGGCAGTTTTAGAGAGGTAAACCTGCTGCTAGGTTTCCTTCCACTGATTTGTACCCTAAATTACCAGCTACCCCTCCACACAACTTTTCAGTTGTTGAGCCCAACTCTAGTATGATAAATCCATTTGCTGGAAGGCCATATAAGGATTAGTTGCTGCGGTGATGCCTGAAGCACGATGCTCTTGATCAGCCAAGTATTATAACAAAAGAATAATCCATGGCATACTAAAGTCACAGCAAACATTTCCACTAATACAAATGGATTGCATTAGGACTTGCAAATCTTTTCAGCAGACATTGTTCTTCAAGCATAGTTTCTTTACTAATGATGATGATACATACCTCTCTAAAACCAAAAACCAAAAAAAATTAATTGTTGCTTGGGAGAGGACACCACCTCCCACCTGGCTACACCCTCCTTTCCAGTTGTTTTTAGGAGTCATAAAGTCTCATGTGCAGTCCTCTGGTAGAAGGCACCAGAAATGAGTCTGGGGGTGCTTTGGGTGTCAAACTTGGGGTCATCTTTGTTTGACCAGTGATATGTATGTGCAATTCCTTCCTTTCCCACAGTGTGCCACAGTAGGAACTTTTGTCTGGATGCATTAACCAGGATTTGCTAACCAGATCTTACCTCGGCCAGCCTCAGAGTTAGCACCTTCCTGTCGCAAATTCCTTCTTTCTGTACTTAACTCAAGCACCCACTGTGGTGACTTTTCTTATGGCAAGTTCCTTCTGTGGCCTTGGCAGTGTTTGAAACAGACAGCTGTGCTCTTTAATTCCTCACAGCTGTGGAGAAGAAGGGATGTTTCAGCGGTATTTGATCATTTGATGGGGCTGGACAACAGAAAGTGTTGCTGAGTTTCTGTCCAAAGGGCAATTTAAAGTTCTTACCTCTATCCTGGACCCCCCCCAAAGCCTTTTCCTCACATCTGTCTGGACTGCAACCCCTTCGCCTCCATCTGCTTGATGATGGGAGAGAGGAAGGTGAGAGGCAGCTGCACACCTGCAAGGGGAGTGGGTCTGTAAGATCTGCCTACTGCCAGATAAAACCACTCATTTTACTTTAAAATCTCCTTCGAAAGAAAGATGATCTTTCTCTCTTTGTTCTCTCTTTGTAATGGGCTGTGACACAGGTGCAAGGCAGCTCTGGCACCAGCTAGACTCAAGAGCCCTAAAAGCAGCTCCTGAGGGAGGCAGTCCTAGGAAGACAGCTGCAATCCTAGAAGCAGAAAGAGTGTGCCCCAGTCCTAAGTTACATTCAATTTTTAACTGGCCTTTTCCACAGAGGTCTTCACTGCTGTTTTAGTCCTTACCTGAGCATCTGCAAAATGTGGACAAGGCTGCACAGGGTCAGATGGGTTACTAGAGAGACGAAAAATTCATTGTTTATAAAAGTGGTCTCTCTGCCAGCTTCATTTATCTACAAGGGTATCAAGGATGCTAAAAACAGCCTGGAGGGAGAAGATGAAACTGAGTTTTAAAGGCATGTGACAATGTCTGTATAATCCCAACAGATTAGCCACTACTCCTACATACCACAGAATTTCTGTTCCTATGATTCCCTGTATGTCAGTCTGACACCGCATGTGGGCATGGGATGACTTCTGAAGAATTAGGGAGTGGTACAAAAGACAAGCTCAATGTCTCAGACTGTACATGAGGATGTACAGCACAAAGCTGGTTTGAGACAAGGGCTTGATATCATCTCCCAGGGCCACTTGCCTGGAGTTATCCCCCCTTGTGTGTACAGGCATGTTGCTAGAAAACTGCAGTATTCTTGTGCCTGGATTCAGCTGCTCCATGACCTGAGGGTGGCAGGAAGGGAAGCTGCACAGCTGGATGGCTGTCACCATTTCTGTGCCTGCCAGGGTCTGACAGAGAGGAAGGCTGTCCCATTAACCCCATCCTCTGTAAACCTCTGCTGGCAGGTGGTGATCACACACCAAGACATCACTACCTCCATGTAAATCCATGCTGCTTAAAGGCTGTCACCACCAGCACTTCTAGAAAATGCTCCCCTTGGTTTTTCCAGGAGGGGACAGGCAGATGGGGAACAGTCACAGTGCACCCACCAGTGAGCCCCAGCTGAATCTCCAGGACAGGCAAACAGCAGGGCAGGGCTGCAGCTAACCAGAGCTGGGCTGAAACCTGAAACACCCTCTTGTCTTCCAGTTCTGACTTCAGCTCTGATCTTTGGTACAGGATGCTGCCTACCTGAAATGGACCAAAGTCTAGGTAAGAGTTATCTTGCCAATCTTGCCTTGGGTGACACCCACAATGTTTTCTTGAAAGTCCTTTGGCCATACAGTTTAATTGTTTCTTCTTGTGAGCAAGACAGTGAAGACTCAATTAAGTGCAATTTTTTTTCTGTTCACAGAAAAAAAAAATGTCTTCTATTTCTAATTGTCTTTTTCTCTAGTTGGCTCTGGTTCTGTTGTAGCAAAGTCTGAAAATACCACTGAAAAAAGTACACTGATGTAAAAATTTATGTCATCCTTGTTTTTCACAGAAAACCTCAGGAACATATTTTATAAAAGCTTGCACTCGCTTTACTTAAACTTTGGACCAAGCAAAGCCAACAAAATATTTTTAATACCAGCAGAGAGGCAGCTGGATACAATGCAGAAAAAGGAAGAAAAAAGGAAGCACTAAACTTACTGCAGTGCTATAGTACATGTAATGCAATAAGTTCCCTGTGACATCAATAGGGTTTAGGCATGCTTAGCTCAGTAGGCTTCTTCTAAAGTTTTTAAATTTGTTAAGACAGAATTTACTTTGGTTTCAATAGCTGAGCTTTATTAAGACAAAGTCTAAAGTTTTTTAAAGCATAAGTGGAAACAATAGAGTTGTTAAAGTACTGGGGAAAGAGTCTAACTGTAATCATGTCCAGAAGCATTTGAACTGAAGGATAAATTAAAAAAACTGTGGAAAACAATAGCCCATTACAATGGCAAAACCCATCAGCTGAAGAAAGCAGGGCAGACATGGTCAAGGCATTGTGCTTAAAGGATATCCATAAGATACACACATACAGTAACAGAGAGTGACATTCTTCATGTTGTATCAGTTTAAAAATCCAGATAGATCTAGATATAGATGTCAGCTACTAGGACAACCAGGCTTCATCGCCCATGGACATCAGCACAGGCAGCACCTGTCTGCTCAGCAGGTTGTGTGCCTTGTGGTGAAGGGATGAACATGATCCGCTCCTCCGAGCCCCACCGCCCCCGTGCGCGGGAGCAGCAGCCGGCCGTGCGCCTCCCACCAGGCTGTGCCAGCACATGGAGGGCACTCAGGGGAGGCAACTTATAATTATTTGATGCAGATTGCAGATGGTCACTTCATTAGCATCGATGCAGAGGGACCCCTCGCGTGGTGTGGGGTCGCCTTTGTCCCTCTGCTGGGGGACGGCTGGCTTGTTCCCATCTTTTAATGCCTCTCCCAGGGCTTGATCCGGGGAGGTGCTGAGCAAGGTCTCTTACATTAAAGTAGAAAATATCAAATTAAAACCCCTTTGGGACAGAGGCTTGAAAAGGAAATTAGAGAATAGAATTTCTGCATCATAAAATATTAGGAACAGAGTGCATTAAATTGCTCCTAAATGGTGACAAAGGAGATCTGTTTCAATGTCTGTTTTATAATTGTTTTAACTAAAGGATGTGTCTGTCTTGTGGGGTATTGACTGTTAATTCCAAAAGCACAAATATTGGTGGTGTGTTACAATTAGGCTACTACGCTAATTTTTAATGAAATGACAATCAAGTTGTGTGTGTTCTGTTTCTAAAATTTATTTACTTGCTAAAACCAGACCTTTTATTGAGAGTGGTTTCATGCATTCTTTCACCAGTCAAGTCAACATTACTGTCTTTTTAAAACAGCTGTAAATCTCTTTGATTGGGACTTGAGGCTGGAATCATTCGTGCTGTGTTAAACTAAACTGTCTTATCTCCTTGAGTGCTATGCAGCCTCTAGCATGTCCAGAGCTGCATCTGTCCATGGCCTAAGGAGGCCAATATTTGAAAGCTATTAATAAAGACATTTGGGGAGGAGATGGAGACACGCCTTTAACCCTCAGTGCAATGTGTTAGAAGAGATGACATAGTAGGAGAGGCATGCTTTTTCATTTTCAAGGATAAGGGGGTTTTTTGGTGGGTTTTTTTTGTTTGTTTTGTGTTTTGTTTTTTGGTTTTTTTTGGTTTTGGAGGTTTTTTTAATGGGAACAGTCATTGCCCTGTTAGTAGCCCATTATTTTCAAAGGAATGCAGGTTGAGGAACATCTGCACCACTGGACCCAAAGTTAGCCCAGATAAAGGTTTCAAAAGATGTATAGGAGGAAAAACCAAAATTGCCATGAAGCTGACCACCAGCACCACCACATCTGGGAGACCCACACCTCTGGAGGTCCTTCTGCCCTTACTGCCCCAAGCTGCTGAACTGCAGACAGAGGGGAGACCCTTCCATAGGTCTGGAGCACCCTGGAAGTTTCCACAGGGCTTACCTAAGTAGGGAAAATATAAAGTACCTTTATAGGACCAGGACTCCCTTTGGGAGTATTTTTGAGTGAGGACAGAATTTGAAGTCCTGCTGGGGTATTCCTGTCTTCTGACCCATGCTAAATCTGTTGTTTTGCTATTGAGGTGGCAAAAAGAGAGTTTCAAACTGGTCCCATCACATCTTCGTATTAGACAGTAAGACAAGCACCACTGCATTTACTGTATTTACTGCATTTACTGCATCTCAACGTGCGTGCTGAGAAGCAAGTCCTTGGTGAAAAACTTTTGTGGGAAGAAGTATTAAAAACCTCCAGGCTGCTGGGGACAAGTAACTTCCTCAGCTATGCAAAAGTCAGGCATCTGAGCCTCTGTACGGTCAACACTGAGAACCAGGGCACGTCCAGAGCAGAGCTATCACATCCTTTGTGGGCACACATCCAGAAGGCAGCTTAATTCCTTCCTGAGTGACAAGTGGACAAGGCACTGGAGACACATGACATCGCTCTGACTTCAGCCCCTACAGAGATGGGTTTCATCCAGAGCAGCATCTGAGGCTTTGTTGTGGCAAAGCTACAGGCACTGATTTATGATGTACCTCATAAACCCAGGATGGACACAAGGAAGGGAAGCTGGGAGATCACTCTAGAAAGAATACTTGATCCTGGTTTTCCTCATAGTCACCTCTGCTGGAGATTTTACCTTTCCAGTGCAGAAGGTGTTGGTGACATGGACCAAATGGTTGTATGCCCCTGTCTCTACTCTTCCTACCTCTACATGTCTGCTTTCAGGAGCTGCCTGTTTCTCACAACTCACCTACAAGCTGCCCTACATGTCTCTCTTAGAGGTTATGTCCAGAGCTGTCTGCTACGCTGTCTCCCAGGCTGGGTCACCAATATTTAACATCAGGCAGCCAGAAAGGGCTGTGCTTGTGGTAGGGGAAAGGCAAACAAATCATCTCACTGCAAGACAAGGGATACCTTTGCAGCTGTCATAGCTTGTTACTGTAGAAGAGGAAAATCTCCCTCTTTCTTTGTAATCAAGATTTAGCCTCAGCTTTCCTTCCTGTTGTGGTCTCCTCTACAGCAGTGAAAACTCAACCACCTCAATTCCCCCTGCTGCCACCAGTCTTTTTGTCTCCACAACATCCGCTGAAGTAAAAAGAGAATCCAAGTACTGTCTCTTACCAAAGTCCTTGAGGAGCACAGCACTGGTGAGATAGAAAACCCAGCCTTGCCCCTGAGAAGAGTAAGACTTATGTCAAAATAGAAGTTCAAGTGTGGACAGTTAAGTTCTTTCAGAGACAAATATGACCGTTTTCTCACTGACAAAACTTTGCTTTACACCTGGTATTTGATGTCTATTTAAATTAGGAATTTCACTGAGTTCTTGGATCATTTACCTATGTGACAAGGATGTAAAACACATGATAAACTGAAGTCACACAACCTCCACAGTATTTACTTCAAGATGTCAAATTGTTGCTGTGCAAAAATCTCAGTGATGAGACCTGCTTCTTCAATGACAAGTCTGGAAAGTCCCAGTGAAATCATCATTCCCTGAATGGCACATAAATGGGTGACTTCAAATTCTGTCCTCACTCAAAAAGCTCACAGGGGTTACACTGTATTTCATTTTCCTGGCCTCCAAAATGCCTTTAGCTTTTTCTTCCATAACAGTCTCCTTTGTTCATTTTTTTTTCTGCAGCCACAGAAATTACAAAAAGAGGAAAATGTTATGAATCAATGGCTGCAGTTTGGCTGCAGTTATAATAGGTCTAACAACGCATTCAAAACAAATGTGTGACAATTAAAATTGTTCTAATTTATTTTATCCAGAATTCTGATGGTTTTATTCCAACCCAAATATTTCTATTTAAACTGGAAAACTCAAATATTTCTATTTAAACTGAAGAATTATGAAGATAGGAAATTGCAGTGAGAGGCTATGGAGTATAGTGCCACAAAAAATATACACTTTTTTTCTGACTACCAGCTTCCCTTACTTCTAAAATTCTCATCACTGCAGTAGCTGAGGACCCTGAAGTCCAGATCATATTTAGTTTCATTTCAGAAGTGCTACAGAGATTAAACACATTGAAGATTAGATGATATTGCATGATCTGCCCTATACATAATCATACAAAAACTTGAGCTCAGCTTCCCATTAATTGTGCATTGATTCACTTTAAACAGGCTCTAGATACAGGCTGAGATGTATTAATAATATTTTATTGTATTTTAACTCACTTCTGTTCTTATTAACTTGTTAATTTGTTTTAATGAATTATTTAATTTTTCTCATAAGATTTATTAATGTGACAGACCATACTTTGATATCATATAAACCCTGTAGTTTTATATTATATATCTGGCTGAGAAGAAATGCCAAGGAAAAAAAAGGCAGGAAGAATTTCTGTAGAGCATCTTTGTTCCAGTTGTACTATGTTTCGTAATTTATTATTATAATTTTGTTGCCTTACTCTGCACAAGTAAATTAACCAATGGGTGCCTAAGGACATGTAGCACATGTTCAGGATTTGTGGTGTAGGAGTGGATAAACAAGGATGGTAATATCGGCTAAAAGAACATCACATCCCACAAGGGTGGTTAATTTCTTTTCTTTGCACAGTTCCAGTAAGAAATGCTAACCCTTTAGATGAAGAAAGACATTTGTCCCCATGAGGTTTAGGCTAGCAGGACATAGGCTGTCCAGTTGTAACCATTTTCTCCCCAGTCAGCTTGCAGTTGAGTGCAAAGTCATGCTGTTTTGCGGTTCTCCTGCCTTCATGTGACCTTCAAGATCATCTGCAGTGTTATTCCTTCAGCATCAAAAATCACAGCAGACTTGGCCAGAATTGGCACCTGTGCTAGAAACCACACCATCTCAAAGGAGCATAAGAAAATTGGTGAAGCAGAGATTATCTCCCTTCAATTGAAAGTGATCCTTTCGTCAGACAGAAAGATTTCAGTGCCCCACATTTAGTAGAACTGAAGAGAAATGTGCAAGCATTAGAGAGTTTCAGCAGCATTACCTTTGGAATGAAAAATCTGCCATTGCCATTACACTCAGATCAGCATATTCTATATACTGCTATTCTTGTGACACTTGAGCTTTGATCATCTTATATTCTATATCCTTTAACTATCCTATATCCTTTTTCCCATTATGAAATCAAAATGTCCATGTGTATCTACTAGGGGCAAACAGACCCTGAAACCTAGATACACTGCCTTTCCAAGTAAGCACAAACCAGCACATTCCCTTATGCTCACAAGCTGTGGTGACTCATCTAGGATCAAACATTCATCAAACTTAAGAAAAAAAATATGTATTTGTTCAAGTAATTTATTCCCTGCTTTGTGTTGATTTAAAGGTACTAAGAAACAAAACCCCATCAGTTCTTTGGCCCCTTTACTTCACATTTACTCACCCTCTGTATTGAGAACTGCACTTTACTTCCTGTATAAGTTTCTGTGGTTTCAACTTCCAGCCATCAGTTCTACTTCAGAGCCCTTCAGTAGCCAGTAATTTTTTTTCATCTCACACTCATACACCACAGCACAATTATCACTGTGACTCTCTTCACTGCTCTTTTCTGCTCTTCCCACCTTTTCTTTACCATGTGAGCACAAGGTCTGCAGGTAGCACATCTGGTCCTCACCAGGTTTTCACAAGGCTTCTCTTTGTAGACCTGGTGAGTACCACAGGATGTTCATTTTTGGTTCCTTCTCTGGGCACCCTCTCCCTCCTCTGCCATACCCCACAGACCACCTCCCTCAGCTTGTATTTTTAGCATGGAAATGATTTTTTTTAATGGTCCTATTCTTCCAAGGTATTTCATCACTATTAATTGTCCCCACTTCTGTTTATCACTTACTTGTCTGCAAATTTTGCCAACAGTGATGTTACAATTCCAGAGCCCCAAGAAGAATGTTAGAGTATCATCTTTAATGTCCTTTAATTTTCTTTCCCCTGTTGTTCAAAACCCACTGAAATTTCTGTGTTTATACCCTCCTCTTTTGTGATGTCTGCAGTACGGCTTTTTTTGGAGTGACATGGCCTGCAGTTTTTATTTTGAGTCATGCTTCTCCTTCATCTTCTCCTGGATCATAGCCTTCAGGCTTCCTGTGATCTAGGAACATTTTCTGTCCTTTGGCAAGAATAACACATCTACAGCAGGACCAGAAGTTGTTCCTTCTGCTAACATGCCAATTCCTTTCACCTAGATGAAAAAAAAAAAAAAATCAGCCCTAAATTCCCTCTCACAATTTCTGCTCACTCATACCGTGACAAGGTCTCTTTACACAGCTGTACCACCAAGAGCAGACTGATCTGCTGGAGGTATCAGATCTTAGGCTGATCAAGGGTTCAAGCTCTGGGTTCAAGCCTTGTGCTCTTCAGATGAAGTCACATATCTGGAGGCAAACAAGACAGGCAGCAAGGTAACCCTTGCGTGTGCAGCTTTTGGTTGAAGCAAGCCCATATCTGCCCGCCGGAGGCTGAGCAGACATATCCCCAGGGCTCAGTCAGCAGGGCTGTCTCTGTGTCTCTGTGGCCTCCCCCTCCCCTCCAGCATACTCTGGGACAGTCTAGGGGAAATCCAGAATTTATGCACTTAAGCAAATGGGGGAAAAATATGAAGCAGAGATGTGCCTGGCAGACCTTTAACTGCAGCAAAGATCTGTATGGAAGCATTTTTCTGTAGGGAGTGAAAAGGGCAGGGACAGCAAGGAGGAATGTCCTGACTCCAGCTCCCTTGTGGGAGCTGCAGCATTCCATCCTACAAAGGCAATTCCTGAGACAAGTCAGAGACAGAGTTGCATCCTAGGAACTGTATCACCATGGCTTTTTCTACTGTGCCTATATCTCACAGCCCTGTGCAGCAGCCAGCTGTTTGGCTGAAATAGCCAGAAAGCTGCTGCTTCTTCTTCCTCCATCTCTTCTCCTCTACCCTTATTAAAGTCAGGGAGGAATTTTTACTGCTGAATTTTAAGCAGACTGAGAGAAAAAAGTGCAGTTGGATGGCATTTGCTTACCCTTGGCCAAATTTGAGATGCAAGTTTATCTGTTCAAAGAAATAGAGATAGCAATCTTGACTTTTTTGTTTGTTGTTTGGATTGCAAAAGTATAGGGAAGCAAAGGTGCTCTGGAACTAATTTCTATTGTATTCTCCAGATAGCTTGCTCAGTAGCATAAATACTATTGACCTCAGATGCTGCCTTTTGAGCAGTGGTGCATTTTTGAGGAGCATGAGCAATGTTTGTCCATGTCTCTATAATTTCCCTACTGTGTGAACAATGCTCTTTCCTCCCCTTGCCCTAGGTGTGACTGCTTCATCAGCACTTCCCTGGCTGTGCGTGGAACATGGGGATGCTAAACAATAAACCCTCTGTTTTCCACAGCTGTGTTTGCACCTGTAAGACTCTTTGTACCATTCAGAGGTTGAAAGCTCTCACCTTTCTACACATTCTCCTTGTGGGGACACAAAAGATCGTAGAGAAAAACCCGGCTTGTTCAGCTACAGTGAGACTTACTTCATTAGCCTTTTAATCGATGAGAAGAAAGTCACTGGACTATGTGCTATAGCTGCCATCCTGGAGTGTTGCCTAGCCCAGCTTCTAAAAGAGGTAGCAAAGTCTGGAAATACTATGTGATGTTAGTCCAAGCACTCAAAGGGAACTTGTCACCTGCTGAGAAAAAGTCCCTTGCAGCCTCATTAACTGCGGCCAATGCAGTGGAAACTCCTGTGTATGCTTCTCTTCTAAAGATGCTGATCAAGAGAGAAAAAAAAAATATCTCTGAGCTTATTTTTTCTCTCCCTCCACTTTCTGTCCTTTTCAAGTTCATGGATCTCAGGCTTCCTAAGGGTGAAGGATCCACTCAGAATGAAGATACTATAAAAGAGGAGAGCTGAAGATCTACTCAGCTCTTATAAGAGATTTTAATACGAGATGCCAAAACCATCTTCCATTTTGTTTACCTACATGAAGCAGGCTCTTGCCAAAATCTCTTTTGCATGATTTCCCCAAATAGGACAAAACCAGGACTCATCTCTGGGAAGAACGGCCAGGAGGGAATGGAAAAGTTACTTCTGAGCTCTTCCCAGCTGGCCTCTGCGCAGATGAAAGGTGTTGTGCCTTCAATTTTCAAGCCCTGCTATGAAAGACACTTGCACTCTGTCAGCTCCCAAGTCCCCAGCTCATTGGCCTTGAGGAGCCGTGGGGCTGAGCCAGCCCTGTTGGGTTTAACACCTACGTTAGTGCTCTCCATCTGTCACTCCGTGTAATTGTACTGCCCTACTGCTGTTTGCAGGGTGGGGGACGGCCACGCCGAGCTACAGCTCTCTTCTAATTACAGTACTTGGATTTAATCAAGGTTACAGCAGCTTGAGGATGACGGGCTGCCCACAGAACAGAACGCATCCTGAACCATCTTAACCGAGTGCATAAAGAGAAGGGAAAGGAAGCAGTGCTTTTGTTCCTTTTGCTTTGCACTTCTGCATTCCAGCTGCCAGGGCTGGAGGCCAGCACTTGCTTTTGCAGGCAGCCAGAACTGCGGGCTCTGTGTGTGCTTTCTTCACTATCAGAGCTGTGGAGCTCTGCTGCTGGATAGACCAAACTGGACGACATCACGGGAGGGCATTCCTTGGATCACCCCTCCAGCCCCTGCCACGCTGGAAGGCAGAGTTGGGGAGAGACTGCAGGAGGAAGATGTGAGCTAGGAGTCCTGCAACCCTGTGTGCCAGGCCCCCTAATGCCTCTGGTGCCAGATTTTCCCCATCTGTAAATACTGTTTGCCATTGTCTAGCTAATTTTCAAGTGACACTTGAAGATTTCATACTAGGTCATGGATTCTACAAACAGCTGTGCCTGTCAAAGACTATCATTCCTAATTGGGGGTTACCATGCCCCTACCAGAAAGCGTTGTCACCTCAGCTCTGCCAAGAAAAGGGCACACAAGCCCTTCCTTATCTGTTTCAAGCCAGACAGTTAGAAAAATTGCCTTCCCCATCTATGTAACCTCACCCAAATGCCTTGCTCAGGAACTCTCACTGAATCATGTCCTCTGGCAGGAGTAATAACTTCCAGCAACTAGGACAGGAACACCTTCATCCAGGGTTGTTGAGTGAATGAAGAACACACACCTAGAGCTTCACTCTGCAGCACCAGCAGCAGGCACAAGACCTATTCTTGCACATGTCCTTCCTGGGGACATCTCAGAAACTCTGCAGCTACAAGAATAATGGAGATGTCTATATTTGGCATTTGCTTCTGTTGGCTTTAGTTTTACTGCTCTGGAAAAGGGTCACCAAGCCCTTAATGCAGTCATAAAAGCCATGCAATCATTTGCTCTCATTGTCATAATGTCTGGGACTCAGATTTCGTCATTTTTGCCAGCTAAGACTGATCACCTGAATCCCCCACTGAAATGAAAGTCATTAGTGGGCCAGACATGGCTCCCTGCTGGAAGTCACTTGCCTGGAAGTCATGTTTGTGTTACCGCAGCATCATGCCTGAGCTTGCAGTACTGACACATCAAGTACCACACTTCTCCATCAATGCTGAACCAATTTCTTCACACAGACTTAGGAGCTACTTCGAAGTTCACATCTTAAAGGCACAAAAATTTCCTAGAATTTCTATGGGCAGGGTCATGCCATTTGCTATTGGCTAACTTTTGAGTGTCTGGTCACTACAAAAGATTCTGTCAAAAGACACTACACAGTGCATGACAAAACATCACAAAACAGAGGCAACATGAGGCAAAACTGTGGGAAAGTGTGTGTATCTTCAGTTTTGCCTGTTTCAGGGGCTGAGGTATTTAATCTCTTGTAAGACACAATTACGGTATATTTAGGGTTCACTGCCCTAGAATCCTGTTCCACTGGATCATGGGACTCCTTTTCTAACAGTTGTCAGAAATGGAGCTGGTCCTTTCAACAGCTGGAACTGAGCTTGTATGAAGGACTCAGCAAGTGGGGAGTGATAACCCGAAACCCTTATCTTTTGGGCTCCCCCCAGCTGGGAATGAGAGAGGAGGTTGAATTCCCTTGAACAGAGGAGAGCAGAAAACTGGAAACTTCATGGTACATGTCTCATGGCACTGTCACTTGGTTTCATCTGTCCTGGGCAGGGCAGGGTTTAGGTTTATGTGTCAGCTGAAGCAAAAACCTGCTTTGGGTCTGGTTGGGTGTAATTGCATAGCATTGAAACCATCACTGCAGAAATTCTCTGAAAAAGAAAAGCTCCCTGAATGATCCCTTCATAACTGTAAGCTAAATAAACTTTTTTTTTGCTTTTTTTTTTGCTTTTTTTTGTGTGAAAGTCCAAGCTATTTGCGCCTGCCCTCACTTATGCAGAGCTTGCTAGGACACCAAGCTTGAGGCATTTAAAGCACTGCTGCAAAGCATTGTTCCTCATTAAATTCTGTCCTTCCACACCCTCATCCCCTCGCCTCACAGCATTAGGTGACACTGCTACCTTGCAGCAGAAAGCCATCAGCTCCGAGAAGTGATGATAGCCTATTTCAGGACTGCAGCACTGCTGTGAACAAGGTGCTCAAGTATGATACATTATCCCTCCAAGGCTGAAAGCATCACCTCTGCGATGCTCCTAAACTCTGAGCTAGGTGAGGTTAACACCACAGCCCAGGCTTCTCATGTGATAGAACATTATGCTCCTAACCAAAAAATCAAGACTCTTTATACACACAGGACACTGGAGCTTAATACCTTTTGCACTGCCCTGTGCCCGATTTATATATCCCATGTGGGCAGAAGAGGTTTTTGCCCAGAATACATCCCAATAACTTTTACACATATGGCAGAATTTGTTTAATTAGCAATAGCTAGTGGAAGCCCCATTATGAAATACTGAATTTTATAAACTAATAGCTATGACTAAAGATTATCATATAAACAAGCAAAGGATACTTCTTCTGACATTAGATTTATTTCCTTGACAGATGATGCATAGTTTTATACTGCAGTGTGGTAATATGGTCGATTACTATAACATAGCATATACTGTAGTACAGTTTTATACTACTATGTATTTACAACAGTTGTTCTGGTAAAGTCTGGTATAAAATTTAAATAGTTTAATATAGTTGTAATGACAAAAGCAAAAAGTAAAAAAAAAAAAAAAAGTAAAAAAAACCAAAAAAAACCACCAAGCAGGTTCACCAAAATGGAGCTGCGCTGCTGCAGTTTCCAACAGAGCCAGATTACAAAATAAAGGATATTGCCTGTCACCTGGGCAATAAAGGATAGATTTCTTTTAAACCAGGTTTTCCTGCCATGTTGCATTAATGACCTGTACCATAGCTCATGCCATTTAGATGTTTAAATAAAGGGGTAAGTAGGTACTTCTCTGGCAGCAACCACTTCTCTATGAACCTGTGTTTATAAACTTGTAGGCACCTGAAATATGATTCTTCTAAGGCTTCACTAGAACTCAAAATTCCCACACACTCAGCCAAGATGAATCTTCCTCCAAGCAGAATACACTAGTCCTATCATAGAGCAACACTGCACAGAACTGCTGGGAACAAACTGAAGAGTATTTTATCCAATTGCAACTGCCTGAGGTCAATGAAGAAGGTATTAGTTTTATTTTTAGCTTGCTTTTACAGCCTGATTGCATTTTCCATAAGATAATCCAGTAGAGGTTCTCCTCTCTGTTGCTTTGGGTTTCTTTTTAATCATCAAGTTTGCCACATTACTAATTAACAAGCTCATAATAAATCACTGATTGTTTAATGTGAATCAGAAGAAGAAAACACTGGCATCCCATGACTAAATTTTTTTTATAATTTGTTAATAGAAACTCCAGGATATTAGTCACTGAAGCATCCTAGCACCTCTCAAAAAAAGAAGGCTTTAGTCTTGTAATAGCAATGGGAAAGTGCAAGAGTGGTGCAAAAAGAGGCTGACAAGTAGGAAGCAGAGCAAAGATCAATTTAAAAACTTGCTTTCAGTCCTAAAAGAAGTGGGTAACACCAATGTCAACGCAGAGTAGATTGTTTATCAGTTTGTCCTATCTGACAACCATTGTGCAGTCCTGGGGTTAGTTTTTAGTTTAGATTGGAAGACTATAGAAAAAAAAAACAGTCTACAGATGAAAGCCAATAGCCAAACCTGCTTGTAGTTTGGCTTTTGATACCAGATACCAAAGATATATTTGCTTTTGTGTAAAGCTGGAGTGTTGCTTGAAAAAATCTGTGCCATGGAATTTTAGTAATGGTCAGAGGTAAATTTCAGTAATCACGAATTACATTTTGAGAAATCATGAGAGAAGTGTAAAAACTATAGAAATATGTTCAAAGAAATGGTCTTTTTTTCTTTTCATATTTTCCCTTTTTTCTCTTTAACAGCATTGAGCTATTTGTTTTGCATGACCAACTGTCAAAGCACTGTGCAAATTGCAAGGAGTAAACTCCCACCAGAAAATTCTGTACCTTTTTGTAAAAATATATCAGCCATGCATTTACTTGTGTTTTCAGTGTGCAAAATAGACTTAGTTTTGGTCTTAAAATGGTAGTCTTGTCTTTGTTAATTTCCTCTCAGATATGACTTTGTGGCTGGGAACTTTTAATTCCTCTCTTCAGCCACTTTTTTACTGTTACAATAAATCTTTAGATCAGAAGCTAGAATTCTGGAGCTAGATGAGAGTGTATGCAAATTCAGCCAAAGCCTTTGCCCAGTTGATTCAATCTTCTCTTTAATCCCCATGATGATCTGCAGTAATGGATAAAAATTATGAGCAGCAGAAAGAAGGGAAAAAAACAAACCAACCCTCAGGAAGCAATTTTGATTGCTGTGAGGAAGCACTGGAGGCTCTTAGCCCCAGGGAACTCTCCCCAGTTCACTGGAGGCTTTCAGATACCATGGTGATGGGGGACTTCATGAATAACTAGGTAGATAAATGGTAAGTGCTTTTGATCTCCGCTAGCCTGCATTTCATTCTGTCAGCTGGAGAAGAGGCTATTCAAATCTGTCGGCTGTAGGAGGTCAGCCAGGAGAGAGAAAATGTCTTCATTACAGCCTTCTGTTCAGCCAGGCCTCCCAGCTGACCTCGGCGCCCAGGCTTGTCAGTCAGATGAGGCAAATTTTCCAACCGAGGGAAGATGTCCCTGCGCCAGATTTTTATCCCTGGTGTAAGAGCTCGGAGGCAGCAGCATAAGGCAAAGGAAGAGTTAGCTTGCATTTTGACATCTCCCCCAAAACTGCCCTGGGATTCATGGGAACCTTTCCCTGGTGGGGTGCATGTGGGGAGCCTGAACTCGTTTTCCTCAGCATTTTCTCAGTGACACTGGGGTAGGAGGCTCTGAAGGCAGGCGTGCACAGAACCGCTATAGAAGACAGAGTAACTCTCACTGGAAATGCCTAAATATTGATTACATTTTCTGTCTTGAATCTTCTCATTCAGTGAGTGTCCTCTGACAGGTCTGACATAAATATCAGGCAAAGGAGCTGGAGCTCTCTTTAGCTGAAAGGGAAACTCCAGGCTGAAAGGGAATTTCTCATGCTTAAAGATCCCACCAATTTTTGTGGCAATACCCAGGAAGGAAGCCAGGACAGGTTATAAGGATGCACAGCCCTGTCTAATGGAGAAGGAAGATCTCAGCTATTCAGGATGGAGAAGGAGGTCACATTTTTGCAAAAGGATGCATAAAAATTGAAATAGGAATTCCAATCCCATTATTTGGTAATGGGATTTGTAAACCTCATGTTCACAGGCTGAGATAAACAATATATGCTTCCCGAATCCCTCTTGGAAGAAGAACTCCTTGCAGCATAGCTGAATTACACAGTAAGTTATCATTTACAAAGAACAAAAATGGGAAAAGGAGCCAGTGAAATTAATTTATGTCTAAAGGATTTCTCACTTTTTGGATTGAAGGGCAGAGAAACAGAGTCTCCTCTAAAACCACACTTGTAATGGAGATGATTTTACTGTGTTAGATCATTTCCAGAAAACATTATAAAAATGTTCCTTTTACTCAAGCCAGCCAGGTTTTAATAGTATCAAAGCAAAATATAGTCTGCTATTAGCATGAAATAACATTAGCATAAATAGAAAAGAGTAAGGACACTTGAAAAAAATTCCACATAAATGGCCTGCTCATTTCACTAGACACCACTGTAGCTGAGAAACTGTGAAATTTCCATAATAATCGAGTGCAGAGAAAAACAAACAACAATTTTATTGATAGGGAAATTACATCCTGTTGCTGAATATAAAACTACAGCTCTGTTCAATGGCCCTTTAACAGCATTGAAAGTATATATTAATTTGTAAGTGTAAATGAAATGTAAACAAAATATTCCGTTCAGTATGGCCACAGAAACCTCCTGATTGTATTTCAGGGCAGGAACCCAGGAGATATATATTTGGATTCCATATCCTAGACCCCGAGCTAGTGGCATCTGATACCTTTGTGGAAAAGATTTACGCAGCTGCTCTGCAGTGATACACTTGTGACAAAAAGCACCATACCAACTGGCCTGTGAGACATTACTGGCTTTGGGGGAGAAGAGCTCCTTTGGGTTTTTTGCTTTCTTTGTTTTCAAAAGAGGGTCCTTTGCAGCAATAATCCCAGATCCTGCAGTCAGAAGTTCCTGCTGCAGTGCTCAGGACTGTTGCAGGAGAGCCTTCCTGTGCAACAGAACTGTATTCCCAAGGGAAGCAAAGTGCTTCTACTATGTGAAGAGCAGTAAGGAAAGCAGCTATGAAAAGGGAGTCCAGCTGGGAGGGGCCACAGCAATTGTCACTACAGAGAGACAGAACTGGCAGCCAGGGGATGGGGCTTTGGCTGCGCCAGCAACCCCTGACTCCTTCAGGGCTGGGACATGCGTGGTGAAGGCAGCAGAGCTGCTTAGTTTTCTTAATGAGCACCTTCTCAGCTGAACTTCAGCAGCTGTCACCATGAAGCTTGGAAAACCCACAGGGAGTGTGGGGATTGTGGCACACAAGCTCTCTGGAGCCCCAGAGCTGCTGTGGTCCCAGACCCTGGGTTGCTGTGGTTCCAGCCAGGAACCTGTTGTGGAGCCAGGCTGATGTGACCCCACCACCCATCACAACACTGCTGGCAGCAGCAGATTCCTTCCTTCTGCCTGTACACGTGCCTAGCTACTGAACACCTCTCTCCCCATCAGCTCCTGCACCCATAAACGCTGCTGCAAAGTAGGTCTGAAGAGCTACCCAGTCAGAACAAGGGTGCTTTACATCCTCTGCAAGCTCTGCATGGCAGAGTGATTTCCCCCGGGGCAGCACAATGAAAGGAAAGGCCCTAAAAAGATGCCTTTAGCTGCACTCCTGCCAGGCAGCCCCCACCGAGCCCACCCTGGATGCCTTGTCCTCAAAATGGTGTTGGGGGAGAAAGGTTTGGGGGGGATGGGAGCGACTGTGTGGCTGCACAAAGCCAGTTGAACAGTTAATGCTTTAACCTTGCGTATAATTTATACAATAAACAAAGTCACATGTTTCTCTAATAATTTAGATGTAAGCAAATGTTGATTTATTCAGGAAGGCTACTGCCAGCAGCAAAGCCTGCAGCACTGAAATTTGAATTAAACTAGGACAGAAGCAGGCTAGTCTATAATAACATTTGTATAATTTTATTTTTGCCCTTGGCTCAGTTCATTTCCTTCTACAGTAGATGCATGAAATTGGTTCTTCAGCCACCTTTAGCTGATGTTCATTGATATCGGGGGTAGGCAAAGAAGCAAGAGAATGTAACCTTTTTAGACTTTGTGTTTGCAATCATAAGGCCATGAATTCTTAGGTCATTTATGACAATAATTTTCTTCTGTGCCTTTCCTTTCCACAGTACTCTCTGAACATCTCCACGTCACCTGAAATGATGGGGCTTTTTCCCCCCATTTTTTTTCCTGCGTGGAGACTTCTAGAACAGAGCTTGCTAAACAGATGCAAATGTTGTGTTGTTTTTATTCTTTTATTCAGGCCTGAGGGCATGAAATTGGAGTTCTCTTACTCTGCTTTCAACATGAAGGAAGGGGACTGTATTATACTTCAAAAATGATGGTGGAAAAATATGCACTAATACAGATATCTGCAATGGATCCCTCGGCTCCTTTTCCAACTTTGTGTTTGAGGAGAAAATAAGCTGGAAAAGGGGGAAGATGCAGACCAGCACAGGGCAGTGGTTCTGTTAGAGATTCCTGGTGGCAGTGAAAGTCCTGCTCCCAAGCCTCAGAAGCACAAGAACATAAAGTGTTTCACTTTTGTCCAGAGAACCCACAATGGGTTTCCAAGTGAAGTCAGAGGATCCCTCTCTTCAAGTGAGCACTTGTGTTCCCTTTCTGGCCGTCACTGGGCACTAAGTGGGCACAGGCCCACTGCAGAGGGAAGCCCACTGCTGTCTGCCTGTGAGCCCACAAGACCACTGCAGTGCTGATATGGCTGATATGCCCTGGAGACCCTGCTTGGAATGTTTCTAAAATCATTGTTTCCAGCTGTGCTGAGCCAGGAGAGACACTCCTAGGCTGAAAGGACTTTATGGGCGAAGGAGTGAAAGCAGAGAGGAGACTGAAGAAAGGGGAGGTGAGGGGAGGGAAACAGGAGCTAAGAACAGCACTGGCGGAAGAGTGATAACTTCTCTGTCTGGCAATGACACAAAATCATCTTTTAACTGCAGCCAGGATGAGCAAGAATGTTGTACGAGACTGACTTACTTTTTTTCCAGACGTACACCTGGCCAGGTGCAAAAGCTCCCGTGCCCATCACAAACGGGGTGGTAGTGCTCTTCTGCATAACACCCATGTATATGGTGCTTTCACAGCTGCGGTTTTTGATAAGGAGTGACTTCATTTTTGCGGTTCTCTCAGTTGCAAATAAAAGCTTCTTAACAGGAGTCAAAATTATACCAAGTCCTGTGAGTCCAGGGCAGTTTCTGGGACTCATGATCTGTCCATGTCCCCAGCACACACAGACCCTGAAACCTGTCAGTGACACTTTCAAGACCAGCCCAATAAAAGTTTGAGCAGGAATAGCCACCTGATGTGTTTTAGTAGAGGGCTGTGGCTGACGGTCAGGATGGGAAATGCCAGCCTCAAGCTCCTGCATCATAAAAGTAATATACTCCCTCTCCTTGCCAGTGACCCCAAAAATGTATCAGTCCATGTCCCCCTGAATGTCCTATTGCCTCAGGAATGCAAACACTGAAACAGGACATTTTTCCAATCCTAAATCTTAAGAATATGTGATCATGGATGTCTTGAATCTTATGGCCCCACAGGACCCACCTTGCACTGCCTTGCCTAAGAAGGGCCATGCCACGTTGCCCTTCAAGCAGCTTCCCCCAGCTGTGGGCCACAGTGAAGAGAGCAGAGACACCTCTGTGTGACTGCTGTGTCCATTCAGTTTCTGTCCATGGCAAATACTCACAGACCTTTGTTCCAGCCCCCACTCCTCTTCCTCTCCCCACCTGCTGGTTACTGTAAGCAAGGGAAGGGCAAGCTGGGGGTATTTCCTTTGCCAAAGCATGTGGGAAGCAGCAGCAGACTGCGACACCAAGAGCCACAGCCTCCCGGGCTGCTCTTTGGATACCACAGCCATGTGCCCCTAACCTGGGGCAAAGTCATGGTTGAGCCCTTACTTCCCTTATTATTAATTAAAACATTGGAGGAGATCCTCAGCTGGAGTAAATATTCATTGCTCCTGGCTCTCGCCCACTGGTTCAGAAAGCACACAGAAGTAGTCACATTTATGCTGTTAACACTGATCTTGGCTCACACTTCTGCGGTCAAATAAATAAATATCACTGCATCCCATTTAGCTCTGTTAATGCCACATTAAGAATGGCATGTGTTTTGACATAACCACCCCTTCCCACATTTTTTTTTAAATACCATAAATGAAGCATTAAAACTCCCAATCCATCACAGTGACATCAGATCAGTGGACTGTTACTTTTATGACATCAGAACAATTGATTATATGACTCTTTTATGTGTATCTTGCTATGAGATGATTGCTCTTCTCTCCATATATTACATCCTAACATCTTGGAAAAAACTCAAGAGATAAAAAGGAATCACTGTGAAGCAGTGAGGTACAGTAGTTATGGAATTGCCATAAAACTGTCATAAAAATTGTAGAAACAAAAATGCCTTTAAAGATGGCAATGTTCCATTATGGGTCCCTAGCTAACAGTCTGGAGTTGCCCTATGCATACCTTATCATATTTACTGCTTCTGGATATTTCTGTACCTTTCTCCCAGAGGATTATACGGTTATCAAGACCTGCTGGTTTCCCTGCAAACTTTAAGTCTCTTTACCCCATTATATCACCTTTAACAAGTCAAGTGACGTTTGTACCAGGCAAAATTCAGGGTTTCTTTGCAAATAGCTCAAAAAAGGAATGAAAAATAGGCAAAAAAAAAAAATCTGACAGGGAAAGGGAGGTATAACCAGTTTGTTGTTACAAGATTGCTAAAAGAAAACAGATATTCTGTAGTGCTTATAAAGAAAGTTATTGTTAAAATTAGGATCAAGGTACAGAATAAGCAACTCTGTCCTGATGAGAGGTGACATGGAAAGCTCTGCCCAGAAGAAAGACCTCCAATTTGATTTTTTACTGTAAATCCAGTTAACATGCAAGGTTCTGTGCCATGTAGCTGTATGTTTTCTTGTGCTCTCCAGATTATACACACAAAGCTGCTACCAGGAGCAATGAGCAAGCTGGTGATTCTCTTTTTCAGATACAGCTGTGGCTTCTGTTGATCTGCAGGACAATAAGGCCCATTGAGCAAAAGCTAAATGATTTTTTTTAAATGTTATCTTCTGTTTTAGTTTCAAGACAATTCAATGTAAACAGAAAGGTGCTACAGTCATAAGGACAGTTCAAGACATAGCAGAAGTTAATGCCTTGGGGTCCTGAACGATGAGCTTCAGCAAACCCCATCCCCTGCTGCAGATGTGTCCTGTCCCTCCTCCGAGCTGGGTCACAGAAAGCATCATGTGCCAATGTCCTCCCTGATCCACCTCTCTGTGCTTTCCTGGGGCACCAGGATGGATGTGCACCATTGCTCCAGCACCCACAGGAGCCACAGACACATGGACAGGCGTCTGTCTCACTACCTCTGCTCCTGCAAGGGGTGACTTCTGGCAAAAGAGATGGGCCAGCAACCAAACCAAGGCTGCTGTCCCTTGAGCAACTGCAGCTGTTGCTGCTCCACATGTGAGTGGGCACTCATAGCTCCTTCCCAGGGTGTCTGCCTCACTAGAACAATACAGCAGCTTCAAGAAGCACCTTAACATTTTTAAATACTTTGGGATCCTTACACAGAAGGCACTAGAGAAAACATGTATTTGTAGTAAAGTCTTGATAGGTAGCCAGGTGTGCCAGCACCCTCTAGTCACCCTCAGAAATGATGCAGTGGAAGAAAAGCAGGGCCTCTCCAGCTGTTTTTTTTCCAGCCCCTCCAGCACACACACACACACACACACACACACGCACACACACACACTCACAGAGCTATACACACACTTGGGAGCTCCAAACCACAGATGGACAGGACATTTGCTGTGGGGAGTAAACACAGGCTGTTGGCCCTCCAGTCAAAATTGCCAAACAAGGAAAGCTGCAGAGAGTTCAGCAGCCTGAAAAGCAACCTGCAAGTATGGTGGCACCTCTGGGAAAACCCTGGTACTGTAGTGGGAGGGGAGATTTACCAGACATTCCCAGCCTGGCTTGGTACTCACATGAAGTAGGGACTTGGATAAATTTATTCCTGGATAAATTACACCTTTTTTACTTCTTCCTCTGTCCCTCCCAAACCAGCATATTCTGGGAGGCTGAGAGAAAATCTAAGCTATCTGAGATGATGAATTAGTACTTATCCCTCTTTCAAGGATCTGCACTCTCTTTTATTGGGGTGAGACGGGAAGAGATGTGTGGCTGGGACCATTACAAGTGCCCTTTGCAGACTCCAGGGTGATTTCAAGGGCAGCTTATGGCAGAGGATATTGACAACAACAGAGCCCATCTTGAACACACACCCTTAACTCATTCTTAATTTATATGCAGACCAAGCAGCAACATTATTGTTCAGCTGGGGGCATATTTAATTGCTGAATGTTCTGCAGATGTCTTGCAGGCTGTATAGATAAAGGCATTTTAAGTTACTGACTTATAACAGCACATCTTTCTTCTTTTAACATAAAAATTCCTACCTTCTTTGATGGATGTGGAATTTTTAAGACTGAAATCCTGTGCTAGTCCTTGAGAATATTTTAGCAAACGTTAAACTCCCTGACACCACAAAAGATCAGCTAAACCCTGATGCCTTTTCACTGGGGAAAAAAATTAGCTTCATTGCTGTAAAAGCAGTGTTTTCCCATGACATGAAATTGAGGAAGGCCCATTATTGTTCCTTAAAACCCAGCAGTGTGGCTTGCCAGGCTCTAGCCAGATGCTGAAGCCGTGGCACTTTATTTAAGTGCAAGCAGCCTGCTCAGAGCTGAATGAGAGATACAAGGAGTCCAAAGCCTTGCCCTCAGGTGGCTGTAACCCAAGGGCAGCTCTGCAAGGCATTGCTGGTGCCAAGGGTCCAGCACAGCTTCCCTTCGCTGCAACACTGCGATCATAAACCAGAGGTGCCAAGAAATTCAGGCTCAGCCCCATGAACTTAAAGCTCTTATCTATTTCAAGTTCCTGTCTTATACTTAAGGACTAAATGCTGCATACCCTGTCTGGGTTTTGGGGTGTTTTTAAATATTTCCCAACCTTCAAGACTAATCAGACTTACAAATGGTTGTCCCATATAAATTTTTTAATGACACCTACAATGTCGTTTCTGGCTTGTGCCACACTAGGACACCTCTGTCCTAGTGACAGAGGTGTCTGACAATTTGTCAAGGAGATAGCCATAAATTAGGCAGAAAACTGGACTCCATAAAAAAAAAAAAACTGAAAACCAAAACATAAAAGCTGGGAGGAGGCAACTTGATGTGGCATGGCTTCTGGCAATGAGGAAGCATGAGTGCATACTGAAGCTTAGAAATAGAAAGTGATGTCCTCATAAAAATATGGCTCTAGGCTGGTGTGCCACTAGAAATTCTTCTGTCAGTTTAGAATATTTAGCTCTAAGGGATCTCTACTTTCAAATGGATCTTTTGATGCAAAATAGGCTGCACAGACGGAGATAGTGTTGAAGAAGGGAGAGTTGCATTTGCTCCCAGTTATGCTTGGTAAACTGGAGATTTTTAGATAGGCTTTTTGATTCCAAAGTACTGAGAGGGCAGGTGGGTTACCTCGGCAGTGCGTTAGGTCTCCGGGTTCTTCTAACTGAAAACTGTTACTGATACCAGGGCAGCTAAATAATACTGAAAGCTTCAGCACTGCTGGTTATCAGGGGAACCTCTTTAGCCTAATTTGAAAGCTCAAAGCTTCAGGCAACTGATTTTTTTTCGTTACAGGCTCTTTTGTGTGATGTTCCAATGCAGTATATCCAATCAATGATGCCATATCACGCACGGTACCATCATGTGGATGTTTATTCCCCCTGTGTTTTGTATTTGACTTGTTAAACTGCAAGAAGAGTTCAGGGAACAAACGGGGGAAAAAAAATAAAAAGCAAACTCCTTAGCTCCCCTACTGCAGAAATTTAAAACTAGCGAATACACAAGGCTCAGCGCTGCAAGAGAAATGAAAAGAAGCGGAAAGTGAAAATATATACATATGTATACACATGAACAAAACATGAGCCATAGTCATGGCAATCTGGGCTCCAATGTGCCAAACAAAAGGGGTTATTCCTTCAAGCAATCTTTGTGTCGTAAAATTTAGGACACAGCAAGGCTGGTTTATGATCACACTGTAGATTCCACTATAAAACTACACAGTTTCTGTACAGTAAATTCCACTGGATAATTAGAGCAGGCTGCTTTGGAAGATTTTAATATTGCATCTTCTAAAAAGGGAATGTTAAGGATAGTCTGGCTGGAGAGAAGGGGACAGGACTAATTATCAAGATGCTCATTCTTCCTTTCTTCTGTACTCCTTTTCACACATAGATGCTTTATTATTTAAGTTCACTTGAGGAAATGACAAGAATTATGAGGATTCTTTCCACATAGAGTTTTTTAGTGTAATTAATAATGGGCCAGATCTTCAGATTAAATAAATCAAACTATCTGGTTTACATTGTGCCTGTGTAAATAATGTTAATTTGATTTTACTTATTAGCATACCAAAAATAAAAGTAAAAGCAGACTCCATGATGAATGATTCATTTTTCAGAGGGTGCTGATGCCTTCTGAAGTTTTGGCCCAGAAGAGCAGGAGCAGCTTAAGGAAACTCAATAGTTTCATAACTCTTTTGATTTAATTTCTTGTGAGCTACTTCACTTTGGAACAAAGATCTCAGCTCAGCTAAAAGCAGTGTTTATATTAACTGCATTTTTTATTGTGTTTACAAGATTTTATTTTCAGTCTGGTTTCTCTTGCCCCTCTGTTCTGAAGCAATCCACAAATCTACATTTCTTGTGCTGTAGTCCCTGGTCAGTGAGATAATTATGAGACAGTCATTTTCTCATTGTCTTTTCACACAATCACTCTCAATTAAGAACTAATATTTGTATCTTTATATCAGCAACAATGGGACAAACAGGCACTCAAAAGTGTCTGACAGGCATCCCACAGAGGTACACTGAGCTGTTTTCTTAGGCCAGGAGAAGAATCCCTTCTTTTATTGGCTTGATGGTGCCTAGTGATAGAGCTGATGGTGCTGATAACCTTGTGCTGTCATTGACACAAGCCAGGCACGAGGCTGTTCCGTCCTGCAGGGCTGCATCCTGCATTTGCCATTACCCTGAAGCACTTACCAGGTAGTTGGATCTTACTTTGTTTTTTTTAATCTTAAAATATAAAATCATCTAACCACTATTGATACATTTCTGTGAAAGCAAAATGTCTGTGGCCACACATTGGTCTTGAGTTCAGCCAGTGCTGCTGTCCCTTTCCTGCACTAGCTCCCTGCCATGTGAATCCTCACAGTAAGTCCAAGATGATTTCGTTGATTCGTGGAAGATGTCATCAATGCAGTTGTGACACTGAGGGATGAAGCAACACTTACACATTCACACTGGGTGTATTAATCTCATTTACAAGGGAGGTGTTATCCAAATTTAAAGGTATTGTCAACTTAGTAAACAAATCATTGCTGGAGTCAGCTGGATGTAATCAGATGAGACCTCTTTTCTCCCTTAAAGGCTTTGGCATCAGAATAACAAATCAAATGGCAAATTGATCAAACTCATGCAAGAAGAGCAAAATTTTCCTTCTTACACCTACCTGTCTTACTCTGTATCCACACAGTTCAGATCTGTTTGTCCACCTTTCAGATATTTTCAGTTCATGCCATTTGTAAGCAGGAGTTAAGAAGGCAAACCTAAGGAGGCAATGACTGCCACTCAGGATACTCAGTTAAATAGTGAGAGAACAGCACTCTCCAGCTAGAAAGCACAGCAGAAAGGCAAAGAAATGCATGATTAGGAAACAAGGTGAGCCAGCTAAGCTCTCAGCCCAGTGAGGCAGAAACAATGCAAAGGCCTGCCCATGTCTGCAGGGGAACTGCAGTCCCCAGGAGTCCTGGAAATTGTGCCAGCACCTGCCAAAATGTACCCAGGGTGGCACAACATCACCTACCTTTCAGAGTCCTCTCAAATCCAAAAGGAAGCTCAGCAAACCAAAACTAAATACAACTGTAGGGTTTGGGCATTTACCCCGTGAATGCACAGGGTGTAACCTGCATTGAGAAACTGAAAAAAACCCAAAACAAGCTCCCAAAAAACCAAGCCAATAACAACAACAAAAAAACCTCAGACATGTAGGGACTGTGTTTATTCAAACATTATAGCGAAGAGATAGCTAAGAGTAGGTATGTTGCAAACATTATACTCAACTGATGTAGTAAGTGACATTAGAAGGAATGCTTTCCATAGAGGCAAAGGCAACCTGGTACAGAATTACCCACAGAATTCAGCACAGCAAGGACAGCAACTATTTTACCTACTGCCAGTCTATTTTGGATGACTGGCTGGGAGCAGCATTTTTCTGAAATATCATCACCCAGACATTCTGGAAGCACCAGCATCCCCACAAGCAAGGGTTTTCCCTTTTGCTGCTGTTTATTTTCACTTTGTGCTGGAGGAACTAAACATGCATTTCTGTCAAGTCGTATGGTAGTAAGTATGCTCAAATGAATGTCCGTCCTAACAGTAATGCCAAAAAATAACTCATTTTTCCAAACAGCAAATTTTAATTGCCACCTTAATCAGTGTAATAATCAGTGCAATATGGAGGGTTTAGGCCCCAGTTCATCAAAGTGTTTAAACATGTGCTAAGTATCATTGTACTTGTGCAAAGAGTGCAAGAGAATAGGCAGGGCTGAAGGGCAAAATAAATCTCCTAAAATCAGTGAATTAACTTGTTGCTATTATAGAATCATGGAATAGAATCATTTTGGTTGGGAAAACCTTTAAGATCATTGAGTCCAACAAACAATCCAAGTCAACCACTAAACCCTGAGTTCCACATCTACTCATCTCTTAAATACTTCCAGGGATGGTGATTCAACAGCTTCCCTGGAAAACCTGTTCCAGTGTTTGGCAACCCTTTTGGTGAAGAAATTTTTCCTAATAGCCAATCTAATCCTCCCTTGGTGCAACTTAAGATAAGCTTGTCTCCCTTTTTGAATCTCCTTTTCTCCATACACCCCAGTTCCCTCAGCTGCTCCTCATCAGAGTGGTGCTCTAAACTCTCCATCAGCTCCATTGCCTTTCTCTGGACACACTCCAGCACCTCAATGTCTTGTAGAGAGGGGCCCAACATTGAGCATGATACTCAGGTATTGTGAGGAGGCTCTCTAAAGAGGATCCGATTGGCATTTCCAAGCTAAAAAAAATCAGTAAAAGGCAAGCAAATTTCAGTACCCTGCAGAATCCAGCAAGTCAAACTTAGAAAACATCTTTTCAAACCCTTTGAAAAGATGAGGTCATCTCCAAATAGTGATCAGGAAACATGTCACCTCCCACCCCTGGCGACCCCATTGTGTGCAGGGGTGGCTGCCATCTGCAGTCACCCAGGAACACCCAGTGGCTGAGCCGGGGAATGAGCACCAGGACCTCGAGAGAGCCTCCAGGCAGGCTGTGAGCCAACTCAGCAATGTAAGACTACGGGGTTTACACATCTTCCTCTAATGCTCTCCACAGTCTGCCCAGCAGTCTTTCTAATTGTCCTGTCTTTCTTTAAAAATATTTCTTAGAAACTCAGTTGGAGAAAGCAGTTCTGAATAAAGCATTGATTGTATAGCTCATAATTTTAAAATTAGGAAATGGAGGGGGTTTGTGCATAGCTTTGACTCTGCTGCTCACAGAGAGATGTGTATGTGCTTATACACACATACAGATATACACAGAAGAGTATTCAGTATTACTACTCCTCTAAAGGAGTTATCATAAGCCAAGTAATTTTTAAAACCTTAAAAAAGGTAATATATGTTCCCAGTACTAAAGGTAATACGAAATTACTATATGTTTGTTTCCACAAGATTACTCTTTGGATCTGTGATATGATCCCCACAGTAAAATTCATTTGAGATCAAGACATAAACGAATACAAACCTGGGGTATTTAAATCTCTATGAACTTTGTTGTTGACTTCAGTTTGACAAGGAGTACTGCTGCAATGAAAATTATTTTTTCTTGGGATATACAAGCCCCTGAAGTAACCAAGTAACTGTCAAAAAATTCCAGAAGGGTGGTATGTGGTACACATCTATTTGTAAGTTCCTCATTCCCTGAAGTGCTGTGATTGAAAGCCAAGCATTCATTGCAAGGAAGTTCGCTACTTAAATCTTTCACTTAGTAAAGTTTTGCAACTAAGTTAGTTAAGAAGACTGAAAACACATACATAAAGAGAAATCCTGCAGTTGTGTAGCTAAGACCATAGAGGAAAGTTGTTGTATTAACTTTACTTGAGAAATATATTGTGCCTTTGTGGTTCTTACAACATCATTTCTCACTGAAATCCAGCAAGCATGTAAATTCCTTTCACAAACAGAAGTCATCCACACCAATACGGGATAGTTAAGATGATTTATTTGGATTTCCTTCAAGCTTTTGACAAGATTCTTTACTTTAAAAAATCCTGTAAAAGCTATACAGTAGAAAAGTAGTGTTGTTCTCTGTTGTAAAAAGCAGACTGGGAGACAGGAACTCCTGAGTGCTCATTGTATTTCCTTTGATCTACATGCCCTGTTCATAATACGCCTGACACTTATTCCTTCTGTGGCTTTGGGCAAGTCATATAATCTCTCTGCCTCGTTTTCCTATCTCGAGGGGTATTGCATGGATTAGTTAGTCAATGTTTGCAAAGCAGCTGAAAGAGCATTCACCGGATTCTCCCAGGGAAGCAGGGATACTTAGCTTCTTCGGAAGTCATGACCAATAAATTCTAAGATGTGCTACAGAAAATATAAAACAGGAGAAAAATGAACCCAGTTTTGACACAGATTCCACCTAGTTTAGTTCACCTTGTTCCTGAAAAAGGCTGCACACTCCAATTCCCTTTCCTCAACTATCAAGGGATCCCAGGACCTGCCCAGGTCATGCAGGTTTTGGGCGTGGCTGCTGTTGAGAAAGGACAATGAAGTGCTCCAAAGGGGACACCAAAACCTCTCTCAATGAGTGTTTGCACTAGTGAGCTGGCAGAGGAAAATACACAATGAGTGAGTGACACTTGCTGATACTCATTGTCCTATGCCATTGAAGAGAACTGTGAGAAGCCTGAGACAAATTGAAAAGCACTGGTGTATCCTGAATTTGGGGATGACTGATGATCAAGTGAAATTTATCTTGGATGACTATAAGGGAATAAACATTGGCAGGCTTTTCTCTGTAGCCTCATAGCTTTTACTTTGATTTAAGTTTGGCTTGAATTCGCTGCACAGTCACAACCAGTACATTTTCATGTCATGTATGATAGCATAGAGAAATAACTGAGGATCACTCCTAGGCATCAGTGTGGGTGGTTTAGCTGACCACTGAGTTTAAAAGGCAAATTGAAAACAAAAGCTAAGGGAGAAATCAAAAGAGACAATATCACAGCCAAGACATTGATAAGTGGCAAAAAAAAAAAAAAAATTAAAAAAAATCACCAGACAAAGTGAAAGGAGTAGTTTCTCAGCATTTGTGATCCTTCCTGAACTGCTTTTCTCTGTTGGCTGTCATAAGAGCGAAGGTGGCTGCTGCTGCATTAACAGCATTTTTTTTCCTGCGGAAGAGAAGTTCAGAACACAGAGGGGTAAGCCACCTTTGGCAGGGTGGGTGCACCTGCAGTAGTCATTTTTCACTTTGGAGTAGTTATCAGTGCACACAGGTAGTTTAATTGCAGGGAAAGGAGAAGGCAATCAGCTTGGCACGCTGATTCTCCCTTCTCCCCTCCTTGCACCAGAAACAATGCCAACTACATCAAGCCACTGAGTCTTTGCCAGCACTGTTTGCTCTTATATCTGTCAGAGGAGTGTTCCTAGCATAGATGCCACCTTGGCAGCACTGCTTTCCTGCTGATGTGTTCCTACTTTTGAGATGCCTCTTTTGTGCCACCTTCCTTGAATTGTCTCTGGATCTGTATTTGGTAATCATGTCCTTTCTCTTCTAGGAGCTCCTCTTTCCCGTGTACTTTCCATGGTTCTGTTCCTCACCAGAAGGCTGAAGACTGGAAGAAATAGCACAAAAAAAAAAAAAATAGAGCAGTCTAGCAGGAGGGCCTTCTCTCAACATCTGTCTTCTGCTGGTCAGGATGGAGAAAGGTTGCCTGGAGGTATGTATGGCAGTATTGCCTTTGCATGAACTAGCACAGCAATTTTCAGTGACTGTGGCATGAGAGGGAGAGTTTTGCCAGATGGACGTTTTTCCCTGGCAGACATTTTCAGCCTCTGCCTTAGGAGATGTGATTGTGTTTATTTTCACAGGCAGTCAACTAAAATCCTCTTTAACTTGTAGGTCTCTTCATGTCCCTCTAGCAGCTGTGATAGGACCAGCAGGGCAAGGATTAAAATATCTATGAGCTTCTGGTAAGCTACTGGTTTTGACCAAGAAATTAACAAATATGGATTGTGATGAGGCCACAAGGCTCATATCCCTGACTGCTATCATTACACAAAAAACTACTGCTGTCTATCACTACCTACTATATACATTTTTCTTATATAAAAATAGGCAATGAGGCATTAAGAAGGCATGAAAATTACCCTTATATCTGCAGCTGGGATATATATACACTATATATGGAACCAAGAAGGAAACACACAGTGCCTTAACATTTCAGGAACTTCCCTTCTTTGTATAAACTCATTCATCAAGTGTGGCCAGAGTAGCCCAGGTCCTGCAATTCCCTGAAAACCCAGAAAATTACAGTGATATAAAATCAGTATGTGAAAAACTGTTGCTTTTCAGGAAGTGACTGGGAGAAAAACATTATTGATTTAAAAGTGGATTTCTCCAAATTATTCAAAACAGAAAAGTACCACTGCTTCCCACAGATTCCTGTTTCTGCAAAGAAAGGAGATGCTAGCAACACCAGTTTATCAAAGCTCATGTATAATGTTGAAAGCATAATGTAATTTCTGTCACACATAATTATAATACGCATAATAACATGCTTTTGCTTTGGAAAGGGATTGTTTCAGACACTTGTTGCTTTAGCAGGAGGGTAGAGAGTATCTCCTTCAAATATCCTTTTGCCAAGATACACTTACTCTACAATGAGTCTAGGAAATAAGTCAGATTCCAAAACCCGCAGGTCACTCCTTAGAAGCAATATTTGTAAGTCTAAAGACTTAGAATACACTGTTTCTGAAGGGTGGATGAAGCAACAGCCCTGTTCATATTCTGTGATCTGTCCCTTTCTTTATCCAGACAAGCACCCTGAAAATCCCAGATGATTATACCCTCTCCCAGACTTTGGGCTACTCAAAACATAGATGTAAATCCATATTTCACAGTCTGAGTTTCTCTTGCAGCTGTATTGTATCCCTCTGAAATATTTCCTCAGTTCACTAGGATGGTTTATATGGGTAGAAATTCATACTTCAAATAATGATCTCAATGTATTTCCATATTATGCAGAATCACACATTTTCTGGAAGAGAGTGTTTAGAAATATATCTCTGTTGAAAGAGAATGCTGTAACATCAATGTCAAATTCCTTTCTGAAATCTCACAGTACAGTTGGGTAACACTTCTGAGAATGGTGGTTTTAAAGTTAAAAATCCACGAGGGAAGGTTGTTGATGTGTTTTATTATTTAACAACACCAAATACCTCTGCTCATTGTGTCTGTGTATATAGGTGTGCTCAGGGAATCGTTTCGGTAGGTAGGAATGCAGAGACATTCTGACACCCAAAGGATGCACAAAGAGATACACTAACATAAATTTCTATGGTGCCCTGAAGGTACTTCCATTGTATTATAAGGGCTTCTTATGAGCAGCTCTGGCTCAGGCAACAGGACCATGAAGTAAAACTGAGTGTTTCTGGACTAGATGAACTGAGAATGAGGCAGATTATACTACCTGTAGAAACCATGCTTTTTGTTATAGGCTACTGAAATATGAAACAGCAAAACAAGTTAATCAAATGCTTATTTTTCTCCTTACCGATTTCCCTTCTCCCCCAACATACACACACATACCCACAAAAGCACATTTTACCCACTTTTCCTCAGTGTAGTCTTTAATTAGAATGAGTTGAGCAGTTAAATTGGAACGATCTTAGAGCAATTTGTACAATCTCATGAGATACATTATCACTTATGCCCTAAATTTTGCACAGACTCTCTCAACAGTGAGACCAAGTGAAGCTCCATCCATATTCAGCCCTGCTGATATTTCACATGATCCAGCCCAGAAAAGGTTATAGTAACCATAAGAGTGCATTAATCCTTTTGCAAAGGGTATTGACTAATCTGAAAAAAACATCTGGCTTGCAGAGAGGGGTAGAGGTTTCCAATGTGCATTGAGAAAATCCAGTCAGAGTAAAAGACAGCAGGAGCGGAGGTGAACTCTGACTTGCCTCTGCCCTCTCAAGAATGGGTCTTCCCTCACCTATTTTGCAACAGAGACAGGTTTTCTGTACAGAAATATCTGAAGGCAGGAAACAAAGTGAGTGTGGTACTATCCTCTTGTGCCCCCCAGAAAGCCTCTGCAATCACCAAGCAAGCAGAGGAGCTGTTTCTCAGGGGAAAGAATAGCTGGGGAGGGAAGAGAGATGCAGAGAACATGAGAGAAATGCAGAGAATTTCCCAAAGTTAATTATAAATGCATATGCACATAGGAGGCAATGACACCAGGGTTCACATTTTCAATCCTACACCCTCAAAGGCAGTACTCTAACCTTTTTAACCTATCCACAAGTGTCATGATTTGCTAGAGGTTTTAGCACCTCTAGCCTCCATTGCTGGCAGAGATTTAGAAGTGCTGAAGGCTTCCAAATGACACTCACAGAACAGCCCCCAAAACCTGAAGAGAGGCTTTCTGTGAAAATTCTCTGTGATCCCTTGATTACCCATGCAGGCTGTAAGATTATCTGCAGCTTCATAAGGGAGCAAGAAGCTCCCAGGAGAGTTTTGTACACTCCTGTAAAAAATGTACGTTTCTGGAGAAGGGAGTTCACTCTGGGATTTTTCATACCAATGATAAAATTACAAAAAATGAGCTTCATGTCCCATTCTAGTGGGACACCTTAAAACAACGGCTCAACAAGTCTGGTGTTACTCTCTGGAGCAGACAACTGAAGGAGCATACTGTACAAGAGATTTTGGTGCTGGGATGCAGAGAGAGACATCACCTCCTCTTACAGCGACTGGCAGGCAGAACTGTCATATCTGGTCATGACATAAGGCCAGAGCTAAGGGATCCACAAGGAAATCCACCACTCTTTTTGTTTCTGTATGGATTCTCATTGCCACATAACCAGGAGGTGTATTGGGAAGTAGTTTTGTTCAACTTCTTTGTCTAGCAGCAAAAAGACATAAGTGCAGGCAGTTCACAAGGACTATGTAGGAATAAGGTAGAAGCACTTGTTGCTGCTCAAGTTCAGTTGTCTTGTGAAGATCTTGTAGAAGATCTAACACCCTGTTATTCTCACAAATGCAGAAGAGATGATGTTGCTTAGGCTACTTCACTGTTTGGTAGGGTTCACACTGTTCAATCCATTCCATGGCTAAATAACAAAATCTATTTCTTCAAATACTGCATCAAAATGTTGCTGGCAATGAAGAAAAAGATACATTATTTTTAATACTCCTTGGGGAAAACAAATCTGGAAAAACTGTGTTTATAAATCTCCCCCATACAAATGCAATGTAAAATTCTTCCTATTTTTCTCAAAGGAAAAAAGAACCGGTGACAAAACATCTAGTGCAGGCAACTGTTGCTAGCTTTATATTTCCACACTAAGCTGCTCTTCTCAGTATTTTTGAAACAAGACTGCAGCATACATGAAGTCCATGAACTGCAGGAAGGAACTTTTTTAAAAGAAGGTCAAGCTGACAAGAGGGCCTTCCTGAGAAGAGCCAATGTCCTTGTTTCCAAGCAGGATTACAGCTAAATCAGAAATAATGCCCTTTAGCAAGTAGACACATATGATCTGCAGCCATTGGAAAACCTGCCTATTCAAAAGCTGCAGTTTCCCAGACTGTTAATATTGACAATGATATGAAAAATCTACTGTAGTTTTCCAGAGGCTAATTATGAACAGGTGATGATTTGAGGAAAAATTCAGAAGTCAAATATTAAGCTCAGTTTGAGCTCATTAAGGTTGCTACTCAGCATCAGTAAAATATTCATAATGCACAAACATGTTGTAGTTTATATAAACCTGTTTAAAAAAAGATAACTCCGAGTAAAATGGAACAGAATTTGGTTTAATGTGTTCTCCTTTATATGCAAATTACCTCCCAGCAGTTAATAAAGGTAAACACTGCTATTTTATTTAGATATATGTGGCAGCCTGTGCGGGTTATATTTGTATCTTGTGAAGATTACCAATGTTAAAATACATCCCTAGATCAGAGTTTGGCCTCATCAGTAGTAAACTCAGGTCTGAGTTTAGACAGTGAAGGCTGAGGATACTGCAAACTGTGAGAAGAAAGAATTACCAGAGCCAGGGTCTCTCTCCTCTTCTGGGGACTTAGCATGGAAAGGTTTAATTTGCATGTGAAAAGAGATGCAGATAGTACTTCAGTGGAGCAGTTAATATCGACTTCTTTGAGTAAATCTCCATTTTATTCACGTGCCTTTATATTTTGGATCCCCGTGTAGTGGGAAGAACCAGGCTACACTCCCATCTTGATATGACAGTGGACAAACTGAGGCAGCAATATCTACCCAAAAGGGCTTGCAGCTGCCCCTGTGGGCATTTACCCTGTCCCACTTCAGCCCATGATTTTCTGTCTCGGAGAAGAAAGTTTTACCAAATGAACCTCCTTAAAGTAAAAAATAATATGATTTTTTTACTTCATGAGAAAATATACCTTTTCTTATCTAGTGCTGACATCATTTGATAAACTCTTCGCTGCAGGTAAAATAACTGTACAAGGGTATTTTTCATATTTTTAAAGGATGCTATATTGCTATTTTTCTTCACCTTTCACCATAATAGCCATTTGCTGGCTTGAAATTAAAGTTTGTTCCTTTACTGATTATTTTTCTCTGTATTATGCAGGTCGCTAATGAGCGCCCGGCTGCTGGCATGGCTTTATTTACTTATTAGAAAGAGAAGAGCAGTGAAGCATTTAGAAGTCACATACACAGGCCATAACAATTTTTTTGTGTTGACACATTGTAAAACAGAAATAAAGTTAGGTCACGACACGGGTGTACTGGACGTTAAGTAAGGTTTTATTTCATCTGGATGGAAAACTGAAATTTTTCTGTACTGTGAACTGACAAACCATCAGAACCTTTAAACTGGTGAACCAGCTTTAAGTACTTTGAAATGACTGTGCTCAAGCTGGGTAACCTTAGTAAGGGTTGCAATGATCTTGTTTCATACAAACCCAGTTGAGGAGGGCGCATATGGCTGAGGGGAGTTTTTCCTCTTGTGTGCTACTAGTTTTTGGAAGAATATTAAAAATAGAATTTGAAGATGAAGCCACGTTTCTTGGGGCATGTAAGTGTGTGATTACTGTAGTTTTTCTCTCTTACTTTCTGTCAACCATTCCTGGTTAATTAACCTATTTGTTCTCGGTACAACAGAATGACAAAGCGAAAATGGTGCGAGATTCCTACATGAGAAGTCCTACCACGTTATTAGGCTTATCACTTAAAGAAAAGAGGAAAACCAAAAAGAATGCATTGGGTTGGTTGGATGTGTTTTTAAGCAAGAGAATTAGTCATTCCTTAGGCTGCAGCAGCTGCCGTAGGAGAAAAGGTGATTGTTATATTTTGCATTACTTTCTCCAAAATACTAAAAACATAACATAAAAAGCTAATTGCAGATATTCTCTGGACAAGTCTGGTTCTATTCGGGGGCTTTACTGGACAGTTTTGGCCTCGTAGCCTGGTCTTTCTCCTAAGAAATGTCAGTAAAGTCCCTGAATTAATGGACTGTGAAGTGCTTAGAAACATACCGTTTCACAAAAGTATACAGCGAGGATGTGACACTAATGGGAGGTGACCCGTGGGTTTATGACAAAATAGCCCACTCTAACAAGAACAACAACAAATTAATACAGCTTCTATGCACAGTGGCTTTGAACAAAGCAATATACAGTGGAGTGGGAGGCGAAGAAAGGTAGAAAAAGGGAAAAGTGACCACGAATAAGATTTGTAAAGTATTTGTCTATTCACGGTTTCGTTATCTTCGGGTGAAGGCAGCTGCAAACTGCGGGGTAAAGAAAATTAAAAAGGCAAGGCTCCATTGTAACTCTGGGTAATTGGAGAAGGAAAGTTAGTAGCCTTTGGAGAGATGTCACACGAACCTAAGTGGTAAATTCCTGGATTTGCTTACACTGATTTGTTTTCTTTTAATTTTGCTGCTTAAAAAAAAAAAAAATAAATAGAGATAGACACATATATAAAAATTTTAAAAATGCAGTGCAACTCCTTCAATCTTTTTGCAATTCTGCATGGTTGAACATTTGAAATGAGTTTGTGTATCACCCCCAGGCATTGATTCAGACTTGATTGGGGCAAAGCAGACTCCATGTGCTTATTTTTATACACGTCATTTGGGAAGTTATATAGCCAAGGGAAGAGAAAATGTGTTGCTCCACTGCCAAATTATCCCATATCCCCCGATCAAAACGGGAGGTGATCCTAATCAACAAGTTGTGCGACCTTAGTGCAATGGCAATGTCAGGTCAACTCGGGAAAGTGAAGAGACAGATCTAAATAAAAAGAAAGAGAGAGACAGAAAGAAAGAAAGAAAGAAACAACCAACAATCCTTATAATTATCATCATCTGCTGCTTTTCCCTCTTCTGGCAAAGAAACACTCCATCCATTTGCAGAAATCGCCCGCGGAAACGTTACATCAAAACTAATCACAACGATTAAAATCAGCTTTTCTGTGCAAGAGGAGAGTAAAAAGCAAGTTGTAGGCTGGAATGAGACTGTTTTTTCCACCAAAAAAATCCGAAAAAAAATACACGCGATATATATATATATATCTTTCTATATGCACGTTTCGAAGGAGATCAATTTTATGCCCGTGTGATCAGTTAATTTAATTTAACTTTTATTTCGGAGATTGATTCAGACTGGAGGTAGAGACATGAGCTAATTGTATCCTGATCCTTGCCTTGAGGGGTTTCAAAGCCCTGGAGCAACTATTCTCTGTATTTTGCTCTGTCTACCTTAGCCAAGCTATTGCATTTCTCTCTGGTGTAGCGAGGAGAGCAGACCGCTGCCGGGAGAGAGAAATATCGGAAGTGTGAGTTGGAGGGGGGGGAGGCGGGGGGGGAAAGGGGAGAAAGAAGGGGGGAAGGAAAAAAAAAAAAAAAAAAAAAAAAAAAAAGAAATAAAAAAGAAGGAAGGGGGGGTAAAAAAAAAAAAAAAAAAAAAAGGGGGGGGGGACACTTTGGCGGCTGCGATGTTGCAGGTAAGGGCTGCTCGGGATTGTTGTTGTTTGCAGCGGAGGGTGCGGAGGGACCCGGGCGCCTCTCGCTTCCACGCATGTGCCGGGCGCTCGCAGCCCGCGCGGGGACGCGGCGCGGCCGCCTCGCCCGCCGCGCTCCCCCGCGCAACCCGCGCAGCGCCGCGGGGAGGCGGGCGGGGAGCGGCGGCGAGCAGGGAGCGGGGGAAGGAGGGAAGGAAGGAGGGAAGGAAGGAGGGAAGGAGGGAGGGGGCCGCGCGGCGGGCGGGCGGGGGGCGCCTCCTTTCCCCGCCGCTGCGATGGGGGGACTCGGGCGGCGGCGTGTGCGGGGGGGGTGGGGGCGATGCGTTCCATTTAAACGCGAGTGTTTCCGCGCTGGGGGTGCGCGCCTGGCATTGTTCTGCTCCTGCCGGGCTGCAGGAGGGGGCCGCCATTGTGTGTGTGTGCCTGTGCCAGAGCGGGAGGCTCCTGCTCCTTCCCCCGTGCCCGCGCCCCCTCCGGAGCCCCCCGCGGCGCCCTTTGTTGCCGGGGCGGCGAAGGGAGAGGCGGCCCCGCCGTTCTCCCCCCCGCGGCCGCGCTCCCTCCGCGCCAGCACCGCCGGTGCCCCCCGGGACCCGCAGCGCTGCCCCGTCCCCTGTGTCCGAAGCCGGCACGGATGAGGGAGCCGGGTCCGCCGGCTAAAAAAAAAATAATAATAATAATACTAAAAAATTTAAAAAAAAAAAAAAAAAGGAAAAGAAAAAGGAAAAGAAAAAGGAAGACGAAAGCAAGCCGCCCGCCGCCTGTTTGCAATCAGCGCGGTACAAGTTTATGTGAGCGTGCCCTGCAGGCACCGAGCGTGCTCGGACTGTTCGGGAGAATTAAAGATGGGCGAAACGCTTCCCTCTCCTGAGCGGCGGGGGCTGCCGAGCACCGCGGCTCCTCCCCGGCCGGCGGGGGAGCGGAGCGGAGCGGAGCGGAGGGAAGGGAAGGGAAGGAAGGGGCAGCACCGCCCGGTGCCCGCAGGCAGCCCGCGGTGCGCGGGGGGGGCGGTGCGGCTGGTGCCTCCCGTAATTGCTGTTCCCGGTCACGAGCCCGCAGGAAAGGCTGCGCCTGGAACGCAACTTTCCAGCTTCAGCTGCCCCCGAGCGCCGGGGGCCGTGGAAGGGGGTTTGGCGCTGCGGGCCCGGGGAACGGGGAAACTCCGGGGTGACCTGGGGGAAGTTGGTTCCTTGCGCACGCCGAGTCAGGCGGGTTAAAAAAAAATAAATAAAATAATAAAAATAAAAAGTGTCAGATTAATAGATGCGGGCGAGGTTCGGCAGCGCCCGCGGAAGGATGCTCGGCCCGCGGAAGGATGCAGGCCCCGCGGGTCGGAGGCATTTGGTGAAACTTCCCTTTGCCTATTCAAAATGACTGCGGTGATTTTGGTGTATTAATTGCGCCCGAAGCACAACACGAAATGTTCTAGCACACGCTAGAGGTCCCTCTCAGAGCTGTCAGACGTTAGGGTGTTTTCAGGTTGGGTTGTTCTTCATCATTTGTTTTCCCCCGCTTTAACTGTTTGAACAAAACCGGCTGTCCCTCCAAATGCCAGTGCAGCGTGCGTCGTTCAAATAAGGGTGAAGAAAAGATTCGCGACTTTCTTGTTTGTGCCCTGGTTGTTTGGGCATCACTTAATACACTGTGCTCTTGAAAAAACGAACGTAAACGGTATTAATTTCATGCAGCGATTTATGAGTTTTGTTTGAAATAGCTTCGCCGTTTGTTGTTGGGTCCAATTCCAAATTTTGTACTCGGTTTTCTCATGTGAGTCCTCCCATGGAAGTAAACAACGTAAAACTTGAATAAGGATACCAGGCTACGGCTTGTGGTTTTTAAAAGAGAAACATGCAAGCAAGCAAAAAGCCAAGTATTAAGATTATAATGAGTCAATAAAGATGATGGAGGTGACTAAAAACCATTGATCCCAAGAAATTTCCATATCCAGACCGTGTTAGAGAATTAATTAGTCCCCCCAATCTTCATGTATTACAACAATATTATCACCATTTTACGGATGGAGAAACTGAGAAATAAAAAGAAGGTCACTGACTTGCCTGAAGCCATATAGCAAATAAAAGATAGATCTGGAATCAGCTAGGACAGATTTAGATCTCTTGCTGATTTGCACTGCTGTAGCCATTGATTTCAGTGGAATTCTTCTGGATTTAAGTCAAGTTTGAACCTTGTGTGTTCCTCTGTCTCTTAGGGACACTGACTTAATGTAAATTCCATTTTGTCCATGAGTGAATTCGATGCAAGGTTTTAGTGGGAGTGGTTGGTGTACATCCACTTTTTGAAAGACAAATTACTGTGAAACTTTAGGACTCAGCTGGTTTTTGATTATCCATATTTTTTCCCCCATTACAATTCCATTTGTCACCTCAGCATAGTTCCCTAGCTGGGTTTTGATATTGTGGGGTTTTTTTTAATGAACGATTTCCTCATGTCTAGTGCAGGGGGTTTTTTCACTGGATTCTAAGAAGCATTTGTTACTAGATGTCTCTGAATGAAACCTTCAGTGTTATGTTGGAACACCCATTTTGCATGAGGAAAACTTCCATTCATTGCAGATCTCTCTCAGGCAGAAATGAAAAATTGCATGAACATTGTATGCAAAACCAGCCAGACTTTCCTCTGTGTAGTGGAAAGGCTGCGTGTAGAAGACTTGCTCACATAGGCTCTTTATTGGATTATGGTAAATTTATGTATGGAGAAAATGCGATGTGAAGGGAAATATTCACTGATCATAACAAATGTTTGTACATTATTCAAAGTGGGGTCTCTCACAATTAACAAAATACCAAATCTGCCAGTCACAGTCAGATAGCATTTCACATGAGCCTAGCTAGGAAGGAATTTCTGCTTTCTATATTCCAGCTACTTTAGAAATATTTTCAGGATACCGTAAAGCAGATACAGATGTACAGAGTGTGGTTGTGGTGTTTTACTCTTCATTTATTAATGTGTGCTGGTATGTACAAACTGCCACCACTAAAGCACAATATAAAGTTCCTGCTTTCCTGTCATCAGATGAATTTACTAAGATGCTGGTACTTCAGGAAGCTGACATCGCTGCAGTGAGGGTCTGACCTGACATCCTCATGTGTGGAGAAGCAGGCGTAGAATTTGGATGTAATTAAGACTGCTCCACCCCCTTCCCCCCTCCAATTTGAGCTTACATGTCTAGGAATAGAAAGCATTTAGTTGGGAATTAGCTCCACAGAGTGTATGTGGTTTGTTTAAGACCTTGTACTGGCTCCCTGGCTGAGCAGGGTTTTAAATGCCAGAGCTTCAGCCTCCTTTCTCATGTTTTGTGCAGTAAACTACTGTGCCTCACTTGTAGTACGTGTTCAACTCTTCTCTTGTTCCAGAGGAAAAATAATGTTGATCAGAAGCAAATTTTAGTGGAGATGCCTGCTGTTACTTATTTTGGATCCTTTTACGCTGTTGCAGTGGAGCCAAGTTGGATCTCCTTCCAGGAAATAAATTTAGTTAGTTGTTAGGGTTTTTTCTGACAGAAACATAATTCTTACTCTAAATGGAATCTTTTCTGTTAGTCTGTGTTGCATTTATGTTTTCTTTTTACAGCCTGGGTAACATTCATCTCTGGTATAGTGCCATTGACTTCTGTGTTGTTTCACAAAGCATTTATTTGTTTTCCTGTGTTAAAATACAGATTTCTGTTGTCCAGCTTTCCTCAGAATACTTTTTTTTTTAAGAAAGAAGTCTGATTTTAGAAGGAGACAAATATAAGATATACATCTTCATTTTTATTTTGCCCACCTTTACTATTCATGCAGGCAGATGTTCCTTCTTTCACTACTTCTTTGGTAAATTAAGTTGAATATGTATGTTTAGAGAATGTCTATAGGCAGGAGAAGGGAGTAGCTACTATCTTCCTAGCTGATAACACCTTCAAAAAAAAAGAATCTTGAAGTGAAAGCCATTAGCACATTCCACATTGATGATGTATGCTGTAGCTTTAATAGTCTTGGGTTCTCTAGTGTGTATTTTAATCATGCCTTTAATCCAGAAATCAAATTAACAACATCCCGCATCCAAGTGAGCCAAAGCTGATGCTGTAGAAAGTTCAGTTGTAATGCCGTGTTTATGAAGTGAGCGGCTCACCTGATAACCTCTTCCTGACAGCTCCTCATCTGGCTGCCTCCCCCCACTGGCGATGGAAGGCAGGGTTGGATGTGGTTGGCAGGTTTGTGCAGACTTTGCGGCTTTGCAGGTGGCTTGTACGCGGCCGAAGTCTGCGGGTGAGGGATACAAAGTTTAGGAGTGCTTGCTGGGGCGAAGGACAGCTCATCCTGACAAATTATTTAGTGGCTTTTACTCAACTAGTCTTCCTTGCCCAGTGCACTCATGGATAAGGAACAGCCTTTAAAAGAACCCTTCAAAACTGAAAAAAAACCCCATCTCTGAACAGTAGAGTTGCTCGAAGACGGTAGGAGAGGGAGTTGTGTCTCATACAGGTTAATGGCTCTTTTGGCTTCTCATTCTCCAACAAGACCTTTACATCTGTGGTTCTTCCCCCTCAGCCAGCGTTTATGACTCAGTTCTGCCTCAAACCTCTGGTTCAGTATAGGCATCCGTGGGTTTTCCCTTATTCTCCCTGGCATAATTCAGGATGATTTGCAGAACAGAGTCACAGGCATATGCATCCCACTTCTAACTCTTTGATTGTGGTTGCCTCCGTCTAACAGGCTGCTGGTGTGGGAACAAAACTGTCTCCCACTGCTGTACTAGGCTTTGTCAGACCTCACCTGTCAGCTTTCAGTTCTCACAGATGATCTCTGAAGCCACATCATGGTTGGATCAGGCAGAAGTGGTGGGAGGTTGTCCCAGGCAAAATACCTCCAGCAGACGTGAGGAAATGTCAGTATTTCTGCGTAAGTCAGGGGTGAAACTTAATCTGTAGCACAGTGTGCATCTCCAAGTGTTCATCTTTGAGGAAGGTGAGCTTAAACTGGAACCACAGCTAGAGGGATGACCGGGGAATGGACAGTCTGTCTTTTGAAAGGAGATTAGAAGAGGCTTGAATGTCCTTTTTAGCAACGTTTAATCTGCAAAGTGATATGAAAATTCCCTGTGAAGTCACACAGGTAGTGAATCCCAGAGAGGAGAGAAGTAGCTATTCACACTAAATGACAATAACCGTGGATATAAACTGGGCCTGTTTAAGCAATAGTTTCCCAGAACACTTTTGGATTCATTATCTAGAAGATGCAGCATTGAAAGTGAGACCTTAAATTTGGTAATGCTCTGTTCTGTGCGTGCCTTTAAAACCTAGGCTGCTTGGAGAATATTTCCAAAAAGGTACCTCAGTGACCTTAGTTGTGACCAATAGGCTATGATTAAGTTTTTTTTCATCAACATTTCTGCCAGTGGACAAAATAGTTAGCTTTTAAAAAGAATATACACATTTTTATATATGTGTGTGTGTCAACAATCAATTTCCATACCTGAAAACTACTATTCATTTTGAATGTTCCTTAGACAGAAATTTGAAAAATGCCAACTGACAGAAACATTTTTATAAACACTGAATTTTTCCCAGAAAAAAAATCAATATCTCTTTTTATAATCAGTGAAAATTTTGCCTAAGTTTTGTCAATGGGAGGAATTTCTGATTTGCTCTTCACAGAGGATCCTTAGTTCATTTTTGTCCCAGCTGCAAAACTATTTCTCTTTCTATATTTCTTCATTTTTTCCAAGTCAGACCTTTAATGCTTACGGTTTTCCTCTGATTTATTTAGTGGCATTCTCTTTATTTTCAACACATTCCATAAGAAGGAGAGGGGAGATTTAGCAAAGAAAAAAAATGAGCAAAAAGCTCTTTTTTTTTTTCTTTTCCTCGCTTTCTTACAAACGTAACTTAAAAACATCCTCTCCATCATCCAGTCAACTTTCAGCACGCTAATTTGCCTGCATCCCCAGTCTATAAATCCTGGTGAGGCAGGACCATCTCCCCTCCTGCAGCAGAGCACTGCAGGTATTCGACAATTTACAGTATCTCCTGCTCTCAGTGCTGGCAGGAGAGCAGGGAGCAGAGAGGAGAGGAGCGACTGTAACTCCGAATAACTGCTGGAAACCAAAGAATCCCGGGGCTGCCGAGGTAGCTGAGAGTTTACTTCCTAAGAGCACTTTGCCTTAAAACGGCTTTATTTCCCTCTGTGAGCTGAAGTTGGCGGCGGCATTAGGTGGAAGAGATGTGTAGCGCGGCTTACAGAGAGAGTTCAGGTTCATCAGCATGACAGAGCTGTGTCAGGGGAAGGAGGGAGGAGCGCCCGCTTCGCCAGGATCTAGGGAATGGAATGGAATGGAATGGAATGGAATGGAATGGAATGGAATGGAATGGAATGGAATGGAATGGAATGGAATGGAATGGGAGGTCTCTAGCCCAAACACGGATGTGGCTCTCCCCAAGATGTACTGCTTTCTAAACAAGGCAAGACTCACCTAGAGGTTTAGTTTAGTTGCTCTAAGAGAGATTGATGGGCCATCCGTTCAGCACGGGGGACCAGTGCTGAATAATTCACAGCTCGTTACCATTTCTGTAGCCCATTATGTACCCATTACACCAAATCTTTTCCAAACACTAAGGAGAGATAATCCAGGCGCTAAGGACCACTCACACAAGGTAAACAGACATTCCTGGCTCGCCGAGCAGCAGGCAGGTGTGACACCATGTATCTAGAGCAGCTTGTTCCGCTCTAAGTGGGATGTCAGGAAAGGGGTTTGGCAGCCTTAACATCTGCTTGGGAAAAGGCCTGTAGTGATGTCAGGGCAGCTGTCCCAGCTGGTGGCCGTAGGTGAAGGCATGAAGACCATCACAGGAGAAAATGAGAAAGGAGCTGACTAAATCGGCAGAGGACAATTTACACCCCGGTTATCAAAGAGGGCTCAGAGATGCAAGGAGGCTGGGGAGAGCCTTGCAGACTGGTGAAAGTCCAGCGGAGGAATTCAAACAGAGTCAGAAAGGAGAGCTGGAGCAGGTAGGACTCCATTCTGTGTGGATGAACAAAAGGCCAATTGGTTTATTGTAGGCATTCAGGAGATGCTCACTGAGGAGATCCAGGTGGGATCTTACATGGATCTGCAGCTTGGCTCTGCAGAAGGAGGAAAGAAGCAGTGGAGTTCAAGATGGCTGCAGATGTGAGCTGAGAGACAAAATAAGAAAGTGCAACCTTCCTTATTCTCCAGCTTTTCCTTCCAGTGGCCTCTGTGGTACAAAAATAGCTTGAGATTCCTGGAGGCAAAATAAGGACATGATTTTTGCTATTAGCAGAAAACTGAATTTCTAAGCTGGTAATGCAGTTTCAAGGAAGAGTCTTCCTGAGAAACCAGTAGGCAGGAGCATTCCTGTTTGGGAAGAACTCTGGTCAGGAATAAAACAGTTAGCTCTTTCTCAGGAAGAGAGGTGGTTCTTTCAGGGAAAATTGTGGCTTTGAAAAAGCATTTTCTTTAACTCAAAAATCTGTATTTATTACTGGCTGTGTACAGTCTTTCCTTTTCTTCCTTGGTCTTCCTCAAGTGTTTGCATCAATGTCCTGCAACTGAGAGTTCCACAGGTTGCTGAGAGATAAGCTGTAGAGTGATACTCTTATTCATTTATAAGCTAATGCCTTATTTAATTCCATTAGATGCCCTCTTGTTTTATGAAGGGCATCTGATTTCTCCTTCACACTATTCATTTTATTTTACATACTTCAATTCCATCATCTTTTACTGTTTTCCTTTCTAAATGAAATAGCTCTGGTTTTAATCTTTTTGTTTAGAAATACCCCCACATGTCTCTAATCTTTTTTGTTGCCTTTGGCAATATAGTGTAGCTATCTATCACTCCCATCTTGCTTCTCACTGGATCTTTTAAAGCTAGTTTCAAAGTCGTCAGCGTGAAAGAGACTGAAGGATGGTCTTGTGGTTAAAGTATATTACTGAGACTCCCAAGTTCTTCTTCCAGATCTCCTGCCCTATGACCTTAGACTAATCACTTGGCTGCAGAGTTTCACGGTTTCCCTTTTAGCTCCAGAAAATATAACAGGGAAATCTCAAGCAAAATATGCTAAGTGTTTCTCCATGTCTAGATGGAAATTATTCTAGATGCATATTAAATTTAGTGATTTTGATTGTTTTTCCACAAGGCAGCTGCATGTGTGTTGAAATTTGTAACTTCTCCCTAACTCATGGATTGTATGATGCTTGACTGTTTCCTATTTGTTACACTCCTCTGATATTAGGTTCCAAACATATTCAATTAAGTAATTTCTTTTTGTTATTTTATGGTGAGCTTCATATGGAAAGTATGAGTTGCTAACAATTTGGGCCAAACAGACATATGACTTTCATGTATTCTTGGAGACTTGGAAAGTCAGCACAGTCATGATGAAAGTGAAAAAGCAGGATCAAATTCAGACTTTTTACATTTAAGACACAGCCTGTTCCTGGGAGACACAAGGTACCCCTAACTCCCACTCATACTTCTCACATGTGGGATCTAGACCAAGGTATTGCTGGCTTGCCTCCAGTCTACACAAACTAATTATCCACAAACCTGTCAAGGCTCTTACAAGGAGCATAAGACTCGCCCATCTGGTTCCCTCCTCTGACGTTTTCAGCAAGGCCTGGCTGTTACATGTTTCTAGCACCTCTATCACTCTCCAAAAGCCCACATCAGGTCTGAGGCACCTTACTGCCTGGGTGTGTCATTTGGTGCCTCATTTCTGGCACACAGGAGCCAGGAGCACTCTGGATGGGTGTATATTGCTGTCACAGCCCCACACTCCAAGGAATCTCCCAAGCACACACTTTCCCAAGTTTTATCGCTCGCTGCAAAGAGGTCATGTGTCAAGCAGTGGGAGGAGAGATCTATGAGGTGTCTGAACTATAAAACCTTTGTTTTTAAATCTTCTTGTGCCACAAAAGATGCTGGAAAAACACATTTTGATAGGACGCTATTCCAGCAGAATGACAAAAGCATGCTGCTTAAATATTTGTAGCATGAAACTAAGGAAAACTACATTTTTCTCCTAGCCCCATAGCTCCTTTTGTTTTTTGCCTTGATGTCCCTCTTTCCCTTTGTAAACAGATAGTCAGCTCCTGCTTTCATGAATCCCCCAGACGGCACTATCTGCTCCTTCCACTGGAGCTCAAGCCTCTGTACATTTTTCAGTGCAAGCCCCAGGAAATTTGGTGCTCTTCTGGTCTCTGTGAAAAGAGGTCAATCCTGGAAGACTCCTGATAACCCCATTCAGGTCAATAGGCTTGTTTGTGTGATTAAGGATAACACATAAGGATGCTCAGGGGTGTTGAGACATCAAGAATGTTTGCAGCTTTAAAAAGAAAAAGGTTTGGGTTTTGGTGTGGTTTGGAGTGCTTTGTTTCCCTTATGCCTTATAGCTGGCATTTTGTCATAGCCTTCTGCTCACTAGCATTCCCATGACACATGAACATGCTAAAAAAAAATCATGTGAGAAGTCAGTGGGCTTCATTAAATTTTCAAAGTTTAGAGCTGTGATCCTCTTTGCCCCTCTCCACGGGCGGCTGGCTCTGCCAGATTCTGATTGCTTATGTGAACATTTGATAAATCTCACTGTGGACTACATTTGCTCTTTCACCCAAGCAGTCATCACACACATTTTCCTAACACTTTAAAATTATGCCTGCCAAACATTTTCTGATGTAAAGTTAAAAGCCATCTATTACTGAAGTGATTTTTCAGCCCTTGTGGGCATGTTTTCCTTTTTTTTTTTTCTTGTGTAGTTCAGATAGTTTCAAGCTCTTTTAAACAGGCTGCCAAGGGTCAGTTTCAAAAAAAAAAAAAATTCTTCTTTCATTTTCTCCTAAAAAATATGGTGGTGCTATTATTTTCCTTTATGCAGAAAAGAAACTCCTTTCAAAGCTGAATTCCAGTGGATGTAATGTTGTCTTACTGCCATGGCCACAGAGAACTTAATATAAAGCTGCAGATTGCTGCTTCTTCTCCATAAAGGTGTCAGTCCTGCACTTAAATCAGGAAGGAGACTTTTCAGTGAGCCACAGCCAAATCGGCCCCACCCCACCATGCTGAAGTCTGGTGACACTCTCTCTGAAGTGGCCCCTGCCGTGTGCAGTGGCATTTATGCCCTGCTGTGCTCCTGAGACACCCAAACTCCCATCCTGAGACTGTGATGTGGTTGCAGGGTACACAGCTCCCAGCTGGCTGCCATGCTCACTTGTAGGGAAGGGAACTGGGATGGAACTGGATCAGTCATCCCGACTTGGAGCACCCCCAGGTTCCTCACTCTGAGCTGGACCTGTGTGGATTTGGTTGCATCTTTGTGGTCCAATGGTCTGGTGTCATTCATAAACATAGACTTCTGCATGGAAACCATTTGTTCATATTCAGAGCTTTGCCTGACCCTTCCCTAATCTTTACTTCCTGTACAGATCATATTCCTCCTGTCACTGTGTGAGCAGAAGGCAAGATGTCACTTCTTTCCTCTCTGATCCTCTTTCCTCCCATTCTCAGTGCTCTGGGCATTTTCCTTTCAATGCCTCTATTTTTCCTCTGGGTTCCAGAGCTGTGCATGGTTTTTGAAACTGATTAAAGCAGTTTGTCCTACCATGGCAGAGAGATGCTAAAACAAAGCATGTGTGTCTCTTGGTCTTAAACCAGGATTTCTCTTACTCTTTTTTTCCCAGTTTATTGTTTAGCAAACATGGTTAAACAGGATCATATTGTAAAAAAAAAACAAAGCAACTCTTACCTTTCTAGAGAATACCAGCCTGATCACACACCTATCTTTTTTTCCAAACCCCTGCTAGAGCCCTTAAACTGACTGAAGCCTGCTCCAGCATCAAGTGGTCTGACCAATCTGAATTTATCATTTCCCTTCAAAGCGCCTTGGCAGGACCTTTATTCAAAACTGTATTTTTTTACTTGTTTGTGTCACAACTGCACTTCATCCAGTTTCTGGAAGTGTAGAGACTTGGGTCTGGGCCAGTCCTAAATAAGGAAGCTAACACACCATTACCCCCCCCCCACACTGGTGAAACACAAGAAATACAAAACATCATATAAAGCCTCCTGGGCCTAATAACAACATAACGCTTAAACTGTGCTGCAATTAAAATATAATCCTTTACATTTCTTGCATTTGGAGGGAGGAGAGGGTTGGAAAGAAGTGCAGAGAACGAGTCAGAAGTGAAGGCACTGCAATCTTTACCCTCAACATGGAACTACTTAAGCATACCATAATTGCATCACAGAAGGTATGCATACCCCGAAACCAAAAAGGAAGCAGGAAGGGTAGAAAAAACAAACACAGCATGATGAACCAAACAGGTAACCTTCAGGAAAAGGAAATCTAGCCCTGGCTAACCCAAAAGACAGGAACATAAACTGGCAAGGGAAAAATGAAAGACAGGGAAACAGAAGGACTGAGGGGATATTTCAAATGCAAAGAGACACATTTCTACAAACAAACGAGGAATTTAAATATCTAAAACAGAATTAGTGAATTTGCTGGATCAAAGGGACAGTTAAAAAGGACAAGATACAATTACAGAGACTAGATCACATCTTCCCATCAGTCTTTACCAATTGAAAATACAGTCAGTCTCTAGATATTCTATTTAATTACTGTAGATGGGTGCCTGTCAAACACTGTGGTATCAGAAGAGAAACTGCAGGATTGACATGCTAAAGTAACAAACCTCCCAGAGCAGATGGCATCAATCAAGACTGATAGCTGTTAAAAAAATCATGCAAGTTTCCCTTAAAAATAGGCTATTCTGCTATACCAAAGCAATGGAACATTGCATGTATTTTACTTTAAGATCAAGAGCTTCTCAACCAAATAAAAAAGAAAGAAATGTCGAAATATAAGTTAGCAAACTAAAAAATCTGCTTAATGCTAAGTATGGCTGATCCAGTAACAGTGAACATGCCTTTTATAACTTCCTAAAGAAATATGGAAGATCTCAGTGATTAGGAAGAACCATTTAATATAACTTTTTAAGGAAATTTCAGAAAGTCTTTGATAGTTTATCTCAGAAGTTGTTGTTAAGAAAATCTAGTAATCATGAAGCAAGATGAGAAATTCTGCCCTAGATCTGTTTTACAAAACAAAGCAAGTGTTGCAGGAATGAAGAATGAAAGGTTGGCAAGGAAGGCAGTAGAATCCTTTGATGAATTATCAGAACAATAAGGTGGGACATATAAACGTAACAACACTGGGGAAATTATCTGGCCCCTCGGTCACCCAGAGCGAGATGACTCTGAAAAACTTGGGGACACAAATTAACTGAGATGAAGAGGAAGGTGACATTAATTTTGTTGCTTTGCCAACACAGATAGTGCCAAATGCGAGAGGAAATATTTTGTGTTCTCTGAAAACACTCTCAGGTTATGAAAACCCCTTAAACTCTCTGATTTTCTTTGTCATGGAAGAGCAGAGCAGCAGCGGAAGGGGCAGCAAGGGTGCTTGGTTGCCTGAAGGCAAAGCTGGAGAGGCTCCAGGCAGCACCAGAACCTGGAGGGCAGTGAGAGGGGGCTCCGCTGACACAGCCAGGCTCCTCACCTGAGTGAACTGGTCTGGTCACCCTGGTGAACAAGAGTTAAACACAGAACAGACCCAAAATGCACCAAAAGAGCTGGTTTGTTAAGAGAGGAGACAGAGCATATAATAAAAGTAAACTATATAATTAATATAGTTCAAATAATACATTCAATCTTTCATTTTGCTGTACCACAATATTAGGAATTTTTGTGTAGCAGTGTTAGTTTGTAAAAAAGAAACCAGTGTTATTCCTGGAAGACTCAGCTTTTCTGAATACTTGGCTACAACAGGCTGCAGCATCACTCCTGCCTATTTCCATGTTTATTTCCTTGCCTTTGCATACTGAACCAGCCAGGGCAATGATCTTACAAAGATCAGAAATGCAAAAGGAAACATAAAGCCAGAAAGTCAAAAGCTGATAAGAGGAATTACATTTTGATACTAAATGGAAACTCCCTGGTGCAGGATGAACTAGATGACCTTTAATGGTCCCTTCCAACCCAAACTATTCTATGATTTGAAGATGCTATAACTGACAGCAAATATCATTCAGCTCAGCATGGGCTGGCACAGTGAGGTTCACCCAGGGTCGCTTCTTGGGAGAGAGACAGAAGAGAAGAGTGTGCAAAAATGGGACTTAGTGCCTTACAACAAAGCTGAGGTCCAGTTTTAAGGAGAACTGTACTGAAGCCTGCATTTTTTTTTTCTATAAAAAATACTAAATTTTCTAATCCAAAGGTTCCTTTCAGTGCTCTTGTGCATTTCCCTTCCCTTACTCCTGCAGTGATCTGCTGCAAAATATGTTCACTTTGTTATGAGTTATTTGAAATTTTGTCAGTCCTGGAGTGGGCAAGAAAGAAATGGAGAGATGCTTGTATAAAGAGAAATCCTCGTTTATAGAAATGAATAGGACATGATTAAAGCAGTGAATAAGTTCCTTTCATCTCACACCAAATACAGTATTTGTGGGATGTCAGGGTTATGAATTTCTTGTGAATGACTGAAGTTCAAAATACTCCTATCTGTAATTTTGCAGCTAGTGGCACTTCAGGGTCCAGGAGTCACCAGAGGAAATTATAGAGAGGGAAATAATTTAGAGAAGAAACTTAAAGTTTATTATGACTCAAATCACAGTAGAGAAACGGAGATGAATTTAGTTCCAACATACAGTACATGCTTTAGTCTGCGAGCTAAGAAATAATCATGTGAAACCTCTCTGCCTAACCTGATCTACAAATAAAGTCCATTTAATTCCTCCACCTTTCCCTGGCAAAGAGTAAGATTACAGGTGAAATGGTAGATACCTTGAGGGTGACATTACCAACACTGATTTTTTATTATTATTATTATCTAAAAACAAAACAAAGTGAAACAAAACAAAACAAAACAAAACAAAACAAAACAAAACAAAACAAAACAAAACAAAGGAGGTTTGCCTTTTGTTCTTCTTAATCAGTGTCCCCAGTGGAAGCTTCTGATTTCTCTAACAGATTATTTTAGAAGAAACTGCATTTGAAAGCCCAGGATTTGACTTTTATTTTTTGTAATAGGACTGATAATCTTAGGTGCAAAACTGCTAAATTCTGAGAGTGCCGAGATTCCAGGCTTTAGAGGCCACCAGAAAATACAAAGCATTCAATATCCAATGCCTTCCCAGAAACTCTTACAGAGACTCCTAGGCTGACACCTCTTGCTGTGCATACACGAGAAGGGGAAGGAGGAAACTGCATCGCAGTTTTCCGTTCACAAGCACAGACTGTGTAATCTCCATAGCCCTGTGCAAGTCTTTAAATATATTCTGAGATTAATGAATGTGGCATTCATATCTGCCAGTCACAAAACAGCAATTTGCAAGCTGCTCCAAGCATCCCTGCCCGTGCCAGGGGTTTCATGCAGGTGGTCGGAACCTCACAGGATTAGACACACTGCACAAAAATGATTGTATTTAGCTATACATAGGGAGTTCCCCTCTTTCTGTGGTTATCTAGTTCATCTGCAAATAGATGTTCTACTGAAGGCATTTTCAAGTGTTATCAATAATTTCTCAATCCATAAACTGATCACAGAGCAGGGTAAAACCAATTGCTAAACAGAAAGCACAACTACGTCCCAGTAGCCTGGCAAACAGAACAGCAGGAGTCACTGTCCTAAGGCAAAGAAATACCATTGGTATTTCCAAGGTCTGTCCAGAAGTTAAAACAGAGCAGGTGGAACATTCCCTTGTCACTCACAGGGAAGGACATGGTTGCTTGGTGCACCCTGCACTTGTGAATGGTGGGAAGATTATGAGCAGACATTTAAACAAGAAGTATTTTTGTGCTCTGTTCTGAGTGAAATGAGAGAAAGTTCCCAAAAGGCACAGAGAGTCAGCCATAGAAGTTGTGGATTTGTTTTCACTGTGCCCAGATCCTTTCTTTTGCTATGAGCAGATGGCAGCAAAGGTTAATTTAAAATTATGATTATTTTAGTAGAATAACCACAAATTAATATAATGGTAGTAATGATATTTGTTGCATTTTTTATCAGCAGATTTCAAAGTTTATCAAAAGGGAGGTGTTTTACTTTGGCTGCATTTTCCCGAGAGGGAAACTGCTGTACAAAAGATGGAGTGACCTATCCAATTTCAGCCAGGAGGCAATTGGCTGAGTCAGGAATAGAAACCAGAGTGCCAGCCCAATGAGGAAGGCATCCTAAAACAAATGGAACCAAGCAGAAATGGCAACAAGGTCCCCACATTTCGGCAGTGAGAAGTGCTAGCTGCCTTATTCACCATTTCTTTAGAATATTAGCACACACTTTTACACACACTTCTCTCTCTCTCTTTTTTTTTTTTTTTTTTTTCCTCTTTCTCTTTAAGATGAGTATTTAATTAATTACTGAACTGGCTCTGCCGTTCCTCTACGGGATGAAAACAAACACTTAAACAAGTCTCTCCTGCCAACCCCACCCAACACCTACTCAGTTACAACAGACTGATGAGTGCCACAGACCAGGTGTCAAAATGATCCCAAATTTGACACTGCACAAGAAACTGTAGCATGCTGCAGAAAAGAGCCACTCCCATGGTAATATTATTTAAATGCCAGGTTGCACTGATCCCTGTTAGAAGTGATGTGCACAGAGCCCAGACAGCAAAGGCTGTAGTTGCTGCCACAGCCTCCTGAAATATTTCCATCTCTTTAAGTAGTCTTGCCTAAATTTTGATGTCTTTTAAAAGTGGGAAGCTTTGCTGGAAAAGGATATAGAAATACCTGGCTGGAGTCCAAGAGGGATGAGATGGGTGTCTCCTCTTCTTGGAACAACTTTGATTACACCTGCTTTTGTAGTGGCTAGTAAATAGGGCTGCTTAGGATGTTCCTTGCTGCCCTTGGACATCAGCCTTGAAGGACAGGCGATCTCTTTTCTGAGACACTGCCTTCTCCTTAAAGATGAAGAGATTAAGATTTGGTGTGGACAGGGATGTATGCATGTAAAGAAGGTGTAAATCTTTGCCCTTTACTTAGGTGCCAGCTTCATTCAAATGGTTAATGTAATGTTGTATCCACTGACTACTTTAAGCCTGAAGCAGTGTAGCATTCTGGGCAAACCTGAGGGCCTTGAGGTTGGATGGCTGGCCCAGAATTACTAGGTTTACCAAGGAAATTGGTCACCCTCTGTGTCTGTAGCATGGCATGATGACCTGAGCCAGGAGAGCTCCCCTGGAACTGTGGAGCATCTGTAGTTGATACAGAAGAGTTCAGATGAACTTCAGACATGCCTTTGCAAGCCTATTTTGACTTCTCCCAGAGCAACAACTCTTGCAAACAAAAACTTGTACAGTGGGACTGGCACGCTCATCCCAGAGTCCTGCCATAGTCTCAGCAGTTCAGACAGGAAATATGTACAAAACAGTTGACCAGAAAAGGTCTGCCAAAACTGAAGTTTTTTTCTGGAATTTTTCAGTTTTGATTAAGTCATGAAGGGCAAAGCCTTCCTGGTGAGCTGAGTAGACAAATGGTCTAGAAGTACTAAAAGTCTGCTGATTTGAGCAATTGCATACGAGAGCCTAAACACCTGGAACCTGTATCAGACAGAGCTTCACTCTTCAGACCTGAGAATGGTCTGGTGGAAGTGTTATTAATAATTTCTCAATCCATAAACTTTTGTCCTAATGGGGATTTTATTCTTTTTGTCTTAATGGGGATTTGAAACCTCAAAACTACCATTTCCCAGATATGTACTTGTTACTGTCACACTGAACCTATGCTGGAAGAAATATTTTGGATACAGGAAAGGGAGTCCAGGGAGATCATGGATGACACTGTCTTACTAATTTTAATTTTGAACCCGCGTGTCTCTCTTTTTCAGAGTATTTAGCATTTTGCAGCATTTTGCCCCAGTTCTGCATGTAATGAGCACTTAGTTCTTTCACAAATGAGATCTCAAGTCATTACAGTCAGACATCCACAGCAAAAAAAAAAAAAAAAGAGGAGGGCTTTTGTGCCCACTTTGTTTGGTTTAAGTGACTAGGCCAGTACCCTAACACAGAAACTTTGCAGCAGAGCTAGGGATATAATCAAAGGATGTATCTTCAGCTCCAGGCAAATCTGAGACAAACTGTCAGACTACAGATGCCTATTCAATGAGTCGCATCCATCCTGGGCACTGAATGAGGCAAAGGCCCTCTAGAAAAAGGAGGATGTGATTAGATCATTAAGTGCAAAAGAAAATGTGGCAGTAGGAGAAGCAACATAGCTATGCTGGCTTTAAGCTAATTAGTGGGGAAACATTTATTTTAGCTGTGGCTGTGTGGAAGACTATAGTGTTGGGTAACTTGTATTAATGTCACACCTCTAGTTTGCTGAGCAAACTTACCATATTCTCTTTGGTGTCCACAAACTCTCAGCAGCATAAGAGAGTCAGGATCACTTTTCAGATCAAAGCTGAATCATGTTTCTGCTGCCTTATCACGTTCTCTTTATTTTCAGCACATGCGTGGGATCACACAAGGCAGACATGGCCTGAAATACCAAGGCACTACATGTAAAATGATGGCTGATTCTTGGCAGCAGAGTCAGGAATTCAACACGTGTTTAATATTCTGTAAGGTCTTTGCTTTCCAACACTATGTCATCTTAAAGAATAGAATCTATTCCAAAATCCCTACAGTGTCTCTGTGTATCCCTACATTTTGGAGAAACCCTGATGTTACGTCCACAAAGCACAAGGAGTTAATCCATGTTCATCATTAACTGACTCCAGAACAATAACATGTGAGTGCAAGTTCTTTGTGGATTTTGGACCTCATTACTGTGTTCCTATTGGAGCAGTGACCTCACCATTTTGGCTTGTACCACATCAATACCATCTAACACTGTAGCAATGGAAGTACCAGAGGGTTATACATGGTTATTGAATTCTGTGGGCTTTAGTAGAGGTCTTTTATGTCACATAATTTTGCAAGACAAAATTCTGCAGCTCTGATTCCCAAGAGAGAAAGCAGTTTCTGTGATCTAGCCAAGATCAAGGAGGTGGTGCCCACTTATATCTTCACAGCCACATCAATGTAGCTGGGCTAACAGTGATGAGACTCTATGAGTACAGCTGTTGGTCAAAATAAAATGAAACCTTCCCCATTAATCAGTCACATTAGTAAAACTGTCAACAGACAAGACCTGATATAGAAAAGGAAGCCTAGTGACAGAGGACGGGAAGGGACATGGGAGATCTTTTAGAGTTCTGTAGCTGAATATTTTGTACTAGTTGATTAGCAGATCACTGGAACTTCTTGGAATAAGTATTTTCTTTGTGACAATTATGTTTGTTAAAGTATTGGAGGGAATAGTAAAGAAGACCACCAAGCAGCACACATCAACACTCTAGGTAATGATAAAAGTTGAAAGAGGAGTCAGAGAAGAAAAGATGGTCTGAAAAAGAAAGGAAGAAAAAAAAGACAACGGAAATGTGAGGCTTAAGAGAGCAATTGAGGGAGTTACTTGGCAGGTAAAAAGTGTCAATTATATGTCTCTGGACTGCTCTGAGTTGCCAGTGAAGCCCCCAAGTAGGGGTGCAAAAGAGTTTGAAATGTTTTCCACCCCATAGTCTGTTGCCAGAGCCAGTTATCTACCCCTAATCATCCAACAGCCCTTCAGGAGCCCTGGCTAAAGGCAAAGGGAAGGAGCATCTGAGGCCGTGGTTTCTGAGGATCAGAAGACTGATTTCCCTTCATTTAAGGATTAATGTTTTTCACAGTTCCAAGGATGACTGCTCAAACGTTCTTAATCGTGTGTGTGCTTGCCTGATGGGAAATGTGCAAGAGCATTTGGGGACTGTGGCATTGTACATGGCAAATGGCAATTAACAGAACAAACTCTGCCTCTGGCAAATTAGCCTTGCCCAGCATTCTAGAGGGTTTTTTGTCTTGGTGGTGGTGGTAGTAGGTTCATTTTGAAGTGATTTTATTTGATGAAATAAAGGAAATTGAGGTTATCATTTCAGAAGTTTTGTGAGGATGGAGTCCTTCTTCCCTGATGCGTGCACTTATTTTTCAGTTCTGCTTTCCCACTTCTGTTTGCCTAGGCATTGGCCTGCATCCTTTCATGTGCATTGCCTCTGATGTCTGACTCATTATGGCAACAGAAATGTTGATGCCAGACCCAGAAGCAGTACTTAAAAACCTGCTATTCTCTCTCCTTCAAGCTCAAAGCTAACCCAGTTTGTGGCAAATGAATGAAATGCAATCATTTGGCGCCTTGTCCATGCATCAGTTTGGAAACATAGGACCTTTCTCCTCTGCTTTTCTGTGTCTTTTTCTATTTGACCAGACTGCCATAAAGACCAGTAATTCTAGGGTGTGGAGTTTAATGACTGGAAAAGAAATAACTGGTTTATCGCACTCTCTTGCCTTGCCAAGCCTCTCCTCTCACCTCCTAGTATGTTTCCCCTTGTATCACATCCAGGATTAAAGAGATTCCTGGATTTCAAAGGGAAAAACAATCATCCTTATCCTTTTTTGTTTGGGATGGAGGATACTTAGCCTTTATGTTTGGGGTGGAGGATAAATGGATAAGGCAACCTGAGAGGGGAAAGGTAGAACAGGACTTGAAAATTATTGCAGTCTGAAAACTCAAACCCAAAAGTTAAGTGACTACTCCCAAATACACTGTTTAAAAAAATAATCCAGGGTTCATCTCTTTCTTCATGCTTTGTTTTGGAATATCATGTGGTCATGAATACTAGAGATTATCAAGAGCTGAGCAGTGTTTTACCCAAACACCAGCAAGGACACATGGCTGAAAGCACAGAGATTTCCCCACACATGGCTAGGGACAAAAGTCCTGGCAGGACTGCAGTGCTTGGTGCCATCTTGAGTAGAGCATCACAGTTGTTGGGCATCGTGTGCCAAGGTAAGGAGTTGGAACCTCCTGAGGAGGCAGGCAGGGTTATAGAAAAAATGAAGAAACTTGGAGTAAGAGGGCTAGAACCATCCTGGCTTTCCCATGGATAATACTGCTGTTTGTTCAGCTGTTTGTGTGGCCCCATAGGAACAAGACAGCAGACAGGGATTCTCCCAGAGAAGTGTGGGAAGTCATCTATCATGAGATGTAATCACAGCTCAGAGAGGAAGGAGTTCTTCTTTTCTCCTTTGAAGCTGACAGCCATGCAGTGTTGTTTTTTTTTTTTCCTCCTGGTTTCCTCCTGGTTTCCATAGGATTGCAAAGGAGAGGAGATAAAGCAGAAAGAGGAGATTCTAGAAGGCATGTTCAGTGTAGCTTCACATGTCCATTCAGTTTATTTTCTGCACCACTTTTCCCTGTCTTTCATCTTCCCAAACTCTCCTAGCAGAAACGTAGGAAACAGTTAAGGCAGATGGGTATGTAACTCTGCTCATTCCCAAAGGAAGAATAGGTGGTGAAGTAGAGAGCATGGGAGAAAGGATGACATGATTTGGAGAGAGCAGAGGGTGAATGAGGAGGGGAAGCACTGTCCAAGCTGGGACTGATGTGTAGCATTTCAGTTACCTGGGTGTGATGCACAAGGAAGAGAGGAAAAACTGAGGAGTGTATCTTAGAAGAATAAGAAAGAAGAGTCCCAGGCCAAGGGTAATAATCAGCCAGATTTACCAGCTCAAGACTGGATTGTTGACAGTGGCATCAAAATTAAATTTCTAGTTTCTTTCAACTGGAGTGAACAAAGAGAAACTTATATTTTGTAGCCCTTCAAGAGTTGTGAAAATGACAAAAGAGAGAACCCTCAGTGTGCCTTAGAAATGCAACTTTTTGTTCACTTTTAGCCACCTTTGGGGTGAAGTGGTCCTGTCTGATGAAATAACTGCACATATGTGCTGCTTGGTACTACTGCTTGGAGTCCTTACCAGGTATCCCAGGAGAAATCCTCTCTTGCCTCTGCAGGCACAGCAAATTTACTTAGGCTTCTCCTGTGACTGCAGGAGTTTGTGTTGAGAGAAGGTTGCTGGAGGTTTTGAACAGAGCTGACCTGAGGCTCTAGCAACACAGAAGCTGCTGAGGGCAGCAGATTGCCTTGAGGAACAAACCAGCTCTGGTTCCAGGTCTACATCATCAAGCTAGAGCCCTCAAAAATGAGACTTGCTCCTGCTGCTGCCTTCACCAAGGCAGAGTCAGTGCTGGGAGGGAAAAGACCAAATCCCACCTCTTGTCAGCTGTGGGATGAAGGAAATCTGGTTCTAGAGCATCCTTTTATGTCTCTGTTAGGTCCGTCCCCTACCTTTTCTGTGTCAAATGTGCTCTTGCCCTGAACCCTGTTCACCACTGCCCTTCATTAGGACAAAAGAGTTCAAATTTAGTTGTGCTGCTGGGAATAGTTCACCTATTTTAGATATAGAGCTCATGAATATGCCTGCATGTGCCAAAAGAACATAAATGGATCAGAGCTACGAGAATGCTCCTAGAGTGCTCCTTTCTATCCACTGTGTCTGCTTATAGGAAAAACTGCAGGCAACCAGACCACATCTTCCTCTGTTAAATGCTCCTCTCAGCAAAATTTAGGAGAATTGTAGACAGTTTGACAATAGGATGGCTTCGGGCTCTAAAGGTTTGGCTAATTGCCAACAAACTTAGAGGGCAGATAGGGATTGTTAGAGGAAAGCACACCCTGAGTGGGAGTAATTTCAGAATTATTTAATACCCTTTTGTAGTATAACTTCATCCCCCCACCTTTTCCTGCTGTTCACTGTTGTTCCATCTCATGTGGCTTGGTTAACCCAGCCCAGCCCAGATATCCCAGTATCAAATCTTTTCTGATATGGCAGTGGCAGCGGTTCAAAAGGAGCAAGACAGGATGCTAATGAAGGAAAGAGCCATCTGTTTGGTCTGGATTTCTGTGGGATTTGGTTGAGGGGTTTTTTTGGCTGGGGTGGAGCCAGGGGGGGAAGGTCTTTACTCAAGAGGAATGTCCATGGTGAAATTTTACTCCTCTCTGTTATGACTTTGCACGTTACCATGGGTCAGACTAGTTGTCATGAGTCCAAGAAGAGTTCCCCTCAACATTGCTAATTTTGCTAATGTGGTGGTAAATTTTCTAGAGTTCCTGCTCTCTCCTAGAAAATCTTCATGACCCTGAGCTCTGTATCAACATTAAGGTCTCACATATATCATTAGGGCACAGCAGCAGTCTTGGCATCCTTGCAGAGAATGTCCTTTAAAAATATAATAGTTAGTTGAATGATGGTTGATTTCATGGAGCGAGGGGACTTTCTATTTCTTCCATGAGGAAACTAAGCCAAATATGTGATTCAGATTATTCTACCGGAAAGTTTTTAGCTTTTGTGCCCAGATTACTAATATTTTCCCCCAAGGTGTATGCATTTTGCAGCGAGCACAAACAGAGTGGCATGGATCACCAGAAGCTCTCAGATGACTGCAAACAGCTGAGACTGAATTCTCCTTTCCCCAGTCTATTTGCTAAGCCTTATTCTGTTGGCAGATTCAACAGAGTCAACCCAGGCAGTGTCAGCCCAGAACAGAAGGATGCTCTTCATGACTGGATGCAAAAGGACAGGTGCAATCAGTGGTCTTAGATTCTCTTTTCTTGCTTTTGGAGTGTTTCTTGAAATATTTTGCAGGATTAGATAATAGATGCTTTATAGTAATAGGTAATTTCCACATGATAAAAGTTTGGTCTTCATTATCCAGCCAAGTGCCTTCAAACAGGTTATGCCAATACAATAAAATCCCTGCCCATTTCTGTGTACTGTTCTGTGATTTGGCAACATTTTACACACACTTGAGAGTTTCACTCTTTTAGCACAGTGTAAAACAATTGTGACATCAAAACCAGAAATTTTATTAACTGTTTTTGATTTTTTCCTTATTTACATTAGTCATTTTTCAGCTGAAATGGTTTTTTGCTTTATTTTTTATTCCAGTTGAAGTTGTAGAACATTCACAACATTTTCTATTTGCTTCATGTCCTTTCTGCAAAGCAGAAGAAATTGAGAGGGATTCTCTTTTTGAGGTTAAAATAAAAGATAAATTTTTTCATACAGGCAAGTGATAGCTTGCCTACTGCCTATTAAAATAATCACTTATACATAGAACTTTGAGAAACTGCTACTGTAGGGCCAATATTTGCCACCTTTCATTTAAAAATGTATTATTACTGATGTAATAATGCGTGGAGGAGACTTGCCTAATATAAATACCACAGTGCTTATGTTCAAATTATGCTGGGAAATGTTGCTTTACTTTTCTGAAGTTTTCAAATGGTGAAAACGTTTCTTATTTCTTAATTTCAAAATTGTTCTGTTGACCAGCAGACAAAACCCTATAAGCTTTCAGATATTACTCCACTAATTTACCCAAAAATACTGAAAAAAGTGTTGGACTTATGTAGATTTGTTGTTTTATCGACAGTCACCCAGCTCTAGACAAAGCTTAAGAGATGGAGCAGTCCTTCAGAGAGTGTGGACAAAACCAGAATTCAGCAGCTATACCTCAGGTGGGCTTTTGAGCAGCACAGAGAAGGCAGGTAGTGGCATTTGTTCCTGGCACCAGGGAGAAGCTTCATGAAAGCTCAGAGTTTGTGGACAGAAAGTATAAAGAAATAAAGGCCTGGCAAAATTTCCCAGCGTGGAGGTGGCTTGTAGCTTCTGTGTGTTTCTGGTACTCCTGCAGAGAACTGGAATTCTCAACATGACTTCCTAGAATAGTACCAGGCTTCTTGGGCTTCATAGAGCCTAAGAGCCAGGCAGACAGGCACCCCTGCAAGGGTCAAACTTGTTCTGTTGAGCAGCCAAAAGGCCTCTGGGTTTTGTATCCTCCATACAACAACATTTCAGCAACCCCAGTAAGTGAGAATGATTATAAAAGTCCTGGGTGGACAGGCTAGCCCATGAGCATCCCACCATGTGCTTCTGGCATGATACAGTATCAGAATCCTGTATTTCCCTGTATGATTTTGGATGCAATCAAAGCCAGGAAGCAAAGCAGGCAGGTTCAAACAGATTTCCTGCCTGTGGATGCTAATTAGTGCTGCTGACCTCAGTAGGACATCAGGATTTTTCTAGTTTATTCAGCTGCGTGTAGGGTTCTTTCTACTCGTCCCTAATTAGCCTAAGCACTAGTGGCCAAACTGGAATTCAGTAGCCAAAATCCTGTCCCTCCCTCTCTGGGATATGACAAACTCATTTGAAGCAATAGGTTAACAAAATGAATATACAACTTCCTTTGAAACACAGTGCCTGCTCCAAAAAAGGTTAAAAATTGTTCCAGATACTTGGATCCATTTAGCTTTACAAACAAAGCTCTTATAATTCTGCCTCTACACTTTAGACATTCCTAAGTACTTAAAGTCCAATACTTTCTGATTGAATAAAACTAGTTATTAGAGATTATCGTGAAACGTTTTAGTGTAAGCCAAGCCAATATATCTTGCTGGATAAAAGAAAAGCTTAAAAATTTGGGAACTCCAATGAAAATAGAAGAACTAAGATGATTAAATGCCCTGTCTGGAGTTGTGCAGAACAATCTAAGGGTAACTGCTGAAAATACCGTGAAATAGTAGGAGATTTTGGTAAAGTATCCAGGAAGTCACATCTAGCTAGCCTTAAGGAAAAGAAAAATGTGATACAGAAAATGTGGACCATAGAAAGAATGTATTTCCCTTCACTCTACTACCAGTGTGCCAGAAAGACCGAAGGTCAGCTGTTCAGAAGAACACTGTGTTCACTAACTCTAATTTAATTATCTACATAAGCAGCCATGTTTGCAAATGGCTAAGGACCAAGCAGCTCCCATGGAAACCATATCAGGGGCAAGCCTGTTTAAAAGTACAGCTGGCTGAAATACCTATACAACCATTTTTGAGTGCAGAGACCTTCTGATAATCAGAACAAAAAAGTTCTTGGTTCTGAGAACTCTAAGAAATCTGGGTATGAATTTCTTGAGGTAGCTCTTTGTGATTCTTTGACTCTTCTAAGCATATTGCCAAAGAGGTTGCAAAAATGGCTTGTGTAGGATTTGGAGATGATTTTTTTGATTAAGAAATTATGTGAGGCAAAGAAGTCAGTAATTTAGAGACATGTCCAGAAAATCAATTCAATTTATCAGCTCAGTTCTCAGAGGCAATTTTATATGGGAAATCCCAGGAGTTCCAACCACCAGCCTTTAGAATAAAATCTTAATCATATCTTAAAATTACAGGGATTCTTCTTCCTAAAATTACAGATCTGTAGCTCACACCTGATTTCCAAATATTTCCAGACCAGTAATTCAAAGTTTCAAAGTTGTCTGCCAAAGACTAATTTTAAACCTCTCAGTTCCAGCATATGGAGGAGGAAACTACAACCAAGTATTGTGAGGCTTTGAGATTTGGCAACCCTGTTGTCAAGATGCTACTGTCGAGGCCAAATCCATAGGAATGCCCTCGAAAGAAAGTCCCTCTCACCAGCTCCTCAAACTGTCCACCCCCCAAGAAACTCTCAGTTGGAATAGGATGCTGTTTGGAAAGAGATTAAATTGTTCGCAGCTGCTTGGGAATTAACAAACTTCCTCCTCTTTACGGTGGAACGCAGCGTATTTCTGAGCCAGGTGGAGGATACCATCTGAGGTTCTTGTAGGACCTGGAGTTGGCACAAAGAACAACATTTTCAAGTCTGCACATATATCTGAGTTACCAGGGCTCAATAATAATTTTCTGGCAGATTAGTCCTGCCCTACAGCAGGTTTCTGTGATCACTAAAGCCAGAATGAAAGCAATGGGTCTGGATTTCACACTTTATATCCTTCCACACTGAAGCTTTGATTTTAAACACTGCTTTTTTTTTTTTGCTTTTTTTTTTTTCTTTCGACACCAATCAGCAAGAAGGAGTGTGACAATTCACAGGTAAACAACAGAGTAAACCTGAAGGAACGGGTCCATAACAGACCAAGTGACACACTCATAACTTGAAGGAAGTTATTCAGAATAACTTGATAAACCTTTGCCAAGATTGCTAATGGAGAGATCAAGCACTGCAAATTGTAAATGTGACCTTGTTTTGTCCAAGGGAAAGAAAGAGCTTGTAATTTTTCCCTTGCTTATTTTGACAATGCTTATTTCTTCTAAAAGCGAGGTCTTTACTAGCAAATGACTACCTGCTTGTAGTTGTATAATTCAGTTCATCGATGTGCAAAGCCTTGGCTCTAGGATTTTTTAGATTATTTTAATTTATTTCACGATACCTTTTGTTCTGTAAAAAGAAATTGAGTTTTAACCTTGATCTTCAAATAAGAAAACTTTGAATCAAGCCCAGCTTAACCTTTCATGGATAGAAAAACCAAGGCGCTTCAAAGCACAGTACAATCCAGGGATGGACAAAAAAGCTTTGCAGTTAAGCATTCTCAACAGTTGCAGAAGTGGTTTTTTGTTGTTTTGTTTTTAATGCTAAACTCTTACAAAACACTGATGCTTACCAGATGCTAGAAGGTATTATTCATCTGTTTTATTACCTGATGCTGAAAAAAGAGAGGTACATCCAATACATCCACTAAACTTTAACAATTTTCTTTATCTTTCCTCTGAATCATTTCAGGTTTTCTACTTTTCCAGGCTTTGCTGTCTGTAACTTAAAATGCAGCAAAATGCAGGTGGAAACTGCAAAGAGACCTGAAAGGTCCTTTATGGCCTCTGGCTTTAAACCTCAAACAAAAGTGGTGACAGTATCCTGAGGCTTTTCCCCCAGTTTCACCTGGAGACAGATACCGTGGGAACATTTAGTTCATGCAAGTGGTTTTGCATAAAGGACTTCCCTTATTTTTTAATATTCTGCCACATGTTCTACCATTTTTTTCTTGGTATGAATTAAATCACGCTGATAAAGGAGGTGATGGGGTCTGGCAGTAAACGTTGCTATACTTTTTTTATCCCAGTACTCCTCTTTCATATGACCTACGAATTTATTCCCTTCTACTCGAATGCTGTTTTACAAGTTAGTGTAACTGAAAATTCAACAGCAACTGAAAGGTGGGTCTGGGTGACAGCCTGAGCAGGGCTCTGACACTGTTTAACAGTATTTTTACACCCTCTATGGGCTTCCTTTGAACTCACACAATTCTAAAGTTGCTTAAATTGGGTTTGTGTCAACCCAGCTGAGATAACTCAATTGAGAAAAGAAAATCCAAAAAGACAGACCATTGGTACTGGGGTTTTTGCTACATAAATACCTGAAAGGGAATTTCCAAATTCATGATGACACAGACATAATACTGGTGGAAAAGGGGAATAATCAGTTTATTTCAGTCACTAAATCAAAACAAAAGTATATTGACAGTGAATTCATGGTATAAAGAGGCTTTAAAGCCACTAGTCGATGGTCTAAAGAAGATTCCCTTTTCCATGCTGGGCTGTCAGCCAGCTGTTGTCCTATCCCTTGAGGACCCCATGCTCTGAGAAAAGCCTGGTATGAATAAGTTGCATAGGATGTAAAGCTCTACCTCTGTGCCTGTGTGGCAGTCAGTGCTCAGCACACCTCATGGCAACACAGAAACTTTGGGTCATGCAATGGGGATTAATGGGTAAAAGGAACCAAGATAAAATCCATATGGTACAGAAAAAAGTTGGGAAGTGCACTTCTTCAGAGTCTCGTGGTATTACATTCTTCTTTGGATTCAGGGTTGGTTTTTTTCCCCTTTTTTTCTTAAATAAATGTTTAAGGAGTTTTCTTAGCCAGACCTTGTTTTCGTATAATCAGTTTTCCCTCCCTGCATTTCTAAACCTCATCCAGCCCAGTGATACTTCCAGCCAGAACTTATGGCTCATAATAAACTTTTACTGGAAGATTATGATCAGAAAATAGGATTTCAAGAGCACCATATCCAATACAGCATAAAGTTATGCTCTATTACATAGTACTTAAAAGACTGTATGAAGTGAAAACTTGTACTTAGACCTGCAACACCTATAAGCTTGGAGCTCCCATTCTTGAGTTACTGGCTCAGTCCTTCTAGATTTCCCTCACCTTCATGAAGAATGTATGGACTCAGTTGAGAAGGAATAAAAACAAACCAATTATCAGCCTGGATAGAAAGAGCTCTTTCTCCCTCCATGGAGAGCAAACTTTGTGCCACTAACACTCCAGGTTGCTTGGTGTCAGTAGTTCATAGAAATGATCAGACAACCACTAGAGCAACTTTAACCAGCTACCACTGTGCCACACAGATTAGCCAATTTGTTTCAAGTGCCCTCAACACCAGAGGAGCAAAGACAAACACAAACTGAAATACGGCTAAATAAAAGTATTAATATATCTCCTGGCAACTTACCCCCAGCACATTTTAAAAGACCCTTAAAACCTTTATGCAGCACAATGCAATTTATTACTTGTCTCCCTCCAAGCTGTCTGACAACATAGCTCTTCTATATTTTTGGAAGCAAAAATGCTCCAGCTGCTTGACACTGAAAATAAAGGTGATTTGCGAAGTGTTGCCTTTGATTTGCCAAGCACTGAATGTGTACGTTCTTACAAAGGTGATGACTCGGGTTTTCTCTGGTTTATTTTGAAAACAAAGCAACTGGGAAACAAATCGTGGCCTCAGCAGCAGAAATATTGCTTTTGTAAAAGGATTAAAACAACAACAACAACAAAAAAGCTGTGAGTGAGTAATGGCAAATACCTGCGGGGGGGGAGGGTAAAAAAAAAAAAAGTAGGAGCATACTGGGAAAATTGGCTTTCAATTGGCACCGGGGAGCTTCGAGAGGGGGCTGGCTTGATGCTGCCTTCACGTTTCACAAGGTTTGGGAGGTAGCTGGTGCTTTGGTATGCACAACTACTACTAACGTTTCATAATACGACAGTCTAAGAGGTGAAACAGCTTTTGTATTTTAAAATCCATTCAGAACAGCTGCAACTTAGTGCTGATGGATACATCCTCACTTTACTAAATCAACGTCTCCTTTGTTGAGTTATATGAGGCCATTTCATTGCCACGCAGATGGGAGATGCTAAAAAAAAAAAGAAGAAAAAGAATAAAATAAAGGAGATTTAAAATCTGTTACAGCACACTACATGTTAGCATTAGCTGTCCCTAGTATGAAGAGGTAATGAAGCAACTAGAAATATCATATACAAAAATAAAAAAAGTAAAATAAAAACTGAATTAGCATTTGAAGCGACTGTTCTGAAATGCTAAAAAAGCTTATCTCAAAACTGCATGTTTCTGGGTGGGAGAAGGATTTCTAGGACATGCTTTTTCCCTAAGTGAATTTTCCAAGACTCCCAAGTGTTATTTGCCTTCTAGTTCTGTAGTGTCAATATGGATTTCTCATACCAATTTCCACATAGCCTGCCTCTACAGTGAAAACATCTTGTGTTTAGAAAACGTATTAAGACATTTAAAGAAAATGTTTATTGTATTTAAACTAACAGTAAAATTGTAGGTGGGGAAAAAGTTATTTTCTTTAAAAAAGAGCCAGGTGGCCAGCATTAGGGTTAACCCACGAGCTTGCTTTAAGCACTGGTTTTTAAATAAACTTTTCTAGATGCCTAGGCAGGATCCTAAGAAGCAAACGGACCTGGTGCATTTTCTTTGTTTCTTGGCTTTTGGGGATATTCCACTTTAGTTTCTCGTGAAGCCTCAAGATGAAACACCTACCAAGACTCACCAAAGCATGAAGGTTTAGGTGGCTATAAGTGAAATAACCAATTGCAGAGGATACAAGAGGAATAGATTGTGTTAGCTGGAAGGAGAACTGGGCTGTGGAAAGCTTTAGCACAATAGCCAATTGTCAAAGAACACAGTTCTAGCAAGCTCTCTGCTTGCCAGGAGCGAGGCCAGGGGCAAGAGTAGCTTAAAAAAGAAGTGAAGAAAGACCTGAAACTGTTTGCTACTGTGGTAACAAGCACTACCTTTATTGTAAACCAACTGACTCGTGGAGAAGGTTGTTTCTGTTTTAAAACTGGCATGCTCATTCTGTGGCATATGAACTGATCTCCAAGTACACATAAGGATAATCCTTAGTGAGGCCAGTCCATTATTTCTGTTCCGTGGGTATCACATCTTCTCTACTGACAGCAGTAATAAAATGTATTCTCCAAGTGCGGACAGGACCCATTGGAGAATCAGCCTCAAACCTTGAGTCCTAGGGGAGAATGCAGAATGCTGTCTATGCCTGCACAGAGCTCTCAGCAGGATAAACCTCTGATTAGTGACGTGGAGGGTGGAGTGGATGTAAGTTTAATGTTATATGCCAGCTCATATTAGACAACCTTGTGCAACTCTGTCAGTTTTGGAATGCAGTTCGATTACCTTATCTAACTGGAGAGCTTGGACAATAGGATTAAACTTCTGGGATACGACTGTCTAGGCTAAAATCTATTTTTAGGAACGTAGACAGATAGGTAAGTTAGCATACATGTATATGATTAACTTACCTATATGCATATAGATTATACAGGTATATAACTTATGCATGTGTCTTCGCAGTTATGGGCACCTGCAGCACTCTGAACACCTCACTTGCTACTCTCTGAATTCCCCCTGGCTGCTGAGGTCCTTCCAGTTGATATGTATAATACAGATGCTCCGTATACGTTTTTTCCCTCCAACCTCACTGCAAGTTCTTTATGTCCTTTATACTTACTATTCGTATACTGGGCTGCAGATTCATCTGCAAGTCTGTCAACATAGTTCACCTCCTGTAATCAGAAAATGGTGATTAAATGAACATCTAAGTACAGAAGCTGTCAACCTGGTGTTCATCTTTTTTAAAGTTAAAAAAATATTCAATTCCCTTTTGCACTCATATGGCTCTGAAAAGGTCTTTAAAAAAAAAAAAAAAAAAGTGTTCCACGATCTCAAGACAGAACCAAAGGTCAATGCCGATCACGTAATTTTTAGCATTTACGGCAACAATAAAGAAAAATAATCTCTGTATAAAAAAGTTTATGCTGCAAGCCCTGCAGTTCTCTGTCTTCTAGGGTGGGTTGTAATACTCCTAAAAAGGAGCTTGTCTGGGGCATTTAGCTTTCAACCACAACAAGGTATTGTTTCTTTTAGCTATCTGTTTCAGCATCTGGTCCATCTCATGGGAAGGTCTTTGAGACTTTGTTTCAGGATTAGGTTACAGATAAAGTATGACAAGGGAAAAAAAAAAACCAACCCTTATTTATATCCTCTTATGTGGATCGGAGGGGAAAAAAAAAAGAGAGAGAGTAGAATTTTATATATATACCATCGACCTAAGAGGGAACATAATCCGCTGTCAAACTACAGAGCGTACAGGGTGAGCACAACTTCTGTAGTGCGTGCAACAGCTTTGACCTGCGTGTAATTACTCCAGGCTTACATCAATATAACAGTGCCGGCTTTCTCTTCAATTATTTCCCGGGAGTGGCAGACTCTCTTCCCGCAGTGCTTATTTATTTCGAATTGGCCTAATTTGCTCAACAATTTGCACATCCCTTCTTTGGCATCCCCCGTTTCCCCGATCGGCGAGAGCTGGGGCGGTCCGGGCCGCCCCGTCCGTGGCCGTCGCTCTGTGCCCCGGGGGAGCGGCCACGGGGCTCGGCACCGCCCAGCGCCGCCGGGCACCGAGCCCCCCCAAAAGGGAACCACCACGGCCGGGGCCCGGCGCTGAGCAATTCTTACGGATGAGTAAGCAGCAAATGTGGTAACTCAGGCCAACAGCTCTGCAATTAGGGCTATAATTTCAGGTGTAGCCAGCAGTCGTAATGAATATTTATTTCGTCCTACCGAATAAAAGAAATGGCCCGGCTAAACAGCACGGGGGGTGCTGCGGGGTCGTTTGGTTTGGAGAGTGGGGGTGCTGCCAGCGGGGACCCACCTTGTCCCCTCCCGTCCCGAGTGGGACAGGCTCCCTCTCCCCGCGGTGTGCGCCCGTAGGCTTATGCCCTCGTTCCTGCCCGAGCCCAGCCCGGCCCAGGACCCTTCCCGGGAAGGAAGGGTAAGGAAGGCAGCGCGCAGCCAGCCGCCTTCCCGGGGCAGAGCCGGGCGGGGGACGGAGCGGCCCGCGGGCGCGCACGGGGCGGGGGGCGCGGGCCGGCGGGGGCAGGGCTGAGCCGGGGCTGAGCCGGGGCTGAGCCAGGGCTGAGCCGGGGCTGCGCTCCCCCCGCCCGCGCTGCGCCGCTCCGCTCCGCTCCGGGGCTCCCCTCCGCCAAAACACGCGCAAAGTGGCCTTAGCGCGTCCGGCGGCTCCGCGCCCCGGCGCGGTTGCGGGAGTCCCCTCGGGTTTTGCTCCGTCGCTGAAGAGGGTAGCAGAGGAGGAACGTGGGCGCGATGGGAGGCAGCGGCGGCACGGGGGGGCCGAGGGCCCCCCGGCTGCCCTGAGGTCTGCAGCCCCAGCGAGCAAGAGGGCGGCCCGGAGCGCCCGTCAGCCCCCGAGTCCTTATTGCTCCCTCTCCGCAGCCAACCTCGCCGGGGCTCCCGCAAGCCAAGCGAGCGCCGCGGCTACCAACTGGCTGTTCCCGGGCGGACTCCAAGCCGCACGGATGCAATGCCCCGAGCGTCCGTCTCCTCCCGAGCCCCTCGACCGAAATCCGGGAGCCCGACTAAAGGTGCGATGTCGCGGCAGTACGGCAGGCGGGGAACGGGGCCGGCTCCTCCGCCCGCTCCCCGGCAGCATCCTATCGAGGTCTGAGCCGTGCTGCGGACAAGCACAGCCTGAGCCTTTTTTGTGTGTGTGTGTTTGGGTTTTGTTTGGTTTTTCTTTTCTTCGCTTTCGTTTTTTTCTTTTTCTTTTTCTTTTTTCTTTTTTTTTTTTTTTCTTTTTCTTTTTCGTCTGTGTTTAAGTTACTGTGGAATGAGGAGGTGCGAGGCGTCGTAGCAGCCCGGTGGCGGTCCGTTCCTACCGAAAGAGCCGCTCCACACGCGGAGTGCTTTCTTTTTTCGGGGATGGGGAGGTGGGACGGGCGCCGGGGGTGGCGGGGGAACCTCCGTGCCGGGGCGCACCTGCCCGGCGGTTCCCCCCCGCGCCCGGCGCCCATCAGCGTTGCTCGACGGGACGGACCCGAGGTGAGCGGCGGGCGCGGTAAGTACCGCTCCTTTCCCCGCGGTACCCCCTCAGCGCGACTCAGCCTCCTCCCCATCCATCCCAACCTCTCCCGCCCCTTCCCCGCCGCCGCCAGTGGGAGCGCGGCCCCTTTAAGAGCCCGGCTTTGCCTCCCGGTAGCTGAAGGTCATTAAAACACAAAAGCGCTCCAGCGCTGCGGTCCAATATAGCGCATGCGCCCTGCCCGAGGACTGGCAGGGAGACGGCAATATGGCGAGAATGCCTGGCAGCGGCGGCGGCGGCGGAGAGTGGAGCGGCGGCGGCGGAGGGGGCGGCGGACGCGGCGGAGGCGGCGGGAACAATGCGGGGGACCGGCCGTCCGGCCGCGGCGTCGCCCCCCGCCCGCACCGCTACTGCAGCGCCGGCGAGGAGGAGGAGGGCGAGGAGGAGGATGAGATCCAGGAGGTGCAGATAACGGGGGACGAGGAGGAGGAGGACGGAGCCGATGGGGGGCTGCTGCTGGACGAGGAGGAGGAGGAAGAGGAGATGGGTCTGGAGTGGGACGGCGAGGAGGAGACGGAGCCGCTGCCGCCCGCCCCGGGCCGTACGCCGGGCGGCGGCAGCAGCGGCGTCGGGGCTGCCCCGGGGGGCGCCGCGGCGGCTGCCCCGGGGGGCGGCGGCGGCGGCGGCCCCGGGGGGGCGGCGGAGGACGCGGAGCTGGAGGCGGCCCTGCTGCTGCAGCGGCCGGAGCGGGCGCGGCTGAGCGAGAACACGCGGCTGGCCACCCGCTACGCCGTGCGCATCTTCCGCGAGTACCTGAGCGAGAAGGCGCAGAGCCCCGACTTCGAGACCATGGACAAGGGGGCGCTCTGCCGGGTCCTGCGCTCCTTCTACGCCGAGGCGCGCTCCAAGAGCGGGCAGCTCTACTCCAAGTCCTCCCTCATCAGCATCCGCAGCTCCCTCAACCGCTACCTCAACGAGCCGCCCTACTGCCGCACCCTCGACCTCACCAAGGACCCCGAGCTCCGCGCCGCCAACCTCACCCTGGCCGCTGTCATCCGCAAGCTGGAGGAGCAGGGCGCCGGGCCGGTGGTGCAGAAGCAGGCCATCACCCGCGCCGACCTCCGCAAGCTCTACACGTGCAGCGTGTTCAGCACCCAGAGCCCCTTCGGCCTCCTCAACAAGGTCTGGTTTGAGACCTGCATGTACTTCTGCACCCGGGGCCGGGAGAACCAGCGGGAGCTGGAGGAGGACTCATTCGGGCTGGCCGTGGACGAGGATGGACGCAAGTTCGTCTACTTCAAGGCGCTGGGGCCCTACCACAAGTCACGCTCGTCCTCCTGGAGCAAGAAGCGGGCGGAGAGCAGCGACGAGGAGAACCTGCCTCGCATGTATGAGACCGGCACAGAGTTCTGCCCCTACGCCAGCTTTGTCAAGTACCTCTCCAAGCGCAACCCCCTCTGCAAGGCCTTCTTCCAGCGCCCGCGGGACCACTGCAGCGAGGGTGACATCACCTGGTACGAGAACAAGGCCATCGGGAAGAACCTCCTGGGTACCCGCATGCAGATGCTCTCCAAGGCGGCCAAGCTCTCCAAGACCTACACCAACCACTGCATTGGTGCCGTCTCCATTGCCACCCTCAACAGTATCGCTGGCATTGGCACCAAGCTGGGAGGACTGCAGCCACCCCAACACCACCACCCCCCTCCCCACCACCACCACCACCACCTCCTCCACCACCCCGCTGGCGGGGGCTGCTACACCCCTGCCGCCCTCAACGGTGGACCTCGGCCGCGGCCGCCCGCTGCCAACCCCTACGTGCTGCCCAAAGACGGTGACGCTGCGCCGGTGAAAGCGGAAGCGGCCGCGGTGGCCCCGGCCAAGCGGGCGCTCTACGAGGCAGTGTTCCCGGCAGGGGCTGCGGCCGGCGGCGACGCGTGTGGGCCCTCTGCCTCCCCCAAAAGACTCTGCCGCCGCCCCGCTGAGCCCCTGGATGCCGCTGCGCCCGCCGTGGTGGTGGTCTCAGTGAAACACGACCCCTTGCCTCACCTCCTCCCCGAAGCAAATGGGCACAGAAGCACCACCTCACCCACTGTAGTTTCACCTGCTATTGTTTCCCCCACACAGGTAACCGGAAAAAGAAAAAGGAAAAAAAAAAAAAAAAAACCAAAACAAAAGGTGGCAACCTCTCACCCTGCCCCACATAGTCTGCACTGCCCCCCTCCTCTCTTCCCCCAAGGCTGGGCACCGAGGCACACCGCCAGCATTGGGGTGGCTCTTGGGGTCACGCTCACTCTTCAGGCACCCGAAGAGCCTGGGCATGTGTTGTCCAACTCATTTGTCCCCCTCAATCTCTTCATGCCCTGCCACTGGTCCAGTGGCTACTCACTGTGTGCTTGGGTGTTGGACTTGAATGGTTCCTGGGTGCTGCCATGCTCCCCCTCAGTGGCAGCACCCACAGCTCAGCCCTATGGGCTCCCCCTTTCCTCCTTTTTTATTTCTGTTCTCCTTCTTTTATTTCTGTTTTTGCAGTAGATGTGACTTATGAAAGTTGGGCCAGAATAGTAGATAAGGGCATCAGGTATCATTAGTGTGTGTGGTGTTCTTGATGTGCTAATGAACTATTTGAATAACCTCAAATGCAGGAAACAGCCGGGAGAATACTCAATTACACACTAGTAATGAGGGTGTAATTTTAAACTTCAGAAGTTAACAAGAGGGTTAATATGGCAATTGCATTCATCTTGTATTTGTTTATTTAAAATAGCTCTGTTTCCTGGCAGTGATCCTTTTTTTTTTTTTTTTTTTTTAAGGCAAATTGGCCTTAGTTGCATTAGTTACCATAGCGGCGAAATATACAGTAAGAGCACAATTAAACGGGTTTAGGTGCAGCTTAGCTGTGGAATGAGCCCAAACTCATTAGGTGCGTTTCGTTAAGGTAAAACGGTGTTGTCGAAAACGCTGTTGAGCTGTGCCTTGCAGAGCCCCCTGTGCTGTGTGCCAGCACATGCTGCTGCCTGCTCCCCAGCCCCTCCAAAGGGACTTTCCTCTCGGGTGTTTGAGCGCCGGAGCTAAATTACTTCAATTAAAGACTCGCTGCACCTCTGCAATTGGCTTGAAGTTTGGAAGTCGTTCTGACTGAATCTGTAAAGCGTACGCAGTTCTGCTGTGCCCCATAAAATACCGCGTTTCAGGCAAGAACTTTACTGCTGGCTGCCCTACATGATTACAAAACCCCTCTGACATTCTTGTGTCAAGTAATAACAGGGATCGCAGCCGTCAGCCAGAGAGCGCGGCGGCGCTGGGCAAGCACAGGTATATGACATGCCTGAGCTGTTTCCCGAGTGGAAATACCAGTTCTGGACAGACTGACCCTTTCAAAGAGTTTGCCAACTAATCAACCAGCCTGAAGGCTAATTGGGGTGGGGAGGGGGAGGGCAGGGCTCCCAGTGAATGCCTGCATAAGCATCTATGTTCTTTAAGATACCTGTGACCTCTCCTTTCTTTCAGGGAAGCTTTTTTTTTTTGGATCACTTAAGTGGAGTACTGTAGCTTGATCTCCTGCCGTGTGTATCTGGTGTCTCTGAATGGCTTAGAGGCTTGATTATGTACAGATAATGTTTTTGTTCTAGCTCGTTATTTCAGGTAGAAGCTAATGCTCCTCGCTGTATTTAACCCTAGATTCCTCTTCCCCTTGCTTTTAATGATCTTGAAAGTAGTTTTGAAACTTGGGGCGTAATTTAGCTTTTTAGGAGGAGCGCCGCACGTGCGTCTGGGAAGGGGAAGAGGGAGCCGGGCAGAGCAGTCAGTGGTCACGGAGTGTGTGTCTTTAACCTGTTAAATGAGGTGTCTTGGTACTTTCAGTTGTCAGACTAGAGAACTCGATCTCTACCCTGGCCCACAAATCCCTTCACACTTGCATAAAGCTTAGGTGAGGAGAAATCCAGCTGCTGTAGTGTTTGTTGCAAAGCTGGGCTTCCTATGGGAAGCGTTCGGAGCTGTAATTCTCATTAACAGCAGGCTGTGGGGAGAAAGGGAGAAATAGCAAAAATAGAGTACACAGGCATCTGCTGTTTTCCTAAGTGTATCAAGACAGAAAATGAGCAATCAGCAAGGGTACTAGAACTAGACAGTGTGAGGTTTTTTTCAGTAATTATATAGAAATGTTCACCTCCATTCACAATTTCATGAGTTAAACAAGCTGCCCAGTCACTTTTATAGTTGAATGTTACCTTTGCTACAAACCTCATTAATTTAAATTTTTAAGAGGAAAAAAAGGTGTCTCTTTTTTTTTTTCCCCCCTTTTTCATCACCAATTTTTCTTGTGTCAGTTTTAATGTATGCACTTCGGGGATGTGACAAAATGAAAAAATACTGGCTGTGGAATGGATTTCCTTGGGAGAATGTTAATGCTAAACTTTTTCTCTCTAGCTACCTTTTATGATACTTACACTAATCGAGGTCCAGGGCATTTCCTGGGGAAATTAATGACTGGCTGAGGTTAATGGCCCAAGGCATTGCCTCAAGCAGTTGGCTCTCCCAGCTGGTCATTAATCCCCAGGAAATGCCCTGGCTCTCAATCGTTATTGCTTAATTATAAACAAAGAGTTTCTAGGCCTTTTTACTGAATATATCTCATCAAGTACCATGACACTAAATTGCACTGTTGACAAATACTACTGATTCCATGAAAACATGAAGGTCATAAGTTTGTGGTTTATTGGTTGTCTTTGTAATTAGTCTTCCAGGGGACAGATTCTTCTGAACTCATGGATTTGTGCAATACTCTGGTGAAAAAGAGGTGGCATAATATGTGGGTTTCTTAGCATCTTTACACTGTGTGTTTTGGTGGTTTTGTGGGGTTTTTTTTTGGTTGTTTTTTGTTTTGTTTTTTTTTTTTAAATAGCATTAAGCAAAGTGTGGAAAATGTAAGTACTAAATGGAGTGTCATCAATTTGCATTGACTATCTGAGCAAGAATGTTAATTGTATGCTTTTGTGTTGTAGCTCCCATTTTTCGTTTAGCCCCAAATTGTCTTTTCAACCCTGAGTTTATAGGAGCCTCTTTCAGAGCTCAGGAAAGGTACATTAAATGTTTGTCTTGATCCAACTATTGCTTTGGGTTTTAGCCTTAAGAGCAGCATTTATAGAGTATTCTAAGCAAACAGCACTGCCATCATGGCACAACTTTCTTTTCAGTCCTTATTTGCTCTGAAGTGTAGCAATTTTCCTGCCACTGACAGCAGTGCTTCAGTTCAAGTTGATGACAGAGATGTAATTTGGCTGTTGTTCATCTCCCATGTTGCTGAAAGATGAACAATAGCTAAAGCTTAAACTTTTGATGCTACAACGTGGTGGTAGCTTTTGGGTTTTATAGATCTGGTACATGCTGAACTTACTACAGTAGTAATACCCAAAAATAAGTGTATGAAAATAGTTTGGCCTCTACCATGGGGGAGGAGAGTTGCCGGTCACTTGCAAATGCTTTGGCTACGTTTGTTCTGTTACTGGGTTGGGTTTCTCTGGGCTGTTTGTTAGCTATTAAGAGATCTACCAGAAGCTTGGCCATTAAAACCTGAGCCATGTGCATTTGTCATAGCTGTTTTGGGGAGTCCTGAAATGCCTTTTTTTTTTTTTTTTTTTTTTTTTTCCTTTCTTTCTTCTGCTTTAAATTCGGAGTTGCCCTTTTTTGCTGTCTTTGATCCGGCACATGTCTTTTCATTGCCTTACATTCTCTTTGAAGGGCTTACTTTAACCCAAACCAGAAATCTTGTTCTGGCTGCAGGTTTTGCAAAAGAAGGCAGAACAGTAGCACATGAGGAATAGAAGTAGGCAGTAGGCACAACTGGGAGCAAATTAAAAGTAGCTAACAAGTCTAGCCCTTTTTAGTTTTGGATTTTGGAGGAGGTGGATAAGAATCTGTCTGCTTGATCTTTGATCTGGGAACATCCTGCACGTTCCTTAAATGGCCACAAAAAGAGACTCGTGTTTTGTACGAGTATCTCTAGTACTGTGACCAGGATCGTTGCTAGGTGCTCTCCCGGTATGCAGGGCAGGAGAACTCATCAGGTAGCTTCAGGGAAGGATGCTTAGGATAGTGGTGTAAAGATGCTGGGCTTTATTTCTACCAGAGTAATAGATGGAGCAATATCCCTATCTTAAGGGCTTGAAGTACAGTGGCCATTAAGACTGATGACTGCTAAGTACCTTGTTAGTTCTTGTGACAGTACCACTGTTGATCAGGTTTCAGAGGTTAGTGCTAGCTGCCCTACTGCGTAGTTAGTGCCCTTCTCTTTGATTACTGGATTATCCCAAATTACAAGAAAATCCACAATTTGCTAGGGGTTTTCTTTTGTTGTTGTTGTGGGTTTTTTTGTTTTATTTTGTTTTGTTTTGTTTTAAGAGAAGCACCAAAGTTAAAATCCTAGAAGGTAAGGGTTAAAGAAACTTTAATCTATGTTTAAGAAACTGTATCTACCTTAAAGGCTACTGTTTGTTACTTTGTTGGGATTTACTGTTTGTTACTTTGTTGGGATTTTTAATGAGGAAGATTTTTTTTCATCTTCTGGTAAATTACAGATGTGAAAGTAGAACTGCGGAAGGGACTATTATACCTGATAGTCATCAAAATTGCTCCAAAATCCTTGGAGGGCAGGGGGATAAGGTAGTAGTGTCAAGTATGTCCACAAAGCTTTCCTCTTATCAATCTCCATAGTGAAATGCAGGAATCTTGGCTGTTGCTCCTTTGGGTGGAAGTCAGTGTTGTTTGTAACTGAGTTTCTCTAAAGATTGTTAAAGAGAGATAGGGTTTTTCTTTTTAAGTAAGATATCCCAGGCTACATTCCTTATAATGAACATGAAGCTTGGTAGGCATGTGAGTGTTTCCCAAGATGAGTACAAGACAAGCAGAATGGAAATTAGGCTTAGTGATCCCATATACAGCTTTGGGGCAGTACATGCACTGAAAGAAATGAAGGGAACTGTTTTTTCTTTCCTAGACTGAGGTAGGTCCATGTTGAATCAGCTGTTAGGGAGTGAGTTAATTTAAGGTCACTTGGGAGAGAATTTCAGAGCAGATCCAAGAATGATGTTTTGATACATGCATTTAGAATGGTGGCTGTGGAGCTGAAGGTCCAATACTGCCTTTGTAGGTCCTCTTGGTTGCATTGACATATGTTGGAGATACTAAATCATATAACTATTTCAGCTCTTTTCCCTTTATACTATCACCTAATTTTTGAAAATGTTTTTCCTTTTTAGAATTAGACTCATTAAAATGAGTTGCATCCCATGAGCTACTCGGAGCACTTGTTTTGTCCAGCCTTCAGCGATGGCAAAGTATGCAAGAGGTGACCAGTTCCTTGTAGCTCAAATGAATATGACCTTTGTAATACAATCAGGAGAAAAAAACAACATCACTGAAGTGCTGCTGTGTTTTGACACTCTTTTACATCGTGTGGAGTCTGAAATGACTATGTTGGTACTCTATGCACATCAAAGATAAAATGCACAAGCTTAAAGGCAGCAGAGAGCTGATTTTTTTTTTTTAATAAAAAGTATTCTATGATTATCTGTAAAAGATTTCCCATTGCCCACTGCTCTGTTTCTAGAGAGCAAGAGATCAGAAACTGTGCAGTCTAATTGGTGAGTCTGTATGACAGGGAGCTGCCTTATTTCATGTATGGTGTAGAAATAAATGAGTGCTTAAACCCTTTGAAACACACCACTACTGCAAAAGCCATAGGCTGTAATTAAATTGAATGTGGGGTTGTATTGTCTTGTGCCCTTGGCTATAAACTTGATAACAGGCCATGGTACCCCCACTATTGTGTTCGAAGCTGGAACCTAATTAGAGATGTTGTAGATTTTCAGTCACTTTCTAAGCCCTTCTGTTCATCTTTTTCCCTGTGTCCTTTCTTATTATTCTGCTTCTCTGTTTCTGAAGCAACAAATGCACCCTTCTTTTCAGAAGGAAATTGTTAAGCCCATGTAGCCAAATATGTATGTGCAAGATAATTTTTTTATCATATTTTGGATTCAAGGGACAAGTGTTGGTAACTGCATTTTATCTGATGTGGAAGAGATTTATTAGTGTTGAGACAGTAAAAATATATAATCATGCTTCCAGGGAATGCTTTCAGACTCTTCCAGGCATTAGAATGAGGAATAAGGAAGGGATTGGAACTTCTCATAATACCTTGATCTAAAAGTAACATTGGAAGATGTACAATTGAATTCTGCTCTGGTTGTTTTGGGGGGATTATCAACAAGGAAAAATGGCGTTTCTGGGCTTTTAGAAATTTGCATGCTTTGCACTCAGCTAGTTTTAGTTGATCTGAAAACCTTCAAACTTGCTAAGGACTTAATCCCTGATGAGAACAAGTACCTTTGATGTGTTCTTAATGCAACTTCTAGTTTTGAAAATAATCAAAATTGTAGTGCACAAATGTATTATAAACATTTCCAATTAATAATTGAGAAGCTTACCTATTGTATGCACCTGGACACTTCTGTAGCTAGGACAGATCATTTAAATGAAATGGCAATTGAATGACATTTTAAAGCCTCATTCACTTTACCAATGTATGGATTTTTTTTTCACTGTATGTTTTGAACATACACAGTTCTGAGCTAGCCCCTCCTTGGGACTTGTGACTTGCTTCAAATCCCAGATGGAGTGTTCTGATGTGGTTTGCAGTGTTCTTGGTACTTAAAATAGGTCATGTAGTCTGAATATAATGCATTATTGTGTGGCTCCTGGAAAGAGGTGATCACTTCTCTTCAAACAGTGTCACCAGCTGTAGGAAAGCAATCCTTCCCCAAGGTGGGCGTAGGAGATGAGGACAGATTGGAGATTTTTTGGTAGTGGGGGTAGCTCACAGTGGAAGGGAGGTTGTTTGGTAGGTGCTGTTCAAGTAACACAGGCTGGAGCACTTGCCTGTGTAAAGGGAAAAGAGCAGAAAACTCTTTACAGGAGGCAAGGTGTGAAGCTGAATTTTTGGCTTTCTCTTCCAAAGGAATTTTGGCTTTCCTTCTCCTGTTTCCTTGTTGGAAAAGTCTTGTGGAGGTGCTGGGGTGATTTCTGAGCTACACTTATCTCTACCACAGTGCTTCTCTTCCCACTGTCCTCCAGAAAGTGCCCAGGGACCAGATCTGATGATGCTGTTTGTTTTAGTTTGACTTTTGATATCAGGAGTGAGAGGAAGAGGAGCCTGTGTAGTTGAGACTCTTGCTCTTGAAGGAGCCACAGCTCTCAGGCTCCCCTGCAAATTGGCACCTGCATACTTTGTTACTACTTCAGTGTCAGCCTGTCAGAAATGTAATGCATAAATGAATGAGTTCTCTAAAACACCTTTATTTTAAGCCTTTCGTGTGTGTGTTCACTTATGTTTATTCAAAACTAAAGATTGCTGGAAAAATTTCGGTAGTGATTTCTCATCACCCATCAGCTGAATCCTCAGCTTTTACTCACCACAGCGATATTTTTAGCTGCTTCTTTTGCTGCTGTTGATTTTTCTCTGTATGGTTCTAGTAGGCATCTAAAGTGGCAGAGGGAGGTTGGTCTGCAGTAAGGGCAGCATACTGTGTCTGGTGCCTTGGCTTTGAGTCATTCAAGTGCAGTGTGGTCATACTGAGCTCCTACTCTGAATGCAGGGTGACCGGATGGGGAGCTTGTCCTCACCTTGCTGGTGAGAGCTCTTGTTTCATGGCTGGGGCGTCTGCAGTGCACACAAAGGGACAGCATTGAAACTCTTGGGCTCAGTAGCACCAGTGGTTAATTACTGAGCATCCCCTGGCTGAAAGCTCCCCTGGAGAAGTAGCAGCAGAAGTGTGTGGTGTGTCTGGCCAGTGTGTGGGGTGGGTTTAGTATAAAAGAGAAGGGGAAATCTGCTTGCATTGCCCTCCTCACTTCATTTCTGCTTGGGGTGGCTTGAGACTCTTTTTGACCTTTTGCCTGAAATGTGGGGAAGAGGGGAGGCAAGGAAGGTGAAGTGGACTTAAATAGCTTCCTTCCTTCTTAACAAAGGCTGGCTGTTTCACCTGTGACATGTCTGATAAATTCCTTCCCTTGTATTGAAATTGCCCCATTCTTCTGAAGTGCTGTAATTAACCCATCTAGTTTTGATGCCAAATTGAGAGGACCTAGCTGAGAGTTGGGTTGATAAGTTGGAAAGGATAAATGAGAGCACAGATGTCCTAACAGAATCCTATGGCTGCAGTACAAACTGTGTTTGAAATTCAGATAAAGAGGGAGCCTGCTTCAACTGATTGCCTTTTTGAGGGTTTCCCTGTGTTTCTAATGATTTTATAACTAGCAGCACTGGCTAGTCACAAAAAAAGCTTTCGTGCTCTTCCTCCTTATCTCAGATATGACAATGATACTGGCTGCTTGTGGCTTTTTGTAGGCTTTTATCAAGTTGATCAGTACTAGTTTCTATCTTGGGTTTAGAAAGTGTTGCATCTTTCTTGTCATGAGACAGTAGTTTCTGGCAGCTCTCCCTAGACTGTTGCAAGACCAGGTTCACATTTTGCTCAAGTTTTTAAAATGCTTTTTAAGGGGTGGGGGGAAATAAGATGCTCTGCGCTCGTGCGATTTGGCTAATCAGCAATTCAGAAAGAACTGTTGAGCTTTTTGGGTTTTTTCTCTTGTCTCTTAATTTAGTAATGCTGACGTATGTATCTTGCTGATTATCTCTTTGAAAATACGGTTTCTCAGAAAAAAAAAAACCACTTTCTCTGAAAACACACATTGATCAGTGACTGACAGACTTGGGAGTGGAAAAGTAATTGTTCTTTGAGGAAGAGCAGATAAGGCAAAGCTATGTGGTCTGTGAAACCATGTGAGGAAAACTTAAGTTCTCTAGAACTGACTGATTCTGGTAAGAACATGATTTTTTTTTCCAGCACAAACACTTGAAAAAGTTATATTCCTTAGCAGGGATGGCAATGCAAAATCCCTCAGCCTTTGAATCTGCTTTTTTTCCCCCTGAGTACTGTTTGAAAATAAAATAGGCAGAAACATGGTTTCAGTGTCAGCCTCAAACTGCTGCAAAATCGGCTTTCTGAAGCTGCTGCCAATCCAAAGCAGTATGTGTAACACAGTTACAGTTTGATTTTTGAAAAGCAAAAACAACTTTAATGTCCTTTCAGAACTTTGTAGTTTTGCCTTCCTTTTGGGGTATTTGACACACTTCCAAAGCAACCTTATTACTGGTTTTATCTCTTAGAAGTCTTTGTATGTTACCTTTTTTGAGAGACTTTCAGTGTGTTACTGTGGAGGTGCACTTAAATACAATTTTTTTGTTGTTTCCACTGAAAGTACTCTAGGTACAAGCTGTTCTGTTCAGGTTTAGGCATTGGAAAGTATCAAAAATAAGGAATAAAAAAAAAAGCTAAGGAATATGAGGTTTATTTTAACTAGGAAGCACAAATGTGTCAAAATGGGCATGGCATGTAGAATGTACAGTGACTCAATACAAAATACAGTATTAGTTGAGTTGCTAATGTGTTGTATTGATGTATGGAAGTAGCACTACACTGCTACGTAACTGGCAAAATTATCCCCATGGTACAGAGGAGGATAATTCAACACTTCAGAGTTCACTGTGGTAATTCATTAAGAAAAGATCTCTCCTTCTTGTGCTAAAGTAGAATTTTAGTCACTCTGTTTTTCTCAGTACAGTACATTCACTTCCAAACTGCCGGTGGATATAATCGGGATCATGAGCGTAATGGTAGGCTGGATTTGCAGTACAGGATAATGATATGGTAGTAACTGTGATTGTCATGTAAAACATTCAGAAGCATGTGTATGTTGTTTTAGTTGTTGAGAGATACAAAGGCATCAGGTCAAATATGTATCATTCCAGGAAAAAAATATAATAGATGAGATTTTTTTTTTTTTAATATAGATTTTGCAAGGCCCATGTCCAGATTTTTGCTAAAACAGCAAAACACGCTCCTCCTTCTCCTGCTTGGTAACTCAGCTGACAATTCTAACTTATTAAGGCATTTTTATTTTTGTAAAGTGCTGGACTGATTTGACTGGACACTACTTTTGCTACAGGGTTATGATCTTACCAGTGTTAGTTGTGGTGAAATGCTCTGGTATCGTGGTGTTCTGGCATTGTTCTGTGTGGATTACCAGCAGCAGGGCTGCCAGAGCTACCCAGCTCCCCTAACCCTCACAGCAGCTGCCCCTTGCCTGGCACAGGGAGGTGGCAGTGCCCTCCCTGGCCCTGTCCCTCCTGCAGGGAGCTGGTTCAGGCTCCAGCCACAGGAGCACTGCCACTGGAGCAGTGACCCTGCAGCCTTGCTGTTGCTCATGGTTCTGCAGGTCTTCTCAGGCTCTCCTCCCAAAAAGGAAACTAATGCTATAAGGAAAACTTAAAATGTCTTCACCCCCATCCCAATCTTTATAGAATCAAAAAGCTCCAAAAAAGCCCCACCTTTAAAAGCTCAAATTGTCTTTAATAATAGTGGTCTGAAATAGATGTTACTTAGTTTATCTGAAGGGACTAGATTTTTAAGAGGGGAAGGGAGCAGATGTGAGCTTTCCAACCTATCCAGAAAGGGTTAAATAACTCAGCTAGCAGGATTTTGAAGGCAGAGGGTGAATACTCTGTGAGAAGAAAGAGATGGAAATAATAAGTTGAAATGGAAAATAAGAAGGAGAGGAAAAGCAGGGTGAGAATACCTTACCAACTATCTTGTTGCAGCATATCAGTTCAGGAACTAGATTAACTTCTGTATACCAGTGTGCTTCTGCTGGATTAGTTTAATGGATTTGTGAAGCAAAAAATAATGTCTTTGTTTGCAGAGGGGCTAACATTAGAGGAAGAAATTGGGGGGTGGGGGGTGGAAATTCTTCTTTCCTAATCCTAAATGACAAATGCAGTAGGTGCACTGAAACAAAATCTGATCAAGGAAAAGATAAACCCAGAGGGATGGGAAACAAGGGCTATATATTTTTTTTCTTTAAAGTAGAAAAACTAGAGGAAAATATAAAAACAGTTGAGGGACAGGGAGGGAAGTCTGGGTTTTCTTTGGCTTTAGAGTGAGTTTAAAAAAAAGCGAGTGGGACTTAAATTAAGTGCATCGTATTATTTCCTCTTAGGGGAACTAAAATCTAAAGGGTTTTTTCCTTAACCTTCAAAAATGCGAAATTTAAAGCAGTGGTTTCCTGTAGAGTTTTTTGTTGGAGTAAGCATTGGTTCGTGGGTATGTATTCTGAAAGAAATCTGCTGTCAGCACGGTGGTAAAATGGCCTGTAAGCATTGTGTTTGGTTTTATGCCTAATGGACAATAAAGTAGTTTCCTCAAGCTACTTGAAATACTCCTTGTAAACTAAAGTGTCCGGATCAATTTCTCATTCACATCTTATTAAAGCTCACTGAGGAAGTTGGGAAAGCATGTTTTTGATCAGAGCGCTGTAGAAGCCAGTCATATACTCTCTTAATCCTTAAGCTACTTCATAAAATTCCTGAGAAGAGCCCCAGTGGGTTCCTGCTTTCAAAGACAGCTTCATCCCACCTGGATGCCAAACAGAGAGAGCAGCTCCACTGTATGGTGGGAGGGCACGAGGGAGGTGTACGGGGTCGAGGGGAGACAGTTGAAGTGTCTTGTTCTTCCCATGTTTGTCTGGCTCTCAGTTTCCTAGTGGAATACTAGGATTGTTGAATTATTTGCATGAATAGCTGTCTGCATCCAAAATGACTTGTGCATGCTAGTTAGTCTATTCTGTGTATGTTAATGCTTGAATTTCTCCTGTGCAGTTAGTTCATGTTACATGACAACCTTAAATGCCTCAGTGGTATGCTTGATCAAAACACCTTTTTTTTTTTTTTCCTTCCCCTAAGGAAACACATGGTGTCACAGCTCTGAGAAGTCAGGAATTTCTTGGTAGGTAGATGGCTGGACGCTAGCTTTCAGCAACCCATTCTTGAGAAGAAGTTTGGCTGCTATCATACTGTATTCCACTTTTTTCAGAAATACATTTTAAACTTTTATGATCTGTCAAGTTTCTGCCTATACATCTGCATGAGTAGGAGGCTCAAATCAATATTTAGAGGGTCTGCTCTCATGCTTTATCAAAATATGTGGTTATCCATTTTATAAGAAACTTATTCAAGGGGAAGTGGTCATCTGATTAGCAATATCTGCTTTTTTAAAAATGATAGGAGGATGCTTTGAGCATGGTTGTATAAGGAATGTGCTTTGGAGGAGCTGTCAAATATGCTGGCCTTTGTTGTGACTTGAAAATTGTGTTAAACTGTGGAGAAAAGTGGCCACCACAACATTGAGCCTCCCTGGAGCAGCAAGTGTGCTGCCTGAGTGCCAGTGGGACAGTGCCAGGAAAGTAAGTTGTGTTTCAAGACGTAGGAGATGGCAATGTTGCAGATGCTGTACCAGCTAATGGATGGCTGTAAGCAGGATACAGGGTACATGGCAGAGATGTTAGTTACTCTGGCTTCACTGGTGGAAGAGTCAAAAAGAAGGGAGTGAGGAAAAAGGGTCCTCATTTGTAAAAATGAAGAGCGTGTTAGCTTTCCTAAAGCGCATTTTTTGGTGACTTGTGAGAAAATTAGCAGTCTCAGTCTGGGTCCTAGTGGGCAAGTATCCTTGCAGTGGAGGCTACTGAACTCATCCTTGGTTGTCCCTGCTGTTGGCAGCCTGGGTGGTGAAGAGCTGCTCTTGCCCCAGAGGTGAGCTCCTGAGCAGCAGGACAGGATGACAGCCACAAGACAAAGCTCACTCTTTATGTGGTGCATATGCAAGTGGTGCACTTGCTGCTTGGATGGTCTGCTAGGCTGTTGATGTGATGTTACCTCAAAGCAGCAGACTCCTGAACCAATCTAAGTGGAAAAACAAGAGTATTGGTGAAATTTCTACCCCCTGTGTCTTTCACTAATCGTGAAAAGTAGCAGTTTGCTTCTCCATCCTCCTGGCTTCATCATCTTTTTCATATAACTCACCAACTTTTACTTATGGTTTCTTGTCTCTAATAATTTCTTAATGAAGCAGACAATTATATTTTATTTTATTTTATCCTGTGTGAGCTGCTTCTCATAATTTATTCTTGTTTTCCTCTGCTCTCTTTCCACTCCAGGCAAAAATTATTTCCAGTGAAGAAGGGCTGGATGTATGTCATTCCAGCGCTATTGTAAATGACCATACAGATTTGCTTGCATACCTCATTTTCTCACCTAGAATGCATGCAAGGAGGGTTATATGGGGCCTGTGCCCATACCCATATCAGTGTCCAAGAGCAGATGTCTGTAGAAGAGAACAGAAATGGACAGATAGGTGATGCTTTTCATCATGTTTGCCACTTCTCCCTCTGAGGTGCGTCATGTCAGAAGCACATTAATTGTTAAAAAAACCAGATATTAACAGAATCACATTGGGCCTGTGGGATGTATGGACCCCTTTACATTTTCCTCTCAAACTGTTTTGATGGGAACATTGATTACAGACAAGGTAAACTTGTTTGTACTTCATTCATTAATAACAAACTATAAACTGCCCTGCCTCCCCTCCCCACAGGCAAGGCACTTGAGGAGATGCCAGGCAATTAAAGTACTTAAGACAGTAATTACAGTCAAATATACAACAAAAATAAAATCACTGCACATGATTTTTTTTATGCTTGGTTTTGTTCTGTGCTTTTATTAAACCGCAATTCTTGCCTCATGATTGAACAGGAATCTCTCAACTGGTAATACCAAAGTGTTTGACAAGCTTTCTTTGGTTCATCTGGGTATTTAGTAAGCTCTTTGATGGTCTTCTGAATTCCTAGTGAATTCATCACAGCTCAGATTCCTGCTTTTTAGATGTATCTTGCTATATAAAGCTGGTGTACCTCTGAGCCTTAGCACCAATTAGTAGGGAGGTAATGCCAATGCTATCTTGAAAGTCTTCCTTTCTTACTTTTCTTGCTGTACAAGAAGTAGCCTCTCTGCTTATCATGATGCTTAGGAGGGGAAGACTGAATTAGGCTGAGGTGTTCAGTTGGCTTCAGATATTTGAATTGAACCTGATGTGTTTTAAACTCCAGAAATTAGTGTCCACAAGTTTGATTTGTAAACTTATTTACTGAGTTAGCATCCTGCAGTAGGAAGTTGTGTGTATGTCAGCTCAGTATTTTTAAGTGAAATTCTAAGGGGCTTCAATATTGCAGATAAAGTACGCTTTAAAAAGACAGAAACTTAGCTGTAATGAGATCCAGCTGGTGTGCATAAACCTTTCACATTGCGTTACTTAGCTAAGCTGGTAAGTAATGTATGGGGAAAAGTTCTGGTGGCTTTTTCTTTTGTACTGGAGTTTTATGAGGCTGTATAAATGCTGTAAGTTTTTAATGGGGGAAATGCAGGATTAAAGGCAAATAGCTGATGACGTATGGTACAGAAATGTTACAGAGCAAATGTGTAGTAGTATCCTTTCAGTAAATATTAAATGACTGAAACTTGACAGTGTCCACCTACATTAAAACAGCTCTCATAAGAAAAAATTCCAATTGATTGGTTTGATTAATATGACTATTTCAGAAGTAGGTCATTTTATGCTGGATGGCATCAGAGTGTAGATTCTCTCTGACTAATGTTCTGACTGGTCTTCTTATTCAGTAAAATCTACATCGCTGTGGTATTCAAAAGCAGAGGACAGGTTTACGGGCTCACCATAACTTAACAACCTGTTCTCCTTTTAACAAACTGTAATTACAGAAACATAAACTACTTCTTCATTTACTTCAACGGTAAGAGCATGGGAGAAGAATGTGGGAAGGCATTCTTTGTGCCGCCATCAATTTACTTGCCTACCCTGCAGTTGTTTCATAAACATCCTAGAAAGCTCCTGAAAATACTGAATGTGGAATGTGCCAAAAGTGGTTAAAATGCAAAACTTTGTCCTCTGACAGACAAGCCCTGGCGAATCTTAGCTTGATGTTACTGCCCTCGGCTGCCCTCCTCCTTTGTGGAAGGCTTTTGCTCCCTTGTGGAGTCAGCAAAAGGAACCGTGTGCCTGCACTTCAGCAGCTACAACAAATCTTGGTCAAGGGATTAGTGTTTTTTGAGTACTGTCATTGTCACCAGTAAATTGAGTTGCCACGTTTAGTCTGTGAACTGGAACAGAGGAGGCAGGGGCATGTAGTCTGTTTTGCCAGTTCTGCTATGGGGGTGGTAGCCCTGGGGAGAGGAGTGGTTAAAAAGAGTTGTCCGAAATTGCACAGCTATTTGCTGCATGATGATGTCTGAGTCCTCAGCTATCCTCATTTAAAGGGAATGGTCAGGGAGGTATCATAACGTATTTAAAGCTTAGGTAGCTGCTCTTATGAAGAGTATAATTTATAATAATTGCCACTTTTAATAATGAACTGATCTATTTCAGATGGCTCAATGCCCGCTAAACAGTTAAAATGACAACCTAATTTTAAGATGCTGTTACCAATGTAGGTATATTGACCTCAAGCTGTTCAGAGGGATATTGTGGGGTGATTTTTCTATAGCAAAGGTATTTTATGCTTAGGCACCCTTCTACAAAAGGGAAGCTGAATTTTGAACTAGAAGTAAATCTTCACTTTCTCAAGATTTATTCAATGAAAGGTGAAAGGAACATTCAGAACATGAGTGAATAATAAAAATCTTCTGGTTATGTGGGTTTGTAAGTTCTCGTAAATCAGTCGGCAAGTTCCCGGTCATGACAACCACGTCCCATACTCTGACATTGCAGCCACCACAAAACTCAAGAGAGGGATGTAATCAACCCCTAATAAAAGTGGTGAGCCAAACGAGCAGCATTAAAAAAACCAAGGTTCTGTCTTGCAGATTTCTGACTTAATTTTTTGCAGGCTGTCAGTATGCCAACAGACTCTTTAAATCTTCCTCCCTTTCCTCTGTGAGTCTCCACCTTGCCTCTTTCTGCTGGGTAAAGAAGCAAGCAAAAATAGTATATGGGACTTTGTGCAGGGAAAATGGGCTGAAGACCATAGCTTATACATAAGAATTTGACATTGCTTAATGTTTTGTGATCCTTGTTTTTAAGGAAATATTCATGTAAAATATGGAAAAGAAATAGGTTGAAAGTCAAAGAAAGCAGCCATGACTGCTCCCCTGTTTTTCTCACTGCTCTAGGGGCTGAGGTCCCTCACTGCTGCTGGTGAAGCCAGCATGAGGAGTGGGGCTGCACTGCTGGCCATCAGCCCTGAATCGGAATTTCCAGCAAGGGTGAGCTCTGGGCACGCAACACCACGTCACCCAAATGTCCTGGGTTAAAAAATGAGGATAAGAAGTATTGCTGCTCAGCAGCCTTGGATCACTTGGCAGGGTTGTGCTTCTTGCCAGCTTCTCCCTGTGTGCAGGACCGATGAATAGCCAGCGGACCTGCCGAAGCTTTGGGGGCAGTGGCTGAAGGTGCTGCTAGGGACGGCTGAGTACCCAACACCTTGTGTGCTTCTCCTGTGTGAATGGGCCTCCCTGGAAGCGAGACGTGAGCTTGCTTCAACCTCAGAATGGCTGATTCCAGTGCTCCGCCAGCCTCTAGCCAAAAGCTGGCCTGAATCGACCCTGCTTGGCTTGAGATCTGGTGGGATCGCAGTGCAGCGGGAATAAGAGGCACTTTGTTCTCCATCGTAGATACACTCTGATTAAACTTGGTAGTCATGAGGCCAGATTTACTGCTGTGCTCTCCCTGTTTTGCATTGCACAACAGCACAAACACCCAGAGAGCGAGCAAATTTGATCCGTGTTTCCTAAAGATTGTGAAATTCTCCTTCTGTACAAATTTGCTGGCTGAATTTAAAGCATGAATTATAAAAAGGCCCTTTCCTCTTAGAGTAAATGTGATTGCCCTTTCTGTAGGGCTGCAAGATAAATGTTCTTAGTCTTCAAGGGAACTTTTTTAGCATGCTATCCTTAACATGGTTTTGGCTCATCTTCCCTGTTGCACGCTTTACTAACCTAAAGCTATTTAACTGAGATGCAAAAGAAAAACATTGTTTTCTTCAGCATTTAGACTTGATGATGGTACTACAAGAAATGCAGAGTAAGGCAGACATTTGTTTTGCGCTATTCAGAGGCTTTTTAAAATCCTCCGAAGTCTGCTGTGGTTCTTAATTTTGGTCAGTTTCCTCTGACTGCCATTGCAAGTAGACTTTCTCTTGCTAATCTGCTGCCTGAAATACTCTTTGTTCAGGAAAGCAAGTCTCTTTCTGTTGTAATCAGGGCTAGGAATTCAGCTGCAGGGTCACTCTTTGTGCTGTAGAGTTCACTGACCATGTTTTGCTTCTGGCAGTCCTAGCTTTGGCCCCTTTACACAGATCAATGCCAGGCTAACCCCATTTATTGCTACTACTGAATCAAAACTCTGCTTCTCCTATTTAATTTAGCTCAAAATAGATGTAATGCAAACAAGCGTCAGCATGAAAAAAGAGCCAGAAGAAGAGGGAGAAGAAAAAAACATACTCAAGTTGTTTTTGGTTTTGTTTTTGTTTTTTAATTAAATATACACTAAATGGTGTCAGGCTGCAGGTGGGAAGACCTATTTGGAATTGTATCATTAGACCCTTTATAAAAATCTGTCATCATCATTGATTCTAATTTGCATACGAGTATTAGAGTTTGCTTGTCTCCTGTTCCTTTTTTGTGTTTAAAACCATTTTTAATGTAACTGCTACTGCTTAAGCTCAGCCATGCATTCACATTTCTCCCGGGTTTCTTAGTCCTAGATGAACCTCCTGGCTTGCTTCACTGTGCCCTCACGAGGTGAACCTCCATCCTCATTACTGTATTCCACAGTGTCAGCATCCTAGAAACTTCCAGACTCACTTTTGGTCAAGTGAGGCTGCTGTTGGCAGGAGCGTGTTGTTCTTGGTGAAGCTACTCGATGCTGAGCGCTTCGTAACACTCATCACTGTGAGGTGGGTTAAGGGGTTTTGTTGAAGTAAGCATGTGGCAGGCAAGACTCCTGTGGCTATCAAACCCTGTGAGTCTAATATAATTTTTTTCTGTGTCTGTGGCACACCTCAAGTGTGAGAAAGTGTTGGGTACCTCAAGACTTACTTGAATTTAGATGACAAGACATCTGTGGTGTGGTTGGCATCCAGCTATCTTTCCTAGCCAGGGCTGGAGTTAGGAATTCCATTTGCCACACCTCATTCCATGCTGCTTCTCAAATATGTGGAATAAGGCACACACATACCCTCAACTGTTGTTGATTTCTGGATTGAAGTTCTGTTCGTTGTGCAAGGCAGTGTGGGTGGAAATCATGAGGTCTGATTTTCCTGCTGAAAAACAAAATCTAGCCATTTATCCTTCCACTCTGTGCCCTTTCCCCACAGATAAACCTCTCCCCAAGCCATTTCCTTTTGGTTTCTCAACTCTAAGATGGTGTTCATCAGAAATCAAGTGTTTAATTGACTGTATTTGTAATGGGATGGAAGATAGCTGAAACAATCTACAACTTTGGGATTGTTATTGAAGTTGTTCTCTCATGCTCTACTGGGTGATCACCACAAGACTCCTGAAACCTCTCCTGTTTGTTTCAAATGCTCCTTTTATTTCTGACATTACAAATCTTCTGTTCTTGAAGCTGGGCATCTCAAATATTTTTTTCTGGAGGAGAGACCTATCAACTGAAATGTTCAGCATTTTCGGAGAGCTTGCTTTTGGTTTTGGTTTTTTTCCCCCCACTGTTAGCAATTTAACGCCTCCTCCTTCTCTCTGCTGTTTCCTTTTCCTCGCAGGGGTTTGTTGTTTCCAAAGGGGATACTTTGGTTTCCTGCTCCTGACATGCTTTCATGTCCCTGTTGCACCCTATCCTTGCCCTTTTCAGGAATGCTAGTGCTTCAGCCTCTGCTTTCCTCCTTTTCCACACCAGGGAGAGAGCTGATGGTTTCCTCCACTGCCCCTGAGTGAGAGGCAAGAATGAAGTGAGAGGCAAGCTGTAAGGCCTTACTGATATTTCTCGCAAATTTACCTGGTTCCAGATAAAATCCTTTGCAGTCATCTCCCATACTTCATTGAGATTGGTTTTTTAAAGACTCTGGATGTGTTGCCATATACAATTGTCCATTTACCTGTCAGATTTTCCTCTTGTAAACATTTCTTCCATTTTTCAGGTCCTTTTTGGAAGGTGGTGGGTTTCATGCATATGGTTTTAAAAATTTATTTCAGCATAGTTGATGGTTTTCTGCACCTAACAACTTCTCATACTTTTGATACCCAAAACTGTTCTTTTAATGGTTTTTTTAAATCTTTTTTGTCCCAAATCTTGTAGTCTTTATCCTTCTTTAAAGTTGTTGTTTCTGCATTGCAGAAGATAGGTTCAAAACTCTTTGGGCCTAAAGAGGCCCCTGAGCAGCATGGTCTTATTGATTATTACCACTCCAGATACTCAGTGAGTTTCTTTCCTCTAGCTTTAGTTAAATGAAGTCTTCCTCTGCTTCCCTACAAACACAACAAAAAATTTCTTCAAGTATTATTCTTAATGAGGGTAAGTTCATCTAAGGCTTACTACCTCAATAGCAGTTTAAGTGAGCTGAGCTGAGCCTTCTGGCCACTGCCAGCTTCTCCAAGAACCCCTTTCCAGAGCAGCCTGACAGATGAAACACACATTTCATAGCCAAATGCCTATACCCCTTGGTGGCTGGTCCAGCTGTGCCAAGTGACAATCCATTTCCAGGGTTGTTTCACTTAATTTCTGTGTGTTTTGAAAATAATGTACCTTTATTATGTTTATCTTTTATTTTCTTGATGAAGCTGCTGTTTGTTGGTTTAAGTTTGAGCTGTCCTTTGGAATAATCTAAGGATATGATTCTTCTCTGTGCAATGGCATAGATATGTTGACTGTTGGTTTATGCCAATGTGTTTTTATTTTCAATTTTATTGAAAAGTATTGTACATTAGAGGCAATAAAAGCTAGTACCTACAGAAAATGAGATAGTCATTTATCTTTGATTGACAGGCATAGATTTTTCTGCTTCTTGAAACATTTTTGGGTCATTTTGTTGCCCAACCACTGGTGTTTTGTGTTTTAGTAATGACCAGAAAAGTATTACCACAGACTTAGAAGCAGGCTATGCCATCCAAAGATGTGCATATTGTATATCATGTAGATTTCATCCACTCTTCCAAGGTTGTATGCATGGTCTGATTTGGTGTTGAATCAAGTAAAAGCCTTTTAATATAAGAGTTTGCCTAACTATTTAGCAGAGACTGTTTGTCCACAACTAAATAGTGGATTGCTGCTTCATGAAGTGGGCAGAGGCAATAATGGCTGCTGTTAGCATATAGCACAGAGCTATATACATTCAGGCTTAATCACCCCTGTGGGTAAAAAATGCTAAAATTAGCTGCCAAATGGATGTTTTTATCATATGAGCTACAAGGACTACTTGGAGAAATCCCTACAGGCCTGAAAACAATAACCAAAATTGTATTTCTTAGCCATGGATCTTAGAGTATCTTTTACATATAATGGAATCAAATGAACCAAATCTAAAATATGCTTTGTTCGGATGCCATATGGTCGTTGTCTTGCCAAGCACTCTTTTTGCCTGCCAGAGCAGACTCCTGTGTTCTCCTTTCCTTGAGTCCTGCCCTTCACACTAACAAAACAGAATTGCTGCTTGACCTGCATAGGGAATGGTGGGCATGTGACTTCCTCTGTTCATCCCTGAATACATTTCCAGCATTTAAGAAAACTCCAAACACTAGAAAAGAGGCAAAGTGAAGTAAAAAACCTTCATGCGCTACTGCACTAAAGGAGCCTTTTGAATTTAGTCACAGCTGTCTTTAGCTTAGTTCAGGAGTTCAGCCTGAACTTCCTACCAGCCACCCAAAAACATACCTGCTTCTCTACAGGATTTAAAATCCAAAGGTGGACAGATTTTGAAGTGGGGCTGGGGTAGGGAATATCTGGATCACCAATGGTTAGTGTGCAGGTTTCATGTGGCACATGCATAGCCCATTCCCAGAGCTCTGGGGTGAGGCTCCCACTGCTGTGTGCTGCCTCCTGTGTATTTTTAGCAGGGGGCTGTTTCCTGTGACACCTTTGTGGTGTTATGCTGCCTGTCCCAAGGTATTAAGTAACCACAGGCATTTTGAAATAGTTAATCATAATGCGATTTCTCTCGTGATAGTGTTTGGGTTTTTTCATTCTCCTGCTTGTTATGAAATCCGTAGGCTGATAATTTTAATGGGAGTTACAAGAGGAGAGGAAAAAGTCCCAGCTAGCCCTGGAAATGCATGGGATCGCAGTAGAGGCGGGTAAATGCTCCCTGTTGCAGTCAGTCTTGACAAGAACTTCCAAAAAGCCTGTCATCTCAGTAAGTTCAACTCTTACCCTTTGCTTGCACTGTTCTCCCTCTTGGCAGTGTCTGTCCCTCTAGTGGGGTTTTGATAGATTATCATTTTGGTGAGACTGGGACGTTGCTTTGCTAAGTGCAGCTTCAGAGACTTGTTGGAAGGGGAATAAATGAGAAAGAAAGGAAGGAAGAAAACTGAGTGACACAGGGGTCCTAAAGGGTTTTTTGCCCATGGTGTTTCATTGATACTGGAGTGAGGAATGTATAATTTAATATTAAAATTTCACACCCTATTTCTAATTCTCTGTGACTGAGCTGTGACTTTCAAAAAACGATGGTTCTGTTTACATCTTTATCATAAATTAGATAATTACAAATGTGTGTCTTCAAAGCACTTTCATGCCTTTTTCCTGCAGTCAGGTTATAGATGAAGCTGTGTTTTACTGGCTACTGCCATAATTACCAAGTGGACTCAATGTCTTCAAAATTGCAATTCCAGCTGAGAATATTTTATTACTGGTTGCTTCAAGAAACATCTGGAGAGTGCTTAGAGCTCTTGTGTCTTACAACATTTCAAAGACATGGTTTTATCAGATCCTTCTATTTTGTCTCTTACCTTTTTCTTCTTCATATGCCCAGGAGACTTAATAAAGACTTTCTTGTATTTTTCTTAAGTATGGTAAAGGTGATTCTAGATACAAAATTCTTCAGACAGTCCACAGGTGGGGGTGGTTTTTTTGTTTTCATGTTTGGTCTGAAGTAGATATCTTCTCTAGATGGGTCAGTGTTATTTCTTTCTGCTCCTAGGCAAATTAATAAACCAAATTTAAAAGTGCAAAGGAAAGCAGGCAGCTGGCTGATTCAAAGGGAGAGGCTATGTTTTTCATCACCACCCTTTCAAAGCCTCTCTGAATCAAAAGAACCATTGGATTGCGAAGGCAAGACCTATGCCACACCAGAAGCTCCCAGTTCAGCAATTTTCCCAGGGTAAAATTATAACTCATGTTTCCTCAGCACAGGCTGTAACTGGCAGCGTTCCTTCTACTTCTAAGGGTGAAATTGCTGGGGGGAGAACAGACATCTAATGTGCCTCTGGAAGTTTTACAATGGGTGTTAGCCTCCCTTTGTGGAAAGGTAGATGTTCTTCTGGAACATACCCAAGGGCAGGTGCTATTCAAACTGGAGTGTAAACTGACTTCAAATAAGGCAGTACAGGCTTATTTTTGTTCAGTTTGTGAGTCAAATCTAAAGAAGAAAAACCATTTTCTCAAATTCTGACAATTCATGACAATCTTCCAGTTATCCACTGAAGTCTACGTTTTTGTGGGTGTTTAAAATCTTCAGATACAACTGCAATTCAAGACATTAATCTTTATTCATGTACTGCTGATAGGATCTTACCTTGCAAACAAAACAGATTTTAACAATGCTTGTTTTTTAGTGTTACTTCTCACCAGAACATTATTGGACAGATTGCAAATTTGGTCCAAGAAGAGTGCAACCAGTTGGTTTCTTTCCCACTCAAATCTTGACACCGTTTGTAAGGATTTGTTTGACTTTGCATTCAAATATACCAGCATATGGTTCTGGCAAAGAGAAGTCCTTTCCTTCTAAACCCAGGAGGGAGTGTTTGTTGTTGTTTTTCCCTTATCCTTATGTGAAGACTCTTGCAAAATATGTGTAGAGTATCTGCTAGAAGTGGATAAAAGGCAACAGCACCTGAGTGAGAAGTCTGATTAAAAATTACATTATTAATAAATCTCAACCTACAATAGTCTACTTGGAACAGTTGAAAGATGAATTCCAGTGTCCAGAGTTCCCCTGTTCCTTCCCACAGCTTTTCCTGGCCCAAACCCCATGTGCATATTGTGAAGGTGGCTGTCACATTCCTGCCTTCTCTGGTGCAGGAGATGAGCTGCATCCCTCACAGAGGCAGTGGGAGCTGTTGACTGCCCTGTGTTGGACTATTCCCTGGGACTGGGGAGAGCTGACTGAATGGCTGCCTCTTTCAGGGAGGAGGTGCAAGCCTCTGAATGGAGCCCCAGAGTATTTAGGTATGCTATCTGCAACGTAGCTGGCATGCCAAACCTCTTGCAGCAGGGATGAAGTGATCCAAGATACTTGGATCGATGCTTCTCACTGGAATGAGTGAAGCCTTGTATGGTGGGGAAGTAGTCTGTCATCTCTGCCCTTTGCAAAAGGTGAAACTCCCTTTGTGTGTGCTTGCTTTCCTGTGAAGTACAAGTAAATTCACGTTGTCTCTGCTACCTGAGGTTTGATAGAGGTACGAGAAGAAAAGCGACCTATTTTCCAAGTTTAAAGGAAAGTAAATGAAACTGTCCTCAGGGCAGCAGAAGCAAAGACTTTTGTATCAAGCTGTAGTGTTGTGGGCAGGGCTGCCAGGCTGCTAAAGGCTCTTCAGACCTGGAAGCCTTTCCCAGGGACTGCTCATCTTTTAATAGCGTTTCCTTTTTTTTTTTTTTTTTTAATGATGTGTCCACAATGACTGCAGCCATTCCCTGCTCAGACCAAGGGATCACTTCTTACTTACTGGCTTGTTCCTACAGCATCTGACGGGATACTTGTCCCCTCTTGCAAGTGAGAATAAAGAAGTTTGAGTGAAGGTGACTGAAGCACTGCATTGTGTACCTCATGAAATACTTTGAGCTGGTCACATCCAGCTAGGGAATTATACTTTTGTTTGGTCACTCCTAACTCGGTTTCATGGTTCATTTGTGTAGATGCTGGTGCAGAACAGACACGCCCTTGGTGGAGCAAGTGGCCTGAAATGCCAGCTGTCCAGTCTGCCCCCATCATAGGACATCTTTAGCAGTGTCATGGCAAGTCAGTTACCTTTGGTCCAATGTCCTCCTGCATTTAAACACTGTGTCCTCCAGCATGGTTAGGGGATGTTTTTTGCCTGCTGCATCCTGGGGTGAACACCCTGTGATTACAGTGTCAGGTGGGCAGTGGTGTGCTGTGCACTAATTGGGAGCAGCTTTCAAATCCGGTTTTGCTTGTAAATTAAATGGAATGAGAGTCACATCGGCACCTCTAAAGGCTGTAGAAGTTCTCTTCCATCATGGAAGCCAAAGTGCTTGTGTTTGGGGGTAGTGAATCAGGGCTGGATCCCCAAGTTTTATTTGTTTTTGTTTTTAACAATACAATGAGTTGGATGTATTCTAAAGATCCTCCTTGTGTTAGGGGCTTCAGTCAGATTCTGTGCTGGCCATGTTTGCCACTTGCTTGACCCAAGCACAAGTGTGCACATCAGCCACCTCCAGCAGAAGGGTTGTGCTGGACCCAAGGAAGAAATGGGTAGGCAGTGCAGAAGAACAGGGATGTAATAAATGACAACGTTTGGGCTGATCTCAGCACTAGTCACCCAAACAAGCAAGGGGCTGAGTTAATCTTCCATAAAGAGTGCAAACTTGTACAGTATTTTGAGGGCGGTCTTAAACTTCTGTCTGCAGTTTCGAAGCTTAGGGAGGTTTTCAGAGAATTTTATAAGCACTTGAAAAGATACATCCTGTAAACTTTGCCAGGTTTTTGGACTCAGCTTTACTGCTCTACTGGTGTAAGCACAGGCCCTCATTTGACTTCCACCATTATCCATGAATGCATTTTCTCCACTTAAAGATTTCTCAAGGGCTCAGTGACAAGTGTGGTTAGAGCTGTTCTGCTCAAGTTAGTTGTCTGCTATAGACTTGGCTCCTGGACTCTGGAATTATCAAGGTGCCTCCAAGCTCTTGTCCAAGGGTGGCTTTTAACTGTCCTGCATCTCCAGGTAGGCAGCTTTCTCCAGCCAGCACAAACAAATACCTCTCTTCCTTCAGCCCCTTGCCTTGCATTTGGTTCTTTGCACCTGTGTCATTTATTCTAGGTCCTGATCAGCTCTGAAATCCCAGCAAGGCTCATTTTACCAAGGATATGCCACCACATCTCTGCAGCGCTTGCAGCACTTGGCGTGTGTATATGCTCAGCAGTGCCAGCATCTCAAGGAGGATAAGGCTGTAAGCAGCCAGCATTTGGGATGTGCTGCAAGGGACCCCGTCCTGAGGGGCCAGATCAGCGCTCCACTCCAGGGCCGGGGACTCTGGGACAAGGAGAATGTACCAGTTAAAACTGTCCCATCAGGTAAGTGCTCCTGTCACCACTGCTGTAGCCACTCTGGTGTGACCAGAGGTGCATTTATCACCTTTGTAGGCTTGATCTGCATTTGGACTATTTCAGGTTACAGAGGGGACAGCCTAATACTCTTCCTGACACCTTCAGGAAAGAGTTGCAGCCAAGGTTTTTGTTTCATGATGAACTAAACCCTACACCCTGGCTGTGAGGGACCCTTCTGGGTATCTCTTTCCCTTCTCTCAGGTGGCCTTGAGGTGCCCACCTTTCTAAAATGTATTGCTGCATGTGTTTCTGCAAATAATACTGAGTGCCCCAAGCATGGCACCTGTGGTGTGAGGAGCGAGCAGCTGCTTGGCATAGTAGATCTTCTGCACTTCAGTGGCTCAGCATATCCAGAAAACCTTCCTGCTTCTTAAGCTCTCCATTGTATTTGACAGTCTTGCATAGGATAATTTGTCCTTCTGTCAAATGTTGACAGACAGTCAGGATTTAAAATGAAGCTTTAGAGATTTAGAATAATAAATCTAGTACTTCTCTTGGGTCTCGGCGGACCTGGTGTCTTAGCTTACTGTGGCATTGAATTGCAGCTGCTTGTGTTTTGGGCCCATTCCTCCTGTGACGCTCAAACACAATTGTTCTGGAGTTTTGCCTTATAAACATAATTCCTAATGTTCTGAGTCAGCAATCCTAAACCTTGCAGCTGTGAGAGAAAGGGCAGTTGGATTATATTGATGAAAGGCGAAACATGACAGTGCAATTGGCATATTTTTGCTGGGGAAAACAATGGGCTGTTTCTTTGTTTTGCAGACCCAGTGGCAGCAGTAAAACCCAACCATGTCCTCAGGGAGCTACCGACCATTGGTGTCAGGGTGAAGAAGCAGAAGAAAAGGATGGATGTGCTTACATGTAAAGACTTTTTGACAAAGATCTGAGCAATTTCTTTGTGCTTCTGGGCTCTTCAGAATGAAGGTGAAGAGAAAGCATGATGGCATGCACACCTTGAGATCAAAATGCAGTTTGCATGCTCTGTGTGGTGCACATGGTCATCTTTGACCACCTTGCAGGGCTCCGTCTGAGGGGCCAGCACAGTTTGGTGTCATCTGTGGATGCTGAGTACTGGGGCTACAGCCAGAGAATTTGGTGTGAGGACATCACCAGACCATAGAGGAACCCAGGGTGGGATTTTCCCCTTCCAGCAGGATAAACTCCTGGATTTCTTGGACACATAGCTTTGTATCTCTGCCTGCTTGCTACACCTTGCAGAAGTGGTGTTTGTACTATACTGATACTGTTTATGTTGAATAAATGCTTTCTCCAGCCTCTTTGTTGTGGCAACTCTCTTTTTGCTGAATTCAAAAAAGTGGGGGGATACTTGTTTAAGCATTGTGGTGAGACATGATCATGATTTTTTTTTTCATCTCTAATGAAATGTTTGTTTTGAAAAAGTGCATCTTCAAAATGGTGACACTTGTGCAGGAGCCAAATGTTCTGTCCTAATGTTCCTGGTTTGGATGAGGTTCTTGAGCTGCACTTTTCCCCATCCCACAAGCACCCCAGAGCATCAGCCTGCTGTTTATTTCAGAGTGCAGGCACACAGATGTCCCTGACACTTGAGTGATTTCTGCTCTGTACTAGGGGAAAAGGGATTTGATGCCAGCTTCTGAAGTTTGTTTGCTGTTAGGATTCATTCCCCATACAGTAGGATGTTTGTGTTCAGACTCTTCTGCTGAAGGTGGCTGATATGGATGCATTCACTGCTGCTTCCAGTTGTTGCTGGGCACCAAGCTTTTGTGAGGAGAAGCATCTGTCTCATGTCTCTCTGTTGTGAAAAAAGGATAATAAACACAGACTGATTTTATGCTTCAGAATAAACTACTGCATGATTATTCATTCTAATGTCTAGAACAGATAAGATAAGCTTGCCCTCACCTCCCCCCAAAAAATCCAAGGGAGTTAGAAATGTGTAGATTTGAGTTTCTCAGCAGTAATAATTGCTGGGGCGATGACAGGGAATATATATGCTACTGAGTAGCATATACGCTTCTGATTGAGCTGGGCTGGCTTACAGGGAAGACATTGGCCAAAAAAATTCCAGTCAGCAGTGTCTTGACCTGCAAACTAAAATGATCCTCACAGTCCAGTGAGTCAAGCAGACAGTTTGTACTTGAATGCCGGTCCTTCTGTGCCTGAGCTTGGGTTGTCTTGTAGTGGCATGGTTTTTGTCAAGGTTTCTGTCTTAAGAAGGGAACCAGGATGACTTTACTCAAGACCACAGAGTGTAAATAACACTTAGGACACCAGTGCTAATATTTTGAGGAGAGGAGTAAGCCTCCCGTCTCTTTGATTTTTTGTACTCTTAGCACATTGTAATGACTCAGGTTCTTCAGATATCTCCTATTCCTGTCACTTGCTACCAGAACATTTACATGGTTCCTATGTTATTGTCATTTGGTAGACCAGTTGCATCAGTGCACATCTCAGCCCTGCAGCTACTGTGTTTTTTGTCAACCCAGGTGTAAAGGCTTATTCTTTAACAATGTTTTTGCATGGAGTTGGGGAGAAGATGATATAGAAGAAAAGGTAGGGAGGGGGATTTGTAAGCTCTTCTCCATGATCCTTGTCCCCCTTTGGTAGGAAGACTTCTAAATTATACATATATATTGTAAATCCCAGGAGGAGTAGTTAAGGCAGGGCTGCTTTTGCTGAGCCTACAGGAGGGCTTGCCTAGAGCAGAAAATGTGAAGCAGGTTCAGATATACTCTAAAGACCTGTGCCTATGAGCTGTTTGTTGTGGAAAGACTCCTTCAAATATCAGCAAGTGGAGGAGCCCCAAACTGCTCTGTGAACAGTGCTTTTGTGTGCTGAACCAAAACCAAAAAGTTGTAGACAGCCTAAATGTCTTCAGCCTGCCTAGCACACAGATTTTGGCACTTTTGATTACACAGTTTCAGTCATACGCTCATTCTGAGTGAAAGTGGGAACTGATTTTTATGAAAAGTTGTGGGGAGGAATCATCTGGATATTAATAATGATAACTGCTTTGCAGGGTATTTGAAGTATTTTGGTTCATGAAACTGTTGTAAAACTGTATTTTCTGTTCTTACTTTATTATTTTTGTAGGATAAATAATAAAATGTTTGAGAAGGAGAGCTATGAAGGGTCAGGCTGTTGGCAGGTCAGGAGGGTCGCTGCCCATCCAGCCAGTGCAGGTGATGGCCATGCTTTGTGCCACTCATGAACAAAGCTGTTCCCAAGGCAGACAACAGCCTCTGTGATCTGTGTGGGAACAGCCCTGGCTGAGCTCTGAACCTGTTGCTGGGTTCATGTCTCACCTGCCTGACACTAAGAAAGGCTCCTGAAGAGTTTTTTGATTCTTTTTGTTCTGTCAGCTGTTACAGATAGCTTGCTGGAGCCCGTTTAGTTTCTCTGACTCCCTTCTCTCCACCTGTAATTCTTGCTAAGGAATTGTGTTTGTAATCACATTAGGTGGTAGAAGCATAGCTTGCCAGCAGTGCCTTGTTTTAACTACTTTTTCCCAAAGCTTGTTCTCATTTGCAATAATCCAGTGCAAGCCATGTATTTCTTCAGAGCCTGTTTGCCCCTGTGTTATCCTTCCCATAGCTGAATAGTGGTTTAACCAATGCAATTTTATAACTCTGACCTGTTAAATGCTGTACCCATTGGATGGTGATCTTCTGTGCTCTAACAGTGCTATGGAGTTTTGCCACATTAAAAAAATAAGTGATTTTTTCAAGTACCTGCTTCTCTGAATCCCATTTCTGCTTTAGTTTCTCTGGGGCAACTGCAGTAGAAATACAATTGCCTAATATCAAAGTGTCTCCAAAATGGTACTGAACTGTTTTTATGCAGGGAAATGTGCTTTGTGGGGTAAGACTGGAGCAAAGTTAGCATTATTGTGCTTAATATCAGCCATTGAGAAGGACTTTGTTTCATGAGACACAATAAACACAGGTAACTTGAAGAGGAAATGTTGAAAAGGAGGAGGGTGAAATAAAAGAGCAAAAGGTTTTACTTTAAAGTATTTTTATTCCTTGGGAGTTTTAGTAGGTAAACTCTGTAAATGGCAGCTTGGTTATTACTTGGGTCTGAAAACTGGTTCCCTTTTCTTACATTTTGTGGGTTCTTTTGCCTTTGAAAATTCCCACAGTTCTCCAACCTATCTCGCATCCTGGCAGTGATGTTCATACTACACATTCTTCTGCTGTTTAGTGCAGCCAGTGCTATCACAGCTACGCTGAAGAGGTTCCAGCCTAACTACAATACTAACCCTGCAAATCTGTTCATTTTCTCTCGAGAGCCCCAGGCAGGGTATACAGGAGAATGTGTCCAATTGAAAAACTATGACAGACTCGGTGGTGCTGCACTGTGCTAAAATGCAAGAGAGCTATGCTTTCTCTGCCAGAGAGGATCCTGTGGAGGGACATGCTGGTGTCCACCTCATACAAGTTACGGAATTTGTTTTCATTTTAGTCTCAACTTCCACTGATAATTTTATCTTTAATTTTGCCAAACTGTTTGTCCGCTTCTAAGCACTGAAACGTGTTCCTCAGACCTGGTGCTTTCCTCCTGCTAATCGTCCAGCACATGCTCCCCCCACCCCCAGTTTGTATCAGTCCTTGACTTCTTACTTTCACCTTTGTAGTTGTTGTTTTTAATTTTTTCTTCATTATTTTACTAAATACCGCTCTGCAGATCAGTAGCATCTTGGGTGGTGGTTGTACCACATAGCATTTGTAGCAGACATTAGCTTTGCATAGCGTGTGTACCTTATTTTGCCTGGACTTGTCTTCCTTGCGCTGCAGGCACCTCCTCCAGCAATTGTAGTGATTAAGCCTGGTATTTCTGCAGATTTATATTAACTTCTGCTTATAAAGAAAGAGAAGAAACCCAACCCTTCTCTCCCCCCCACCCCCAAACGTCTAAACTAGATGTTTTTCTTCATTCCCTTAGTTTTTATCAGTATTAGACCTAAGCTCGCTTTTGTGTATGAAAGAAAATTAGTTAAGTACCTTGTGGTTTATAGATGCCTTTTGTTACGTATTACTTGGATTTATTGTTTAAAGTGGGCCTGTAAATCATTTCAGCCAGACGATTACCTGGCTCATGTTTCCTTTATGGTTTGAGTCTTTCAGCAGCCATGAAGGATGGAGAGAGGCTGCTTTTGGCGGCGGCGGACTTTGCCGGTCCCAATGCCCCCCGTCACTCTCTCTCACGGCCACGCTCCGCTTTGCTGAGGTTTGCTGCGGCTCTGAGGAGATGTTTACAAGGAATCCATTACTTCGTGCAGCTGAAAGACCGTGTTGAAAGAACAAAGGGAGTTTTGTGATGAAGTGTATCCGACTTCTCGCTGCTTTGCTTACCTTTTAAATGTAAAACTCAGTCATTTGCAAGGGCTTTTTAGTTCTCAGGGCATCCCTATAAGATTCCACCCCGCGTGGAGCTGTCCTTCAGTCGAAAGCGGGGCTGTCTCAACACCGCTCTCGAACGCATTTCTATTTTAATCCCCAACTTTGCCTGCCGCCTGCCTTCCTGGCTCCAGCTCAGCGCCCTGCCCTGCCCTGCCCCGCCCGCAGCGCGCAGGCGGCCGCGGCTCGCTGCGCTGCGTTCCGGCGCGGCGCTGCCTCTGTCGGTGCCTCTGTCACCCGCCACAGCCGGTGCCACCGGCGGAGGGAGCATCGCCCCCCGCCCCGCTCCGACCCGCTCCGCCCCGCTCCGCGCCCGCCGGCCCCGGGACGCCGCTCAGACCTGCAGCCTATGTGCCGCACGCGGGGGCAGCTGTCGCCATACGTATAACTTTTAAATGGAAAATGTCTTTCTCAAAGGCTGTCGATGTCCAGTGGTCTGCAGTCCATGAGCAGTTGACTAGTCCAGGTGTTTCTGCTTCTGTTCCTGTGCTATGTGAATTGGGAATTCGAGAGAAGAGTGTGCAGGATGGAGGAGTTGAGGGTTTGTATTTCTGTTCTGGTGGTGACGGAGGGCTTGGGAAGGAACAGAAAGTCTACCTGGGGTCGTCTTAATTAATGAAAATATTGTTCTCAATCTTTTTTTTTTTGTTTGTATCTCTTTCTGTCAGTGCTTTCATCAACCCTTAAAAATGAGAACGACCCTTTTTGTTGGTATGGATTGACTGTCGCGAGGAGTATTCAGGAAAAACTTGTTTTATTGAACGTGATTTCTTCTTTTTGGATTTTATCAGTGCGTTTTCCCCCACTTATTTAAAATATAGCCATTTCAAACTCTTGGAGCTGGATTCATTTTAAAAACTGCCAAATACAACTGCCTGTGCTTTGCTAAGATAAAAAGTCATAATCTGAGACTATGAGACAGTCCTATTGATTCAAGACTGGGGCTTTCTGTAAGGTTTTTAAGGAGATCATTAACCCAGGTCTATCTTTTCACAGGACAGTCGGCCCAATATGTCAAGACCTCTGATCACTAGATCCCCTGCATCTCCATTGAACAATCAAGGCATCCCCACTCCAGCACAGCTCACAAAATCCAACGCACCAGTTCACATTGATGTGGGTGGGCACATGTATACCAGCAGCTTGGCCACGCTTACAAAATATCCCGATTCCAGGTAACTTTAAAAAGCTTCTTCTGCATGTCTTTGGCAAACTCCTTTTCTTCCTTTCTGTGCTTGGACGTCCTGGGGCTGTCTCAGAATGATGAATTTAGCTCCTTTTGTTTCAAAATTAAATTAGCTTTTTTTGTTAGTAGGCAGTTAGAGACTTACTTTTCTTTCCCTGCTCCACTGTGTTTCTGACAAATGGCACTTCTGCAAATCCTGATGTGTGTGTACTAAAACAAAGCTGACAGTAAAGAGCACTTACTTTCTACTACCTAGGATTCTGGGCTTATGCCAGGGCACCCATGCTGTGGTTTGTTACATTCAAAAACTACAGTGATACTGCATTTAAGCCCAAAGGTGGGGGTGTTGGGGTATTTGTTTTGTTTCTTTTGGAACAGTAGCCGCTCTCCTGTAGTGTCAACACGCCGTCTCAGATGTGTCACTCCAGGCAAAGGCAAGGTTGAATGAAATAAACTATAGGACAGTATTAACCGAATACTTTTCATAGAATCTTAGGACTTTTCAAATAATTAGGCTCTTAACTCTCAGGTACCTTTTGAACAAAGTATTTGTGACTCTGGTAACTCACTGACTGTATTAAGCAGTCAGAAAACTGCTGCATGTGTGAGCAAATGGTGCCTGTAGAGTAGATAAAACAAGAGTGCATCTCTAAGAAATCAAGAGTGCATTTAACAGTGTGTGTGGCCATGACCTGGTGGTGCTGGCAGACAAGCAGTGTAGTGGTACTGTAGCTCTAAGGGTTGGTTATGAGACAGCAGGAACTCATTGTATCCACTGTATAAATCGATACCTTGCCCTTTGCTGCCCAATCCTGCTCTAGAGGGAAGGCAGTCTTCCCATTGTGTTCTCTCCAGTTTGAGGGGGGGATTTTCAGTTTCCTGATCCCACAGCTCTGACTTGCCTTTTCAAAGGGTGCAAAGCACACTTCATGGGATGTGACTTCATTCAAAGCCTGGGTTTCACTTGATACTATTGCCTCTGCATCATCAGCTCATAGTGTTGGGTGGACTGAGATAGTGCTCCTGACAGGGCTGGAGGAAGAGAACTGTGCATACAGCGAGGCACATGGCCCTTCTTATGACAGCCTCCTCAAGGAAGGCCTGGCAGAGGGGGAGCAAAAGAAGCTGTGCCAAAGCCTGGGTCTGCCAGGAGAGATTGAAGTAATGTCTGGGAAAACTTGAACTGTTCTTTGAAAACCAAATCTGTTCTTTTGGGGGTTTTCTTAGAAGCTGCTTGTGTTCAGCTCCTAGTAGTTGTGATTACTTAGTGGATTTTTTGGTAGCTGGAGCAGTGATGGCGTCTGACACTGTTGTGTATGCAGAATGAGAGGCTGCTGCTTCTGTTTTCATGTCAAATTCACAGAGAGAGTATATAACTTCAAGTGAAGAAACACTAAAATGTCATTCAGAAATGTGTATGGTGGCAGTGGAATTTAAGCTTAATGTATTCTGTGCTCAAGTGAGCCATTGTAGCACTTGAAAGCAAAAACTATGCCTGTAGTATCAAAGCCAGTTTAATAAATTAAACATTTTTAAAGCTCTTCAAACATAATTTAAAGAAAACCCAAACTCTGAGTTATAGTCATTCTGTTTCAAGTCGTCCTGACATGTGTTTGTGTTTCAGTTCTGACAGTGTCTTTTGAACCTCTTGATGAGTGAATATTTCCAGCGTAGCTGTTAGAACCTGGAATTCCCAGCCGCATCCAGAACTTGAGAGATTTTTTTAACATTAGCAGCTTCAAAAGAACAATTATTAAACTCATTTGAATGTCAAGACAATGGCATGAAGCAATATGCCAGTAATCATGATATAGTTGTTAGGGTTTTGTCTGAGATTTTGCCATCAGGTTTTTTTCCAGTGGAGGGTTGGGATGCATATATATATATATAGAGAGAGAGAGAGAGAGAGAGAGAGTGCTAGGTAAAAATTATCCAGTAATATTTGGACATTAATACAAATTGTTTCTTGGAGCCTGACCTGGTCAGTTTATATCTACCTAGACTCTAACTTCAAGTTACTCAACTTCAGCACAAGGTTTTTGTCAACACTGCTTTTATGTTTCTTTTTCTGCCAATATCACGTGTCAATGATATCAAAACTAAGGAAGGTCTCAGATATTTTTGGGCTAGTTGAAACCTCCTGAGACTTACTGTTACATGAAGTATTGTCTATGAAAAATAAGGTCTTGATTATCTTGCCTGAAAGAGCACTGCTCCAGGGATGAGTCAAGGCATCGGTTACAGGCTCCAGCATGTAACAGGTTGAGACACGAAAGTCATTAGGTTTCTGACTCGTATTACATGTAGTCTAAGGGCCAGAAGCCTAAAATGAACCTTTCATCTGTGGGCCAGGTACCAGAGTCATCTTTCTTTGTGAGATTGAAAGGGTGATATTCAAACCAGCAGCTTTGGAGTCACTCTGACTTGCTGGTGTGAGGGAGAACTATTGTGATAGAGCAGTCTCTGCTTTGGAGCAAGGGTACTCTTCCTTCTCCTTTTGGGGTCGATGGCATCTCATCTTGTACCTCGCTGTTTTCTGCTTCCTGGGCAGTAGAGTACGAATTGGAAGGACTACTTTAAAAAAAAAATTCCTTAAATGATATCAGGTAAAGACTTGTAGCTTGAAGGGATCATTTTCCATAATTCTTCTGTTAGGTTCCCCAACCTGGTTTGTGCCTTGACATGTAAAATGCCTATTGACAGATATCTGTTCATTCCTCCAAAGAAACCTTGGTGTGACTGTAAAAGTGTCTTTCTACTATAGCTGGATCCCCACCCTTTGCTTTGGAAGGACCATTGTGGGTTTATCTTAAGTGCTCTTGAAGAAGCCAAAGAATCAGAACTGATCTGTGTTTTGGGCAAAGGCTGACTCAGTGAAGCAATCTGACAAGCAGCTTATCTAATAGATGGTTTGAATTGAGTAATCATAGAATTATAAATTCTGAAGCTAAAATAATGCTTTAAAAAGCCCTCAAAATTAATTTTAAAATCTAGTAGCGTATAATTTCAAGAGCCTAGTTATAATCCAGACTAGGGATTGTCTGGATTGTTTTCACAAGGAAAATCCCCTATGAATACTTTAGCTCATCAACGGGCTTCAGGTTATCCCGAGAAACCAGTGAGACCATGCCTCAAACATGATCTCTTGAAGCTCAATAATACATTTGCCGGATTTAAGCTTCAGGAAAATGCAGTGTGAATCAGCCTGTCTACCAAGAAGATCTAATGTAAGGTCTCTCTGCTGAAATAAATAGCAATTTTCTTTTAAAGTCTGAGGAGGGAGATGTCCTTCTATGTAGCTCTCTCCACCAAGACTGTAGACCTTGGTGCATTCATCCCTGCACAGACTGTACAAATTTTGGTTTACTTAAGTTACCAGATCTTCAGGTTGGTATCTGGCAACAGAGAGCTATCTGTTAAAGACTTGTGTGTACAAATTATTTTTTTTTAATTGCTTGTTTTTCGCAAATAAAAGATTTTTAAAAATTGTTTTCTTTCCACTGCCCAAGAAAAAAAGAATTATTCCAGGAAAGGTGGATCCAAGATGAGGGTCTGCTAAAGGAGACTTTCTCCCCTGAGAGCTCAGGCACGTGCATGCAGTGCCATTGTTCCCTGTGGTCACCAGAAAGTCTGTGGAGAACAGACTGTGGGTTGAGGTGTTAGGATTTATGATTGTGAGGAGAGGAAGCACTGACCAGTTAGCTCTGATACTTTAACCCAAGCAGCCTACCGTCCTTCCAGTGCATTATCCTCTTGCAGGAGGATTGAACCCTTTGCTTGGAGTCAGCATTCCTGCGTCTCCCAGCCTTAATGCTGTCTGCACTGCATCTACCAAAAGTTATTGTGTACCAGGCGAAGGCAACCTCAACTGAATATCGGAGCTAAATGGGAAGATGTTTAACTTTGATCATACAAGCATCAGCTGTCTGATATCTCTGATATCAGCAGTATCAGCAGTGTCGTCTATCTCGTATGTTCAAAGCATCGGAACTTTTAATTAGTTCTGTCCAAGTCATCTGGTACAAATATTTGCATAACACCATGGCATTGGATTGCCACATCCTATATTCCCACCACAGAATGGGAAAGATTCACTTAAAACCTTGTATATAATTTTGTAGAACCTTTTGGAGTATCTGTTTGTGTTGCTACATCTCTCATCTTGAGTTACTCCCTGCATATGAAGATGGATTCTTCTTATACAGTATTTCACAATCCTTCCAAATTTCTGCCCAGGGCTATTTCAAGTTTTCATATGAACCAATCCATTCGTGTCCCAGTTTTCTTACCCAATCTTCACTCTCAGCCCTCAGGGAAATTAAATTTCACACACTTGGATCCAGTTAGGACACTGGCTTTTTTTTTTTTATTGGTATGGGTTTCTTTTGCATCAAGAGCACAGAATTACTTAGGAGAATACCCAGATTGTCCTTGGCCTTTTTTGCCAGTTTGCAGGGAAGACTTACCCTTCACAAGTTGTGTAGGTAGACTTCCAAGGATGTGTTGTGAATCAGGCAGCACTGCTTGCCTGTTCCAGAGCTCTGGCAGTTTCTGTTATCAGTCCCCAGGTCCAAAACAAACTGACATGGCCCTTAGTTCAAACTCCTGCAAATTGCAGCACCATACTGGAGACTTCTATCTTGGTAGGAGACCTGCTGAGGTGGGGGTGGTCTGCACTTTGCATAGGCCTCCTTCTGTAAACTTCCATGAAAGCAGTCCTGTCACAACTTTCCCACTCACCTTGGAAAGTGCCTCTCAAAACGCTCTAAGTTATGCTAAACTTGAAGAGATACAAATTTTTCTAACTAATGAGCAATTGGTGATTTGGGTTTTTAAAGGAAATATTGAGAGAGTGGGTGATACTGCATCTTTATTTCCACTCTTCTTATTTGGATTTCTCTTCCTGAGAGGTACATCTCTATCTTTCAGAGTGGCAACATCAGGAGCGAGTTTCTGTGAAAGAGCAAGCTTCTGTGAAAGTTTTCAGTATGCTGTAACCAGCTTTGTCTGCTGTATTAGCATTAATGGTCCAGGTCACAGCTTTTTAATATTTTGTAACATTTCTGGCAAGAGGGAAATAGGCGGAAGAGGTTGGCAGAGGGTCAGTTAAATCTTTGTTATCTATCCTGTCTTATTCATCTCCTTATTCACCTTTTATATTTCATCATTTGATTGCTGCATGGTCTTGTGGCGAGAAAAAGTGAGGGATTGGGATAGGGAAATACATTGACTCTCACTGACCTGTTCTGTGACCCAAGGTAACTGATTTAACTTTGAGCTTCACTTGCTTCTTACCAAGGTTAACAAACAAGCAATTTGTAGAGCGCTTTGGAATGATGATTGAAAATGTAAAAGATAAGTATCTCTAAGCATAAATATTTATAGATCCAGTAGCAGAGATAGAGGTTGATGATGTTGGTATCATCAGTAACATGTATTAATAAAAAATTAACTGTTGATTCATGAGAACCAGACTCAACATAGTAAGGTAGTACAGCTGTGTTGGTTAGTGTAACCACATATACAGACTTGGAAAGAAAATAGAAACAGAACTGTGAATGATACTATACTTTATGCCTATTTAAAGAAATTCAGAGAATTTACACAACTGATATTTTAAAGAGAGCTCTCTTGCAAAACACATCTGTCAATAAAGAGCTCGAAGGGGTGTTTTCTGGTCCTGGCTGAACCAAGATTAATTGTAGCTCTAGGTATGTATATTGAACTTAGGGTATATATTGACCTCATTTTGCCTCAATTAATGATCCCCACAGGTCAGTCATCACTGTTGCCTCAGTAGAAGTAAATATTTTTCAAATTGTAGTCCTGTAATATGTTTAACTTGCAAGGTCAGCAAGTTGCTGCTGTTGCTTGTGGCCGGTGACTGATGAAAGAAATAGCACCATCAGATTAGCAGGTTCTCACATCATGTGGTCAGTAACTGGTGGTTAGTCATCCCTGAAAGGGGCCACAAAATTGACGTCTGTCTTCCTCTTCTAAATGTCAGTAAAAGTGGGTTTGTGTGTATTTACTTGGAGGGTAAAAAGTAGTGTCCTTGTTCAATGTTTTTGCACTCAAATGTGTAAAATGACAGTAAAATCAGGATAGTGGATTGTTGGAGAGCTCTTTGCACATTTGCAGAGCCAGAGAAAGTAGATGTGCAGACCTGATGCTACATAGGTTCATGCCATGCTCGTCTCTGGCTGCCTGGCTATGACAATGTATAAGAAAATATGTTCAGAGGAAGAAGTGTCTACATTGAGGAGTGTTAGAAAGCTAAAGGCTTCAGCTCCTTGTTTCTAAGGCTAGTAATCCTCAGAAGTAGCAGTCATTTTTCTTGAGAAGAAAGAAGAAAATCCATAGCCATATCATCAGTGTAGAGATTCCTTTGCCAATTGGCTCATGTGGGTTTGTAGGGGTTGGATCAACCTGTAACTCCAGCAGAGGGGAGGTTATCAATAACTAGTTTAAGAGTCTGTGCTTTGAGAAATCATTTGATTGCAAAGGCTGCTTGGAATCCTCGGTTCATGGAAATCCATGGATCCTTACAATTTTTGTATTTTTCTGCCCAATAGCGTGGTTTCATAAGCTATACTGAAGGCACCCAAGCATATTTCTCACTCTGCCTGACCAATACCTGGGAAGATAAAACAATATTCTGACTCTCTGGGTCTCGCTGACCTAATAAGAAAAATCCCAGTAGAAACTGAGGTGCTGCTGAGGGTTCTGCTTGTTGGTCACTTCTGATTGGGCCCAGGCTTGAAACACAGTCATGAGGTTCAGTGGTTTGTTTTGCCTTTTGTTGTATTTGTAGAGGTTCCTGATGGCAAGGAGTATGCTAGCACAAGGTTCTCATTCTGCTCCCACATAAACTGTTTGTACTTCATTGGTCTTTCATAAATTGCAATGTAGTTGCTAAGCAAATTGGCATCTAGTACATACATAATTGCAGAAGCAAACATTTGGCTTTCAGTTTTGCCGTCAACACCCGGCCACCTCTTGGGTGTGTTTGAAGCTTTAGGATATAGATTCCAACTTCTGGCTTTCTTCTTTCTGGTGATGATCAGCCTTCTGGCTGGGTTTCATGCATACAAGTATGCTTGCCATTTGGGGATATATTTGCTGAGGTTGCGTAGGAAATGGTGAAAACTGCTCAGGACTCAATGGTTATCTGCAGTCATTTTGATGCAAATAAGATACAAATGCTGTGTTGGCCAAGGGAATCAGTCACCAGTTCCTGTTATGTGAACTTTTCCTCTAACTTAACCAGTCTGCAGTTTATTCAAATGTCAAACCAGACAAGTGTCATCTGGCAAGCTTTATTCTCCTTTTGTTCTCAATCTTTTTTTTGCCTTTGTCTACACAGTGCAAGATGTTGATGTCTTTCACTCTTGCCTTTCAGTCTCTTTTTTTTCTGTCCCCGTTCTGCTCTGAGCATTGACCCTACGTCCCTCATTCCTTTGTCTTCATTTCTTTTTCATACACACTTTTCTATCTCTGTTGGAAGGAGCCAGAGCTCACAGAGGTCACAAGTGATCTTTACCTGACCAGATTAAAGCACATTGCTTGCTTGCTTGTCCTTTTCCCCTCACACATATATGGTTTTCTGTCTCTTGTTAATAGTGAGCTTTCTTAGAGTAGGTAAGCAGCCAGCATATATTATAGATATCTCAAATGATGCTTTTGCTCTTAGTGACATCAGTTCAGGGATGGTCTGGGACTCATTCACATTGATCTCTTTCACTGAGTCTTTAAATCAGCAATCAAATAAGTAGTTTCTAGCTCTGCTGTGTACATTAGCTTAGGTCTGTAGGACTCCTCCAGCACAGTTGTGTCTGCAGCTCATGTGGACACTTTTCTAGGCACTTTCAAGGCACACTTTCTGCCTGCTTCAGAGAACCAACGGGCTTCTGCAACCGTTTGAAAGCATTTAAGCTGAGCTTGTAGCTGCTACTCGTGCATTGCTTTGTAGGGACATGCCTTCAGGAAAGCAGTGGGCTCACAGTCACTTTCCTATCCAGTCCTTCCACTGTGCAGCACCGTATGTGTTGACACTTGGGTAGCTCAGGTGCTCAAAGCAATATAACGCGACGCTCCACCTGGACTCGTTTTTCCTGCTTCCAGCAAACTCAGCTGTGCCACGTCTGGTACCCAAGCTAATTACTGAAGACCTATCTTTCCTATTTCTTCACACTGCTGCGTTTTGCAGAACAGGCGTTCGGTGAAGGAGAGCAACACCGGCCTTTCAGTTTCCGTGAATCAAAACCTTTCTGTTTGCAAAGGATTAAAAGAGGTAGAGGGGGAGAGTAATAGAAAGATGCAAGGGTTTTGTTCAGAAGATGAGGTAGTTGTGCAGAGCAGTGTTAAATGCAACGGGGTACGCTTCAGCTGTTCAGCAATTTATAAAGCTAAATTCTATCTCCTAGACCGTAATGGGATTTTCATGATAAAAAATGTGAGAAGCCTGTCAATCAAATGGTAGACATAATTGTTCTTTAAGTGACCTATTAAGATCCCATTCCTTTTAATTAAAAATCTTATTTGTGTGCTCGTTCAGGCCATATTTGAACAGTAAAAGCTCTTTCTGTATGGGGCGTGTTGCAGGTGACGGGCTGCCACAAGCTGTGTGACACATGTAAAGCAGGAGTGATTGAAGTCCCAGTGCAGCAACATGTGGCTTGCCTTTGGCTCCCTGCTGACACAGAGGGAGATGGAGGGATAAGCAGCATCTCCCAAAACCACGCCCAAACCCTTTGCATTCCTTGCCTAAGAAATTGCTTGCAGTTGCTTATTGTGGCATAGAAAGTTAAAATGTACAGCATTTGCCATAAGTGTGTCACTTCAGAGCAAATGATGGATTATGTCCTTCCACACCCCAAAAGTTGTTCTTTGTTCTGTAATTAAAAAATAAATGTTGCAATGTTGAATTGGAAATATTTTGTGCCATACAATGAATTTGTTTTGTTAGGTTGCCTGGATGTAATTGCAGCAATGTCACTGCATTAAACCCGTGTCATGGGGTACTGGTTTCCTGCTGCTACAGCAGTGCCAAGCACTGCTTTGCTTAGCAGCTCTATTGCTGTTTATCTCCGTCAGCCCCTGTGATTATTTTGCCTCTGTGAAACTTTTTTTTTTCCTATTTTGTTCCATGCATACTATAAATTATAGTTCTGTTCGAGTGCTAACCACAAATCCCAAACAGTGGGAAGCGCTGCCATGCCAGAGAGCGGCTCGGCTGGGAGCTGGTTTTAGGTTTGCCCGAACTTGTCGGTGATACCAGGGGAAGAAGACTCTCCAAATCATGACAGTCTGCTGGGCCCCTTCTACCCATCTGAAAATTGATCCCTCTTAAACAGTTTAGAGGACCCTCGGGGTCTTGCAGCTTACATAAAAAATGAAAGCCCTTCCTGTCTTAGAGCAGTGCAAGCAGTCAATACAAAAGAGAAAAATGATCTTTTAAGTGTATCCCATTGAATCCATTATCTCGAGGGCCCGTGCTTGATGCTCCATCAAAACATCATCGTCTCTGTGATACATGGGGGAGAGGGCGAGGGGGCATTCGGGGGATTTCAGAGAAAATGCTGCAGAACTCTCAGTGCCACAGGACAGGCTAAATGTGATGCAAGCCAGAAAATGAGAGCTGCAGAAAAACTGATATGTTCCTCCTTATATCATATTGAATTTTGCATGTTTGAAACAAGCAAATCTTTCAGGAAAAGTTTAGAATGTTTCTTTTGTGGTATGAAAGTCCTGTTGGGCAGCTTGTACAGTAATTTCTTTGCTTTCAATGAGAATGTAAATATGCAGGGTTTTGTTGGTTTTTTTTCATTACAATGATAAAGAAAATAAAGGAGCACATAAAAATCAGTGTTTGTATCATCAATGCATTATACCCTTGTCGTGGGAGGTAGTGATAGTGTTGAGCTCTCTATCATTACCTGAACCGGTGTTGAATTTCTTGTAAGTGTCAGGATTGTTAGTTTTTAAATGCTGAAGTTTTAAAAATCTTTTGCATGCCTGTACTAATGTTTCATATGTTTTTCATAGACTAGCATGAAAGGAAAATGATTGATTTCTGTTGTTCTGAGTTTGAAGTATTTACGATGCCACAGTGGAGTTTTTTACCAGATTACAGGGGTAGGAGCTGATCTTTTCAGTGTTTCCTTACTGGAAGTAGTAAGACTGTTGCTCTTTTGGTAGATTATACGCAGTAGAACAGAAGAACTGGAATTTGTTTTCAGTAAACAGGTAGCATCAGTAATTCAGACTTACTATTTTAAAAAGTATATTTTTGGAAGACAGAACAACAAAGAAGGACTGTTTCTGAATGTAGCTGAGCTGTCAAACGCACATCCTTTGGGGTGTCTTCCATTTCCTTTGGTGAAAGCCTAGCTTAAGTAAACTGAGCAGTGGAGAGTGGGTGTGTGCCTTTGCACAACAACACACACCAAACCCATGCTTTGTTGGCCAGGGTGATCCCAAAGGCAGAGCGCTGTCAACATTCCTAATTGGTTATTACCCAATAACACACACCCTCCAGTGTCTTGGGACTACAAAACACTTTTTACCTAGCCTTCCTACATGAATAATGAAGCACTTCAAATATTCATCCAATTATAGTCAGCCTCTCTCTTGGCTAAGGATTGCCAAATGCAATTGGACATACTTCTGACATAGAATTTCAGGCTATATCTATGTTGGAAGGGTTTAGTCATAATTCTTGACTTCTGGGGAGAGATTAGATAACACCATGATGGTAATTTCTCCAGCCTCAAAAGCTATTGTTTATTCACTTTTGCTATGAAATTCTAGTTTACTGGCAGTATAATGTGGGAGTTTTAGGAATATTTTTTTCATTTTATACTTTGAGCTTGTCACATGAAACTGCTCATGTTTGTTTGAAACAATGAGATGTTTTGCTTTTTTTCCAAGTGCTATGGCTACAGCTGCACAGGACTGAAGTTGCCATAAAGCATGTGAAAACATGATAATGTGTACTTTTCAAACATGTAGGCTATATTTATATTCATCTTACATTTTTTCTGAATATTTTGCTGCCCAGCACGATTGACTCCTGATGTGCCAGTGGCTGACTTTTAAATATGTTTTTCTCGTGCCTTGCTAACATTTTCAAAGACAATGTCCTTATCCTTTGCAGAATATTAAGATTTAATTTTCCTTTACTAGCTTCTCCTGTGTATAAGCTCCCCTGAGTGATAATCTTCCCTCTGGCCTTCCAAAGCCTGATGAGGGTGGTGTTTGATACCCCTGCTCAAGGCAGCTTCCAGCTCTGCTGCAGTAATGCCGTAGGGAACCACACTGGCTCCATCATGCTGCCACAGAGAAAAGCCCCGTGTCCATCTTTGTGGTGCAGAGGAGATGCATGACTAGGGAAGTGGTGGCAAATGTTATTCTAGGGAGATACAGGCTGGCAAAACAGTGGCAGGTTACCTGCCTGCTTGTTTCCCCTTTGGAAGACCTTATGGGAAAGGGAAAGGAGAAAAACTGCTGCTTTTCTGTAGCTAAAGCATATTTGGAGGCTTCACTTTTCATCAGGCATTCTCATTTTCCCAGTTTCTAATATTGCTGTCTCATAAAGCTGGGCCTTGGGCCATGCCTCTCATACTGGCCTTCCCTTGCTTAGTAGCTAACCTCGATAAACTCATCAGCAGAGCTACAATTGCACTTTCCCACTTCCACTTTGGATTAATGGTGTAGCTCTCTGAGACTGAATGGATGCTGCTCTCCAGACCACAGAGGTCTGATTCTAGGTGAGCATTTAATTCCCCTCTTGGGAAGTAGAAATAAAAGCCTTAATCAGGTATGTTTCATGTTTCTCTCTTGGGTAGGCTCAACAAAATGAAGGATGAAAAAGATGCTATTGGAAGTCGCTGCTGTGTGCTATCATTACAAGGCTTAAAGCACTGGTTTGAAAATAGAAACAGCTGGTGTGGATGCAACTTTCAATTGTGTTTAGCGTCCACCTGGGTCAGTTTATTATTTCCTATTAAAATGCAAAGTAGTTCAATCAGAGGCATAAGCCCTTCTTCCTTTTGTTTATTAATGAAATCCTAGAAACATGGGAGTGATGAAGAACATGTAACAGATTTGGTACCATGTGAAAAATGTAAAGCTGGCAGTGCAATTCTTATTCAGAGAAGAAAAAATGAGTCATGTTGCTCTGCAAACCTGAACCTGAGCCTGCAGAAACTCTGCTGGGCTGTGCCAGGCTGTTTCACATTGGGACAGCTCATCTGCAGCTCTTCTGGGAGTATTTCTTCCAAGAGTCCTTTCTTTTGCTGTGAAGGACCACACAAAGGGCTCTGTCCCTTGACCTTGCATGCCAGAATATTTTTCTTTGTGGTGTGCTTCCACTGGGAAAGGTGATGAAAGCTTTATTAGTTGGGAATTGCAGGGGCTGTAGACAGAACAAAATAAATGGGGTGACGTCCCAAAAAAAGCAGTCAGTGAAATCTAGTCCTGATAAAGGTCAAGTTTGTTGTAGCACGTTGCTGACTAAATGCACATCCATCATAACAAAGAGTTTATTTTCCTCACTGCTGTCCTAATATTATTCTGCTGTAGTAACAAAATATTGGCCATGGTAGGGCAGGTAGTGTGGACAGAGCTGATGTCCCTGCTCAGAAGTGATTCCACATGCTGCAGCCAGCAAGAATGTGTTCCTGTCAGCTTTCCCTGCCTCAGAGTTGAGGTGAAGCTCCTTCTTTGTTTTCTCTGTCTATTTATAATAAATAATAAGCCAGTGATGTGCTCCCAAAATTAGATGTGGAATTTAATTTTGCCAGTGTTTGCAGACTCTGAGGAGCAAACAAGCTTTGTCTGATTTTGATCCTGCAAAGTAGCCTGAGCTGCTGTCCAGAGTCATGTGCTGGCTGTTTCTGTGCTCCTCAGTGTTTGTTCAGCAGAGGATTTTCCTCAAAGATCAACCAACCCTTGATGCACAGTGGAGAAATACCCCTTCCTTTTGTCATCTCTTGTGAGGCTCAGTTCTTGGCAAACACTTCTCAGGGATCCCCACAAAGCTGTTGTTGCAGTGTGAATATGGCAGACCTGTTCTTTACTGCAGTGTGAATCCCTGGGGCAGATCTCTGACAGAGGTCTTCTAACATCAAAGCACATAGATGGTGGTTGGTGGCAAATAGAGGCAGCAAAGATGCTGGGTGGACTGCAGGATTCAGGGATGGAGTGGGCACAGCCACTGAGCAGTAGGGCTTGGGGAAAGCATCTGATCTGAGGGGCAGCTGCAAGCAAACGAGACCTGTGGTCTTGCTGCTCCTGTTGAGTGCCCTGCTGCAGTATCAATGGTGATAGAGCCCAGTCTGACCTCAGGTGCCTTCTCATTTCTGTTAAAATCCATCATGGTGCTCAGCATCAGGTTCTGCCTTCCGCTGGACAACTGGGCAGCCCAGGTCCTCCTGTCATTATTTGTGGGTAGTCGTCTTGTGGTATACACTGAGGGAAGAAAAGCTGTGCAAAAGTGAGGGGCCAATAACTGCACTATCAGTTTCCATCACAGGACTGTGAGGTTAAAACAAATAAATACAAACTCTAGTGCATAGGGTGGTTATCAATATATGATTTGGTGGCTTGACTTCCTAGTCAAAGTTGGTTGTTTTAACGCAGTATCTTTCTCCAGACTTCTTCCTTTCATGGTGCTAATTGGCTTCTGCCTGCCATGAAAAGATGAGGTTTTTAGGAAGGTAATGGAAAATAATCAAAAGTCAAACTATAGCCCCAAACTGTTTGTTGCAACACCAGTGGCTTCTGGAGAGATGGGGCTTTGATGAAACAGTGCAGCTCTTGATTACCCTAAACTATTTTCAGTCTTCTGCACCTTTCGATAACATGGTTCTGTAGATCTCCTGTAAAGATAGCAGAAAACAATTTATATGTATGCCTTGGGGTGATGAAAGAAAAAAAAATCAGAAATCTACCAAGACACCTGGATTTCTGCTGAATTAAAATTTTATTACATTCACATATAGAGCAAAAGCATTGGTATTAACTAAGTATACAAGTTGAGGGAATAATGCAAGATTGTTGTAATGTGTTTTATTTCCAACAGAGAGAAGGAGAACTTTTTGAAACAGTTTTCTCTCTCCAAAAATGCCAGTATCAGAACTTGCATTGTTTTAAAAAACTGTAGGTTTGAAATTCAGTGTTTTTCTCTGTAAGTTCTTAGTTTTTGGGTTTTTTTTTGTTTTTTTTTTTTCCCTTGTTGTTAAGGGAATCCTTGTCTTTTGGCATATGTACCTGTGTTAGTTCTTGATCAGGTTTTGGGTTTTTTTTTCAGTTTTAGTGCAAGCTGCAACTTAATTTATTGATGTGAGGGTTGTGTGGTGTTACCAGCATCTGGGGAAAAGGGCAGATGGAGTATGGAGAGACCCTTAGGAAATGGTGCTTTCTTCCCTTCTATTCTTACAAGTGTAGTTATATTTAGCTCTTTTTAGAGAAAAGCTTCATGGTTAAGGTGAGTGAAATAATGAACACCTACAAACTCAAGCAGTAGTCTGCTTCATCAGCAGCATATTTCTACTAGTTTAAAAGCAGTGCTCAGCTTAATAGGCATCTTCTTGTTTATCAGCAGCCTGAAACCACCCCAGGAAGATTTTCAGTGTTGGGTTGTGCTGGTTTCCACCAGGAAGATCCCAACGGATGTAAGACATATATCCTCACTGTTGCAAATCCTCCAGACTGATGGACTTATGCTTGTTTGAGTGTTTCCCGACAGATCACTTCCCACCTGTCTGCCTGCATTCAGCATTTATGCGTTGCTACGTGACAGAGCTGCTGCAATCTTTGGGGTGCACGATGGCTGCTGCAGCGGTGCTCAAGGTGTGTGTGGAATGAGATCAGCCCCGTGTGGGTGGGCCGCCCTCCACGGGGGTCTCTGCCTGTCCATGGGCTGTAGCTTGATTCTGGAGTCAGCTCACTCCAGCACCCTGCTGAAACACTTGAGGCTGGCTGCCTGCATTTAGGAAGCGGGGCTCCTGACACGCTTTGCAGTGTAATATGACTTTGGATGGCACTCTGCTGTGTTTCCTGGAGTGAAGCTGTAGCTCAGGAAGAAGCTCAGGACCAGTCAGCTCCTCTGTGTGAGAGTAACCTGAGCTGCTGGGTGAAAGAGCTCTTAAATTAAAAATGTTACGAATTCCTGTACAATTCAGGAGCACTACAAACTTCTGCTCTGAATTTAATATCATATAAAATTGTAACTTTTTTATTTAATAGAGCCTGACTTTTTAAAATTGGAAGTGAATGTCTAGGAAGAATGCTAGATTTTGTTATATATATTAATTTGGTACAGTTAGTTTCTGGTAATTTTTGTGGGTGGGATATGCTCACCTTGACATGGGAAGCTAATGCCTGTGCACAGTTCCTGCTTGGACTCTGTGGCTGCTCCAGCAGGGCACAAGCCTGCAGTAGTGTCCCTGTGCCATCACCCAGCACTTTGGGATGCCCTGGAGTATCTCAAGTGGCAACAGGCAGCTGAATCACATCCTGGATGTTGTGTATTAAAGGAACCATGTTGTAACATTTACTTTAGTCATGTGGTATTTTTGCAGATTTTGCTTTCTACAGTTATCTGTTACAGGCATCTGTTTTCACATCCATGGGTTAATTATTCCTTGCACCACTAGTTTATGGGGCTGTATTGCTTCTGTGCTGTGTCTCAGTTCTCTCCCTTTCTCCTCTCTCTACCTCCTCCACAGGATTGCATCTGATCTGTTGTTTGGTTTGGTATGGCTGCAGGGATGATTACACCATGGCAGCATCTAATTTAATAAACAATAAAGCCACTCTTTTGTATATGTAAAGTTTGTCAATGGAAGTAATGTTATCTGTGTGTTTTTTTATCACCCCACCACCAGCAAATGTTCAGGTGTGGCTTTGGCATTTCTAACCTGTGCCATAAGCATTATTTATTGCTCAGAGCCACTGTCTAAGATGTTTTAGGTGGACTTTCCTGTCCTCTTAACTTAGCACACAGGTTTTGTATGGCCTGATTTGGTTAGTGGTGTGATTTTTCTAGTTACTGAGGTGCATAAACCATTTCAACCTCTAGCATGGAAGCGATTAAACATGTAAATGTATGGGAATGAGTTATACGGGTATAAACACGTTTCTCTATGTAGACACTTGTGTGCGTCCACACTAGGAATCACAGCAATGTAACTGTACTGTATGTGAGTTAATCAAAAAAAGAGCAGTGTACAGTCCTGTGTTTCTCATATTAAATTCTGTGCTCATAACACCCACCTCTTCCTTGCCTCTGTTGTGTATGCTTTTATGCTATATGGATTGCCCTTCCAGAAGAGTTTGTAATCTAGGGTGTTAGTGTGAAAGTACTGCTTTTGGTCTAGTTAGAGGAATGACTGAGCAGGTGGGCTACCTAAATAAGGGAAAACACTAATATTTGAAATACAATAAATGTGCTATAGGGTAGCTGGCCTTGCAGCTTCTCTCATTGCAATTAAAGTAAGCTTTATAGGAAAAGAACATTATTTGGGCAGACAGGGTGACCTCTGTAGTTTTCATAGTATATGTATAACAATACTATCTCCAATACATTTGCCTGCCTCTGTGCAGAGAGATGTGTTGCTTATTTACTAAACATGTCATAGACATCTCCTCTTCCTCCTCAGTTCAGCATGTGTCCCTTGGGCTGTACTTTCTGCATATTATTTGAGTCCTGTTCTGAGGAGTCATTCTTGCATGCTTTCTTTACAATGTTCCTAAGTCTGGTATCTTCTTACTTCACTCAGAGGAGCTAAAAACATTAAGGCAGGTGTGCTTAGTGGTAGCATCACAGAGGAAATCTGGCACACGCTTTGACGGAGCTCGTTTTTCAAGGTCAGCCCCCATCTACCTTACCCATTTTCCCTTCCTGCAGACCCTTCCTCATCCATTAGAGCTCCAGCAGGTGAAGCCGGGGTCCCATGGGCAGCAGCCTGCTGTACAAACCTGGCTTATCCCTGGTGTAGGTGCCAAGTTCAAGGTGCTGTGAGAAAAGAGTGAATCATTAAAGACATAGTCTAAAATGTTTCACACAGAGGCAGGTTTGCAAATGTGACTTGCAGGAGCATCTCTAATATCTGACATATCTTAACTTGTGAAGCTTGTTTTGACTACCTCTTTGTACATGTGGTTTTTTCTCCTTTGTCTATTTGTGTAGGAATTTAAAAAGCAGACCAAACATCTTTTCCACCTTCCCTGGCAAATTTGTGTTCTGACAGTCCAAGCCCAAGTTCAGCAGCAGGGTTGAGTCCTGATAATCTGTTTTACAGGCTTCTGCTGCACAAGCTAATGGCAGCAAATTGTTGTCCCCTGCATGAACTGCACTTAAGAAGAGTGTTACAAAGTTTGTATGAGACTTTCAGGAGTATTTATTGAAAGCAGGAGAGCCAGGATGTTCGGGAATACTTCGTTCTGGGCTCTGGAGGGTTGTGTTTTCTGGGGACATGGGCACAGACATAGTTAACATCTGAAAGTTTTAGAAGCACTTTGTCTCTCTGAATTTTATTCATTAATAGGAAGCTTTTACTTAGGCTTTAATGCAGTAGTGGCCTCCTCCTCTCTCTCAGGAAGCAGTTCCTATAGAATCCCCCACAGAGCACACAGAAGTTAATTGTGCAGTCTCCTGCCTTTATGGCTGCAATGCAGGAGGAACTTGTGCAACTCTTGCAAAGGGAAGGGGCAAGTGTGTTCTTGTCCTGTCTATGGAAACGTGTTGTCCTTTCTCTTAGAGAAGGCAGCAGTTAACAAAACAACATAGAGGTGATTTCTGGCTGAGTAGTCAAAGTTGTGAAGATCTTAGAAAGCTTAATTCATTATGGTTTCATTGCCATGTTTGTCATTTATAGGAAAGGAGGTTCCAGGCATGTGAGAGTGATGCCAGGTTCTCAAAGTACCATCCTAGAAAGGGGCAGAATTAGCAATACCTTAGAGCTTCTACAAAGCATATACATGCTGTAGTGGGGTCTCTGTTGGGTTTGGATGCAGAACTTTGTTTTGCTGCTACTTTTCTAAGGCATTTCATGGAGAATCTCAGAGTGTTTCCTGATTTCCAGTGATTCATATGTGGAATTTTGATGCTGAGTCTTCTCAAGGATACAGAGGAAATACTGAGAGCTAATAGTGGTTTGAATGAAATTAATGAAAGCTGAGGGGCAAACTTGATGTACAAAGGAGTACATCAAAGGATTTCCACTTTTCTGAAAAGATTTTTTGTTGGTTGTTTGGTTTTTCTTGAACATCATGAGTTTTGAAAGGGCAATGGCTCTGGTAGTTTTTTCCAAGCTGCTTTAACGGTCCTCTCTTTGTGGAATCTGCATGAACAGGTTTATCAACAGGGATTTGAAGATGGGTATTGTTAACAATCTTTTTATTTAAAAAAAAAAAAAAAAAAAAAAAAAAAAAAAAAAAAAAAAAAAAGTTTGACAGGCTCAAAGGAGGCTGAGCTGAAACTGACATATTTTTGCTTTTTGCTGAAATGTGATCCTAAGACACAAGTTCCACTTTTTTACAGTGCTGCCTGCGAAGGAGTTCAGTGTTCTGAATATATAGATTATCATGGCCTTTGGGATGTTGTGCATCCGCCGGTTTACCTACTTTCTGGCATTTGGTATTGAATGATAAACACTCCTGTTCTGCTCCTGTCCTCCATTATCTGTACTCACAGCCAACCTGACCATCTTAAACATGATTAAAATAAAATTCAAAAGTTATTAGCTAATTATGACGCAAAGTACTTAATTTGCCATTGCACCCTAATAACTTAAAGGTACTCCTGATAGCTCAGTAATAACCATATCATAAGCAAAAGGACACGGTTGCAACTAACTTAATAGGCAGCTTCCCTCAAGATAAAACAAATAACATACCTCAATGAAATCGGATTCAAGCTTAGTAAAATCATCTTGGCAAGCAAAGAGAGTATTTGTTAATTTTTCTGTGAAATGTTATCATTGCCAAGAAAACTTGGTTACAAAAAACAGAGATGGCGAAAGTATTTGCATGAATAATTGATTTAACATTTCATTGGTTTAAGTGATTTTAGGAAAAGTGTTTTGATATGCTCTGGAAAACTAGAAAGTTTTTAAGGACTTATTTGCAAGATACCAAACACTGTAGAAGATGTGGGGCTTAAAGGCTTTGAGACTGTTCTTCATTATATCCATTGCATGCACAAGCCTGAAAAGAAAGAAGAGTAGAGATGGCCTTTTAAAAGACTAAAATCCTGGTGGTCGAGCTGTGGCTATGGACCCGTGGCTGTGCAGGGAAGGCTGTGTGTGTAGTTCCTTATTGACTGATGCCTCACAAATACCTAGATCAAATTGCCCCCTGTGATGAGAGGGATGATGGCAGGTGTCTGCAGCCTCCTGCCATGCTCTGAGGCTCCAAGATTTGGCAGGTGGGTCACTCAGGGTGCTCACTGGCCCCAGAGGTGTCTCAAAGTCCTAGAGGAAGAGAGGGACTGTGGCACGGGTCTGTAGACAGTGGTTTGGCTGAAGAAACACCTCTTTGGGGATTGCAAGGTTTAGCTTTTCTGGAGACATATCTGTATAGTAGTGAAAGAGTTTGAAAGTGTGTTTGGTATCTGAAGACAAGCAAAACTGTGAGGATCAAGGATGTATTCAGTCACAGAATATTCTGAGTTGGAAGGAATCCATGAGGATCATCGAGTTCACCTCTTAAGTGAATGGCCCATACGTGTCTTGGGAAATGTCAGCTACTTCAGTGTCTGTCAGATGGAGGAACCTCACTTTCTGAAAAGTGGTGGGGTTTGGATCCTGGTTTGGATTGGGAGAGCAGCTGGTGAGCAGATGATAGACCCCCCTCAGCCACATCTGAAGCCTGTAATGCAACCTAAAGTTTCAGGAGGTTTGACTGACACGGTATTGAAATAGCTTTTAAAACACTTACCTGCCCAGCCTTGTGTGAAAAAATGCAGATTAGGGTTTCAGCCTGTTCCTCTTATCAGTCTGCATCTCCTTGGTACACCAGAGCAGAGAGAGAAGGAATATGGTAAACAGAAACTCCCTGGCCCATCCATGGTCTGGGGTAGTGCTCTCCTGGCCTCACCCTTGTTGCCATCTCGCAATGTGGTTGATGGTTTCCACCTACCTACATACACTTCTCTGGTCATGAGCCAACAGCTCTCAACATCCCATCCCAACTATTTATTCCTTTCCATTCTGAAATGTTAACATTTATGCAAGTGCCCATTGTGTCTGGGTAGATGATGGTCCTGAGTTTGGGAGTGAGGGTTTGAAATCCCGAGAGAAGGCTGTAACAGAGACTGCATTTTTGGACTGGCTTCTGTTGAATACTCGAGCACCCTACATCCACCAGGGTGACTGACTGTTAACCAGTATATTCTGTACACCAGGGGAGTTGCTGTATTAGCTCTGTTTCATGGTGTAATCGTTACTTCTGGTGTGAAATTCCTAGGTAGCTAGATCACCTCTTTAGCAGGGAAAATACAGGTTTTATTTTATTTTGGAAAAACTTCCTTTTTGGGCAAACAGAGGTTAGGGTGCTTCTACTGAGTTGTGGAGCCTTGGCCATCTGTGTTTTAGCTCACCAGTGTTCCCTGTGACCCATGTATCCAGTTTGTTCCGCTGTCATTTCCATACACGTCTCTCATTCTCCACGCTCACCTGTGGCGTAGAAAGACGTAGTTTGCTCTCGTGTCAGTAGCATTCCTGCAACATGACTACACCATGTTGTGCAATTTATACTTTTCCAGTTAATGTGTCAGTTTGTCCATCTGGATTAGATCCAACGACTATTAGTTCATTTTGTAATATGTCTGATTTGCTTTCATCTCTGCTCCTGATGCTGCCTCTGATCAGGCAGGTTGTAGCAAATTCCATGTTTCTCTCTTTTTTTAAGGTTAGTGTTTCTTTTTTTTGTCTCGGGTGCATACCCTGATGATACCATGTCACTCATCGTTTCAGATCCTTCCCATCTGCTCCTCACATGCTTTGCTCTGCCTTTAAGATTATCCACCACTTTTTGTCTGGCTCACTTCCTTCTAAATGCTTTATGAGCCCTCTGAGCTTGCCCCTACCTTTTCTTTTACTGTCATGCTGAAGTAACAATCTTAAGAAGTTTGAAATCTTCTCCATGTAAATGATTCAGTTCCTTAATCTTTAGCAAATATTTCCACAAAGGTCTGACATCCTTTTATTCAGTATTTGGCATTTATCTATTCTTTAAAATGCCGTGTAACTTTTTTTTTTTTAAATCTCTTAAGAACTGGTGTTTTAATACTTCTGCCTGTACATTCTTCTTCTCTGTCATTTTGGCTCCTATATAAATACTTCTTCCATAGAAGGCTTAATGAACTTTTAGGTTTTAATATTTTTCCCCTGTTACCTTTGCTTTATAATTATTTGTATTCATGCATCTTCTCATAATGTAGGAACTGTATGTGCCAAGGAATTCCTGAGACTCATGGACACGTAACCTTAAATTAAATGTAAGAAGAAAAAGATAAGAACAAATTATAATAGCACTGAGAGCAAGAGATTACAACAGGGTATTTGGTTAAAATGCGGTTTTCATAATATATGTTCCTGAAAATTGCAAATGTATTCTGTTATGTTTATGAGCCAACTTTTGTTATGCAGAGTTATAAAGGTTGCTATGTATTCAGTCTCTATGGATCCAAATGATGTGAGTTATTCAAAAAAGAAAAGCAGGTTGATACTGTCAAAGCAGCTCTCTGAAAAAAAAAGAATAGAAACCTCATCGTTCTCCACTTGGGTAGGATAACATTTCTCACTGGCATAGACACCTCTTCAACTGTACTAGCTGCTAGGGAACAGTGCAAAATTATATAATTTAGACATACGAGGAAGTAAAATTAAATAGCCATGAGATGAGCATACCATTAAACAGATCTAATTTATAATGGACTCTTATGCAAATTGCCTTTGAGCACTCAGTAAAAGAAAATGAAAAGAAATTAATGACAGCTCAGACTAAAAAGTTGCAGAGAAAAAAAAAGTAAAAGCCTGTTCCAGCTCACTCTCCACACACTCCAGAGTGTTAAATAAGTATTCCCATTAGCCACATAAATATAATGATGTGATAATAAAACTTGCACTTAACTTTTAAGGACCAAATTCCTAATCACTATCCTGCAATGGCTCCAACCAGATGAGTAAGATTTCAAATAAAATACATTTACTTTGTCATGTGATTCATTATTGGAGGGAGAGAGATGTGTTTCCATGAGTATTTTGCTCTTTGCTAGCTGCTGAATATCTGCCCTTGCTGGAATCCAGGCAGTTACTTGCCTTGCATTAGTGTGGGATTGCAGGTTCCAGGGCATCACTGATGCTCCTCCTGCTGCACAGCCCCCTCTGACGGGTTAAGGAAAGGACTTCTCACCAGTTTTCCTTCCTTTTTGTTGTTCTGTGAAAGACATGGGGAGCAGGGAACTCTGACAGCTCAGAACTGCTGGAAGTAGTTTATTGCAAAAGATTTTCAGCTTGGAGTTTGTAGTGTCCTCTGAGAAAGACATTAATATCAGAAATGATATACTGAATACATTCAATTATAGGAAACCTGTATTTTCTCAGAGAAGAAGAAGGTTTATTTTTAACCTTAGTTTGAAAGTGATGTAATATTCTGCATGTGTGCAAACATCAAGTCTTGCAGCTTTTCCATGTTCTCTGTATCCTTCTGATTACAGAAAGGAAGAATTTTAGCCCTGTCCAGTGAAGCCATTAAAACAATCTGCATAACTCTGTGTCATTTTTCGTGGCATTAAGAGAGTTTTGCAATAGTTGACTTGTTTAATTAGTACTGGCCATGTTGTTCTTAATTATTGCTGCTTTCCCACATTTCCAGCTGAGGCAGAACATAGTAAAGTGAAGTCTTTTCTCTTTATATGTATTATAATAATATATTTTAATATTTATACAACAAGAGAGCAAGACTATAAACACACTATGTATAGAGTTTTGTTGCAGACAGTATATTTTTATACTTGACAAGCAGGACTTTTTTCTGAAGGATTTGAGAAATCCTGCAAGGAATGTCATCTTCCTGTGCTAGCTTTTTGGTACTGAAATGCTGTTACGGGTGTGCTGATCTGTGGGAAGAAAGATCCCTCCCTGTAGTATTTTATGGAATTAAAACGGTGATCTTTTCCATTCCCTGTTGTTCTTTCTCCAGTAAACAAGGGCTTGGAGCTATACCTAGTTTGTGTCCTTTAAAATTCTCTGATGGAAATAGGGTTTTCCACTGGTTATATTTTAAACCCTTGAAGCATTCGATTTCTGACAGTGGAATATGATACTTAAAGCCACAGACATTAATTATTACCCATTGGAGGTCGCACTTTCAACCCATGGGACATTAATTTTCCTGATATATGGAAAATTCCAGCCTGTTAGTTTTAATTAAATATTTCAGAAGCACATTTTCTTGTAAATGGACTACAGTTTCTTATCCTTTACCCTTGATATTTAGCTAATTCTGCATATAATTATCATCCTATTTTGCAAGCCTCCTTCAAAGCACTCTCCTGTCTCGAAACTGCATTCAGCTGTTATGTACTTGTCATTTAAAAAAGAAAGGTGTCTTTGCCAGTCATTGGCCAACATTGTCAAGAAGGAGATGGAGAAAACCATCTTTCAGGTTTTCTTGGGAAGTGAAATTATAATGACATACCAGTCCCTTCTTGTGCCAGCAAACTGGTGTCTCTTAAGCATGTATAATCCCAGTGTGAGACCAAGCAGGAGTGCCAGCAAAGCTATGGGTGGCAGGGAGGATGGTTATCAAATTGTATTGTACAGAGGAGGTGACAAGTGAGACGTGAGAGAGTGCTTCCCACTGTGCCCCCGGGAACCCAAGAGTTCCTGGTGGGGCTGGAAGGTGGGGATGCTGGTTGTTTCCCAGATCCTAGTATAGCCCAATCTCCTCTCCTGATGGGTGTAGCAAATGCAGATTAGGAGCAGGACCATGTAATCAGAATTGGATCCAATAGTATCTCAAGTTTTTCCCTGAAGGACATATGAAGGAAGCTGGAATCTACATTTTTCCATCTTCCTTTTCCATCTGAAAAGGAAAAGAGTTTTAATTTTCTTTACAGGAGTCTCTCTGCTGAGGGTCTGCCCTTCCAATGCTGTTTCAATATGTGAAAGTGCAGTCGTGTATTGTGGAGTGATCCTGGGAGGGGAGTCAGGAGGGAATTTTAATTAATCCCAGTTTACTGGGATTTTGCTGCTGCTGTTGTTGCTGCAGAGCAGCAGAGCACTAATGCAGCAGCAAAATCTTTCTGTTAAAGCTTCCAGCTTCCCAAAGCCATTCAGATCCCAGGTAGCACTCCCTGTGGCTGAGCACTCTCCTCAGCATTATGGTTTTGTCAGAAGGCTCCATCCTCTGATACTATCTTTCTCTTCTCTAAACAATTAATAAAATGCAGACACAAAGCCTAGAGGTTTAAAATATGTAATTATATAAGTAATTTAGAACTAGGAAAATGCTGCAGAAACCAATTACAATTATACATTTCAGTAATGACTGACTTGGCCAAATACATGTTTTGTGTGTGAATTCCGTGATAAATTTGAAGATGACATGCTTGAGTGTAAGGGAAAATTAATTCTAAATGCTGAATACTTCCATATTAGACATAAAATGTGGCTCATACACCCAGTGAATAGGAGCCTGTGTTCTTTGGGCTGTCACAGCTTAAATTTTGAGCAGCAGGGCAGGCAGTAACAAGTCTTTGAGGAAGAAAGCTTGAATAGTTCAAGGGATGGCTTTGAAAAAAAAGTATTCTGTACCTGCTTATGATGCAAAATATATTTAATTCCTTATATTTTACAGATTTTATGCAACTTGAATCGATTCAGGCATTTACTACAGAATTGTAAATGGCCAGCTGGGGTTAATGGAGTTTTATTTCTTTCCTGGTCTCCTCCCAGCTGGTGAGGAGCTATAGATGAGATTTGTATTCTATTCACAACTTTATATATAGACCTGCTGCAGGCACAGACATCATTCCAAACTCAATTTGGGTTACCTGTGCCATTTTCAAAGGGAGGATATTTGGATGTTTATGCAACACAGTGTATGGTCACCTAGACCCCTGCCCCTCTGCAGTTCCCTGAGACCCTGCTGCAAGCACTGCTGCCTCCCCTCTTTGGGAGCCACTTCTGTCTTTTGCCTCTTGAACACCTTCTGGACATTCCCTTCTGCTGGCCAGTGGAGGGGGCATCTCTCAGCCTGGGGTGCTTCGTGCAGCCAGGAGGGCTGATCACCTCTGAGTATTTGGCTTTTTTTATTGCTGGTGGTGGGGGTTCGTTGTTTATTCACTTTTAAAACAAAACAAAAATAATGTGCCACAACTGTTTGTTGTCAAAAAGTGCACATTGCACTTACAGACATATGAATAGGCACATAAAATCAGACCTGCCAGTCACTCCTGCTCATTTCATTGGGAAACCACCAGTGAATCAGGAGTGTTTTGCAAATGCCCCACTGCAGAAACAAAACATTTATTTGGTATTACTCTGAGGGTTTTGTTTGGCATTTTCAGCCCTTCCTATTGCTTTAACTAAAGCTGGTTTGGGAGACCCACATCAGAAATGGATGTGCACCCAGTGGTCGATGTCACAAGACCTGCTGCCAAGGAGAGGCTCTCTAGGTGGCTGCATGATTCTGGTGGTCAGTGGGTGATGTCTAAAAGCTGAGACATTTTTCTGTATTATTTGAGTGTTCTGATTGACACCTGCCACAAGAACTTAACTTTTACATCAAAGCATTGAAATGTTATGGACTCTGTACCCCCATCTTTATTTTACCACAATGTGCTGCCCCTCACCTCAGCTGTGCCTGCCCTAGTGTTGGTTGCAGTAAATGGTATCCAAAAAGTGACCTGGGTTTAAAAAACAAGTGAAAACTGAGCAAAGAACCAAACCAAATTATTCCACAGGTACAGTTTCCAAACTACATCAGGTTCCCTATGCAGTGCTCTGGAAAGCAGAATGAGTCAGTCCAGGGCATCGGATTGTCAAGAGGGGGTGGACTATGCTGAAGGGGACTATCAAAAGTCCAAAATAATTGAGGGGTTGTCATCTTATGAGATACAGATACAGTGAGGTGGGTGGGAGAGGCTGCTTGCCTGGCTTCTTCCCTTCTACCTCCCCAGCTATGCTTCTTGGAACTTAATAAGGCCATGCTGGAAAACATGTAGCTTACACAGTGGTTTGAAACCAGCCCTTTTCTAATGAAACAAAGCCACAGGGCTGCTTCAGTGAAGTTTGCATGGGAAGTTTTTGTAGCACTGGGCCATTTGGGCAGCTCTTAGAGCTGAGTTTGGTCTGACTCTGCTCCTTGTCTCTTGTTTCCTTTCCAGAATTGGCCGGCTTTTCGATGGCACGGAGCCCATTGTCCTCGACAGTCTCAAGCAGCATTATTTCATCGACAGAGATGGGCAGATGTTCAGATATATCTTGAATTTCTTAAGGACATCAAAACTCCTCATTCCTGATGATTTCAAGGTGAGATTTCAAGGGACTTGGGTGTTTTGCATGTACCTTGGTAAAACAAGTATCTGGTGTGTAGTCAAAACGGAGCCCTGGACAGGGAAGGGGAAATTGCAGGCTATGGTGTTTGATATCAGGTACATGGCAAAAGTAAGAATCATGTTGCTAAATTGGTGTCTTCCTTTCCTAGAGTGGCATCAATATTGAACTTCCCCCTCCTGGTTATAGTGGTAATAAAGCTACCTTGCCAGATTTGACCTAGGGAAATGAAATGTTGTACCATACTCATGGAAACAAAAGCAATGTTACAATCTGCACCTGACTGCTCGTGAGCTTTGCTGATTATTTGTCCTCTCATCCATTTTTATGCTTCCCCAGTGATTTCAGCAGCTCCAGTTTCCACTCCCACACTGAAGTTCAGAAAATGGTGTGTGAATCACAATATTGACAAAATAAATGGCACACATGGTAATATTTGGGCCCTTTTCTCCCTCAGACTTCTGAATGCATACTGCAAGTTTAATTTTGGAGTTTTGGAGAAGTCAGGAATGAATAGTTCTGTGTTTATTATTTAAACTTTAATAAAGAACCTGCCTTTTTTTTTTTTAGTTTTTAGGAAAAAATTGAATTAGTGGTAGTTCACTGTCAGACAAAGCCTACAGAGGCAGAGCTTCAGAATCCATGTGATGTTTATCTGCTAGTAGGCGTGAGGATGTATATATGGTGTCTTCAATCAGAACAGATCCTTATCTTTACTTAATGATCACACATCAGTGCACCTGGTTCACTACAGGAAATGCAGCAACTGGGATTGAGCAGGAGAGGTGATGGGTGATGAGGCAGGGACGGGGCAGTGCACACTGGTATGCAGTCCTTTTCCTCTCCTAGCCGAGATTTTCAGGCATTTGGGCATAATAGGTGTGAGGCTGAGTTCAAGAGCTGTATTTCAGCAACCTTTGAATCATCTGCTGTAGACACATCCTTGCTGCTCCCATTCGTGACAAGGGTATTGACAAAATAAATGGCACACATGGTAATATTTGGGCCCTTTTCTCCCTGAATAATGTGGGAGTTTGGAGCTAACAGATAAGCATCAATTTCCTTCTTTTGAAGCCTTAGCATGGCTTTGTGCTGCTCTCGGCACATCTTCTGCAGGTAATCAGAAATACAGAAAAAGGAAAAGCTACCTTTCATGCAATATTAAGAAATTACATATGTAGAGCCTTTTAAACACATAAATATACTGTAGCTGTGCTGAAATTAAAAATGTAACTCCTGGCAAGTTCACCCAACTGTGATGTTCAAAGAGGTGTCCTCCCCAGTTATGCTTTATGGTGTACAAAAAAATAGTGATTAAAATGAACAGTGTTTCTTAGAAATATATAGATAACATTACTTTTTTTGTTACACAATAAATGTAAGCAGTATTTTTACCATGATTTAGGTGTCCTCATCAAGCATTTGGTTTCTAGCTCAAATTCAGGACCATATTGACTGTTAGGCAGGCTTCTCTTGTTGTCATTCTTCTTTCTCTCTCCTCCCTAATTCTTGTGTGTCTCTTTTTGCTGTATAAATATTTTCCAAATGGTTTTATGCTCTTACACCTAGAAAAACAAGATTTTTTAAAAAATGTTTTTTAAATTTAAAAGATGGCAATAGGCAGACTCCACATCATCAGTTCTAAATTACTTCTGCAGTGGCTATGCCTAGAAATGCATTTCCTCCTCTCTGGCATTTGAGATGATGTAGTAAACAATACTAGTGGCAAAATAGGAAGTATTAAAAAATACTTAATTTTTAAAATGCACTAATATGTGCAAACATTATGCAAATATCTGAATCATTTTACACTAACAACCATTGCAAGCTCCCTCATTTATATTCTTATACCTGTTACAATGCCTGCTAGTATTGCTGTAAGACACAGTGGATCCTTAGTGATGAATTTTCTGAATCCTGATTGTATTCTGTTCCATCTGTTCAATGAGATCATTATTATATGACATCACTGTGGGGATGAAATATGGGGAAAAGTGGGATTTTTTTTTTGCAGAAGGGAGTTGAGTAAGCATAGCCTTTCCCTGCTCTTACGAGTGCTGCTATATTCATTGTGTTTCAAGTGGCTGATGGTTATTTTTTGCTTGCACTGTTACTTGATTACACCTTCCCACACAGTAATTAGGAGCTCTGTCTGAAGGGTTCCAGACCTAGAGCAGCATTGGCCTGAATAACCATTTACCTTAAGCACCGTGCTAGCAATGCCTCTCTTGATTGTGCACAGTAATGTATGTGTCTTTCAGGACTACAGCTTGTTATATGAAGAAGCAAAGTATTTCCAGCTTCAGCCCATGCTAGGAGAGATGGAGCGGTGGAAACAGGACCGGGAGAGTGGCCGCTTCTCCAAGTCTTGCGAGTGCCTGGTGGTGCGGGTGGCCCCAGATCTCGGCGAGAGGATTACACTGAGCGGAGATAAGTCATTGATAGAGGAGGTGTTCCCAGAGATCGGGGATGTGATGTGTAATTCTGTCAACGCCGGCTGGAACCACGACTCGACACACGTCATCCGATTCCCGCTGAACGGATACTGTCACCTCAACTCAGTGCAGGTAGGAGGGCACGGGCGCGTTTTTCGAAAGGGGGCTGCTGGCCAGGTACCAGTGGGCTGACCCTGTTCCGTGTCACTGGACAGTTTTGGTGAGCAGAATCAGCTGGAGGCTTTAAGCAAGTCATTTATTTCTGTGCGTCGAGTTGTCTTTCTCCATTTAGTTCAAGTATCACCAAATCTCTTTGCAAACAACTGACAGTAGTGTTAGAATTTTCTGTGGTCATAGGGAAAACCCTTCACTGTTAGTGTTTTTTCCTGATTTTTTACAGCATAGTAGAGGCCTGTTGCGATTGATAGGAAAAGGGATAATGAGTTAAACTAAAATAGGGTAGATTTTTACTAGATAAAAGGAGGAAAAATTTTTAGTGAGGGTGGTGAAACACTGGAACAGGTTGCCCATAGAGGTGGTGGATGCCTCATCCATGAAGATATTCAAGGGTCAGGCTGGACAGGGCTCTAAGCAACCTGATTTAGTTAAAGATGTCCCTGCTCTTTGCAGAGGGGTTGAACCAGATGATCTTTAAAGGTCCCTTTCAACCCAAAGTACTCTATGATGCAATGTCTAAAATCAGTAGATGTTACGAAATGGATAAGAAAATATCTGGGAGACAAATGCAGGTAATTCCTGAAATAATTATGATCAACTTCAGTGTTAGTGTTATGGTTTTATCCTTTGTTGGTTAAAAGCAACCAACCTCTGACACCTGCCTGTGCCTAGTTAGCACATCCTGCATAGCCAGCACTTCCCATGTGGAATCATCAATAGCACAATCAATGCTCTGCAGTTTAAACACACCTCCTAACTGCTGCAGGCTCATGAGTGAATTCTTGTACAGAACAGGCTTGCATGCTGAGCTTGGCATCTTTTCATTTGCCAGGTCCCACTGTCCAGGTAGAGAATCACATAGTCATTAAGGTTGGAAAAGAACTCCAAGATCAACAAGTTCAGCCTTTGGTCAAACACCACCACGTCCACTAAACCACAGCACTAAGTGCCACATCTAGTAATTTCTTGAATATTTCCAGGGATAGTGACTCCACCACTGCCCTGGGTAGTCCTTTCCAATGTTTAATCACCCTCATAGTGAAGAAATTCTTTCTGATGTCCAACCCAACCTGAATGTCCTCTGGTGCACCTTGAGGCCATTTCCTCTTGACCTGTTGCTGGTTTCCTGGTAGAAGAGCCTGACACCCGCCTTGCTACGGCCTCCTTTCAGGTAGTTGTAGAAGGTCACTCCTGAGCTTCTTTTTCTCCAGATGAAGCAAGCTGAGCACTGGGGCACACTCTGAAGGCTGGCCAGGCACTGCACTTGTGCTAGCACTTAACACAAGGGTCTAAATAGACCCGTCTAACCCATGTTATGCTTGGACAGTTGTCTCTTACTGGCCTTGATTGTCGTGCTGAAACATCAAAATTGTTTTCTCATAGAGATTAATGTAAATTTAGGACAGCCTTAGATGTCAGACTACAACTGAAAAGGACTTTCAAGGATGTCTGCTTAGCTACATCATATGATAGTTATCAAGGCAGTTAAATCCTTCAGTACTTTGTCCCTTATTCTGATGCTCACATTTTTGTTGCACAAGTAAGAATTACAAAGCATATTTACTGATGTGAAAAACCTCAGAGTCAGGGTGGCAAAATATGTACAGGCTTCAAGAGAGGTAATGATCCCACATAGATAGCGGCAGGACGTAAGCATCTCCCAGTACTAATAAAAATGGGAGACAAAACAAGGACTACCAATAGACCTGGAGTGGGGTATAGACCAAATGGATGGTCCACAGCTGAGGTAGTTTACAGAGTTGCTTCCACCACATTTTTTCTCAGGACCCAAGTTCTCCTGTTCTGTTTTTCAGTGGCTTGCACTGACACATTTGGGCAGGGGATTTTGGCATATATTGTCACAAGCTAATGATCACATGTATTTCGATTGCTGTTTCCAAGTCTCTTTTCCTACCCCTTCCTTTTCAATATGACTGCTGTGCAATTAGCCATGCTCAAGTACTTTGGAAAGACATTTGCCAACCTGAAGCATTTTATGTAAAGATGTGGCATGTCTTCTTTGAAGCTTTTTTAAACCTCAGCTTCCTTCTTCCCCTGCCCTAGTCCTTTGCAGCTTTCTGCTGTTCTGCTTGCCAGTGTTGTCCCAGCATGCATGCAAGCCAATTTGACAACTGGTGAAACAGCTGGGAAAGCCATGGTAGGCACCTGATTCCAGCACAACCTTTGTGAGGTCTGGTCGTGCTGAATAGAGGGTCCCACATCTTCTGAGGTCCAGGAGCATCAGCCCCTTCCTTGGGCCTGGCAGCTGTCAGGCTGATCCTGGTAAATCCCAGGAAGTCTCCTTCACAGGTGAGGCAAAGGAAGCACAGAACAGGTGAAGATGACAATAAAAGTTGCAAAGAGTTGGTTTTTAAGTCTCCAGTAAATACTCTAGTAGGTTTTCTGCAATTATGACCGTGTTATCTACACTGTCACCATTTTATTGAGGTGTTTGCTCAGCATCTGCTGTGCAGTCATCTATTTGCCTTTTTGTGTTGTAAATTCTGTGAAGCAGAGAATATGTTTTTCTAGTCATGTTTCTGCAGCCGGAAGAAGACTGGATTTGTTGGCAGTGCTTAAAAAATAAAATAATTTTTTTTTCATTTTTTCTTTTTCACTGCTCTGTGGCCATAGTCAACAGAAATCAACCCAGTACAACTAATCTATGTAATCACATTTTTTCCCCTAGCTGAATCCATTTGAAAACAGCAGTTATTATCACTGGACACTAAACAGTCTGTTTATTTACTTACACATTGGTGTTTATTTCCTCTTTTTTGCAGGTACTTGAGAGGTTACAGCAAAGAGGGTTTGAGATTGTTGGCTCATGTGGAGGTGGGGTGGACTCTTCCCAATTCAGTGAATACGTTCTGAGACGAGAACTCAGAAGGACATCTCGTGCACCCTCTGTCATTCGAATAAAGCAAGAACCTCTGGACTAAAATGGACATGTTTCTTTATGCAAAAAAAAAAAACAAAAAACAAAAAAAAGGAAAACAAAGAGGAAAAAAAATGGGGACATTTCGTGTGCAGTTTGGACTCCAAACAAGTCCTGGAACTAAAATTGAATAAAAGACACATTTATATCAAATATAGAGACCACACCTGAATTCATATGGGAACACTTGGAATAGTAGTGATAATAATAATCACCTCAAGGTATAAAAGAAAACACACACACACACATAAAAAAAATATGTATGTATATGTATGTCTGTACATATATATATGTATGTATATGTCAAAGGGTAGGAAATGCAATGACAAAATGTGGTAGATGAGGTTGGTGCTGTGATGGCCATTAAGTGTCCTAGGCCCTTCCTGGGCCCACTTAACGGTGTACAAGCCATTGCTGGGGGGGGATTCATAGACTACTCTTCACCCATTTTCATTGCCAAACAGCCATCCACTTTTTAATGTGTACACACCTTGACTCAACTTTATTTGCATATGGAGGTTTATGTCTGTCTTTTTTAGAGGTGGATGGGCAGGTGTTCAGGAGACGACCATCCATTGCATTGGAAAGCTGAAATTTTAAATGTAGTTTGTACAGAAGTCGCACACTTTTTTTGTCTGCCCTCACAGATGTGAAAGGTTAACGTTTCTTTTGAATGAGTTTTTTTGTTGTTTTGTTTTGTGTTTTTCAAAGGGGGCCAGAATAATTAATATTTGGTAGAGATGCTCTGGTTTGAATCTGCTGCTTTCCTACAATTTTTTCAAATTTTATAATGTATTAAATACAATAAACTCCTGTTTAAAATAACAAGGGTCTGGTTTAAGCCAACAGAAGCATAGAGGTGGGATTGCACTGCACTCCAGCGTGTAGAGGGGCAAGGCAGTGGGCAGGCAGTGCTGCCTGCATAGGGTGGAGTGAGTTAAAGGCAGCAGAGGCTGTTGAGGGATCTTCTGGTGTGGTGCACATGGCTGCTGTTCCTTCAATGCTTTCCCTTTTAAGCTTTGTCCCAGTTGAAAGAGAAGCTGTTGGTCAGACCTGAAAATAACACCAGCTCAGCCCAGGGAAACCCATCAAAAAGTGACACTTGGTTCTGTAACCTTCAGTGTTACAGTGAATCCTTGCATCATTCCCTCTTGATTAAGGACTTGGCAGCTTTGACTCTCCAAGCCCTTGCTTTGCTGAGTGTTAGTGAGCCTGTTTGGTTTTCAGGTTGCTCATTTCCCTCATTTCAAGCCTTTGGTCTTCTGCCTAGAGAGTGACGTGGCCAGCCCCTTGTGTTACCCATGGGCTACGTGTCCCTTGGTAGCAGGCAGTGACCCACATCCTGTGTTGGATGTCCTGAGAGCTGCTCTCTTGCAGAGTCTCACTGAGGCTGCCTCTGCAGGCACCGGCTCCAGACCTGTGAGATTTTGCAGAGGCAGCACATCCTGATGCCACTGCACGGACTGCTCACGGGTTGATGCACCAGCAACCACCACCTTTCCTCCAAAGTCTCTTTTTATGCACTGTTACAGAATATGACTGTGTGTTCATCCTAGTATGGAAATTTCTATCAACACAATGGTGCTGGCGTTCCATTCATTTTGGTGACACTTTGCTATTTATTTAAGAAAAGAAAAAAAAAGAAACTGTTAGATATATGTAATAAGGTTTTTAATATAGTCTGTTAACTAAAAAAAAAAATTTTTCTGGTTTTTATTAAAAGATGTCAGAGGACATCTTTAAATAACTGGCAGCACATATCAATGGTTTGGAATTACTGAAATGTGAAAATGGGTGAGGGAGGGGGCTCTAAAAATTAAGGTTCATTAGTGAGTTATTAGATCTTCAGTGTGATGCTGATCTGTCTATTCACAGTACTGAAACAGCTGCCTCATTGAAAATGCTTGTTTTCAATTAGCAGCAAGAAGTCCTCTTATGAAATAAACAAATGCTTGCTCTTACTGCCCACAATTTGGTTGTTAGTCTGCATAGAAGTTAGAAAGCTAAAACCCAGGGAAATAAATATTTTTAACAGATCTTCAAACCATCAGAAGCGATGAAGTTTGTGATGTCCATAAAGATGCTGGTCCCGGTGGGTTTGAGAGTGCATGGGTGCCAGTGCAAGGTGATGTGAATCTTCAGAGACTGCTGCACAAATCCTGCCATGTGTCCACGTGGAGCTGCACTTTCCAGGGCCTCTGCAGTGTCCCCGGGGATGTGTTTACACTCTCTGTTTAGCCCAAAGCTATTCCCACATCCAGACCTGGCCTGCTGGCACCCACCTGTGCATATGGGCTTATGCTTCAGTGCAGGCTGGAGCTGGGGTGGTGCAGCTCCTTTTCCTGATCCTTGGTGAGCAGGCACCACAAGCCTGCCTGGCCAGGAGCATCAGCAACCCCAGAAGTGTCCCCCCAGTGCTGGCAGGGCCCACACTGCCTGCAGCCTCTGCACAGCAGGGGGAGGAAGGCGAGGAGCTTTGCCTCTGATGCTTTCCAACATGTGGCTCCCAAAGCCAGCAGGTTATGCTCTGCTGGTGGTTTTGCTTGCTCTGCGTGTACCTGTCCAAGTCAATGACCTTGAAGAAACCACTGCGCTCTTCCCAAATCCTCAGCTGGCTGGTCACCCTCTCGCCAAACCTGCTTGTGTTGTTGATGGAGTCAAAAATCACTCTGAGACCCTGAATGTAAATGTCTCTGCAGTTACAATGAGGTCATGGAGTAAGAGGTCATGAATATTCAAAGTGATGGCTGATGAAAAATGAATGCAGGAATAAACTGGCTGTAGATTTTTAGAGAGCAAAGGAGATTAGTCCTGCTTGCAATTGAGGTTTATAACCATGTGTTTTTAAAATGTTCATTAGAACAACTGATCAACAAATGAGCAATTTCTCCAGGAAAGTGGGAGGAATGGGGGGAACCAAGAAGGACCAGATTACTGTCAGCTTATCTCTGGAGGTTAGTAATTTTGACATCTAAATTTATCTAATTTTTTATTAGAAAGTGTTGACTCCATTTTATGCTGTCAGTGGTGCTGTGTTTAATAACAGGAGGCAAAGCTGCAGTGAGCAGTAGCTGCCAACATTGTACTTGAGCAAGTTGGTTAAGCAGCTGCCAGGAGAACTCCTGCAGATGTGCAGAGATGGCACCAACTCCTCTTCCCACAGTGAGACACAGGCAGAGGAATTTGGTCCTCACCTTTTCTTCGGGTAATGCAAATGCTGGATTTCTGCAATAACCATCAACCCAGGGTTTAGTTCTTCCCCTGTTGCCTCCTTAATGTACCAAACAGCTGTGTAATGTAAGTATGGATCCTGGCATGCTTGGATGAACCTTAAAACTGAGTGTCCCACGGAAGACTGAGCTAATTTACTCCGTGCTAGAGAAAGTGAAGTCCTGCTTTGTTACTGGGTTAATCTCTCTTTGCAGAAGCAGTACTGGTAGATAGGTGCTGCTCATTTATTCTGTCTTCAGGTATGTACTAGCCAGGCAGGCTGGCCCAATGAATGTTTTTCCTCTCCCTTGCCATATGTCTGTAGAAGGAAGCTGATCACCTCAGTGCTTGACTGGTACAAGCAAGTTGAGTTGACACATTGTTTTATGATCCTCTCTAAAATGCATAACGAAAACCAATGTGGAAAACTTAGTAAACTCTGAAATCATGAAAGTTGAGCCACCCATTCGATTATTTTCCTTTATGCTGAACAGGCACTGAATTCAATTTGAAGTCAAACATTTTGTTCATAAGCATAATTTTTTGCAGCAAGCTTTAAAAATTGATTTCTATACTAATTACAGGGTTTTTACTGCCACCCAAATGACTTGTCAAGTGAATTTTTGTTTAATGTTTCCATTGCATGACTTGAGGTCGGGGGGAAGGATTGGATTTTGCGGGGTGAGAAAAGCATTTTTGTTGACCGATGGTCAGTTTTTCAGAGAAATAAAAACATTTATTTCCATCTGTCATTTCTTCACTGCGGAATTCTATATTATGAATTATTTCTACGGACAACTGGTATTTGTATGTTGGCATTCAAGCTGCCTGAGGTTTATTTACAGTGGAAATGAAACCAAGACATCCTTAGGGCCTGTAGACCAGTTGCTTTTTCTCAGACTTCAGTTTGAGTGGTTTATTATTTCTTGAGGGTCTGGAGGGATCGCCACCACCAAAAATCAATATGTTGCACCAGGTCCCACTGTTGGCTTTGGCTGCTACCCCATTGATCTGTTTTCTTGAAGACCCCAAAACTGACTTAGCATATGGGATCCTCTATTTGAGACTGAAACTGCTAAAATCATAGCCCCCAATTCCTCTTAAAAAGAAAAAATTCAGGCACATAGTACACACATTCATCCTCTTGTAAGCTGAGCTAGATCTTTCCCTCTCTTTCTCCAGTTCAGGACTGTTTTTCTTCTGCTGGAGGGCTGTGCCTGGACAGCCCAAGGATAATAACTTTGGCCCTAATGCAGTGCTTGGTCTTTTCAAACCAGGATGTTAACATCAATGCTGTGGGGAAATGCTAGTGCTAGCCTGCTGAAGCATTTTCTATTTGCACAAGTAAGAACTCCAGAAATGGAAATGTCCTCTGCAAATAGAGAAAAAGCCCATTTCTCTTTGAATCTCTTTTGTTATTGTTTTGGGGTGTTTTTTCTTATATTTTTTGACTAGGGACCTAATAGGAGTCCTGTGCCCCTAAAATAATAGAGGTGTAATATATTTTTCAGGTGATGTTGGAGATTATGGGCCAGATCCCATCTTCTGCTCTCCATACTCATGGTGAACTTGCCTCACACCCCAGTCAGAAACTGAAGGGGTGCAGTGTGGTCATGGGCTGTCAGTGTCATTGCATCCACAGCAATAGTATGTCATCTCTGTTGCTTCTAAAAATACAGTATTTTCCACTGCAGGTCAGAGAAAGCATGGGTTGATGAGACTCTTCTCTCTCAGCCTCATAAAGCTCTATATGCATGAGTTCTCCTCTCTGGAGAGGCTGTCGCTAGTATGAGCAGGCTGGATTTGTGCTTCTTGGGGAGCATGGAGTGCTGATGCCCTAGCCCAGCCCATTGACCCCTGTCCTATGGTCCTCAGAGCATAGCTCTGGCTTGCTAATCTGAGGAGAGATGGAGAGAGGGAGATTTGTCTCTGTGCTCTGGAGTTTGGACTGATAAATGATCTCATCTACAACCCTAAATGGTCTTGTGCCTTCCGTTATGTAGCTTGTCAGTGTTGTTATTAATTTTCCTGAGGAAAATGCGAAGCATGCGATGGTTGGCCTTGCCTCCTTACCATTAGGATGCAGTCTAAAAGACAGGGTGACATTGACTTAAAACAAAAACTGCATGTGGTGAAGTCCCCTAAACTCATCTACTGCATTCGTTTTGACTTCAGGTCAAACCAAAGGGCTCAGTGAGGCTCACCAGTGGATGTTTGATACTTCACTTGATTAACCGCCAAGAAATTGCAAAAACAAAAGGCAAAACAAGCAGAGCATGGATGTTTGTTCTGAAGATCTGGAGCCATGATTTCACTAATCCCTGCTGCTTCTGAATAAATATTTCAGTTCTGGGTGGCTTACATTAAAACCAAAAGCAGCTGTGCATTTCTTTCCCTCTCTTTCTCCAGTTCAGGATTGTTTTTCTTCTGCTGGGGGGCTGTGCCTGGAGAGCCCAAGGATAATAACTTTGGCCCTAATGCAGTGCTTGGTCTTTTCAAAGCATTGGACAGACCTTCAATTAAGCATCTCTTTACTTCTAAGGGAAGAAGGCAGCAATAAACTCTCCTTGCAGCTGGGGAGGCTGAAGAAGCTCAACTCTCACCCACTTGGGTGTCAAACTGCACATCTGCACATCCCACTTAGCTGTCCTTTTCCACAAGCACTCTTGCAGTACAGAAAGGGGTGGAAATCAAGGAGGAACTGTGATACATCTATTTTTTTAAGCTGAGAATTAGAAGCTATTCAAGCACATAGAAGGCATTTCTGGGATGTTTGAATGAGTTTAAAATGTTGGCATTACAACCATGTTAGGCTTGATGCACCTTCTGATTTTTAATTCCTTACAAAGTGAGAGAAAAATAAATTAGATGAAATAAAATTTCTTTTACCTTACATGTTTTAAGTGAAGTGTACTGATGGTCTTCTTCATTTCCTTTCTCTGGCTCAGCTCTTCAGCAGGGACTATGATTTTCTGTTTATGTTTATGTTCGTTAACACAGAACTCAGGCATTAAAATGAGATAAGGGGAAAGCTCCAGTGCAGCTTGTGAAAGAGCTTTGTTCGTTCGTACAGTGGTCACAACAAAATCCTGCTGCATGCCAGGATGGCAGGAATATTTTTCAGGTGTGGTTGTTGAGATGGGGAAAGGCATGGCCGGTTCCCAGCTTCAAATGCTCCACAGTAAAGATGACAACAGTGGGAAGGAAACTAGGGCTCAAACCTTCACGGATTATCTTCCTCCTTAAGCATCTGCTCATCTTTCTCACAGTTGTAGCCTTCAGATGAGTAGTTTAAAAGCTGGGCTATCATCTCCACTGTAACCAGTGCAGCTATTCCAGAAGAAAGCTGCTTGGCTCAGGGACAGCTGCTCTGCAGAAAAATTCTCTTCTGATGCATTATTGATAGATGTAAGTTAAAGCCATAAAGCTCGCAGCTTTATCGGGCAATATCTACTAAATCCTGGAAGCATGTAAGATAACCTAAATGTAATCTACTGCATACCAGCTTCTTCAGTGATGGATAGCACAACAAAAGCAGGACTAATGAAAAATTAATGAAAACAGTTACTTCCATAAGAAAAATTATCTGTTTTCTCCCACCTTTGTATTGATTTTAACTGGCCCTGTAATTGGAAGTGTATAATTTTTTCCTCAGGTAAAGAGGATTGAGGGCGAGGGAGAGTGAGTGTATAATTCTATTCATGTTTGTGACATACTTTCAGGCTACAAAAACAAAGCATTTTCCTTAGGATGTTGAAGCCGCCTGTGAATGCCGACTTCAAGCATATTTTCTCAGCTCAGGCAAACTGCCATGCTGGTTTGCCTGAAACCAGATATTGCATGAGCAGAGTACTTGGCACACTTTGAAGGCTAGCAAGGAAGTACAAAGAAACTATGTTTAAGGAAAACCAAATGCAGTGCATGTAACTTGGTGGGTTTAACATGTTTCATGAATTTAAGTTCATTGCTGATTGATCTGCTCCTTGGTGAAAGGGAAAAATCCTCCATTGCTCTTTGGAGAGGGAAGGAACGTCAGGCTCTGATGAAGGACCTTCCCTGTGAGACCAGACCAAATGTACAATGATGTTCATGTGCCAGCTTGGCAGAGAATTCACGGCCACAGTGAATTCTTCTCAGCCTCTTCTCACTAACACACTTAAACACAATTGGTTTTTTTCTCTAAATTTAATGGAGAATTTATCTCTTTTTTACCATCCCACAGCAGAATTTAGTCAGATCTGCAGCTGCTGTAAACTCTATTTTAAATTATTTCTAAGTCTTTACCTGCTTAATGTTAATATATCCACTGAGCCCGAAGGGCAATGCTGAGATAATAAATCAATCAGAACAGCATACAGTTTGTTTTGCTAGGATAAAAAAGTGCACATTTTTAGTGTTTAGGAAATGCTGCTTTCCTGTTCCCTGTTGTATATGCTATGGCTCTTTTTCTAATCTCTTCCATCAATGACATGATATGGGCCTGTAGTGTGATGAGGACCAGGATGTTCCTACACATTTGTAGTAAATGTTACTCTTTATCTTTGGTTTGCTGGTTGTTTTTTTTTTTTGTTGTTGTTGTTGTTGTTTTTGTTTGATTGTTTGTTTTATTTTGTTTGTTTTTGTTTGTTGTTTTTGTTTTGGTTTTTTTTTTGTTTTGGGGGGGGTTGGTGCTCTTTTTTTGTGGTGGATTTTGTTGTTGTTGTTGTTGTTTTGGTGGGGTTTTTTTTAGCTAATATGCCTTCATTTAAAAAGAAACATCATTTTTTCAACTTGAGAGATTTAGCCACTTCTTTGGTTGTTGCATTTATTCCTTGCTTTTCTTATTGGCCTGATAACAGCTGCAATACAAAACGAACCACCCCTTTTGATGCATGTCTTTAAAAATTAGGGCATTTACTTGTCCTCAGTGTTTGGATTGGCTTTATTTTTGTCTCAGCAGCCTGCTCTGCTCCAGCCTCAGCTGGTGCTCCACACAGCAGATGTAGTGACTGCTTGGCATCAGTGACCAGGGAGCCTTTGTGATGGTGCTCCCCAGCTCATAGGGCCTTGCCACATGAGCGAGAGCTGCAAGAGCAGCACCAGTGATGAGAAACCACCCAAAAAATGTCACAGCTGTTACCCTGCAGCAGCAAGAGGGGGTGCAGCCCAGGGCAGTGCCTGTACTCACTGTTGGGGCTGGGAGAGGTGCTGCTGGCAGCGAGGGGTTCTGGGTGCCCAGCTCCCTGTTCCACCATCAGGCAAATCCTCTGGGTCCCCTGGAGATCAAAAGGCACCTGGACACAGTCCTGGGCAACAGGCTCAACGTGGCCCTGCTCGTGTCAGGTGGGAGTGAACAAGATGATCTCTAGAGGCCCCTTCCAACCTCAACCATTCTATGTTTTCTGTCATTTCCAAGAAGACTGGACTGACTGAGATGTGAAAGATTTCTCAGGGTGTGTGAAACGTAGTCCTACTTCTTTACTTGGTGCCATTGTCATATTATCTGGAGTTTAATTCTGTCCTGTTTTCCTTTTTATTCAAAAGAAATGAGATATTTTACATTTTTTTTCAGTAGGGAGTAGAATGGGGATTCTGTCCTAATGGGACTTGAAAGCCACTGGGTGCAAGTGCTGGGCTTAATGTAATAAACTGTATTTAAAGTATTACTCACAGAAATTCTGTGAACAGTGCAGCTGTATCTCATAATTGTATGTCACCGTTGCTGAAGAGCAAACAAAGAACTTCAAGAAAGGCAGATGCAGAGCTCCTTCACATCTCCTTGTGGGGTCCTGATTTGGGGAGGCATTTCAGGGGACCCTTAGCTTTGGATACAGTAGAAGTTTGGTCTTCATTTCATGGGACACTTGCAGTACTGAAATTGTGTTTGTATTTCCATACCCCACCAAGTGAAGACACAGAGGTACAAGAACACACCAGAGAAAGCTACCCCCAGGTTTTTTCTTCCTGCTTTTTTTGGTTTGTTTTACTTATTGTAGGCCTAAATATTGATTTTTCAGCTCTGAAAAACTGAAGACATAGCATCTTCTTCTGCCATGTTCTCAATATGCTTAAAATGAAAAAAGCACTCCATGACCACATTTTTCCCCTACAAAAATGTGAGCAATAAGCACAGCAGGTTCTCAGTTCAATATGTACAATTTATTGTAAAATGTATATAATTGGTTTGGCAGACAGCAAATGCACCAACACAAGCTTAAACCTTTTTATGATTCCATATGTAATACTGGATGTTGATGGATTATTACTACAGCAAGATGTCACATTAAATAACTGATGCAGATGAACAGTAGCAAATTAGAGGTTTTGCCATTTTCATTAAAAAAAGGGGAAACAAACAAACAAAAAATCTTCATATCCTCATTATTTATTGAAGTTGGGGTTTTTTTTATACACTCACTGCTGGATCATCTGGGTGTATTAAACAGCTGAATTCAATATCACATTAAGCTAAATTGCCCACAATGGGCAGCTGTCTCATTTCACTCTTCTTAAAAGTCCAAAATGTGTTTTCTGAACCTGAGGCATTTGTCTTCTTGCTGAAGTGGTGTGCTGGTTAGCATTTCACCAAAGGGAGAAGCAGCAGGGGACATGTCCTTCTGCTGCTAAGACCCTGGCCAACACATTCTCAGTGCAGGAGAGAGGACAGGGATAGGAGAAGAGGTCAAAACAGTGCTCCCAGCTTTGTCTGTGTGGACCTGGTTTAAAACCTGGTAGGCAGGGAGCATCACGTGCTGTCACTGTGGGGCTGGGTCTGTGGGAAGAGCCACCCTTCTGACAAGCTCAGAAGCCTCCTAAGTCCTCTGGCTCCCAAATATCTGTGTGCCATGTCGAGGTGAAGAGCAGCACAGGCTGCAGCCCTCTGGCTTCCTGCTCAGGTCTTGGGTAGCCCCACAGTGTTGGATTGTGGGCTGGGAGCACCAGGGTGGTGCAAAGAGGCATGTGTGGGGTTTGAGTGTGTGTCTGGGCAAGAGGATGTGCTGGAGGAGCCACTTGGGTTTGCCTTGCTCACTGCTTGGACTGCATCCCCACCCTGGACTTCTCAGTGCTGCAGGATACCCTGAAGCCCCCCCGGAAAAAGCAGGAGCTCCTCCAGCACCTGTCCAGGTGGTCTCTGGGGCACGTCCAGCAAGGTGGGCTGGACAAGGGACCCCCCTTCCCTTCTTCCCTGCTCCATCTTCCTCTATGTCTTTTTCCACAGAGACCACAAAGGGCTCAGACATATTTCCAGACTCTCCTCCAGGTGTTTTTTCCTGTCATCTATGAGGCTCAGACCCAGCTGTCAAAGCCCCCATGCCAGTGCCTGCCAGCCAGTACCAGAACTACCTGTGTTTCACGCCAACCTTCCTACATCTTCTTCTATATCTTCTACATCTTCTTCGGTGTGTCCTCCTAGATCTTCTTCCGCCTCTCTTTCATCCCCAAGTGGATTTTCCAATTAATTTCCCACCTTTTATATCTTCCTCCTCCCTTAGCCCATTTTTCATCATCTCTTTCCAGTTGTCTGTTTTCTTTCTTCTCCTATAATCCTGTACATTTGGATAATTTTCATTTGGACTGTTTAACATAACCACTGGATTTGTGTTTTAGCCTTGTTTAGCAGGTTGGAGGCTCCTTTTTCTGTCTTATGTTCTGCATTTTCTTTTCCCTCTTAATATGTCAGCATCAACAGACTGAGACCCAGCTTCACTTCAGTGGGAAGTTTCACCAGTGATTTCCATAGGAGAAGAGGGAGAACATTCAAAATGTGAGAGACTAAACCAAAGTGTCTGGGTTTGTCTACTGCCAGATTTCCCAAGCTTCTCCATGCTTCCAGCATCTCCCAGTTCCAAAGGGACCTATAAGTAGAAAGAACAATGTTTCTGAAAATCAGGCCACATATCCTTAAGTTACAGAGATGGAGGCAGCATCCTACCTGGTTTGTGCCAATGTGTCAGAGCAGGAACCTTATTCCCAGCATGTCCCTGCTAGGCATGGTGCCCAGTCCTTCTGCCACATTTATAGGTATCAGTAGTATATTAGGAAGGAAGGAAGGAAGGAAGGAAGGAAGGAAGGAAGGAAGGAAGGAAGGAAGGAAGGAAGGAAGGAAGGAAGGAAGGAAGGAAGGAAGGAAGGAAGGAAGGAAGGAAGGTGAAAACCATTTTTTGCCTTCCAACTTCTTTCCAAGGGAAGCTTGTAGAGGTTCATACGTTCCAAACAAGTCAGAAATCTCTGTCCCATCCCCCAGATTACCCAGTCACACATTACTTGGCTGTGGTGCTGCCCCACAGTAGTGTTCTGAGCATGTGTATCCTGTAGACATGCTGTGGCCATCCTAAAAAACAGCTGTGATGGGTGAAGTCACTCATCCACATAGATAATCCAACAAAACCACCAGTAATGTACATTCAGTGATATGCTAGAAAATACAGTTTTGCTGGCAGGATTTATTCCATGACCCTGCTCTCTTCAGTGAGCAAAGAAGGGAGAGATGTGAGGTATGCCTGCAGGAAGCCTGCCCAACCTCTGCATAGCCTGGGATGGCTGCACTGCCAAAGCACTACTAATGCAGCCCTAGGAATAGGCAGCCCTGGTTGCTTTTAGCCTTGGCATGTGGAAAGATTCCCACATTGTGCTCTGATCATATTCAGGTGGGTTTTATTTTGCAGTTGCAAAACACCTCAGAAAAAGGATCCAAACTGATCTCAGGAGTGAAAGAAAAATGGAAGGGCAGCTGGTTTTGAGTGAGGCTCCTTTATGAAACGGTGTCTGTTCCAACCCCTTCTGTTCAGGAACAGTCCCACTAGAAAAAGCCCCCCTTTCTAGCTTATCCTTCCTGCAGCTGTCACTGAGCTGCTCTTTGTTCAAGAAGTTACCGGCATCTGTGGCTCCCGATGTGATCTAGAGGCTCCCAGTGTTTATTTCAATGTAAATATTTTTTTTGTTGAGAAACAAAAGGGACTGGAAAAAGGGAGGTTATGGGAATATTCAGGATGAGATAAGAAATCTGAGGCAGAAAAGAACACACCAATTACCTCAGCTCACATGCTCATCTGCCAGATGAAACCAGTTTTACCGGCTGTTGCCCAAAGGCAAAACACCACAGGGCTTCTGATGTCATGTTGGCCTTTGGTTATGAGCCTGGGTAAATGGGTACCTGGCAGAGAGAGAAAAAAGGCTGTGCTGCTTAATGCCAGCTTCATCTATTTATGTTCCTCTAGCATCAATTAAAAATATCTGTCTCATTCTGCCTGCCTGCCTGCTACTGTGGTATTTGTTTTCTTTCCATAGCATTGCAGATTGCCTTGCCTTACAGTTTACAACAGTGAGAGCTGGCACTTGCCTCTGGCAGAGCAGAGGATGAGAAACCATTTCACTTTTCCTCCACTCTGTCTTCATGTGGAGCAGCAAAGGTGTTTGATGGGCTGGTTGTTGTGCAGGGGTGACGTACAAGGCCAGGACTGTTGTTAATTTGCAGTGCTTCAATAGCATTAGCTTTTTCCTTAGGATTTAAATTGAATTGGTGGCATTGCTGGGACAATATAGTGCTGTAGATCTGAAGTGTGTTCTGTGTACTCATCTATCTTTTTTTCTTTATTATATTAACTTTCTTTTTCTTCCCTTTTTTTTTTCCTTTTTTATATCACCAAGACTCAGTGAAGCAGATTTTATGTTGCAATAATTCTGTGTGTTCTGGTTATAAATATCCCAAAGCAAAGTTAAGGGTTTTTTCATATAACTATCAAAGCAAGTGTGTCTGCTTCAGCCCAAATTGAAAAATTGAAAGGGATGTTTTACACATAGAAGTTCATCAGTGGGTGGTAAACAGCTTCTGTCCTAATACATATTGCAAATATTCTGCTGTGGCTCAGACCAAGAGCTTTGGTGAAACTGGTGGTATCTGACCTAGACACAACAGTTCCCTGTGCTAATTGCTGTCCCTGGAACATAACCAGGGTTTGAGCATCCAAGAAATCCCAGGAAAATCAAGTCTTTTGCCCATAGCAATATAAAACATGCTTCCATTCTCCAGTTTCTCCTGGCATTCCTAGCTGTCTCCTTGAGAGCAAATAATGCCAGTGAATTAACAGAGGAGGTAAAAATCAGTAACTTCAGCAATAGCAGCACAGACAATTTCCTCCATCACAATCTCCCATCTAGATTTTCCAAGCAGACTTGCAATTTCAGTGGTTGCCTTGGCAGGTGCCCAGCGTGATACACCTGAAAGCAGCCAGGCTGTCTGAGAGCAAATCTGCAATGATTTTGAAAAATCAGAGTTCTTCAAGAGTTCTCAAGTTGATTTTCAAAAACTACTAAATATTTCTCATTCTTCTTCTTCTTCTTCCTGAGAGTTGCACACCCTCAGAATGGCAAATGCTTCATGATCTGAAGCCAACACAACAGCACTGGTTTATCACTGGCTGGCAACAACATCTATTTGAAGGGATGTTTTAAAGCAGCCTGCAGTGCTGGAAGGCGGCTTTTTCTGTACTGCTTCTAGCTAGGATGTGTTGATCTGAGCACTCGGCAGCATAATTTATTTATTAGGACTTCACACTATTTTTTTTTTCTCCCATTGACACAGGATAAAAATTAAACATCCCAAACTGCACAAATGAAAGTATAGCTTAGCTCATTCAGGTACGTCCGCATTACATAGGTGTGTAAGCGATTGCTCTTTGCTAGCTTGATCCTGCTTTTGTGCACAGGCAAAACTCCACCAAGACAACTCCCCTGAGTCAGATGTTCAGCTGAACCCTGACCATGCCCAGAGGTGGCAGGGATTGGAACAGAACAGAGCAAACCTTTACAGTCTTTGATTCTCCAAACACTCAATCAATAGCTGCCATTGATACTAAGGGGGGCTGTCATTAGCACTGAGATCCTTGGGAATGCATCAATTCCTCAGTCCCATCATTTCAGCTGCCCAGCACACTGCTGCACCCACACGCAGTGAAGCTCAGTAAGTCACCTCTTCACAAGCTCTGGAGAGGAGATGCATTCCAAAGCCATGCAGCTGCCTGACTGCTACGTGCTGGAGGCACAAGACAGCCATCAGCATGGCCTGTGGTCACTTAGTGCTGACTCCACTTCACTTGAAGACTTTGCTCATACCAGTGACCAAGTCTGAGGCTAAGGGAAATGGTGGTACCTTGCAGTGGTCTCATCCCTTGATGCTGCCTCTCCCAGAGACAGCCCAGGCAGAAATGGCTGGCTTAGTGTCCTGCTGCCAGTGCACAGCAACATCTCACAGGGTGGCACTGTGGGGAGCCAAAATGCTAAGAGCAGCCCTCGAGACCCCCAGGACCCAGGGGAGGAAAAGGAAAAGCATCCCCCACCAAAGGTCCACTGTCAGGGAGACAGCACTGTGTACTGTGGGTGCTGGGAAAAGATCAGGTGCCTGCAAAAACCCAGCTGGCAGGGAAGGCATCAGCTATAGAATAAAAGGTCTCTCTACATCCAGCCACTGCCATGAGGATGTGGTTGACCCAGCCCTAAAAAACCTTGCTGGGCCAGACCTTGCTCCTGCAAGCAGGTTGCATTCTGCCTCTCTGTCTAAAAGGTTTCTCCTGTTCCATCAAGCACTTTTATCCCAGTGTCTGGGCTGACAGGCATGAGTTTGGGGTTCCAACAGGACAGATGGGGAAAAAGGACTCCAGAAGATACCACCAGCTTTTCAGGGAAGGACCTGCACATCTTCTTCCCTTGGGGTCTTTGCTGCCCTTGCACCTGGGAGAAGAATGGTGGGAAGCAGTCATCCACCTTGGCCACAGGAAAAGGGACCAGCTGGTCTTTTGCTGGTGGATGTAGTAAAGAGAAGTCTGAGTCAGGCAGCTGATTTGTGGCACCCTAGGAGCATGCATGGTGCAGACTTGCTTGAACAGAGTGGACTCTGTAAGGGCATTGTTGGAGATGCAAAGTGTTTTTTTCAGGAGAAAAGTGTTGCCTGTGAGGGTCCTGAAAGGAGTGGGATGGACTGTGGTGGACTACTATGCCAGCACACATGTGGGCCTCCAGGGAAAACAACCCCTAGTGTTATCTAAAAGCTGAATGTATCCCTGGGAGAGATCATGAAGGAGACATGAAATATACTTGGAATATCATTGCTGGAACTATCATCAAATGCAGAATCTGTTGCCTTTTACACCACCTACTTTGAAACACAACCTCATCCTGCAAGGTCTGCTCTGTCCTTCAGACTTCCTCCTTTTCTGATAAGCAATACGTGTATTACTTTGTCCATTGCTCCCTCTGCAAGCATTATGTGGTGACATATGATGTGGTGATGACACTGAAACCACCTGTTGATTGCCCAAGGTTTGAAAAGATGACCTGGAAATGGAAACTACTGTCACAAAGACCTTCACGCATGGGTTGGTTGCTTGGTTGCTTGGTGATTACAGACTACGAAGGGATGAGCAAGTAGAACCTGGGTAGTTTTGCTGCAAACACTGTGGTCCAAAGTTATGCTGCAGATGTTGGGGTGTCCTCATTCATGGAGATTAAAGCACACGATAGGAGAAGCCACCATGTTACTAATGCTTGCAAAAGCATAACGTATATGAAAGTACTTCCAGTGCTTCCATCTCCCCAGAAGTAAACAGAAATTAAAATGTACTCTAAGTTTGCACACACAGAATCATTAACTTTGTATAGTTAGGGACTAGAGAGAGGGAGGGAAGGGGGATTTTTGGTAGTATTTTTTTTATTTTTTATTTTTTGCCCTGGGCAAAATTTTCAACATTAACTAATTAATGTTTATAAAGCACTTTGCATATATAGTGCCTTTCATCAGGGGATCTCCAAGTATTAGATTATATTATCTTGAAGGCCCCAGGCCTGTGCATACTAGCCCTATAAAGTATTAGCCTTATAAACTTTAGTAATTCACTTCGGGTTTTTCCTGGGTGGTGTTCTTTTTTTTTTTTTTGGTTAGGTTTTTAATCTTCCTTCTTCTGAAAATGTGCCGAGTATTTTGGCTGTGTATGTAAAAAGGTGGTAAAAAGTGTAGTGTCAGCCAGAATGACCATATGAAAACTTAAGGCTTTGTAATAAACTTCTCAAATCCTCTAATTGCCACAGCTGGGGAATAGCAACTGTGCCAAACTAAAACTCAACTATAAACTCCACTCATCAAGTAGGGGTGAGGGGGAAGCATCATCACTGGTGAGGGAAGCAGCTCTGAAATTTGCTCTGGTAATGACAGTGGAGATATGGAGAAAAGGAGAAGAAAGGGATACCTCTGATCTCCAGCAGCATCAGGAGAAAAACCCCTTGCTCCAGCTTGGATGAGAGCTGGTGGCTCTTCTGTATTGCACTAAGTTTCTGTTACTGGTGGCTGGAGACTGGAAGGCAAGGATGGGCATGAAATGGCCCATCTGGAGTGTGTTCATTGCTCCCATCCTCCTGGGCAGAGGCAGGAGGTAGGGTACCCCAAAGCCACGACAACAGCAGTGAATCTCCCATGTGCTAAATCTGAAAAGCCTGCTAGGGTGTGGGCTCAGTGGATGACTCAAACAATTACTTAACAATAGCTGCTTGCGTGAGCTGGCAGGGATGAAGCCAGGTTCACAATGGAAAAAATGTGTGGGCATCTTGGCTTTAGCGAAACACACGAAACACACGGGGAGCAGACTTGCTGCTGCATGCAGGAACTACCAACAGAGAAAGCAAGGCCTTGGGGAGCAGAAACTTGACAGGGACAAGGCAAAGGATGTATTTGCCCTTACTTGCACATCTTACAGGTGGAATTCCCCCAGCTGAATTTAGCTGGATAAGGGCTGCTACTCGGAGGGAAAGGCTGAGCAGCAAATCCAGTCTTTTGAAGAGTCAGCGGTACTCAGAACTCCAGAATGGAGCCATCACTTGTGAGGCCATGTTGTCCACACTGAAGTGCTCTTTCCTGAGTGAAAGTTCACAGCAAGGATGGGAAATCCCTCTCCTTTCAAAGGAGAGGAAAGTTCAGTAGACTGTTGGCACATGTAGCTACAGCTAGAACAGATACTTTGTCATAGAAACAACCTCATAGCTCTTCAGAGCCTGCACACATTGAAGAACTTTATGGGGAGCTTGGAACAGGTAAAAGTGCTCACTTGCTGCTTGTAGACTGACATTCCAAATCTCAAAATATCCACTCTGCATGCGACTCCCAAGAGAGAGACAGCTGGGAGAAGTGTACAAGGGGGTTGTGGGGAATGGCTCTACAGATAGGTTGTGGGCAGCATCTGTACATGGAAAACCATATCAGGAAACCTAGCAAGTGAGAATCACTCACCAAGCTTGCAATGTGGATAAGAGCTTGGCATGCTAAGCCTTGCACCCTGCACTGTGCAGTCCTGGTCCCAAGGAAGAGTGGGAACTCCACAGAGATCTAGAGGGTGATCACTGTGTGGACCTAGGGCAACATTCAGATGGAGATCCAACTGTAGCAGAGCTCTTGCTGAGAGGAAGCAGGCAGAGACATCTTTGTCATGTCCACATGCTTGTATCCCTGGAGCCAGTGCTGTGGGAGAGCAGGAGGCTCAAGTCTGGTGTTGGCAGATGTCCTAGGAAGCATGGCTCACATAGGTTGTTCTGTTGTTGCAAACAAGAGAGGATTGTGAGGGCCAGTTGTACATTGATAGTAAAAGAGAGAGCAAATTTTCCTGCTCTGGAGACACCACAATGCAGAGAGCTGGCCTGGCAGCAGCCAAACAGTACAGGCTGATGTACACTATGTGATTGCAGTGAGCATTGAGAGAAACTTCTGCTTTTTTTCTTTCCCCTCCAGGCACCTGTGGCTATAGAGAGACTGGAGGAAAAGGAATCAAAGCAAGAACTACACTGTGATACTGGGTCTGTTCTCCTGGGCTCCAACAATGCTCTTCTCCCGGCATTGCCATGTATGCATTTTGCTCTTCCAGCTTCTCCAGAACTTTATGCACTGTGTTTGACCCCTGCTGGCATGTATTTATTGGCAAATGAGTCCATCTACCAGATAAAGGGCCTCTAATGAGGCAAGCAAGCACAGTTACAAAGGGTTGCTGCCACGAGTTGTCCATATACACGTTAATCTTGCATCCTCTTTGATGCAGATGCTTCACTCATGGGTCAGGCTAATATGTCTGATCCTTCAGGCCAAGATACTCCCACACTTGATATGCAGCAGGAGGGAGTGCTTGGTGCTATTGGTATTACTTCCAACCTAGGGCAAGCATGGATTAAGCCACACTCATCAACAAGGGAGCAAGGCACATTTCACTGAACTCAGGAAGCAGACGTTGCTGCACCAGGCCCTGGGGAGCCCAGAGCCGGGCATGACGACTCACAGGTAATCAGAGATGGGCTGCGAGTCATTCCTGCCCTGGAAACCGACCTCCTTCTGCTCATCAGCTACCATTGCAACAGCTGCAGCTCCTGTTAGATGTGAGTGGTTTTGCTGCCTGCTGGTCACTGTCCATCCAGTTGGAAGTCAGTCACTCCTCTTCCCCAGGTGGATGGTACAAGTGCTTTGAAGCAAAATACGATGCTTGGCTTTGAAGGAGAAAAGCTGTGAGGTTTACCCATCGCACAGCCACAGCTCCACCCCACACCGAAGCAGGTGCACTGCCAACTGCAGTCTTCAGCCTCAGCAGATCTGGGAGAATGGGGCTCTTCAGTTGCTCTTCCCATTTGCATGCAATTCCTTCCAACTCCTGAATCCTCTCCCTGCGACAGGTAATTTGCCTAGCCAACAGGAGCTCAGGAAGTGCCATGCAGCCTGGGATTTCCCCACATTTCACACCAATGAGTCCTGACTAGTACAAGCTGAGATGTAAGAGCAACAACGAGGCAACACACAAGGATGAGAGTGGCTTCTGCTGAAACAGAAGAGGTGTTGGTCCAGCACAGGGAAGCAACACTACCATGCTGGGCTTGAGTAGACCATCTCAAGGTGCTGTGTGGCCAGTCATCTAGGGAGTCCTCTTCTTGGAGGTCATGCTGCTCCTTCGGTGGGGACAGCTGCAGCTGAGCAGCTGTAGCATGACCAAAGAGCTTGCAAGGACCGACATTGTGGCACTGACAGTAACTGAGGGACTCCAGAGGGAAACAAGAAAGGACTTGCAGCAAAGCTGACTCTGCAAGGCCGAGTTGGGCAACTGCAGTTTAGATCAGTTATAGATCTAGAGGCCCTCAAGTGAGGCAGGAGACAGAGGAAGCTTCCCTCTCCTGCCAGCACATCCATATTTGGAGGTGTGGGTGAAGGCTGCTCCCTGCCTGGGGGCTCAGGCGCCAACAAATTGGGCTACTTGGTCTAATACAAACGAAGTTTGCCTCAGCACTCTTCTTCTCAGGTTTTTGGGGGTTTGGGGTAACTTTGGGGGAGGAGCTATAAATTTGTACTCCCCGATAAAAAAGTTTTGGCTTTGTCTTCAAGCAAGCTCCTGCATGGTACAGAAAAGCAATTCATGTCCCTCCAGAACAGGTGTTGCAGGCAACTCTCCCTACCTCAGGCAGTGCTGAGCTGGTTTTATGGCCCTGGCTAGGTACATCTTTGGACTATTCAAAGCTGCATCTCTCTCTTATTAAAGTCTGAGGACTAAATAAAGGCGCCTCGTCCTCACCACTTATCCACAGGGAGGAGAATAACCCTGGTGCAAGCAGCTGTTGTTCCTCACTGTGGCAAGGTGGGCACTGGGGCTCGGCTGTCCTTCCAGGCAGCTCATCAGGGACAGGAGGGAGCAGCACCAAAGCCCCATGGTCAGGGAGAGCACTGCAACGAGGCAGGCTTGGGGGATTTAGAGGGCACAACGACCATCTCAGGCTCCAGCATAGGGAGAATGGATTTATAAGCATATGTAAGCCTCAACTTCAGCCCACCAACACTCTGTCCCCAAGGGAGGGCATACAGCTTCCCCTAGAGCATTGAAAACATGGAGAGAAATAACCTTCAGGAACTGCCCAGATTTCATACTTGGAATTCAGACCACCAGTCTTGTGATTCCTGGAGATCTGATTCATGCTTTTTGAACATGTGGGTTTGGCAATCCTGTGCTTACACTTACAGCCATTTCCCAACCCCTTATTTTCCCCAGAGGTGTTCTTACTTTTCCCTTTTTTTACTCTTGTACACATGAAATAAACTGCTTGGGGGTTAGGGGGGTTGTTACTGATAGCAAAACTCATCTATTAAATTCACAGTGAGTTGCTCACTAAATAACACCAAAAAAAAAAATCCCCCACAACTTTATAGTCTAAACCACCCACAGCAGGTTGGAGCGACTCCTCACGGCTTTTGCTTTGCCTTGGGGGAGGATAGACTGGGCAAGGGTTTTTCTCCCCAAGAAGCAGCAGAAAAATGCTGTCCCTCCACTGCAGCCATGCTGGGGGTGGCAGACAAGCCCTGTGCCATGGTGCTGGATGTGACCTATCCGTCCCTACATGCTTTTGCAGGAAAGGTGAGCTCCTGTCCCCTCCCAGCTGCTCTGGGGAGGGAGATCTGGGTACACCCAGGCACATAAGCCCCTAGGAGAGCTTCTAAAGGCCTTTCCTGGGGTCATGAAAATAGTCTGGGAGATTTAATGTGAGAGTTTTGGGCCCACATTAATTCGGACCAGCAAAAATTCCATTTTTTTCCTCCCATGTATTTTTTTTGTGCAGTCATAGGAAGGACTGTATCTTTATCACTGTAGATATCAACCAGAGGCATAAATAATACTGGAGCTCAAAGAAACAGTATTAATTATCCAAACCCTGTGCAGAGCACCATTTGTATTCCCTCAGACAGCCTGCTGTTGGCAGAATGGAAGGCAAAACCATGAACCCATGGGAGTGGAGACTGTTTTCCATTTTCTCTGAGAGCTCCCTGCCCTGCTCTCTGCCCTGCCAGAGCAGAATCAGGAAGCAAAAGGATGAGGGAGAGGGTTTGCAAAGTGCCACCCCCAAAGCAGCCCCACACGCTTGCTGGGAGGTGTTACAAGATGTGACCTTTCAGTCAGTTTAGGATTCACAGCTTATTTCAGGAATAGACTTTGTTGTGGTAAATCTTTGGAAGGTATAATATAGTGCTGTCCTTGGTCTACATTGCCTCAAGCAATGGGCCACGGACATCCACAGAGGATGGCACACTGGGAAAGGGAACTACCAAAAAATAGATGTAGGGAAATCCCCAATGCAGGGTTTCAGCTGCTGAGAAGTGAGTGCTTCCTTCTCATGGCATTCTCTGTGATGCCGCAGAAGCCTAACACCAGCAAGTTTTTATTGGCATCACAGCAAAGCCCAACTTGAACTAGACATCTGAAACAGCTTAATAGCCTAAAAGCACTGCAGCTGCCTGGGACAGCGTGCCTTCTTTCTGCAGGAGGTGCACACAGGAATCTAGGGAAGAAAAACTGCTCCACCCTGGCCGTCCTTCCCTGAGGAAAAGGGAACCTGCTTCTCTGATGCCTTGGGAAGGCAAAAATGACAGCAGAGACTTTTGCAGCCAGCACTCCTCAAGGCTCTCGAGAAGTTACAATCAGGGTTTGGAAGCTCTCAAGATCACAAATACCACAGGACTGACTACTGCCTACTCATTAACAAAGATAATGGGAGAGGAAGTAACTGAGCCCTACTTTAGCCCTGTTCAAATTGATTTAATGTCTCTACGTGCCCACAGGGACCCCCAAGTGGTCACAATTCCTGCCTGGACAACAGGTAGGAATTTTTTGTGATAAAGCTTTGTGAGCTCTCAGCTCAGACAAGGGGCAGCTGAGAAGTTGCTTGTGCAGGAGATGTCTCCTACAGAAGGCAATCAAAGCAGCAAACCTAAAGAAGGCTGAGAAGCTATGGTAGTCATCCAAGTGAAACAAATGATTTGAGGGATGGGGAGGAGAATCAGAGCAGCCATGGAAGCTGAAGAGGAAGGCAGGCTTTCAGGCAGAGCAGAGGTGTCCAACAGCTGTGAAAGATGAAGGTGGAAGCACCTGCTCTGTGTGTTGCTCCATGAGAATTTCGCTTGGGTTTCACCTAAGTACAGAAGTTCAAGTCAGCTGGAGGGTGCCTGTATGAAGCAGACAGCTCCCTTGCAGTTCAGAATTTATAGAATCATCATAGTGGAGTAGAAAGGTTGAATCACCTTCCTTCTGACCACCCTGCTTTTGATGCAGCCCAGGACACAGTTGGTTTTCCAGGCTGCAAGTACATGTTGCCTGCTCATGTCCAGCCTCTCATCCATCAGCACCCCCAAGTCTTTCTCAGCAGTTCTGCTCAGTGACTTCTTCCCCCATCTGTACTCATGTCTGGGGTTGCCCCAGCCCAGGTGCAGCACTTGCACTTGGTCTTGTTAAACCTCATGGAAAGGCCTACTTTTTGAGCTCATCCAGATCCCTCTGGATAGCATCTTTCAGTGTGTCAGCTGCACCACTCAGCTTGATGTCATCTGCAAGCTTGCTGAAGATGTGCTTGATCCTTCTGTCTGTCATTAATGAAGATATTAAATAACACCAGTCCCAATATGAAGCCCTGAGGGACATCACTTGTCACTGATTGAGCCATTGACAACTATCCTCCAGATATGATCACCCAACCAATTTTTTATTCATTTAACAATTCATCCATCAAATTGGATGGACTGTTCCCTCTCTAATTTAGAGAGAAGGATGTTGTAGGATATTGTACCAAAGGCTTTACAGATATTCAGTTAGATGACATCTGTAGCCTTTCCCTTGTCCACCGACACTCCATCATAGAAGGCCACTGGGTTGGTCAGGCAGGACTTGCCCTTGGGAAAGCTGTGCTGGCTGTCCCAAATCATGTCCCTGTCCTACACATGCCTTAGCACAGCTTCTGGGAGGATCTGTTCCATGATCTTCCCAGGCATGAAGCTGAGGCTGACAGGTGGGCTCCCAGGGTCCACCATTCTACTCTTTCTAAAGATGGGTACAATGTTTCCCTTTTTCCAGTCACCAGGGTCTTCAGTTGAGTGGTATGACTTTTCAAATATTATGGAAAATGTCTTGACAACTACATCAGCCAATTCCCTCAGGACTCTCGGAGGCATCTCATTGGGTCCCAAAGATTTATGTACATTCAGGTTCCTCAGGCGGTCATGCTAGCACACTGGAAAACACTTTGCTCCCCATGTCCCCATCCTGCTGTCCATTCACTTGAGAGATGTGGAAGAGAGTTGCCATTGAAGACTGAAACCAAAAAATTGTTGAGTACCTCAGCCCTGTCCTCCTCTGCTGTCACCACTATCTCAACATTGTTTATTAGTGGGGTACACCTTATACTTTCAAAACATCATTCCCAGGGCTTAAAACACTGCGAAAGGGCAGTGGCCGAGGAGAATGGTAAGAGAAGGCAGGCAGTGCTACAGCAGGTTTGTGCAAGGCACGAGCAGGGGGAAAGATGCCAAACTAAGGCAGCTGTGGGGGTAAAGAACTGGTGGGAAGGAGACACAACACCACAGAAAACAGATGGAAGTAACAAGAGTGAGAAAGAGGAGTGGGGACACTGCATCTTTGTCAGATGAACCTGGGGATGTTTGTTCCAAGAGCCAGGGAGTGTTTGTGCTGTATCCCGATGTCAGGAACTCGAGTCCCTTACATATGGCTTACTGCCCACGATGGAGACTGGCTTCTCAAGGAGACCTCCTCAATGAGAGACGTGCCTGAGGAGGCTGGTGCCATGTCACATCAAGGGACACTCAGGGAACCATGGTTCAGTGAGGGCCGCAGCCAGGCCTCCCACCCGCCCTGTGGCCGACAGCCGGCGGCGCAGCGAGGGGAAGGGCCTTCCCCACGGGCAGGGCCTTCCCCAGGGGCTGGGCCGGGCCGCGCCGGGCAGGCCCGGCGGCCCTGGGGCAGCAGGGCGGTGCTGGCTCCTCTGGGCACAGAGCCAAGCAGGAGCTTTCTCAAGGCTGTCTCCGCCAGCGCAGCCTCTCCGCCCTTCCCCGGGCTGGGTCCCCGCGCAGGAGCTGCCGGCGGGTCAATGCCATCTCCCGCCGCCCAGCGCCCGTGTGCCACCCACCCTGCCCCAACCCTGGGATGGTTCGGCTTCTCCCGTGTGTCAGCTCCGCCCAAGGCGGGTGACAGCTAAACAGGAATTGCAGATCTCTTCTCGATCCCTTCTTTAAATCATCCGTGTGTTTCTGGGGGAGGGAAAAGAATCACCAAAAGAGGCAGCACCCTACTCCTTCCACTCTTCCACTCTGGGTGGCACCTCCCGGGCTTTCTGCCTCGGGGGATGCTGCGCCTGGGGTCAGCTCGGCTTCCCCGCTCCCAGACGTGGCTCAGAACTGCCCAAAGTTGAGCCCGTTAAGGAGAAGAAGTCTGAAAAGGCAGACATCTAGCTCAGGAGGTGGAGGAGCCTCACCCAGGTACAGGGAGGTCTGGAAGAGTCAGGTCTCTTCAAACTTTTCATCCCTACGAAGTTTTTACTTGATCAGGACTACAGTGAGAAAGAAAAAAAAAAAAAAATTAAAAAAAAATAAAAAAAATGCTCCTGACTCATTCTCTTCCCAAGACTGCCCTAGCCCAGGGCATTTTCCCTGCCTTGGGAAGTGTTGCAAAATTTGAGCTTGCCCTGGAGGTATCTCTCACTAATTACTGGATATCCTGGTTTTGTGTAAGGACATAGGCAGGACCTTCCCACAGGTTCTTCTTTACCGCATGGGAAAAAAAAAAAAAAAAGACTAGAAATGCTGATTTCTGTTTCAGCATCCCCAGCAGACTCCTGTGAAGGGCTGATTGCTCACTTGAGGGGATCTTTTTCTGGAGCCATCCTCCCCAGCTCTGGGGCATCACTCACCAACAGCTTCTAAGAAGTATGGAATTTCAAAGGCAAAAACAAGCTTGCTTTTAATATTTGCCCTCTGTACCTGACGTTTGGGTCACTTTCAATTTTTTTTCCCCTGTAATAAAGAAGGCTAAAGCTTTCAAATTAGAAGCAAAGACTGAGAGCTGTGTGAGATGAGGCCTCTTTGAGTTTGCACCACCCACCAGGCGGTCTGCAAAGGGCTAAGGGATGGGCTGGTGAAAGGCAGGGTGCAGAAAATTACAGACCTGGCCCTGACAAGAGGTAGCACAAGCCTGATTACCACCTCAGCTTGACGTAAGGCAGATGCTCACATGGGCTATAAGCCTTCAACCGTGATTTATTCACATCAGTAAAGAAAAATGGCTTCAACTATGAGATGTTGAATAGCCCACGCTGTATTTACACATCTCCTGCTATGTCTAATGTAGCCACACATCTTCTGCTTACTCCAGCCTCTTCTTTCAGTGTCGGGCCACTGACTCCCACGGACAGCATGTGGCCCACAGCCCAGAGTAGCTCAGTTCTGTACTGGTGATAGATAGTACTTGCTACTCCTTCAAAGAGAGATGAAGTGATAACAGAGGGGTTTTCCAAAGTTTAAGAGACATGAAGTTAAAAATGAAAACTGCATTGAGCAGGAAGCAACAGTATAAAGATTTCTTCCTCAGTAAGTCTGATTCATTAAATACACAGCCTGCCTACACATACTCACCTGTTCTAGAAAGGTCCTTTTCTGTCTTTTCTCTAAAAGAAAGCCTCTGCCAGAATGCATGCAAATGTATCACTGAAGCTCCTGAAGAGAGGAGTGAGCTCTGTTTTCGATCCTCTGTATGCATTCTTTTCCTACCTTTCCTTCTTGAGACTTCCCACTGATCAGCTCTTCAAGGGAGTCTTTATTCTCTGCCCAATTTTGCACAAAGGTATCAAAGGATTTTAACACATTAAAACTTGAAACCTCTTAAAGAAAGAAGATAATTTATCTCCTTCCTCCCTCTCTCCTTGCTGCTGAGGTTTCACACCTGGGAGCTGTTATAACTCAGTCTTTCCATAAAGTAGAATATTTCTTTTTAGAAGTTACTCAGCCATCCTTATACACACAGAGTAGATGTATATTCACGCATAATTACTTGAAAAAATACCTCTATCCTCCCTTCCAGCTTCTAAGAACAGAAATAACAAACACCTTAAAATAACTGTAAATAATAAACCCTGTCACACTAAACACTTCAAAGTGGAAGAGCAAATATCTCAAGAAGCTTGGGGAACTACATGTAATTATGAATTAGCTCTCAAAACCAGATACAGATGATCTGTCAGATAATTTTTCATTTCAAATAGATTTAAAAATACTATTCCCTGTGATCTGGTAGAGACAGTAACTGCTTACAGATAACTGCAGAGCAGCTATCAAACAAAGCCTGTGGAGCGGGAGCGTGGCATGCCAAGCTGCTAAGATGGGCTTTATGCCTTAGCAGTACCTATGCAGAGGACCCCCACCTTTGCTGCCTCCCACCAGGGCACAGCCCCAGGGGAGGTAATCTTCCAGTGGCACTGCAAACAGGCAGAACTCTGGTGAAGCAGACACTGGTCACCCTCTGGGGCCTCAGTGCGGGTCCTGACACCCCTGAGTGTCCACCTGAATCACACAAAGCAGGCTCTGTACCCTTTGCTGAGACAGACAGACAGGCAGACAATGAGACAAATGGAAGAGCTGTGGGATTGTGAGATGGGGTTGGGGAAGAGAATGGATGACCATCTCTGACAGGGTGTCCAGCAGGAACTTTGGATGGCTCTGCCAGGGAAACATCCCTTGGAAGATGGAAGGTACTTACTGCTATAAGGACCTTTGACTGAAGTAGGACTTAATGGTGGAAGCCTCGGCCACTGTGAAACACCAACTTTCCGCAAGGATCTTCCCAGTGCAGAAAGTAACAGCCTTAGGGCTGTGGGCTGACCTGTGCCACCATCTCCTTCCACTCCAGAATAACCATTAAAGTCCAGGATGAAAAGCCTCCTTTTCCTCCCTTCTTCACAGCAAAAACCTTTTCAAAACCAGGTTCCCCAGAGGGGAACTGTGAAGCAGGGGCTCATGAGGAGACTGGTTAGCAAAGTTATCAGCTAACATGCCAGAATACTACAGAGAACAGACAATGAGTGACCAGCTCATGCCAGTAATAGAAGAGGAAAGAAGAGGCCATAGGAACAAGGACTGATCTATTTGAAAGGAAAAGACAAACTGTATTGCTTATTCCTTCAGTTTTACAAAGCCAAGTGGGGTGCTCATCTGGGTTACAGAAGGCTTGCACCAAGTGGAACAGTGGCATGGTGGCCTGTAGACAAGCAGCCTTTGTATCCAGTGAGGGAGGGACAAGACACTGACACAGGGTAATGAGCTCAGAACCCAAAGTGGCAAAACACAGGTCCGGTGTGCTGTGCTCTTCAGTCTTTGTAATCAGCTTTGCACCCCTCAAAGGAGTGAAGCCTTCACTACAGATTGTAGTTATTTCCAGAGCTACAGCCGTGGGACCTGGGAAAACAATGGCTGCATCCAGCTTTCAGAGCATGCGCAGACATCATGTGCTACGTGCACAGGGAAGAGTGCAGCACTTGGCCTCAGAAACCCAGCAGCCCTCATTTGAAAAGCTGCTGGGAACAAGCCTGTATCACCAAGTCCAATCACTTGGACTGTCTGCCCCTTCAGGACATCCTCACTTGCTTTAGTCTTTCTCTCTTCACCCCAGTGATTACAAATGAAGAGGAAAGCAAAGAACAGAGCAAAGAGATGAACCTGGAGAACAGCTGACAGCACTTTTGCTCAGCACAGTGCACTCACATGGCAGGACACAGGTGCCTACAAAGAGAGGGGGCCTAGAACAACTTGATGCAAACAGTAGCCTTAAGCTACTTGTGTCAAAGTGTCCAAGAGAGTGCAATGGCTTTGAGGAATCATCCAGCAATGTCTCAGGATCCCCTGCTACCTTCCTCATTAAACCTCGAACAAAGCTGCAGGGTGTGTTAGTGCACTCCAGCTAGGCTTTCCCATGGGGAGAAGGGAAAAGCTGGAGTCAAAGACAGTGCAAAGGGCTGGATTCAGTGCTAAGACTTGAAAATGGCAATAAAAGGAAAAAGCAGCAGTTGGAGGAGAAACAGTACAGGCCCCCTTTTGTCACAAAGTAACACAAAATTTGGCATAGAATGCTGCTGAGATAGTAGTGAAGAGCAAGCAACAACAGCTTTCCCTCCAAACTGTATACCCTTTTGTCTGCAGGATGAGCACTTCAGTGGCAGGGGTAGTTGCCCAGCCAGCTCAGTGCACCAGAAACAGCCACTAGGCTAGCAGGCCAGCTGGAAAGCAGGAAGTGCCTGGAGCAAGCTTTAGAGCCCTCCCAGCACCCGTGGCACAGACAGTACCTCTAGGTTCCCAAGCTTCAACCTGAGCACACTGAGAACTAAAAGACAAGGGAGCATGATGGCAGGTTTTGTCCTCATCACCTTATGACTGGGATTTCAGTATTCCCATAAAAGGCAGGAAAAGTGGGAAAAAGCATGGAAGTGAACCCCTGGTAATCTATCCTTTAATTCCTAATGTGGTTGAGCAAAGAAAGCCCAGGTATCTCCTAAATGCCACTTTAGAGGACACTTCTCAGAAGCAAAGCTGAGCTCAGATGGGAGGCAGGATGAGCCCTTGGCAAGGAGACAAGTATTTTCAGTTTTTGCACCGAGGACAAAGCTGTCCCTGTCTGAAATTAGGCTTAAAGACTTGCTGAAAAACCTTTTTGAAACATCTGCTACTCCTTACAGTCTAAAATTTTTGAATTTGAGAGGTCTTTTGAGAGTGGGGTGGGTGTAGACATGACACATGGGGGAAGAGGGAGCACACAGGGAGAAATCTACTGGTGAGAGACAACTTGCTCTGGCAGCAATAAAAGCATGTGATCTGCATCATAGGCAGGCCATAAAGACACCTGAATCATCCATAATCCTTTAGATATACATGTATTTATCAATTATTTTCTCCAACATATTTCATTTCAGTATTGCACTGGTTTCAAGAAAGAGAGGCAGGCCAATACGCAGATGCTCTTTGTGGTTCTCCAGCCTGCACTTTATTAATTGTGAGTTGCTTTAAAAATAATTTAGGACAGTGCTTCCACAGCACATTGCTGAAGCCTGACACAGTTCATGCTTTGGCTTCCCAGAGCCAAGCTCTCACCTCTGCTCAGCTGTTAACAAAAACCCCACAACCCAGTCTCTGTGCTGACTGAGAGGAGGAAATCAGACATGAGACATTGCCTTTTCTCCCTGCCCACCCCTTTCCTTTCAGCAGTCCTTTTCTCTGTCACCTACTTCTGTTTAAAACCCCTTCCAACAGAGGTGTTCATAGTTAATATGTCACACGAGGAAACCGTGCCAGCTCCTGCAACGGGCAGACAGCTGGGGCTCGCTCTGCAAGTCACACCATCAGTCATGGTGCCGACAGCTTCAGATGCTGAACTTCTCACATCAGGAAACAAAGTTGCCAATTTATTATTTTTAACAAAATAATTGCTTTAATGCAGTATTTAAAATAATTTTTAACATCTGATCAATAAGATAACAGTACACAAATATGGAAAATGCTGCACTTTACATAAAAAGTAAAGCTAAGCATTTAATTATACAAAACAATTTTGCCCGATGCCACCAATATCTTGCAAACTATACTTTAGTGAAAGTACTGCATATATATATATATATGCTATATATACATATATAAATAATTTACAGCATTCATCTACTAGATTTGCTTACTACTGTTCCAACAAAAAACAACATAACTGATTCACAACTTTGTGAATTTGGTAACCATCTGCAGTGGTTCTGACAGTGCAGAATAGTTGTGTGAATAGTTGCTTCAAGTTTTGAAGCAGCATGCCAAGTAACCATAGGAAGCTTGTCCTTTCAAAGAAAAAAAATTCAGCAGGAAGCCATTCAATAGTTGGTTAGAACATGGTGCTAATAATGTTCTGTGTTTGATCCCTGTGCAGGCCATTCATTGAAGAGTTGGACTTGATGATCCTTGGGGGGTCCCTTCCAACTCAGGATATTCTGTGATTCCATGAATACAGTCAGTGCCTTTCCCACTGATGTCTAGAGAGGCTAGACAGAGTTAAAGGAATAAAGTAGGTACTTATTAAAAGGATTTCAAAGGGTACACCTTGGGCACTATAGGAGCCTGGCCATGGCTCTACCCAAGACAGACCCAAGATGGATGACCAGCCATAAGTTTTCACACTTTTGTAAGTTTTGGTCTATTTATATACTGGGGTTAATTGCCCAATTACAGCTTCAGGTTATGAAGTTCCATCCTCCCAGACTGCTCTCCTCAATTCACTGCTGTTTATACTTCTTGAACCCTGAAGCTGCAATGGTGTCCTTGGTTCTCAGGCTAGAAAAGGATTGTTTTGTCTTAACTAAACTGTGAGGAGAACTTGCTAACACTTTATATGAAGTTCAGAATTACATACTAATGCAGACTCTGAAAAATATGAAAGCTAAAACTTAAGGCATCACCACCAGTCCTGGGAAATAGCCATGCTATACATGCCAGCTGTGTCATGGAAGGCAACATGTTTGGAGGCTGGGGAGAAGGGTGACCCAGAGGGCTTTCCTTCCACCACAAGGCAGTCTTTACCAGCAAGTAGATATTTTCTAATCTAACAGTCTTCATAATCCAGAGTTCTCCTCCTCATTGAATGGAAACAAAGCAACTGTCCAAATACTTTCTATTTGAGAAGCTTCCCTGTTACACCACACTAAAGTATTAAAACAATATTCTAAAGCAGTGAATCCTGTGCTCTGCGAACACTGCTCCTCTCCAAGGAGAGTCTTCAGCTCCAGAGTTTCAATGCATCTCAACTTTTCCCTTTTTTGTAGTCAGGACAGGTTTTGTTAATACCTTTCCACATCTATGCTCAAGTTCAATGCTATTTTTTGTATCCACAGAAAGATAAACTGTTTCTTCTGTTTACCCTCCCTTTTTTACTCCTTGTATTTTTAGTAACTCCAAATTTTCCATGACCATGCCATGGAAATGGTCAGTCACTTTCTCAGAGGAAAGACTAAGGGCAATTGAGGCAAAGTGTGGGGTAGAAAGGACCCCTCATTCCTTTTGCTTGCTACTTTGATCTCCACAAATGAGCATCCAGTAGTAATTCTAAACCCAGAATATTTAAGAAGATGTTGAGTCAGACAGGCAATACATTAGCATGTTTACTGACTGCTGGTTCATGATTAAATACAGTTGCCATGCTATGCTGTGCCATTATAGTGATATTGGTTTCCCTAAATAAGATTGGGTCGGAACGGGGCACTACACATAGAACAGATGCTGCAGGCTCTGGAGTACTGAAGCAAGTGACATACATAAACTAGGGACACTTATCAAGCCCTCAGAGCTTGTAAGACAGTTAAATGCAAGCAGATAGGTGCTTATGTTTGCAGGTCAGTGTTTTCACTGGTTTACAGACTGATTTAAGCCAAGTATTATTAAAAACCTTACAGGTGCTAAGTTAGGTATTTAATAAAAATGTTTATCTGTAAACAAAGAGTTATCCTTACAACGGATCATTTTCCAGAAACTGGAATTTCAAGACAGTGCAACAATGCTTCAGTGTTTTCTTTGGCAGTAGACAGCACGGTGAAATGCAAGATTCAAATCACTTCAGAAGAGCACGGTACAAGTGCAGAGAATGCTTCATCTCCCTCTCTTGTTCCATGCAGAATATCAAGTCCCTGAGACAAACGCGGGTTACTCTTGGACAGAGCATCTGCTTCGTAAGGCTAAAACCTGATGATCCAGCAATTCCATTGCCATTCAAACCCTAAATGGAAGAAGAGAGGAAGAAAAACCCATCAGAAATGTTAGAATTTCATGTAAATAGAAGTTTTAACTTAACTGGTTGGATTATACTGCCTACGTGTATAAAACTAGCCCACTGATGTTCAGCTTTCCACGTTGAAAACCAGCAACCCAAATATCCTTGCACATTAGATACTGAAAAGACAAAGCAAGCGATTGCCAGCTGGTGCTTTATTTCAGTCAAAGCAACCACAAAGTTCTTTCTTCCTTTAAAATTATACTAATACAGTAAGATGAATAACTGCCATTTCCCTGAAGTCTGCTAAACAGACTTGCACTGAGAAAGGATCAGCCGACTACAAAGAAGGTACTAACACAGTATCTATGCAGAGCCCCACGTTGTGCATAGCTCTTACTACCTCTTGATCTATCTCTTCATGATGTTTCCATTTCTTCATGAGGAAAACAGTCACTGTGAGTGCACCCTAGCTTTGGAACATGGCTAGGAGAAACTCATCTTAGCCATCCTCTGTGCTCTGTCCTTTAAGGGGGTAACAAATACACAGTAAAAGCATCCAGATATTCAGAACACTATCTGAGCCTATCCATCTCAGTCAGCTGCCTTGCTTGGTTATGAAAATACAATCGGTAGGAGATGATGATATTTTGTAGTTTTACATTCAAGCCACTGGAATAAGCCACCCCCACACTTTCCAAAATGCCCCAAGATTTATTATGAGGGGTGGGGAAGAGGAAGATTACCATGAGCTGCACAATAGACTGGCTACTTATCTTGGAGCCAATCTGTGCTGCACAGCCAGTCTCCTATCACTACTGGAGGGTTCTTGGTAATGAATGTAATTTGTACAAATACGAGTGCTCAGTCTCTGTAACTTCAGTAAGGCAATGCCTGCCAGCATCAACACCACTTGGAGATGGTGTTGCTTGGATGCAGTGTTAACTATATCAATTCTTAGCCTAACACTCTCTGCAAGACTTCAGCAAAATGACTTTGCCCACTTTGCTTAGAGAAATCTGTTTAAACCCCCCATTTATTAGAAATGACTACCAGTGCTGGACTACATATAGCAGTAAATGCTACTGTTGTTAGGGTAGAAGCATTGAAATTTATTAAAAATATAAAGAGATTCACCAGAGAGCACATGCTAGCCACAGAAAACCCAGGGCAGATTGCAGAAATGGAAGCTGTATTTTTTACAAGCAGCATGCAGGGTATTCAGCACCATTTCATTTGCTTTACAGTCAATACTATTAAACACTATGAAATGCCATCATTTGAAACTTTCAGTTTGTTAAATGGCTTGGAACAAATGTGTGCGTGGGGAATACTGCTGGCCACATCGCACAGAGGGCACTGCTGTCCTGGTAAGACACAAAAGGGTCACAGTTCAAGTTTGTCATATGACAACCCTGAAGGATCCAGGGAAAAGATAGCTCTGCAATGCAGCTGCCAGCACGGGTTGAAAAGGAGGTCAGTCCAACAGGATGCAGCAGAAGGCCTGAGGCAATGTTATAAATGAAACAAACCCCAAGGGTTTTCAGTAACCCAACAGCAATGTCCTTTATAATTCAAAGAACTTTATTGAGGTGAAAGTATTTTCTCTCTAAATAAGTCATTAGACTAGAAGTCTTACCTTTAAAAAGACACCAAACAAAGCCACCTCAGTCCTGCTTATTCTTACAGAAAGGAGACCGACGGCAAAAATCCCCCAGCCCGCTTTGGAAGCTGTTGTAGCTGCAAGATGCTACAACAGGGCAGAAGCACCAAGCTGCCTGAGTTTGAGACAGAGTTATGGATTTGTTTATTCTTAAATTCTTACCCATCATGCCCAGTGCAGAGACATAAAGCAATATTATGCTGTAATACCACATCCAAAGTCAAAGCTTATCCTGGGCTGCTGTTTACTAAGACAGCCATTCACAGTTCTAAGTTTCCCATAGCATCACTCTGGCTTATCAAAGCTACTGAGCACAGCATTTCAGGGGCCAGGGAGCTCTTTGACAACCAACAGCTCCTACCACAAGTTAAAATAAAGTGTTCTTCTCTCAAACTACATGATAGTTTAAAATTAAAGAAGCCAACAGACAGTCCAGGTCATTCCAGTCCAGACAGGGACCATGCTGGGGAACCCACTTTTAAGTGAATTTATACACTGGTGAGCACTGTCTCCTGTTAGCTACTGTCTTCCACAGTTGTACTGAAACACTGTTTTTCCTGGGTTTGTTTCAGAACTTGGACCAAGCAGCGGTCCAAGACCTGCACATCCCAAAGAATCATCACAGACGCCTCTGTTAATGTCCAAGACTTGACTTAAGAAATGCCCAACTCTGAACTCTCAAGCTGGCACAAGGGATACTTTAGGGAAGGGTCCTCTGCTGCTCCATTTGAGCAAATTCCTATTGGGCAGGAGGTCAACCTTGTCTGGCCCTAGAGTCAATAATCCTCTCCTTTAGATCTCACATACCCCTTCCTCAAAAGCACAAAGCTTTTGAGACCTGAAAAACACCAGCCCACTCCTTGCTCCCGGACATCTCTATTATGCTCCTCCCATTTGGGCAGCAGCCACTTGTGTTTTGCTGTTTTAAGGGATTCTTCACTGCTAGACTTTAGCATACCCCAAGACAGCTTTGTCTATTTCTAGGGGGAAAGTGCTGCTTTTCAACCAAGTCACAGACAAGTACAAAGATAAGAAAATAGAAAATGCATCCCCATAGAATCAATTCTAGCAAAGAGTACTGCAATCAGCCTGCATCCCCCTTCTGCAACATCTAATTATTAGTGCTCTAATATTTTTGCCTAACTAGCAACAAATTTTATTATTTTTTTAAATTTTTTTTGTTGTTGTTACCTTGAAGTTCCTGCCTTTCAGTAAACCCTCACCATTCTGCCTTCCTTCCAAAAGGGAAATGACACAGAGACACGTGGCCCAGAAGGGCCAACTACCAGACAGCCTGGGTATCACAGCTGACAGACCCTGTTTGTAAGCCAGGTGAGGCACTACAGCACTGTAACTGCAGCACTGTAAACCACCCTTCCCAGTACTGAGACCACAACTGGCTTAAAATCAGCCCCAGGTCACAACAGCAGCAGCAGTTCCTGCTTTTGAACTATCCTCAGATCTGAGCCCAATCAGCAACTTTTCCACAGCAGCATACTGTCACCCTTAGTGCCTTTTATACACACCTGACAGAGATCAATTACACTCACTGCTCTTGGCAGCAGAACACATTGTGGTGCTCCTGCTGTAGTCCCAAGCCGTTGAACAGCCAGTTTCGTTCAGAGGTTGCTCTGGAAACCTGTTCAAGGATCTCTAGAGCTCTCTCCAGTGGCCGGATGGAGAATTAAATACCAATTCTCTAAAACGGCAAGAGTGAAGTTAATACAGAGCCACCACTACCCCCTTACTTCTAGTCTGCAAGGTATCTGGAGCTTGGCATCTGTAAGTTTGGATCATGGATAGCGACAAGAATTTCAAAACTGCTCAGAGATATTCTTCTACAGGCCCTGACACAAAGCTCAGAGAAGTCTGCAGACACCTTCCTCCCTACCAAGTTCCAGTCAGGTTCAGTGAGCGTGGAGTACACACTCCCTTCCCAAATTCAATTACTTCACACCAACCAAATTTCAAAATTTTAAACTGTTGGGAGGGAGACACTTTAACGGAGAAAAGTGTTCAGTCAAATGTTAAAAGTCAAGCCAAGAGTTCTCATTTCAATTTTTGGTGTGGCATAAACCTATCACAGTGCCAGAGCCAAGATCCCAAGAGAGCAAACTGTTATTGCAGCTCTGCTGCACATTATAAAAATACTACCAGCAGAAGGAAGCAAAGTCATGAGACACTTTTCAATGACATCTTCGAACCCTGAAAACGACAGCTGTGTACAGCAGAGATGTTGCTGAAAGGTGGTAAGAGCACCTAGTGGATTGATGCAAAAGCATCCAGGTTCAACCCCCATCTGTCACATGGTCACAGTGAGGTCAGTGATATCTAGTGTATGCTGTACGTGGTTTCCCAGCTGTAAAACACAGAACACATTCCTGTCTCACAGGAGGAAACAAGGGTTAAAAAACCATTAATGTGTTGTGTTCAAGCACTTACCTGAGTCTCCTCCAGCAGCCAAGAGAGAAGGAACAGACCCTATCAAAATCGTGACATTTTTGCTTATACACACAAGTGTCTAATCTAGGCCAAAGAAAACAAAGTGAAAGAAGTTGATAGCAGTTTCGTGGCAAGCCAGCCTACTGATGCTGCCTATTCTAACAAACCTCAGTCTGACAGAAATACTTCCACATTCACAACACTAAAATATTACATGACTCAATATTTACATGATTCTTTTTTAAAAATAAAGTTGGTTGTCTTAGGTTGGGGTCTGGGGATTTTATTTTTTTTAACCTTATAGACCATTAGGGAAGCTCAAGCCACTGGCTGAAAGACTCAGATCTCTGTATCCAGACTGCTTCTTGTGCAGCTGAAAACAAACATGTATTTATGATGTTATCTGCAGCCTACAAAAAAGCCTCACAGAGCTGTCAGATCTATATAATAGAAAACTCCATTCAGTTACACATTTTTCTTCAGATTTCATTGCAACATTCCTACAAGTCCTTTCAAATGTAGGCAACAACATGTTTTACATATTGAAACAAATTACTGTGAATGCAATGTCAGTTTATTCACTATTATGCCCAAGATTCATGTACACGTGTCACTTCGTATGGGTACATCAGATGCTTAATCTGTACCTGGAGGTAATGAATCCTATACAAATATGTCATGTTAGTTAATAGACAATTATTAAGCTGAAATTTTCTGGCTCTTTGCCACATCTTTTTAAGCAATGTATTGTCAACTAAATTATAAATCTCTTGACCCTTCACATGTCATCAACATTTGTGCGTTACCAATATGTTCAGCCTAAAGCTACAATGCAATTAGTCATTTAAATTGCAGATATCTTTCACATATAAGAAGAATAAAGTTTATTTCTAGCACAGAGAAGGCACGATATGGGCCAATGAACTTTATTTCTGAAGTGTGTGAATGGCAGTTGAGAATATTTTTGCCTATTTACATGGGGAAAAAATTCAGATCAGGTGTATGGATGGCCTAGACTGACAGGAGCCAGGAAATTCAGCACAGAAACTGAAACTCTTTAGCTGACAGAGCTGTGCATTGTTAGGTCTTTAAAGAGATAACTAAGATGCTGAAGACATTTTATAATCGCAGTTAACTTTTAGCTCCCTTCTTCCCCAAAGGTATGACCATGTATGTCATAGACACTTCAGTCCAAGAGCTTAAATAAGAACCAGAAATTGAAATCAAGAGTCTGCATACATTAAGCATATGCAAAGTAGGAAAAAACCTCTCCCTCCAGTATCACTTAATACCTATGGGCTGGGGGAAGGGGTGACAGAGACAGAAAGAGACACAGAGAAAGTGAGGAAACCACTGAAGTGTAGAAACAGATTTTGTAGCCTGGTTATGAACACCTACTTAATGTAGAAGTAGCCCAATTTTAAGTGATTGCTTTTGAATTAATTTTATGCAGCTTCTGAGAAAATACTTGAGCAGATTATCACGTACCCATGCCAAAGACCAGGCAGTGGCCTCATTGTACAGGGAGTTATCATTTGCTACAGAGCCAGTTCATGCCTTTAAATTCACACTTAGTCGTGTCCTTAACAACAATACTGAAGCTGATGAATTGTGCTAGCGTCTTCCCTCATCAGAAGAGCTTATGGCCAAAAAGTGACAGTAGCTTCTACAGTTACCACTTATAAGAACACAAACCTCTCCTGGAAATGCAAAAAAAATAAAATAAAATAAAATAAAAAAATAAAAAAAATTGGATTGTCACACACCAGAAAACACAAATCATGTCTCTTCCCCAGTCACTTGGAAGAGTTAGGTTCACTTCCATTCTGCAGAAAGGACTTGTTGCTCAAAGGCTTAGTTCTTCCTCTACCTAAAGAACATTTCCAAAGCTTAAACAAGCACCATGTACAGAATAAGTTTAACCAACATGCATACCAGCATCCCGAAGTTGTAAAGCAAGAAGGGTAAGTTTAAGTTCTGCTAACAATGATCAGATGTGGCAGACACAAGATGACAAGCTCATTTCCTCCACCCACAGTCAATACTAAAAATGGAACAATGACCACCGTGGTAAAGAAGGCATTTCTCCCATTTTTGCTTGCCAAACTTCTTTGCAGAAGGAGAATGCAAGTATGGACTTGCTGTATTGGATGTGCACAACCCTGGAAGTGTTACATTATTTTAAGTATGTTGGCCAGGGCTAGGAGTTTGACAGAAAGGAAGAACTTAAATGGCTCTGCACTGACCACAACATATCAGCTGCATGATTTACTTACGTAGCAACTACTTGCAGTAGCTTAAGTTTCCACAGCAAAGCCAGACTACCTGTGACAAGGCAAGACCCACACTTACTAACAGAGCAGCCAGCCTTGGCAGGGGACAGAAGAGACACAAGCAATATCTGGAAGGAGGAATTTCCTTTGCCATTGGATCTGGCAAAAAGAAAGAAAATACATGAGATGTACACCCCTGAGTCAGCCAGCGGAACCAGCCTGGAAGAAAGCAAGTGAAAAACTCAGCACCAATAGCACTTAGGGGCAGGAGAGACTGCATCGCTTCTAAGTACTTATTGTGTTATCATGGATCCAGAAAAGTAATGCAAAGCAAGTAGTGTAGCCAAGACAATTACACAGAAGTACAAGTATCTCACTAAGTTTTCCTATACGAAGTAGAAGAAGGGCCCGACCACAGCATTCAGATGACAACCATAAGTGTAACACAGCCAGTCTTCTGAGTCTACTTTCAGAAATATCTGTAGACGTTCTTCCTTCCTGTTGCATGATTCTGTACAAATACACACTCTCAGTTCAAGGCCAAAGATGACCTTGCACCCAAGACACCTCTGAACAGAAGGAAAGAAAGTGTAAGGACTTGGAACTGTAGTCAAATTTCTAAGATTCCACTTACAGTGGGAATGAGATAAAGCCGTTTCCAAAATGGCGTTGTCAACAAAAAAGCAGTAGAACTTCATAAAAAAAATTAAAAAATCCTTGACTATTTATCAGCATTGAAAACATTATGGGGCATGTTACCAACCAGTAAAAGCTATGAAACAGAACAAAGAATTGGGAAAACGAGTCTGTGGTTTCAAGTTTACTTTTTTCTTATTTGTTTTAGAAGTGTCCTCCCTTCCCAAGATGAGTTAGTTTTCAATTCTTCGTATCCTTTAATTCATTACTGTTTACCACATGTCCTCAAACTAGGGGAGTAGGAGAGTTGGGTAACAAATACACAAACCCCATGGCACATATAAATCAAATCCAAAGGCCTCCCCTCTTCATTGTATCCAAAAGTGTCCAGAGGGATAAGAATGAGAGAGATGAAGATATTGCCACCTCTGGATTACAAGTAGCACCAATTAACACATTTTCACAATAGAGTGATTTTTCTTACCAGGGCTTTCTCAAATTACTCTTTCTGAACAATAGCATTCAAATGTTAAGCTGCAGTGAAGAGAACATGCAAAACTACCCAAACCAGTGTTTCCAACAAGAAAGGAAAAAGAATTCCCATTATATTGATGCCTTTTCTTTCTTTTATTTTTTTTAATTAGGCCTAGAGCATTAGCTTTATTTTTTCATTCTATGATCATCATGGATTTGTCACTACTGCTATTTCAACTTTAGAGATACATAAGCAATCATGGCAATATATAGATTATTCTTTTTATATTGCATTTAGGTCCAAATTAGTTGACAGGCACTCCTCTGGACAAGAGCCTCTTTCTGTACTTGCTACACTATGAGGTGATGAGACTGCTGGCAAGCAGGCTTCTGGCTGGAAAGCACATGCTTGTGTCACCACATGTTCTAGCTACCATGTTAAAAGGAAAAACCTGGAAAGACCCAGCAAAGCACAACTTCAGGCATCAAAATAAGATGAACATGCAGGAATCATGTGCAAAACCATCTTGGGAAAAAGACTTCAGAAGAGGAGCAAAGCACGGTGCTGGAGAAATAGAAAAGCTCAGGCTGAAGAATCACCCCAGTTAAACACAGATACTCACTTATGGATAAGTTAGCATACCATGCTCTCTAAAATGCTGGTTTGAACCCTTCACATTTACTGCAACACAACCAACCCAGTCTGCTGAACTGAACTTTCCCAGTACCCATTACGTTTTGGTACTGAATAAAGAAAGGCAAATATATGACAAATTTGCTTACAGTTTCACTTTTTTTAATACATACTGTAACAGATTATTTCTTCCCTGTCTGCCCAAATACCTTAGGGCTTCGGTTTACGTCGATAATTGCTTGAAACAATTCCTTTCCTTTAATTATTGCAGGAGGCAACCATAAAAAGTAGCTGTACAGAGCTGACATGGCCATAGGAGACACAATTGTACAAAGAACATTATCCAAAGAAAGCTGAAGTCATAGGTAAAAACCTTAATCCAGTTAGCATCAGTGATTTCATTCAATAATGTTAAATATCATTCATATTTAGGAATAACTTCTTCTCTCATACCTGTCTACCAAGTTATTAGGCTTTAAAATAACAAGAAGAAGAAGAAGAAGAAGAAGAAGAAGAAGAAGAAGAAGAAGGAGAAGAAGAAGGAGAAGAAGAAGGAGAAGAAGAAGGAGAAGAAGAAGGAGAAGAAGAAGGAGAAGAAGTCGTCATCACAGGGGTATTACGCACAGATTTACTTGCCATTTCACAGTCTAGAGGATCTGACATTTAAGGATATTTGAGAATAATGCTGTCTGTATTTTGTCAGTATTTGCAATTTGAAATGAGAAAGCACATCCTGCCTGTTTAAATTATTCTCAGACAGGTTGCCCAAAAAGATGATTTTAAAGATGCCCAAATGTGTATCAGCCTAAGGCCATATTGTACTTGCTTTCAGTTTCAAAGACCTCCTTTCATCTCTGAAGAATGGAATGTTGTTTACTGCTCAGGATGTTTTGCCATGTTATCATGAATGTCTTACAAATGTTCTGCTTCTTGAACTAGAGAGTGTTTGTCAAAACCATTCGTAACTCTACATGAGAAGTCTTAAGCCTTTTATAAATCCAGCTAAGATATATTGGGACACTTAAAAACATTTAAATCTAAACATCCTTCTCAAGGTTTGCTATCCTGCATAAATTCACAAAATAGAAAAAAAAAAAATGGTCTGCAAAGAAATGCTTTCCCGTAGCACGAAGCCTAAGAACTAGGCACTGGAATGTGAGCTTGCATGCAAGAAACAAAAATAGTTTCACTGTCAGAATTAGTTTCACCTACTGCCCTTACAAATCAGTCTAGTATGGCAAGCTATATGAGAAGCTGCTTAAAATACAGCAGGTAGGTTTGTGACAACGGAATGTTATCAAGGTTTATGGTCAGTTTTAGGCGTGTCACGTCCACATTCTTTTAAAGTGGCAAAGTAAATAATGGATCACCAGCTTTCAACAGCAACACTGTTATCTGTCTCGCTTTGGCATAATCTCATGAAGCTTTTAATAAAGCAGACATACCACAGATGATGAGAAATAACTGAAAAGTACTTAACAGGCAGACTTGTTAAATATTCAGAAACAAATCTGGCAATAATTACAGAAAACCACTACGAAGAACAGGAATAGTTACCCGATAGAAGCTTGGGGGAAGATGAGAAAAGGATGAGGAAAACTGTTCCTGTGCTAGACTGATTTTTTCAAGTTTTTCCAGTGGTGTTATTAAAAAAAAACAAACCCATACATTTAAGCTTCATGTGAAAGTGTATTAAAAAACTTCAAAGAAGAGAAAAGCTGCTCAAAAGCTGTGAACACTGCTTTCTGCAGCTTGTTTAGGGAAAGATTGCTTCCCTTCACTTGTGGTTAACAGGGAGTATTCAAAGACCTAGTTCTGTATCCATGTCAGGGAAAAAATAAGTTAAAAATTCACTGAAACAAGACTATCTCACCTGCTTAGCAAGGCCTCTTGTCACAGTCCAGATGAAGAAAAAACTACAGGACAGATGGCACCACTGTCTCAGCTACACTGCAAGTAATTGAGGACAAGGCCCTCCCAGACCGCTAGGCAAAAATGACAGTGTTTTCAATCCTACCATCTATTTAAGTTTCCCAGACAACAAAAATGAAAAAGACTTCAGGTTCATCAGAAAGGACAACTTTACCACCACTGCCTCCACACAAGAGTTACTGTCCAGGCTGCTGCTCATTGTGATTAAGTCAGGCCAACCAGGCTTTCACTTGAGCAATACGGAGGCTTCATGATAGAGGGGCAAAACTGGCTGCAACACTAATCTCTCCCATCTCCAGGAAAGATGATGACCTTTAACAGAAGTAGGCTGTCAGTCTCCTTAGAAAGGACTTCTGCAGCCACAAAAGTTTCCCAGGTACCAGGAACAGTTACTCTTCAGCACATTAAGAGATGTGCTCAGAAAAGATTTGTTAGAAGCACTTTCAATATTCAGCATGAGCCATAGAAGATGATCTGGCTCGTTGCAGGAAGTGAATGGTTTAGCTTTACTGATTAATTTACTGCTTTTTGGGAGAACATAGCCAAGGTGAATTCACTCAGAATATTTGAGAAGAGTCCCTATGCATTGTGCATGGATAAATGTCCACAATCAAATGTCAAATTAAGAGCCGTTTCAAAAGCCATCCAAACCAGGTACTGTGAGTTCAACTGAGGGGCCATGACAACTACCTGCTGTGGGAAGGCCACCACAGCTTGGTTACCCCTCCACTATAGATGTAATTTCTCTGAATCATCATTTCATTCAGTCCTTTACACACTGTGCTCTTATACAGAGTCTTTCCTTTAACAGACAATTACACACTCCCATCAAATTTACCAGAAGCAATCTTTTCAAGCATCTAACACACAAACTAGGTTTCTTACAGAATGCAACAAATCATTCTGTGTGAGAGAATTCTCACCTCTCCCTACAGGGACAGATAGATGTGACTCAGTATGAAGATGTAACACCATGCAAGTCATTGCAAGCCATGCCTGTACCTCGAGCCCAGATCCAACGTTTGATGAATCCAATGGTCTTTTCTTCCTTGGTCCAATGGCTGCCAAAGCTGTGAGGTTGGCTTCTCTTTGTTGCATCTGTGCTAATTCCAACTGTTGCATCTAATTTAAAAAGAAAACATCTACATTAGTTATGATACTCATTATGTTAAAGGTTCTTTTTATAACAGTTTCAGACAGCTCTGTAGCTCCTACAGAAACAATGTGTTTCACAGCATCTTTCCCCTCTTCCTGGTCACTTTTGACAAATTCCAGTATCCAGTCATGCTTGGAGCCCTATGGAAGCACTGTGTAAATAACACCTTTTATGGAGACCACAATCAGTACAGCCTTAACAGGAGCCTTGCAGCTGCTTCCTTACCTCATAAGGTTTGTTGTTTCTGGTTAACACAAAATCTTGGTGTGAAATGGTTTATGAAGCTGGATTAGTATTAAAACTTGAAGTTACCAGGTTATGTGACCTGGGTTTATTCTTATTTCAAAATCTCAGTTCCTGACTGCATAAGCAAGATACCAAATTTCCTCTATCACCTGAACCCAGCACTTAATATTGCTGTTATGAAACACTGTGCTACCCAGTTTAACAGGATGCTGCCAGTTGACTGCTAGTCTTTCTTTTCCCAGTACATATTTGAATGTTCAGGAACATCTGAAGCAAGTTACAGATACACTGCATTTTTATTTTCACTCACCTCCAAAACTGTTGGACACTAAGAAATCATTAGAAACAACTTTCACCTGGGTTAGGTAAACTTGGGATGGGATAGAAACCCACAGTAAAGAGGATTTAAAAAAAAAAAAGTTTTATTCTTGTATTAAAATGTATATAAATACATTCTATTTAATAGTTATCAATGTCAGCTGCTCTGGAGCTCAACCCAGTCAAGTCTGCTGACAGCCTGACTGTCTTTGATCAGCCACCTTGCTAATACAACCACACTGCTTCCAGATCCACCAGCTGTCCAACTTGGAGCATGGGTGGAGAAGAAGGCTTTCCAAACACAAACTTCTGGTTTGATGTCAACCCTGGGGTGATCTGACCTGCAACTAATACAGCTCTGTAGCCCACATCCTCCCCATTCCCAGGACTTACAAGATTGTTCAGATGGGGATTCTCTGCATGGATCTGTGTGCATGTCTTAAAAAAGTCAAAGTACAACCATACCATGGGTTGGAAAGCATCCAGATCTTCTTCCCTCCCCCATTCAAACCCAATGAATTATCTGGACTTCCTCACCCAGTCAATACAGGTATCTTGCTTACCAAGCTTGCAACACTCTATAATTTTGCTTACTTTTCAGCTCTCGGAGATCCCGCTCGGAGAGAAGTGCAGCTGATAACAAATGAGCTTGCAGCACCTACATGGTGTAAGTTCCCTACTTACTACCACTTAAATAAAGATGAATCCACAACAAAGAAATGCTTTGGGGTTCAGGGGGAGTGTTTTGGGAAGAGAGCTTTTGGCTGGGTGGTTTCTGGGTGGGTGTTGTTACAAGCCTTATTTTACTTCATATATAGTGATGGTGGCAGCTTCACATCAAGTACCACAGCAACTAGGCTATTTAAATAAAAACAGTATTTCAGGGCAGGATTTCTAAAACAGCAATGTTCCCTGGAAGATTCAAACTGCTCAAGGTTTTTCAGCAGAAATCAGGGAAAGCAAGATTTTAACAAATATGTTGAGAATAGTTTTTTGGGGGTTTGTATGTTTCAGTTTTGAAAACAGCACTATTTGCAAGTCATTTTGATCACCCTATGTAGGCTTTTATTGTAGTAGTACTTCACACAGTAGTACTTCTTCAATGCTAGATACCATCATTCACTTACCACACACACTATTCTTGCTTTTGTGTGCAGTGTACACAATTAAAACCTTATTTATCAAAATTCATTCAGTTCAGTCAGCTTGTTTTTTATCCAAATATATAGGATTGCTTCCAAGAACACTTTATAGACTACAAACTTTCAAACTACTAGTATTTTGCAACTGTCTGAGGTTAACTCCAGGCAGCCTACTAGCATAAAACATTTAAGATAAACTTTCCTTTAATCTCATATATAGCTTGAATCTTGTATATGTATATTCAGTAACACACTCCAGCCAATCAGAGATGGGGGAAAGTGAAAATAAATAAAAAATTTGAAACTGTGAAAGATTCAGGCTTAGAAACTACTTAAGCAGGAGCAATGAAATGCTTAGAATAAGTGTTATATAAAACAAAATAAAATAAAATGCTGAGATTTTCTGGCAGAGGCAGGTGCTGACTTCCAGCCTCAGCTGCTCAGGCCTCCAACACCTGGAGCCACCCCACCTTACAGGCAGCTATGGAGCATCCCTGCAGAAGTAAAGCACTCCTTCCTGCCAGCAGTGTAGTTCAGCCATCACCATGGTCACAGGTGCACCAGAGTCTCCTTGCCATGAGAAGGGGCATTGCAACGTGCCACACACACAGCACCCCTCTGGGGAAAGATTAAGCTCCTAAAGGCTCCAGTGAAAAAGAAAACCAGAAGGGGAAAGATGATTTGCTTTAGTTTAGGCATCATTACACTCAAAGTAAAATGACTTATAAAACCATTAAACTTAAGACAAAGCAAAACAAACCAAAAGCCTTTATTAGTCCAACCATGTGTTTCCATCCCTGGGAATCACTGGAAAACATACGCTCCTTCTCTCTCAACCCTACAAAACACACACCAACCAACTTTACTGCAGTTAGACTTGTCAAAAACGTGTGGCTGCTGAACACCTCTGGCTGCCAGCAGCATTGAAATAAGCCCCTCTCTCCTTTTTATAGCTGCTGTTGATGGGCAGCCGTGGTCAAGCAAGAGGACAAAAGGCAGAGCTATGAATTAAATACCAAGAGGCTTTTGGGTTGGCATCAGCATGGGGTGGAGAGGATTGAGTGGGTTGAGGCTCTCATGGTGGAGCATCAGGATGCTGCCTGCTCTGCTTGAGGACTGGGCAGTGCCTTTGCACCATCACCATTTATTTACCCCATGAAATTCAAGTGGACCAAGCGTGCTGCTGGCACAGACACACTGCAGGAGGGAGCATTGCTGCTGGAGAGCAGTGCTGGCAGAGGTAACAAAGGAGAGGATGACACTTGGGGGACTGTATAAAAAAGATGCACTTCACAGAAACAAAATTGATGCATCTTCAGCTGGGCAGTTCCATGGAATCACATGTCATTACCAGCATCTGCCCTCTCCAATATGTTTTCCACCTCCTAGCTAGTCACAGGATTTTTCAGATCATACAGAATCTCACCAGGGGTTTGGAGCAAAACAAAAAAAAAACATCATAGTCTTGTTGGGTTCTACACATCTCAGGGATTTTTCTGAGAACATAATTAAGACAAATGAATTTATATACTCAATTTCTATAATGGACTCAACAGATCCCCATTAAGCAATATGGGCAGGCATCCAAATTAGCCTGCTGAAGCCAGCAAAATCATCTTTTCATCAAGTTTTGTTCCATTAAAAATTGCAGATTAAGTGTCTAAACATTGTGTGAGCAGTTAAAAGCACAGGATAAGGAGAAGACAGGCAGATAATGTCAAGGGATACCCGAGGATACTGGCTGGGTAACTACTGCCAGATTTTCCCAAATGAGATTAGGAAAGAGCAAGAGGTGACTATGCAGAGTCACATCTTTCTTTAAGAGTTAGTTTTGTAGCACATAAGTTAGGGAAGAAAGATCACTGCAGTAAGGGACAGTAAAAGTAGTATATACTGCCCCTCAACCTGACCTGCTCCATCTGCTGAAAGATGCTGCTCTCTTCCATCACAACACAACACATGCTCTATTCAAAATTCCTTCCCCGAGAAGAGCATTAAGAGGGGATGGGTTCCAGGCAAGTGGTAAATGAACGTTCATGCTTTTTTCCACCCCCCCCCTTCTGGTTTTCACATATGCTAAGACTTGCAGTACAAAGAGTTCTAAAAACCTGTGTATAAAGATCAAATTGCTATGAAAACGTCTCAGAACTTGTAAAATAGTCTTTGTTGCTGCTGGCCTTTTTAATAATAAAAATAGGGTTTAAAGTCTGGTCTTGCAGCAAGCAGGAATCTCTAGGGTGACACAATAACCATTTTAGTTAATCTGACCTGCAGCAGAAATCAGGAAATAAGGTATGTTTTAAAGTCCTTCCTTACAGTGAAATGGCATTTGCAGCATGGCTGTAATCACACAAAATGAAAGGTTTTAAAATTGACCTCTCTGTTCCTCACTCAATCCTCTGAGAAAAATATTTCTTTCCTGCTCACAGAAATTCTCTCATTTACGTCTCGTACCCCACATTTCAGAAAATACGCAAAATCTATTTTTACTATTACACCAACGACATTTTTGAGGCACTTTATTATTAAAAAACAAATTTCATGTTGTATAAGAAGACAAGAAGTACTTCAGCTATGAGATGCTGAAACTTTTACTTAAAGCAATGCTGCAGATTGGTTTTAAACTCTCTCGGCTATGAAGTACGTGATAATGTGATCAGAGTAAGTGATCAGAGCCTCAGTAATGCAAGTTATGCAGATCTTGAGGCTTTTCCTAAAGAAGAAGAATCCCTTAAACACAACTGATGAAAAGTATACACTGCTATAAATAAAGACAACTAATTCACATTAGCTAAGCCATGATGTGTACAGCAGAGGGTGGCTGTCTTATCAAAGAGCAGGGGGAAAGAGTGTTATCTAGCTGAATTCAAGTTCACCTTAGAAAAGGAGTGAATGAAAGCCTTTGTGTCTGGTCACAAAGTGCACAGCACAGTATTCAGGTATTTGGTATAAGCTTTCATAGAAGACAAAGTACATGAAAGATTTATTCTCTAGATCCTCAAAAAATGGTTTTACCAGGGAAAGTTTTTCTACAGGTAGAGATGGGATCACCTATCTTAGCCAGGGCTCACAGAGCACTAACAGGACTGAGGTTAACGAAAAGCCAGACAGGCAGCCCTTGTCCAGCAGATGACATGCCAGCATAGTGCTGGCATGAGAAATTCATACCACTGTCTGCTTCTGCAGGCACTTCAATATACAAAGTACTAGGAAACAAATCTGAGGAGCAGAGAAAAGATATCTCTCTTTATTTGAATGCTAGGAACTTTTGCCTGGAAAAAAAAAAAAAAGGCCCCAAAATTGTCTTGGCAATGCAACAACAAATAAATACAGCCCCATGGATGTAAATGAGCTCAGAAGAAATGCTGGCGAGACAGATGTGGTTAAGCACCACGATTCTGGACTTGGTTTTAATGAATATAAGAGAAAGACTTAAAAATGTATGTACAAGATACTGGCTTTAATATTAAGTAAAAAGTGGGGATGTCTCCACATATGACATTACAGGCAGATAGAGTACAGGACAGATTAAATAAATATTTAAACTAACAGAAGAACTGGCAGGAAAGGAAACCAGGGAAGGCTGAAGACAACTTAATGTATGCCTAAGGGTTATGTGTGCTATCCAGCAATAAGTACATCAGAAGTAATAAAAGCACTAAAGTAGATGAACAAGAATTTGTATAAGACTTGCAGGGGGGAAAAAAAAGAAAGGAATATAGGCATACAAAAGAGACAGAAGCTCCCAATCCTATCAGCTTCCACAATAAAGAAACTAAACAATAAATTAACAAATAGTAAAATTCAAAGTAAGTCAAAGAAACTGTGGCCAAATTTCAATGTCTACCTTTTTCTAGCTCACATCTGTGAAAGAGAAACCTCAGGACCCATCTGAGCCTTTTATTGCCCTTTACTGTGTATTTTTAAAGAACTAAATACTGAGGTACCTTTTTAGTGGGTCCACTTATCCCACTGAAATGACTTTTCTCTTTTTTGTATCCATTCTCTCTTTTTGGCCAGCTTTTTCAAGCAAGGTTTCACTGGGTTTCATTATGTCCTCTGTTTAGTGCTTTGAAAGTTGTCTACTGCTCTCAGTCACTTCTCTCTTCATTGTCTTTGGAAGAAAGAACTGCAATTTTTTTTCACATTCCCTTTAAGCATTTTAAGGAACTTGAGAAGAAAATGAAAAATAAACCTTAAAATCTGCTTTCAATCCCAAGCCTCTCACACTGGTTGTCATAAAGCTCAATGAGCATTACTGCCTCCAGCCTCTACCTTTCCTATACAAAATTTTCTGCCCTACAGGTTGAATGCAGCTGAATAGCAGGCTTCTCATATGGGGGACATTCTCTGAGGAAAACTGACACTTGGAGGCTGCATATTTAAACATTTACCATCCTCTCCTCTTGCCTATAATGCAATTTCTCTTCTTGCAATTGCTTCCTTTCAAACTGTTTTAATTAGCCATACAATTAGTTTCCACTGACTTTTCCCTCTGTTGTAATTTAGCTTTAACAGCAGAAAGGCAGAATACCATGCACTGGTTTGAAATGCAGCCCTGACTTATAACAGAGCTGTATGTAGTACTGTAGATTTCTTTCAGGTTAATATCCCACATACCTGCTTCTGTGGCAGAAAAGGCCCTACCATGGCTGTGTGCCCCAAGACCAGGTGCTTTGTCTGTATAAAAGGGTGCAATAAAATGATTTGGAGAACAAGAGAACATTTTTTCCAGGATAGCCACAAAGTAATCTACTCATAGGAGGAGGGGAAAAAAATGATATTTTGAGTTGGTATTTCCTAATATATAATTCACTCCACACAAGGAAAAAATCCAGGGCACAGTGACCCCGATTCCATACTTTGCCCACGCTTGGTAAGAATTTCCTATGTGTTACAGAGTGTATTTCCTTTTAGCAGATTTTTGGTTTGCTTAACCATTATTGACAAATTTCTGTGTTTTCTAGGACGCTTGAAATATGATTTCCCCTGTGCAGTACCACCAGCTTGCCTTACTTGGAGGTCCAGAGAAGTTCCTGGGTATCTGGCATCCAGCATCAAGCTGTCTATGTGCTTTCAGGCACTGCTTAGGCTAATTTTGCTGCAAGAACAAGAAACAGACTACAACACCCCACACCAATGCAACATATTCCACAGGTTTTGTTTCAGATGCTACCAGTTAGGAGAAGACTGTTCAACGACCATCAGCAGGCAGGTCTCTCCACCTCATCATGCAGTCCACCCAACATTTCTAGGCAGACAACTCTCTGGATCTTCATTATCATTCTCTTTTTGTACTTTCAGCCCGAAAGTTTTCCTCTATTAGCAAATTTCTAATCTAAGGCCATACTTACAACTGGTTATACATCCATTCTCCATCTCTCAGACAAACTGAGAAAAGGCTATTTGCAAACCCAAGAACACACTTAATGGAGTTTGGGGGGGGGGTGTATTTTTCACTAAAGATAGTTATTATCATCTTTCAGGCAGATGGTTTTAGGGTATTAGACGCAGTGGCTCAGCCGCTCTTTTCTTACATTCCTTCAAAACACCAATGTGAGTGTCACAAACAGGCATTCGGTGCACTTTGTAGCTAGCCAAATCATCTAACACGTAGTGGAATTTCTATTCCTGACTTTCTACAAGACTTGTAACACACCAAATCTCTGATGATTGCCCTTTGTAATTTGTAAGGCTATATTGCAGCTCATAAAATTTATGTCTCTTTGATTATCATGGGTTGCTTTTTTGTTTTTCAAAGCATGCAGAAGCAGGTAAGAAACACTACAAAACAATAAAGATAATATAAATCAGGTAAGTAAGCAGAAGCTCTTAGGATGTCACTAAAGGCTCATTAAAAAAGCCAACTGATCACAATGAGGTCTCGTTTTGCTTGCAGCATCCTGTACTTGCTTTTTTGAGAGGTTATTGTTAACTTCTACCCTGCCACAAGAGTGGTCTTAAATAATTTGAACCATTGGGTCAAGAAGACTAGATAGAGAAGCAGCACAAGAGGAAAAAGAAAACTAACTTGAAAATGTGAGTTGGAGGCAAAATGTGGGTAGGGCGAGCAGCAAAGAATCAAGTTACAGTAACTTCTTACCTGAGAATGCGAGAGGAAATAAGGGAGTTAGAAGGTCATATGAAACAGGAAAAAAAGATGGTAACTGTTGAAAAGATCTACAGAACAACTAAAATTCAGCCATTACTATGTAAGGCCCAGAACACACTGGAATCATGCTGGCTCTTTGATGTTTTCTATAGGGGTTGTTTTGTCTCTACAAAAACCCTAGGGTTTGCCATTTCCCTCCCAGTCAGTTGATAGTAAAGGTATGGAATTTTCTCAGCATCTCATCTACTGCCGTCTTGTATCTGTGTCAAAAAATGCACCACTGCGTCAAGCAGGCAGGAACAAGGGAGTGGGAAGATCTGTGCAGTCACAAGTGAACAGAGCTGCTGAGAGAGCAAGGGATGGGGCAGGCAAATCTGCTGTCCATCAGGTGCTTGCTCCACACACTCCTTCCCCTAGCTCAAGATGCAGCTGCTCCCCTTTATGCACTGACAGACGAGGCAAGGTGACACAAGCTAAGAGCAGGGATTAAGGTGGAAAGAAGCAAAGATGGTCTCTGTAAAATACCTGTTCACCTGCTCAACCCCAAGCAGGTATCTTGCCCAGATACATTCTGAAAGGTTTCCCTAGGCTCAGCCTTAAGCTTCCTGAAGCCATACCACAAAAACACACTCACTTTTGAAGAGGATGGACAGAAGTACAAAGAAATTGGGAAAAACTCCTTTACCAAAACCTTTGAACAGACTGTCCTAGGAAGTAGTTGAGTCACTATCCTTGGAGGGATTTGAAAAATATTTAGATGTGGCACTTAGAAATACATTTTAGTGATGGTCCAAGACTTGGCAGTGCTGGTTTAACAGTTGGGCTCAATGATCCCAGAGGTCTTTTCCAACCTAAATGATTCTAAGGGATCAGAGTTTATATTTAGAATTATAGTACACACTGTTTAATACTGACATTTTTACAGCTCTTCTGGGATGAACTGTTCATATGGCTGGCTTGCACATTTGACAGTATCCTACACCTACTCAGTTTAGGAAAGCTCATTTCAGGAAAGGGGATGAAGCCACAGATAAACTATAAACACAGCAACAAGAATCACATTGACTGAACATTTTCTTTGTAACTGGAAGCACTGTAGAAAGTAGAACAGGAAATAGCAGAAGCCACCTAAAAAAACTTACGGTTTAATAGTGCAAACACTAGGGACAATGAGAGGACTACATCTTCTCAGCTTGAAGAGGCAGATAAGGCAGAATGAAAAACAGGGGTAATTTACCCAGACTGCAGGAATGCCACTGCACAAAGAGCTGGTCCGTGAGGAGAGCAAGGACAAAATTCTTGAGTGCACAAAGCAGCAGCTTGGGGCAAGCCTTGCAGCTGTCTCAGAAGGAATGTGCACTTTCCATAGGTATTAAAATCTGCTGAAACAGGTGAAAGAGGGAAATAAATACAGACTTAATTCATGGCAAGCTACATAGGCTAAGAATATAGGAAAGGAAATGACTTAGCATAGGGGAAGTTTGAGGCAATAGGTCATGCAAAAAGGATGAAAAGGTCACAGCAATTATGTATAGCCTTTTGGATAAAAGAATCCACTGCAGAGTCTCTGGATGTACTTCCAGCAATGTTAAGATGTTGCTTCCAGCTACTGGATGACAGCACATCCTGGATTTATAAGTATTCATTGTCAGGATGTACACCCTGCATTTTGGGAAACTTTGCTTTAGAACACGCTACAGTGCCATTACTCCACACCCTCTCCCCTCTCCCAGCGGGTCACCATCAACATATAAAAGACAGCTTTGTGGAAAGCAGGTCCATATTAATTCTTAAAGAACTATAAGCAGACAATCAGATCAGGCTTTCCAGCAGATACTCTACTGGAGTGACCTGGAAAGGATCTGATTCCAGCTGACAGAGGCATCAAAGTTTCCAAATTTGGCTCCTTAGGAGCAGACTATAACTATAACAGACAGACAGACAAGGGTAAGCCATTTCAAGCCTTCATCCCACTGTACCCCATGTATCTGTGTTACCAGTTTTTAGTCTTGGGATATTTGTTGATTTTAATTTTGCTCTTATTCCAGTCCTATTCACGCTTGCATTTTTTCAATGCAAATGTGTGCTGACTAGTTTTCTCCAAACTGTCAATAAAGTGCTAATTTTTTCCAGTTGCATTTGCTCTCATTTCCACTCAAGATGGCCTCAGATGAAAAAGCGCCACTGGCACAGAAGGTGGGCGTCCCCATTCTCCATGTGAAGCATGGAGAAGCTTCTGGCTGCCTCATTCTCTGGAGAACAAAGCAGCAGGACAGAGGGCAAGAGAATACCAACACAAAGATCTGTGTTGCGGCTAGAGGCACATCTGCCTCCTCTTCTTTTGGTGGAGCAGTTGGAGACTCACTCTGGGAGCAGCACAGCATGGAGAAACATGCAGGACAAAGAGTGATGCAGGTTGTGTTAGTCTGGCACAAGATGAGATGCACTGAAGGAGGGGAACTCAAGACGTATTAGAACACCAAGCACTAAACTTAGATGCCTTCTCTGCTCTGTTGGCTCCTTTTTTTTGTACACCACTATGACACTTTTTAAGAGATTTCATGAAAAATATGAATGAATCTAACCTCACCCTCTTTGTGTTCTAAATATGCAAACCACAGAATATTTTTCATGATCTTACACATTACTGTTCAGAAAACAAGAGAAAAGAAGCTGCATAAATGAATTATTTTGCAGTCTTTATTAAAAGAAAGTGCATCTAGAAACAATCAGATGATGCAGAGGTAAAGTCACCTACAAAACAAGACAGATTAGCATCACCCACTGATTGTTGATCCTGGTGGCACTAGAGGCAAACTGGGAAGGGCTTTAGGGCAACTTTGTACTCACAGATTGTAGGAATGAAGAAAGAGTGGTAAGCAGAAACAAAGAATTAAAAGATAGATAGTAAAGCAAATTCCTTCTCTCTCATTTTACAAATTTCATCTACTATGGAGCAAATCCAGAGCATTGATTCAAATACTATTTTACTGGATTTCCATTTGTTTTGCCCAGGCCCCTACATTAATCCAAACAATAAGGGCCTTTAAAGCATTCATAAATAACCTGCTGCTGCTGCTGCTGGCACCTAGGAGCCAAGTGCAGCAATGTTAAGCAACAACAAATTTCATAGTTCAAGAGGCACAGTTAAGGAAAAAGGTTGCTCAGAAAATCACTCTCATTTAGCACAAAGATCCTTAAAAATTGCATGAAATCAGTCAAGTAACTATAGAAACCAATTTCTTCAGCTCTGTATCACACGTCTCACACCTCAATTGTCTTTATTATCGTCTGCTGTCAGATCCTTAATCAGAAATGTGAACAGGCTTGATGATTTATTCAGCAGGGACAAGAATCTGTAGGTCAAGTGAAAAATTTCACACACACATACACACGCACACACATCTTCAACCTTAGGTACTTTCATTTCATTCTGTTCCCAGTAGCTCTGGGGGCAACTCCAGTGAGATCCAATATTAAGGCTCAATTAAAATAAGCTCCAATTAGTGGAGCTTTTTTCTCTCAGGCTAGAAAAGTCAGGAAATGGATATTGGGAAATGTAAAAAGTCAGCTACTGAGAGGAGGCTGCAGACATAAATGAACTTATTTGTTGATTTCTACAGTTGCTATGCAGAGGCCTCTGGGAGTAAAAGCTTAACCAGTCTAAGCTATAAACTAAAACCCCTGCAGCTAAACATGAACTGTGTGAAACAAGGGCTCCATTCCAGAACAGAAAACTGCTGGGCCCAGAAAATTAAAAGCCAGAGGCGTTTTCCATTTAAAACTAAATCCCAGTACCGCCTCCCAGCCAAAGAATTATAAGCAGTATCAGATTTACAAAACGAACAATTACCCTGGAAAAATGTAGCCTATTGTACAGTCCCAGATGCTAAATCTCAAAGTTTCATTTTTTTTTTTTCTAATCCCACATTATATTCCTACCAAGTGTACTGCTGCAGTTTACAAAGGACTGTTTCGAGACAGGACTGAAACTGCAAAAATAAAATGTTAAAAAAAGAGAGCTCATAATTCATTGACCTCATTTGAAGCACTGCCCTTGCCTGTGGCAGTTCCTGTCCTTCCCCAAGGCCTCTGCAAATGGTATGCAGCAGCAAAATAAACCCTGACCTAATTGCCAGGACAGGGCTGCCAACCTTCTCTCAACACACAAAGGCAAGCATGGTAACTGGAAAGTCCTACCTCTTTCGCTTTCTGCTTTAACCGCAGTTGCTCTGGATCTTCTTTATTGGAACGGCTCTACCAAAGGAAGAGGAAAAAGATTGAATAGAAATTACAAACACCATCCTAACTGTTAAATATTTAATAAATGACAGTTTTCTCTGGTGATTGAAAGATTTAGCTCCAGGGGTGAATGCCTCAATCCAGACTGGCTTCCATCCCCCTCCATGCACATACGTGCACACCCCTCCTCATCTGGGCCGGCTGCCTCTGCTCTAGCCGGAGGCAAGATTAAGCTGAAAATGATGCTAACACTGTCAGTCAGGTCCAGTCTAGGCATGATGTTGTTCATGTCAGCATCAGACACTTAAAAAGGACAGGAAGTATAGGAAAGAAAGGGAGTTGTATTCATGCAAGCACAACACAGTTAGTTCAACTCTAGATTAGGTTTCCACCCAAGTGGCTCCAGAATTTGGCTTGAAACAAAACCAAAAGAAAAGAATAAACAGAAGATGGTCAAGTCACAGCTGATGAAGAAACATCTACTGTTGTAGGGTTTTTTTTTTTCCTCTTCTTCTTTAGAGGAGGGAAGAGAGAAGAAACTTATTCTATACTAGCAACACCTCCATCAGGGGTTCATGGATGCTGTGGTACCAGCTCCAAGGCTAGCCCTCTGAACTTGACTAAAGAAAACAAATACACCTGCAAAGGTGCTGGATCTCACCAGGCTTCTGTTTCAGAGGCAAAAAGAGGTACAGGAGGGACATTTATAGATTTTTACTTCACTTTGACCAGTAGAAATAATCTCAAAAGAGGAGCTCACTCCACCACACAGTTCTTTGAAATCTTGTGGACTTTTTAAAAAATGTAAACATGTTAAATCCTTTTCTGTATAGCCTCAATTGTCAACATTACAGATTTTTAGTGACAGGGTTATTGGTTGCTATATTTAAAGCAGAAGTAGGAGAAACCTGAAGATGGTCACCAACCTAGAGGACATGACTACTTCCTTGGAAACTCAGTTTTACCTTGGCTGCTCGAAGCAACATTTCACGTTCCTCTTCATCTTTTCTCTGCTTTTCTAGGTGGTCGAGCTTCTCAAGAAATCTCAGTTGTGCTCTGGTGTCACTACATACGATGTACTTATCACTCCCCTGAAAAAAGAAGTTTGTTATAGACAACCAGGAGCTAATAAACCTAGTGGGAACAATCTGAAAAGAACAACATTATTTTTAAAAGATGAAAAGTGTGGGCTGTTTTAGAAAGACTTCAGGTGATAGGTAGTCATTTACACATCTCGTCTCCACTGCAGCATGTTTCCCGGTGTCTGTGACTAGTAAGAGCCTATTGAACAAGTGACATTAACAACATCCAGTCTATACTGACTATAATAACAGAAATCTTCCCTGGCCTTAGACCAAAGACTGAAATTTTGTTTTAAACCACCAATTTCATATCCAGTAAACATGTTAGAAAAAAAAAAAAAAAAAGGAATCGTAAAGCAGCAGGACATAATATCTTTTCTCCTTTGAAGAGAAAAAAATTAGAATTTGACACGTTAAGTTTCTAGTGCTTTGTGTTCTAGTTTCAGCCATTTCATGCAGAAGTTGAAAGAAGCATCACCTGGTATTTCCAAAAAGATGTTTTATTTATTGGATGAGTGGTTTAGAACCAGTTATAATGAATCTTAGAGGTGAAGAAGGTGAAATATATTATCTACGGCTTATTATAGATATTTTAGAGATATAGATATTTTTGTCTCAGTTAATGCTTTCAAGTCTCAGGATAGTTTATGTTGAAAGGTAACCTAGGGAAGTCATCTGGTCCAGCCACCTGTACAAAGCTGGGCCAGTGAATACTAATGATTCGTATTAGTCCATCAATCACTGGACACACAGGCATTAAAACAGGCATGAGGTCCTTCAGATCTAAAGAACAGCAATCAGTAGTTTATTTCACATTCTATTTTTGTTCCTACTGGAAAGCCTGAGTTGACATTTACTTTAGCTCATAAAGGCAGAGAAAGAAAAGATCCAAAACATGGTCAACTGGCAATACAAAGCTTGGTTTTACTACTCTGTTCTTCCAAAGACAGGCTTCTTGAGCCATGCATTAGCCAGAGGGCATTTAGGCAACACAAGACAAGGAGCCCATTCTAGACGAGGCATGTCTGTGCCACCTGTCTGTACCACTTTTTAGTGCATGTCCTACAGTTGTCTTCTTTCTCTGTTACTCTGTGAATTTGGTTGTTTAGTTTTTTTTTCTGAGAAATTTATCCTGGGGCTTTTATCAGCCAAACATACTATATATTTTCAGCAACTCTTCCTTCTATCTTACCCCAATCTCACATTGTAATGAAACAAGTCTGATATACCACTATTCTAAAAAAAAAAAAACACAGGGTATTTTACAGCTGTATTTTAGGCAAGATTATATGTTGAGTATACGGCCTATCAGTGACTTCAGTTTTACTTTTCAAGGATACTAAGACTCTTCCTCTCACACCAAGTCATGCACTATGAAAAGACAGAAGGAAAGTAAAATATTTCTTGTGGAGCTGTTGCCTCCTATCTGAATTTTCACAACGGAGTCAGAGCATGAAATCAATCCCTTTTCCAGTATTAGGTTTGGTCCTTTTCAATGAGCCACTTCATTGTCACGTATTACCAACTGTGGCTCAAAACACACCATATGCTGCCACCAGAGACTTTCCCAAGCAGCATCTGTGGCTCTGCAAAAAAGTCCAACAAACCTTTTCCCCTCCTCTCTGCCACTGCTCAAGTGTTCTTTTAACTGCTCCCCACAAAGCATACGCTATTTTTGAGTCACTCTCAATACATCAGTACAACTTGTTTTGAAGCAGCAGTTATAATAATCCACCACCATGCAACAATCCTTTTAAAAGGACAAAGAAGAAAGCTGTAGTACCAGAAAATTACTTTTTCAAAAGTTTAGGAGTGTTTCGCTTTGGAATAGCCAGATATTTATACATTTTAAGACAAATCCATGACCAACCAGCAATGTGAGTCTCTCAACCAGAAGCTCTCCAGTGCACTACCATGGGCCTATATGGGACAAGAAATAGGTGCATCCTTAACAGTATTTCAGCTCATCACTTGTTTTAAGGCAGCTTATTTCAGGAATAAGAGGAACACCTGCAGTAATATTTTGTCCCACTCAATAAACTTCTCTGTGGTCATTTAGCAGGGAATTGCCGAGACAGAAAACATCACATTGTACCCCTGTTCACGACTTGTAGCCAGTGCTGTTATGATGAAGGATTAAATCACCCACATCCTCTGGCCCTACAGACAATGCAGTTTAGTGTTGCAGCGTTTCAGTGCCACTGCATGAGGGGAAAATGTTGTCATGGAGCATCATTTATAGCTCAGCACCACACCATGCCTCTCAGAGCCATGAGCTCAGGGGCTCCAACCACAGGGGCATGGCAGCTGTTTCATGCTGGGATGAATCCACATAAAAACCCTTTCCCTTTATGGTCTTCCAAAGGCTCATACAAGCACTGCAACAAGAGCTGCATCACAGAGAGCAGCTCCCCACCATCTGAAAGACTATTCCTACTTCACATAAAGAGACCACCATCATAGTTTTATCCCAGTTAAGTCAGTGACTTCCAATTATCATTTTTTTCTTAAATTTAGCAAAAAAAGGACAAAAGTTGACAAGTCTACACGATGGCATAGCATGAAGCTTTTACCCTGCCAATTCACTCTCTCTGCAGGGCTATCTATCAGATGAAAGCTGCTAGGCATGAGCTCAGCAAACTGGGAAAAGATTTTCCTGAGTATGATCCCATGAATTACTGGCCTTTTTACACCAACTCCTACTCTAACAATAGTTACTCTGGTTTCACTACCCCTACCCCTATTACTGTCTCTTTGTAATGAAGATAGGCCAGTACAAAGCCTTATGGAGCAACCACCCAACCCTCCTGGAAAGGCTCTGGGAATTTATCTGACATAGATGTAGCCCACCTTGTGCAGAGGTACCAATCAAAAGCCATGAGGGAAAAGAGAACAGGGGTTAAGCACCAGGGCAGCTGGAATACAGGGCTGTAAAAACACCTATATTGATACATAATGGGACTCCAGCACTCTGCAGTGTTCTCTTCTTGAACTTAAGGTTTCTAAAAGCCTGTCAGCATCTCTCATAATAACATTACTGACAAAGGTAATCCTGTAGGACACTCCTCTGTCGCGTAATGCCGTCCTCCTAACAAAAGAGGGTATCTGTGCCTCTGAGATTACTGTGCCCGTTACTTCTGATTTTTTTTGTTTGTTTTGCTTTTGAGAAAAGAGGAAAAGAAAGCAAGCTTATTGCAATCTTATAATCTTATCATTGCTTCTGGCAATTCAATCAGACAAAAACCTATCTGTTTCTCTATTGCTTTAGTTCAATGAGAAAGAAACCAGCCCTATCCAGCCTACTGTCCAAAAAACATTTCCTCCTGTTCTTGGTGTCTGCAAGACACTAAGTCCTACTGGTTACTCAGGACTTCAGCTTCCTCCTCACTTTTGCTCACAAGCTCAATTGTACCTCCCACTTTGGAGAAAACAGCATACAAACGTGCAGATTTCTGAAGTCTTTTCATACAAAACTCTGTACTTGTTCTGTATTGATTTTCTTTTCTATTACATCTTCTTCTGGCAAGGAACAGAATACTCCAGCTGCTCCAGACAGCACCGTAAATACTCAGAAGTTTCCAAATAGTTGCTCCTCTTTACTATGGCTGCTCCAGTTCTGAAAAGCCCATAGAAAGTGTTCAGTACAAAAATAACTCCTCTTCCATCAGCTGGTTGCTCTTGTTAAATTTCATTTAGTATAAAGTTTTTGTAAAAAAACTCAAACCTGAACAAACAAGAAACTAAGAGTTGACAGATACATCTGCTTCTTGCTCCTTTTTTTTTTTTTTTTAAACAGCATCATGTTGAAAGAAGTGAGGATTAATACCTTGCTATTGAATGACAAAAGAAAAAATGAAAGAGCTGGTTTGGCCAGTAAATTATCACTTCCCATTTGCACCACACAAGCATCTTAAGGGATACTAGCTCACTGGGACACAATATACTCTATATTGAATGAAGCTAAAAAAAAACTTAAGATGAAAAGAAAATTTTAAGATGAAAAGGCCTCTGTCTTCATGCAGCACTTTCTAAAAGTAAAGTAACCAATTCCATTTCACAAGGCTTTTTACTGAGCCAATACTGACTGCAATTCCACCAACAGTAAATACATAAGGAAAACACAAGCCCCTAAATCAACCCACCGTCAAGAGCATTCAAAGTTAGCTTTCCATTGACCATGTAAGAGACTTTGTATAACAGCCACCACTGCTATGGAAGAGAAGAAACACATGCATTCAGTCTTATGCTGGTTTTTAAGAACACCTGTCCAACAAATCAATTGGAACAGCTGTATGCTGGGCTAGACACAGCTAAAACCAGCCTCTGGTAGATACTGAGAACACAAATGTTGCCTGTGATGTGCCCACACTTGGAAGAGGTTTACCTTCAAGGCTGCAAAGCAGGAAAACTTTGTGCAAAACTTGCTAATGATTTCCTTTACCTTGTGGGTGGATACTCTGTGCCGAGCAATTACAGTTAGTTTTTCTAGGAGCCCTCGTAATCTCTCCTGTGTAGCGCAGGAGATCAAGTTCACAACATCAGAGTTAAGTTCCATAATGTCATGCCTTTTACCTGTGGAAGCAGAGAAAATCCATTACGTGTTTTAGTAGTAGCTGATAATTGAAATAATTAGCACAGCAGGTATTCTGTTCCCCCTGGAAGTCATACCCATTATGAATAAAGGTTTGGAGATTATGATTTTCCTGGTAAAGTCACAACTTCAAAGATCTTAGACATTACATTAATAAAACTTAGCCTGAAGCTTCAGAAAATATAGACATTGTTTCACTTAGCCTCCAGAACCACTCTCCTTGCAAGGTCATTTATAGGACAAAGTTAATAAGAACACAAATCAAGCTTCATGTTCAGGGAGGGGGAGAAGAGGTAGCTGTAGAAATTAGTGCCATATTCTGTTAATTCCAGTAATTAAAAAAATACAGAATTACATTTTGCCCTGCTTGACACCGTGCTTGTTAACAACTCATGACATTTATTTGACGAGCAGGAAGGGGTTTTGCAGTGCATTCCAGGCGCACGAGACCCTCCGAACCGCCTTGACTGACCGACACGGGGCAGACAGACCCAACCAAGCCGCAGCAGCCGCTCGGACAGCGCCGGTTCCAGCCCGGCCGGGGTCATCCTGCCACCACCTTCAACCTTTTCTCTCAGGCTGCCGCTGATTCTCCGCGTCTCAGCAGCTGCGACCGAGGCTGGTGACAGCTCCAGGCGAGGCTGTGCTGGCCCTGCACCCAGAGCTGGGCATCACCTCTGTGACCTTCCCGCGGCTGCAGGCTGCCTACAGAGAAGCCTTCCCGTGGCTGACACCATCCATCACTCAGCGCGGCTCCACCGAGACACCTGGGCGGCAGCGGCTTTTCCCTGGTAGGCACGGCAGGCGGCAGTTCCACATGCCGCATACGTTCTACCTGTCAGAAGCACTTTTCCTTGCCCTACGCTGCGTTTACAGCAGCTGTAATACTTTATGATGCAATATACAGCACGCCTTCAAAACCCATTTCAGTATTTACTGCCAAGTGAAGTGTTAAGGATGGATAAACAGTGCACTGTAAAAAAACTAATCACCTATTTCATTTGCTTTCGCTACTGTAACTGAAAATGAATGACAATCTCACAAGACAGGCAGAACCTAGAATGTTTTCCCAGATACAATCAAAGCATTCCCATCTGATCAGTAAGCACTGGCCAGTAACTTAACTGAGTGCTCATTTTGCTCAAGCACTTTTCAATACCTCCTCTGCAGCTTCTCACTAGACTATCAGATTACTGAAACACCAACTTAAAGACAAAATAAAATCCCCCCCAAACCTCAAGACCTCCCTATATGCACACACACACATTTCTTAATCCAAAGATGGCTCAATTCAAAAGCAGACACGTTAACTTTCTGAATTGTTCTACTCTCTAGCAGCATTCCTTTCCTTGCAAACAAGCAGTTACCATTTACAACAGGAATTATTGCTGCTATTATTATTAATAATAATAACAACAACAACAACAACAACAATAATTTGGAACAACTACTGTTCTAGCTATGAAACAGCCAGGCTTCTATTCCATCTTTCAGTGAATTATTTTTACACCTACAACCAGCAAATTATTCTAGAAATTCTCTGATTTTGCAGACCTCTTTATTTTTCCTTATATACACTTCCCACAAATGATTGATGCATCTTCTACTGAATTTTGAGAACATCTTCTAGGCACCAGGTATGATGAGTATTTTCTCTTTGCCACCAGTAACCCAGCACTGACTATACCCCATACAGCTGGAGACGACACATCTGGCTGACCAGGGCAGGAGCACCAAGATCACAGGTAGCACTAGCAGGTTTTGTGCTTGTCACAGGCTAGCTGCTCACTCTGGACTAAGAACCAGTTGTGTATGGAAACAGAAAGGCTTTGTGAACACGTGGTTAAGGCACTGTGACAGAATTGTGACTGCACATTCAGGTTTTCCTGGATGCTCAGCTGTAAAACTCAATGTTCCAGTACAGCATGTACCAGGCAGAGGGCATGAGCAAGGAGCTGAGCAACATGCATCGAGTTTGCTGTCAACAGCAGTGGGACCAGCCAGTGTGCTGCTACACAAATGCATGCTCCCTGCTCTGACATAATACAACATTGCTAAGCAGCACTTAATATTTTGCCCAGAAGGTAACAGCTGAAATGATACCTACACTAGAAACTTCCTGTAACAGAGGCATTTAATGTACATTCCACAGTATTATTCACAAACAGCTTCGACATCCCTTTTGTATAAAATTAACAGAAGTTTTTTCCATGGAGAGAGTCATAAACAAAGCTCTGATCTGTGTGTATTGGAAATTTGAAACTTTTTCCTAATGTTGGTCAATAGAGTACATGCACCTGAACAGGCTGAGGAATGCAAAAACTGTTAGGGAAGTCAGTATAATGCATCAAGTTAGAAGCTACCAAGAGAGAAAAGCACATTTAAGTGTTTTGACACTAGCACGTTTATGGTTGTTACATGTTGCATTAGGTTTAAGAGTAAGAAATTTGCTCACTTCTCACATGTTAAAACACTTTCCTTTTCCTGGTTGTGCTTTAGACTGTTTCCATCTACAGAAAACCATAAAGGACAGTTGTTTCCTAGAAGGGGAAGTGAAAACTCAGTATTTTTTGATAGAAGCACATGAATTGAGATGGCAGATCTTAATAGCTCCAAGTCCTTCTTCAAAGATTGGAGGCTGGCTGAGGAAAGAGGCAAGGACACACTACATCCATATATATCTGCTACGTGTGCTTTGTTCTCACCTATGTTCAAGATCTTAATCTGAAGAGCTTCCGAAGACAGAAATGGTTCATCTGAGCAAGAGTGAATCACTGCACCAATGAGCTCAGAGTTTGCTGCCAAAATGCAGGCATTCTCCTCACTGAGGTTAACCCCAGCCATAGAAGTCACATCATTTAGGTCATCTTCATCTCTACAAAAGAGAAGACCAACATTTTATGGTTTGTTCAGAACAGACACAAAGAAAAAGTCTCGACTATCAACAGCCACATTCACATATCCTACATACAGTAGATGTTTAGTATGGGTGCAGGCAGGGAGCTCCTGAAAGCTCTCACACTTCTGCAAAGTGCCTCTGAAACATTAATTTGGCTAATACCTCCGCTGCTAGGCATGCAAATCCTTTATACGAAACTGAAATATTGAGCCAGCTTGGAAACCTAGGACTGAGTTAAACCCAGATTAAAAGTTCCCACAATTCCTAACCCTGCACCACCACTCTCACAGCCTGAAATTTGTTCTAAAACTAATTCACCAGGTAGAACCCAGTGTGGAATGAAGTTGAATGTTGACTCACTGGACTATAAACAAGCCCATTTTCTAACCAAGATGTATATCTTGCAAACTGAGGCTTAAAGCACAGGCTTATTAGGACAGACCTGATCTTCAGTTTTCTTTAGTGAGTTTCCTTAAAACACAGGATGCAAACACTCCTTGATTACATACCAGAACCAATCCATACCTCCTACCTTACTTATGTACACAGTGGGGAATGCCAGTGCTTCTGAAGCACCATGCCAGAGCTCTAGCCGGTAACACCATTATCTGGATTCTCATGTAGTATCTTTGGAAAATAAAATCTCAAATCTGGCATATCTAGGGTGAACATCACTCAGACTAGTTACAATAGCCTGTGTGCTTCAGCCTAATAGGGTTTTTTTAGAGATCATTTAAGTTAAACTACTGAATGAATCTTATATGGAAAAAGTTTTTGTGCTACTTTGGTAGTGACACAATCCAAGTTATTATTAAATAAGTTCAGACCATCAAGAGAAAGCATTTTTACTTCACAATGTGACAGAGGCCCTAAAGGTGGCTTCAGAGATTTAGGAGCAATCCAAAACAGACATCTGCAGGATTAGAACTGATAAGTAAAATCACTCAATCTGAACGTCTTTTTAGTTGGAAAGCACAGAAAACAAAACCAAGACACACACCCCTCTTGGAAAGTATTCTCTAGCAAGGTTTGATAAAGTTCACCTTCAGAAAACACTCTGTGGCCTCAATAACTTTTGAACACGGGGTTAGCCAGAAATTTGCTGTTCTGAGGTGAAATGATATTTCTTGTAGGCTAACCTTTGACTGACTAGAGGTAGAAGCCAAAGTTATTAGAACACAAGTTGGGGTTGAAGTTAAGCAATACTCAAAAGACACAAGAAAATCTTAGGATATTTTTCTTAAACTATAGATGTACTTTCTCCTTTGTGTTTCAGTATATTTCTGTGGCACAATTCTTCTGCAAACTTCCAGCAAGAGACCCAGCCAGAAAAGGAGTCCAGCCTTGAGTCCAGCCTTCCTCTACTCCTCCTTCCATTTATGTGTCCTCATTGCTAGCAGCTCCTCTGTGTGTGTGTGTGTGTTCAGGGAAAAGGAGACCAAATAGATGCTCAAACCAGCTCCAGCTCTTTATGTCTAACTACACAATGGCTTCCCAATCAGGCCTGTGCCCCAAATCCATCATGCTAAGAAAAGTGTTAAATCCCAGGACTGTCAAAACAGCTAGATGTCCACAGCTACATTTTAAAGCTGAAGCCAACAGTGCCAGAACAGCTTTCCTCCTCCTACCCCTTCTCAACCAGCAGCTGAGCAGCTCCATGTGTATACTGGGGCTGTATCAGCCTAACAGAGACCCTGAACTTTCAACAAGCATGTCAATGAAGCTTCATGGGATGATAATTGAGTGCTAACTGATCTTCACAAGTACATTCCAGTTTCCTCTTCTTAGTCACCACTACAGAGAAGTCTTTGCTGATGGCAGAGACAAGAATCCCACTGAAGCACAGCAACTGCCACACACAGATCTGCTGACAAAATCAGCACAACCAGCACCAGGAACACACATCACAAGCTATCGATGCTGAAACCCAACATTACTACAATGGAACTGTTTATGGAATCCCAGGAAGGATGCTTGCATCCCAGGTACAACTGCATAGCATGCAGTTTCAGGAAATAACTTTTGCTTTTAATCTGGCCACATACTCAAAATGCTCAAGCAAAGAACAGATAAACTTCTATAATGTACATCTATCCATTTTTCTACCTAGAGAAGTTTCATTTCTCTATAACCTGCCTTTACCAGGTTACTATTTTCTTGGTTATTTCCATGCATACAGTGTCTCTAGTGTGTACAAGCATACAAGAGTTTATATGCAAGCAGACATCACTACCTGTACTGGTCTTCAGTACCAATTTTAACTTTTTCACTGTGAGACATAAGTTTGCACTAAGTCAATGAGTCATTAGCTTTGACAAAATATATGAAAACACCGTTGCACTTACTTTCCTTAACCCAAAGGAATTGTATTTCTGTATTTCCTTAGAAAAGTGCTCACTAAAGATAAATGGAAGTTTCAGAATCATGGTAAGTTCATACTTTTTACTACTCTTTTTTCTCTGTTCAAACAAATTTCAATTATTTTAGGTAAAGTATCACGTACTCTAAGTAAGCTGCAGAAATCATTCTACTAAGGTGATAAATTTAAAATATTACAGAGAGTACATGAAAGTCTTTCTGATGGATATCGACTTGCTTCCACTTTCAGCAATCCCTCCATAAAGTCCTTTTTCTGCACCACTTCCTTTAATGCTCTTTGTATTTGATCATGTTACACTCAGAAATGAACAGGAAAAACTCACCCAGCTGATATGAGTCTCCAGTGATTTAAGTTTACTAGGACAAGGTGGAAAACAGAACTCAAGAGTTCTGAGTGATACACTACATGAAGCCAGGTTTGACATTTATACTGGATATTCACTGCAAAAGAAGCCCAAGCAATGCAGATGCACCGCACACCTATGAATTTGCCGGTTGCCTGAAAAGTGAGTCTGTGGCACCCTCTGGTGTCTGACGACCGCAGTTGTCTTCTGAATCCTGCTATCTTTACTCCATTTTATGCAAGAGTCAAAGGGAAGACTAGAAAGACACCTAATCCAAACCTCAGTGCATCACCCCTGACAACTACCCAGGCCAGAACAATTCCATCCAAGCCAGAAGGTTGCATGCGTTTGGAGAACAACTCTATTAAACAAAAAAAAAATTCAAAACAAATATTTGAAGATGAAATATGTGATTTATTATTTTTCCAGAGTGCTCTAGCATATACTTTAGAGAAATGTGTAGATCAGTTTACAAAAATCTTGATTTTTTTAAAAACAGACTATCTCTTGACATGCCATGGTGCAATGTCCATGCTTAGCTGAAACAACATCTAGAAGGTTGGAATGCTTTGTGTTTTGTTGGGGAATTTTTCTGCTTGTCTGCTTGGGCGGCAGGAAATCACCACTCTTTCTACTGCCTCTCTCAGGCAACTAAACCAGCCTGTTAAAGAGCAGACAAGGTCAAATTGCAGCTAATTAAGTACAGCTTAATGAGTAGAATGTCCTCAAATCCTAACCTAGCCCAGTCACAGAACGGCAGAGGGAGTCAGGCTCGATGACACATTGCAATGAGAGTGCACAGTAAGAGCACTCTCATTAGTGCCACCTGTACAGTCACATCTATTACAAGACACTCTCTGCTTGTAACAAATTTCATCACAAAACCTGAAAAGCAGGCCATGGTGCCTCTCTCTGCCTCACACATGATCAGCACTTGATGGATCATAGGTCAATAAGTTTAATTAGAGCAGTGAATAGAAGAAACACCAGAGGGTGTATCCAAAGACAAATTCTTCAGAGACAAGAGATTCTACAAAGAAAATTTATGGTGGGTTAGAGATTTCCTATCTAAATTCTCATGGACTTATGCACTTTGAACATCACAATCCAAAAAGCAGGAAGAGTAATCTCTATTGAATCACATTGAAAAGGCAGGTTTTTTCCTGTGCTATGAATTTAACAATTCAGGGAACAACTTCCAAGAATTCAAATTTTTCATGTAAGACAGCTAATATATTCCATTTGGAAGATCACAGAAAAAATTCTTCTTTTTTTTTTTTTTTTTGTGTATGAGTTTGTTGTTCCTTTTTTTAATTACAATACTTACGAAGGGTTTTTCTTTTTTTTAACATCACTATCCAAAATTACATCCCACATTATATTCTAAAGTATATTTCATAAGACCTTGAGGCAGATGAACAGAGGTATTGCTTTAAGATGAGCTTTTTGTTTCAACTTCTGGCAACCACTGTTTTTAAGTGTTCACTGTATACTGTATGTTACTGTAAAGAGCAGCAGCTGTCCATACCAGTGCATTCAAACCTGCAGCCTTCAAGAGATGATAAGTCAACTGGTCAACAAGATAGAGGTGCCATCGTGTCTGCCTTTTTCCCTTGGAAGAGCAATGTCAAACTTGCCAGGAACTGGTAAGACTAATAATGCTCATGGCAGTCTGTACCTCTGCTCCAACATTCCACTTCACAGCTGTAAAAATAATTTCTGCTTTTGAAAAGTTAATCAGTTGCCAGAACTAAAAGCTTCAAGCACTCTTGCAATCTAAAGGCCTAGAGAATATGTCAGAAATCATGATTAGAGATGTAGTCGAAGACTTTCACCTGTACACACAGAAACAGGCTTGTAAGAGGAGCTAATAAAAGATTCTGAAATGCAGCACAGAGCTTTAGACAGGTTACAAGCCAGTCCAAGTAACAGTTCAATGCTATCAGACTATACACAAAAAACAGAGGTTCTCTCTGCTTTAATCCCGTTGAGAGACTTTAATACAAGATAATTAGTAATTGGATTCATAGGATGGAAAACATGTAAGTGAAAAACTGACACAAAACCCAACCTCACTAGGACAGTTTTCTTACACAGAAAATAATTAAAATCTGCAAAGAAGTTTTAAGGTTATCCATTGCCAATGAGTATTACAATGTGAAAAACATGTATCATAAAAAACTTTCTGAAGAAAGTTGCTTTTATTTGGGCTCCATTCCCACCTCTTGTCTCTTCCTTTTGTTCCTTTCTGTACTTAACTTCTGATATTGTTCATTTTTACCTGAAGGATGTTGCTCCATTCTCTTTCATTTTCGCCTTTTGAACAGGAGATGCTTGAAGCGACAGAATTTTATTTCTTGGCAAGGTAATTTGCTTCAGAATGGAACCTAAAACAAAACAAAGAACATGATGTAGTAGAAAGCAAAATGCCAAGACAACTGTTTAGTCAGTTCATTCTTCTAGGTAAGGCAAACTCAGTAACAACTGATTGGGTCCATCTGAAAATCAGACACTCTAGAATCTTACATGCTACAAGTTCTGTATGGCCCAAAGCCTTACATACTCTCAGCAAAGACCTTCCCTTCTATGCTGACCAGGGAAAGGTTTCAGTGAAAACTGACTGGCTGAGACAAACTCTTATTGTGCATCAACCTGAACCTGAAGGAAAAAGCAAGGTCTCATGAAACTCTCAAAATCATCAGCTTAGAGAAAGTTCATTGAAAGGAACTCAGTCACAGTATTTTAACAAATACAAGTATTTGATTGACGTGCTCTTAACGAGTGCCAGAAGTAGATGAGACGCTGATTTTCTCATCAGAGCTCCAGACAGTAAAGATGTTCAACTTAATGCACAGAGCTGGTTGCTCCCAACAGCCACCTTCTTGCACTCCAAAAATCTACCAACAACTTGCACTTTACTTCTATACCTCAGCAGTCCTCCCTCTTCTCCATGAAAGAGGTCCCTACACTTTACCTGCAGGAAACTGGTTGGTTTGAACAAGTGTATTCAGGGGCATCTTCTTCTCAGCGGGTGTCTGTAGGGTGAGCACTGAGGGCTGTGGGAGCGTGGACACTTGCTTGACAACGGTTCCCGATGGTTGTTGGACTACCTGGAAGTGGAATATCCAATATCAGGAGTGAGAAGAGCTACAAATACAGAGAAGTAAACAGTATCAGTGTTTCCATTTAGCCAGAAGTGCCACTAGGCAGGTATGCTTGTCTAGTTTTCAGTTTAAAGCAAACAGCACATTCAGAAAAAAATTTTTTAACTTCACGACAAGAAATCTTAACAAGTGGTAGTGAGCTTTAAGCTCATTCAATGAGCTCTAACAGACACCTCACCCCTATTCTCTACTGATAACTCTATTAAATAAGTTTCACTAATTATCACACAAGCCATTACATTGAGAGACTTTGCTTTATGTAAGTCTTGCTCAGCAGGCTAGTATATTAAAGAGTGAGTCTGCCTGCCAATAGCTTCAAAAAGGTAGGTATCACAAACACCTAGTCAAAAAGGGAGAGCACCAGAACAACTGAAGTCTTGCACAAAATACTTCACCTGCTAAGAATTAAAGAGTATATGCTATAAAATTACTGATGTGTTTTTGGAATTGCAACATCAATCATAAATTGAGACGCTGAGTTTCAAAGTGTTAAGCTAAAGTACACTGAACACATTGGTTACCAGGAACATGAAGTACTAAATAGCAACACCTACAGCAAGTAGAGCCTCTACACAAAGGCATCAGTACACAGCTGAAGGGTGAAAAGGAAGGCAGTTCACAGTTTTGTTTAAAGAGAGTCTTCAAAGAAACAAAACCAGACAGCAGGATGTCATCACAACACAGACCTACAGGCACAGCCCATAAATACTAATCCTTCCTCTTCAGGGGCAGCTATTAAAATGCAAGAAAGTAATAAAATTGCAGCATCCCTAAAAATCTCACGTCTAAGCCTCCTAGCTAGCAGAATGTGGGCTTCAGCTTTGATACATCTTTAAAAAAGTTCTTGATTACAGACAGTAGGAAGATGTTACTTTACCAAAGTATAAAATCAACATGTTCAGACTGAATCCTATTTTTTTAGCAGCAAAAACTAACATAAAGAAAATGTCAGGGTCAAGAAGCCCCTTTTCTCCTCTACATCTTTTATTCTTACTTCAGAAGGTCCAAAGAGTGCTTGTACAGCAAGACTGCACAAGTGTAATTAAAGAATTGACATTTACAGTATTTCAGAAATTAGGTTCTCTCTTGTAATCTAACTTCTCCTCTATTAATAAATATCAACATGAGCATCACACATTCATAAGAAGAGGTACTTTGAGTATCCAAGAGTCAAGATACCCTCCCAACCATCTCCATATTGGTAGCACTAAGGCTTGGTGTAGCAGCAGTAACAGAATAACTGATCTGAAAGTGGTATCTGAAAACCTGACAGACAGTTAACATTAAGATCCAGAGAAGGAAAGAACTACAGGAATACAGGGACAGCCTGTGGACAGAGATGAGGCTCACATATGCAGCACTTGCTCATGGAGCAGAACAGATGCTAACATTTACTTCTATGTGTTTTCCCCAAGGCTCAGTTTGATATCTCAGAAAGATATGGCTTTCAAAACGGCAAGTTGTGAATAACTTTAGCAGTGTCCTTTGTGAGTTCAGGTCATTAATGAGGAGCCAACCAGCTTGGACACACTACTCACAGCACTAGCTCCACTAGCACTAACACACCTAGAGATCCTTCTTCCACCAGGAAGAACGATGCTCCATCTTCAGCATGCAAAACACTGGGACAGCACAGGAGGAAACAAGCATTCCAGAGTGAGGTACAGCAGACAAAAGAACAGAGACAGCAATGTTACAATTGTCTAAGTGGAGACGGATGTAAGTCAAGTAACTGAGGAGGCTACATTGCCAAGAAACAGAAAGGATGTGTTGGCAGTAGAGCTCGTTTTCTATTTGTCATTCTAGCTCTAGACTAACAAAAGCTGGAAGTCTTGGGGAGTTGCAATGGAAGAGAACAGCAATACTGGAAATTTCAACAGGGATCCAATGCCAGAGCAAAGCATTACCAACATTGGTAATATCTGTGAGAAGGAGTCATTGGCTCTTTTCTTCAGGTTAGCAGCCAGAAATAATAAAGAAAAGGGACTGTTCTTTTGTGCCCTGTTAAACAGGTTGACACAGACATCAGAATAAAATTACCAATGTTCTTAAGTTAAATAAATGCAACACAACATCCAGCTGACAACGAAGAGACAGCTGCCTGAAAGACACTTTGATTAGCCTCACTGAACCTATTTTACATTCATAAAACAAAGTTTGGAGATCAGCAGAGGGATGCTGAGGTATCATCACACACAAGCAGTATTGCTTCATGAAGGAAGCCTAACTAATTGAATGCAAAAGCAATAACTAGGACAAAAAAACGAATGGAGAAGATTGTTCATGAAAGCTCAGCTCCGAGGGGACTTGACACTAACAACAAGCAGCTGCAACAGCATAAACACTTCACTACTTGGTTCAATCATTAATAATCTCCAGGCAGTGTGTCTCACTGGTAACTGTGGGGACTACACCATAAACTCCTAGCTGGTTATGCCTGACAGGAAGCTGTAATCTCACAGCAGCTTTCTCACCAATGGATGCCAGCATCTGGTAATGTAAATTTTCATTTATTATACTTTAACAACAGATACAGCAATACTAGAGCAAGACAAACTTTATTTCCAAGATGAAACTTCTTTGTAACCCTTCAATGAGATGGTGTTAAGAAAGTCACAGGAGAAAATCCTTCAAAATGTGCAACTCTCACAAAGGCATAGGAGTGCAATCAATCCCAACAGCACCCCTGAAGACCAAGTCCCACAGTGTCCACACAGAGTTTTGATAATAATGCTACAGAAATGAAAAATTTCATGTTTCATCACTCCAGTCATAAATTTGATTAAAATACAGCAGTGCTGCATTCTTGAGTACCACCAACATTATAATGATGCTGCCACGTGAAAGTTCAAATTCTCTAAAGCACAAAAGGCCAAAATTAGAAAGGGGCATGCAGAGGAAATGTATGGCATCAGACATCCCTGTGGGCTGAAAAGGAAAAAAATTGCTGGCAGCATTGTATAGACAGATTTGCACAGCTGGCAATGTGCTTCCTCTTTTAGCTGGCACTAGGAATCTTTTGTTTAGGGAGGGCAGCTCCAGATTTGTTTTCTTATGGGAAAAAAATAGACCCTCTGCCCTTTCAAGAAAAAGCATCAGGGAAGCCATAGGAGATACGGCCACTTCTACTGACTTGGCCTTTGTGCTTGTAAGTTGTCTCAACAAACACCAAGCTCCTGATATGGCTAGGCTGTGAAGCAGTCAACTCAGTCCTTCAACTGTATCTGAGAAGAGCAAGTATTTTAATCACTGTGCCTGGGTTCTACCCAAATGAGGATAAAAACATGTTTTGTATGCAATTCAATATACGTAAGGCACAGCAAAAAAAAAGCAATTGCAGCTGACTGCCACACTGCAGCAGTGTAGAGGCAGAAGCCATTTCTTGAGTTCACCAATATCAAATTGAAGAAGTGTTTCGACTCCCTTGTGTGGAGCTAAGCTTCCTTGCCTATTTGTACAGATGGTCAACCTTTCCCCTGGATTACAAGACTTGCTGTGTAGCCAACAAACTGCTCTCCTGTCCTTGTACTACCTAAGAAATTCTCCTTTTTTTCTGGCTGGAATTTCAAACTTAGTCCTTGAAGACAATATACCAACTCCTTTTCCAATTTGACTTTAGCTACTATTAGCCAAGATGGTCAGTGCATATGCTTAATTACTCTTCTTTGGAGTTTTGGGGTTGAGGGTATTTTGTTGGGGTTTTTTTGTTTGTTTGTTTTTAACAAATCCACTAAGAAAAAGGACTTCCCATCCACCCCATACAGTTGAGTGTTTTGTTCTTTTTAAGCAAGTTTGGAAAGGTGAAAAGCTCATGCTTATGGTAGCTTATACTACCATAGCATGAATTCTTTATTTAGAATTCTTGTATTACATCTACCTTATGCCCTTTGAAAGGCAGGAAACTAAAAAAGTAAAATATTTTAGCGGTCTGAACACTGTTAAATCAAGTACACACAATATACAAGCTAAAAAGCAAACTCACACAGCAGATGTCCTACTATATCTGTGCAAAGCAAATCTAGTTTCCCAGGAAGTCTAATGGTTTTCCCTCTTTTTACAGAAAAATAATCTTTACAAAAAATTCCTTTGCAGGAATTGAGTTATTTGTCTGCCAAAGGGAGACTAATTCTCTCAAAATACTTGAGAGCATTACTTACCGGCTAGACACCATGCTACTTGGTATCTTAAACACCTATAAGCCAAACCTAATTTATTTCACAAAGTTGCTCTTTCAGGTATATCTGTGATCTTGGTATTTAATATTAAATAATTCAGGTATTTACCCAAGTTTTTTGGTATTTAATATTAACATTAGCAAGAAGTTAACCTCTGCCAAGAATAAAAAACGTTAGCACATTGCTTTTGAGGGTATTGTTTTAATAAGACAGTTATTCCTCCTGGAATTTGTTAGCTAATGAGGCCTGATAGAAAAACTCACTTTTGGACTTTGTAATTAACATGTCTTAGTAAATGTGGAGGTCAGCTTGGAAAACTCCTTGAGGCACTTCGTATATTTCAGATTACATATTGCTGAACATCATCGAGTCGCCTGTGCCTGCAAAGTACCCAGGGCAGGAACTACCAGGGGAGAAAGACTGGCATCCCTGGTGGCTAGCTGCGGCACAGCCCTAACAGGACATCCAAGAGCACTTAATGTAAGTATTCCATCAGCAGTTTCTGTTTCTGAGACTTGCATTTCCTTCCTTTTCTTCCAGGTGCCAACCTAGCCTGGCTGTGTGCGTAGCAGGGGTTAGACCTCGTATCCCCTTGTGTCTCAAGATGGATGTTCAGTCTGGTGAAATGGTGATTGGCATGTCTTGCAAGAGACCAAGCTGACAGCTTGGCTTTAGATTCACCCTTCCAGCAAGGGCTCAGAATTTCTAAACCATGACAAACATAACTGATAAACTCAAGACAGCTTCATATACTAAAAGAAAAAAAAAAAAAACCCAACAAAAAAAGAACCAGAGGTCCAAACTGGTATCCTCTTTACTACACAGCAAGAGTCAAAGTAAAGGAGCCTGGTTAGCTGCAGAGAAGCAGAGAATCCATCTTACCAGCTGTTTCACTTTAACCACCTGCTGAGCACCCACTGACTGCGACACGATGGAGTTGGGCTGCGAGATTTTAATACCAATTGGGGTTCCAATGACTGGTTTCAGAGGCTGGAGAGGGGTTGTTGCTGAAGACGCCCCTGTGGAGACCAGCACTGGCTTTGCAGACTGCAGAGAGGCCGCTGGCACCGTGGAGGTGAAGACCAGCTTGCCAGGCTGGACAGCAGTCAGCCCGGACGGCGCCACGGTTGTGGTGAGGACGGAAGCTGCCGGCCCCAGCGACGCTGTCACGGCCGCAGGGGACGGAACGGCCTTCACGGCCTGCAGAGGAGCTGCTGCCGACGGGCTGGCAAGGACTGGTGTGATAACCAGAGGGGCTGTGGCTGCTACAGAGGCAGGCACGGGTTTTACAGCTGGAAGAGCAGTCGTTGCTACAGCTGAGGTTGCCGCTGCTGTCAAAGGAGCTGGTACTGCAGAGGTACAAGTCGAAACCACTTCTTGGAGTGGAGCTGGCTGCTCCATACACTGCTGGATAAAGCTCTGAGGATTAGGCATTAGTTGCCGTAAGGCAAGCATGCTTTTCTAAAAGAAAAATGAAAAAACACTGGATGAAGTAGCAGCAGCAGAGTTTTCCAGAATAACAATACATTTGTAACTGAATCCTCTTCCTCATTTTCCAATTAAATTTTTTGTGAGACAATAAATGGCAAACAAGTTTTGCTAAATTTCAGGCACTGTTAAATTGATGACAATCCTGTTCAGTGAAGATGACAAGAAACACCAACACCAGCTGAGCAAAGGTCACCTATCACCACAGCTACACTACACATAGTAAATCCCATCTATGGGGAAACTGGCATATAACTTTTTTCTTCTGCTTAGATTTTTCAATTTGGAATTTATGTTTCAGAGTAAGATGATTTTAACTGCTTTATTACCTCAAAGAATTTTGTTTTGCCAAAAAACCCTGCTATATTGGAACAGCTGTGTTTATTTCATGGAGCCTGACAGGGAGCTACGAATTATCCAATGAAGTCAGAAACAAGCTCTGAAGACAGGAACACTTTCATACCAATACAGCTGTATCTACACTAGGGGGGGATACCACTTCAATAATGTCTGTAGAGCTGCAGCAACACAACTTCAGCCAGCTACTTCTCCGCAACAGGAGAACAAAAGTAAAGGAATCTGGCAACATCTCATTTTTACTACAGCTGTGTTTGGGAAGGTTAATGGACAGAATAATCTTGAAACTCTCTACAGATTTTTCTCCTTCACGGTTTATAATCTGCTATGGCTCTGAACCAGGGGAAATCAGTTCTGCAGCTACCTGTATACTCTTGAAAACCCTTGTATTTTTTCTTCCTCTCTTAACAGTTGTTAAAGTTTGTAAGAGCTCCTAACACCATGCTGCTACTTTGGACTTCATGCAAAAGGAGTACGTCTCATGCTAGTGTACCAAGTAATCATATTGCTTACACAACTGGACCTTTTGCAGCCCATCTGTTTTTTAGCATTCACTTCTTTTTCTTTTAAAAAGCTGATAAGCTCCTGATTAGCAATTTATGTACCAAAAGGATCCAGCAGACTTGAAAATCAAGCAGGCTTCACAGCCAAAGCTGCTGTACTTTTTCCACCTCTTGGAACAGACAAAACAAAACACATGCACAACTTCATCAAAAACCTGCAGCTCAAAGATAAGAGCTGACTCCAGAGAGTCTTCCCTAAAATTCCACTTCACTAGCTAAAAGTGGATTGGCAGAAAGCCGTATCACATTTCTTTCCAGACTCAAGCTGCAAACATTTCCCCCACAAACAAGGCCAGCACTGATCCTCTTAGCACCTTAGAGAAGTACTCCTGAAGTCATCCTCCATTTGGCACTCAGTCCTGCCACAGCTGCTCGGAGTTACAGATCAACCTAATTGTGTGTATCAACCACATATCCTTACAGTGTCTCAGGAAAAGGCAATAGGGGTGCAAGATGTTCTAAAGGATTGGCAACACTGCAAAGTCAGCTAACTCTGACCATGTATGAACAACACTTCTGAAGTCACAGTATATCTTTGTTAATACAGCATGCAACAGGGAGAGCGCACCATGCCAGGGATTCTGTGGTATGGACACTGCCCAAATCAGAGAAGCCCAGATGATGCCAGTACCTGGCAGTGCGCTGCAGAAGAAACAAATGAAGGCTCTGCTGCAACAGGCCAGGGTCTGATCCACACTGATGAACCCAACTTAACCCCTGCAGAACTGCCTTGAGTTCTCTGCATCAAGTGTAGCAGCTCTTCACATCGTTGCATGGCTTCTTATAACAGCTGAGAACTTCTGTGAGTGCTGGTCATGCTGACCCTGTACTCACAGCTTGGTCCTTCTGCAGCCAGAGCCACACTGGATGCAGAAAAGTCATTCTCTGAGCTGTTTATTTTTCTGGCTTTTTCACTGGCATTTAAGAGGCCTCCAGGAAATTAAACACGCAATTAATGACCAGTTGGAAAATTTTATGTATCATAGAATCATCAAGGTTGGAAGAGACCTTTTACCTTTAAGATCATCAAGTCAAATCTCAGACCAGCACTACCTAAACCACTAAATCTCATCACCCAGCACCAGATCCAGATCCAGGGATGGTGAGTGCACCGCCTCCCTGGGCAATCTAATCCAATGCCTAACCATCCCAACAGTGATTTTTTTTTTCTTTTCTAATATCAAATCTGACTCTCTCATCTTAAGGTCCTGCAGAGATGACTGCAGCCTTTCAGACTCATGGCAAACTTTCTAGCAAGGCATTTAAAAGTTGCCACTGTAAGAAAAATTTTTATCCCAAATTTGAGGAAATTAACACCAGTCATCTAGAGCAATATCAACATTATCACATACATTGTTATATGGCCTGTCAGATACCAAGGAAAAGGGCAAACTCCAGAAAAACTCTGTCTCAGCTTTATCACTTAACTATTCTTCCTTTATTCTCCATCATGCCTATAACAGATGTACAGATCTAACAACCTGTCTTGGGTTGTGATGCAAGATGTAACCAAAAGTACGTATTCTATTGCCATCTGTTGAAACTGGCTGGGGAGGTGTTTTCTTTATCTCTTCTATGACCCACTCCTCATATCTTCTGTTAATGGGCCAGCTGTTAAAACTGGGTTGGGCAGTGTTCTTTATCTCTTCCATGACCCATTCTCACTCCAGAGGGATATCTTCTGGTAATGGGCCATTAAGGCTCGCTGCATGACTGGTGAAATTACATCATCCCATTGTGAGATGCTCCACCCAGTGGGGGAAGCCAACCATTCCTACCTGGATAAAACCTGAGATTCAGGACACCAGGACAGCCTGTTTCCACTGGATTCTCAGAGGAAGACCTGACCCATCTCACCATCACTGGACCTTCAAAGGAAAACTACACCTTCTACAGGATCATCTCTTCTCCAACCATATCTGTCACTCCAGGAGGACTTAACTGGACTGCTACCGACACCCTGACCAACAGGGTGTCAGGTTGTACTCTGACTCTGTCAGTGATTTTTTGTTTGTTTGCTTTATTTGCACCACTACATTTTTTTTGTTTTTAATATTCCTAGTAAAGAACTGTTATTCCTATTCCCGTATCTTTGCCTGAAAACTCCTTAATTTCAAAATTATAATAATTTGGAGTGAGTGGGTTTACATTCTCCATTTCAAAGGAGGCTCTGGCTTTCCCTGGCAGACACCTGTCTTTCCAAACCAAGACACAAGCCTAAAAATATGGTGCACATTGAAATTTAGTAAATTCAAAAGTTTTCCATGTTTTTGCTGAGATTTAATGCTTGCTGCATAATCAATTTTTATTTTGTTAATACAATTTTATCATATGATTAAAAGTCTCAAGGAAGCATTTTTTCCTTTATGTGATTATTTGCTTGAATGGAAGTAGAGTTCCTGGGATACTTTCCCAAAGCCACAGTAGTTTTGTCAGACCCTTTCTGGAGAAAGGGGTAGAGATTTTTTCTGCCTTCAGCTAACCATAGACCAGCAGAAGATGAATAGCTTTATGCAGATACTTTGATCTTTAGCATGGCATAAGCTGTGCATCGCCACTGTTGTCAGCTTCTGAGTTAGAACTCAGAATTGCTACAATTTTGATGAGAAAGTAAGAGGTCATCTTAAGATAGCTGCTGTACTGTAGATAGATGCACAGCTTCCAAAACCATAGTCTCCACTAACACCTAGAGGGCAATTACTTTACAACACTAAGAACACAGCATAAATTACTCCGCAAAAATTCCCCTTTCCCTTAAGAACTGCCTTAAGAATAAGCACAAGTCACACAGTGGTATGCTAAGCACCATTCTTCAACCTACCCAAACAAAAACCTATTTAAATAAATAAAACCCAACTCTTTTCTTTTCTGGTTCTCCTCCCTTCCCTCTTTAAATACTACATATCCATAATCAGACACTTACCTTGAGAAAAGGAACTAAATATGGTTGTGGGGATGACTTAAGCTCTATGTACAGCTTCTTTGTAAATTCTTCTGGTTCAATTTTTGCTTCCTAAGAGGAAAATATAATTACAATAGTAAGTTATAACTGAATCCACCCCACTTTTTTCCCAAGATGTATCAAAAGGTTGTGCAAACTTATATTATCATGGCATTGTTCAGTTTCAGTACTCAAATGCTTTTTTCCTGCTTTATTTAAAAAAGAGAAAAAAAGAGGAGTTAGGATAGAATAATGTTATAACATTCATATAGTATTACTCGAGTTGTTTACACTTCCTTCAGCTACAGGCAGTTAACACACTTAGGGATAGGTGTTCACACCCAGTCACTGAAGAGAAGGGATAGAAAAAAGTTTATAAGCAGCACTGATCCTTTTGAGTATCTCATTGTTACGGAGATGTATTTTAAATCAACTACTAGACTTCTTTCAGTAAAGGCAGTTTATCTGGTAGTTTATAAAAATAAACTTAGAGGCATCGAAGACTAATGTCAACTTACCAGTTTTTGTAAGACAGCATAATAAAACAGAACACTTAACACAGTCTTTCAAAAGCAATCAAAACCTTTCTGCATACCACCATTGGTAACAGTCCTCTGAATTGCGAGTGCTGTTTCCTTTCTTAATACTTTCCACCCTGTCCCAACACAAACACCTGACTCAAGGGCTTGGGAGGATTAGGAAGCTGCAGCAAACTTCTGAGACCCCTCATTTATACACAGGGCTAAGCCCCAGACTCTGCTGCCCTTCCTCACCATCCCAGAGTCATCAATAACATTACCTCCTCCAAGAAGGTATAGACACACAAAGAGCACCGATCTCCATTTCTGCTGAGAAATTACTTCTCTCACCCATATTCACCTCTGAAGCAACTGTTCCAAGTTGCTACATAACCAGAACAGGGATTTTAAAGACTGTCTTTGCAGACAGAGCTTCCAGCATGTCTTGGGTTACGGAACCAAAAATGTGTTCTATTTCATCTGCTGAAAGCAGTTGGAGAATTGTTCTTTACTCTGGGAGGAGGGGGGCGGATGCCTTTTGGTAATAAGCCAGCCGTTCAAATCAGGTGGGGCATTGTTTCTTATCTCTTTCACCGCCAGGGGAATATTTTCTGCTAATGGACCATTAAGACACCCCTAATAGCACACATCCCCAAAATAGACTATCCACATTACATCATCCTATTGTGAGATGCTCCACCCAGTAGGGGGAGCCAACCATTCCTACCTGGATAAAACTGAGACACAGGGACACAGAAAGTATCCAGCTTCGCCCGATTCCTGGAGGAAGACTGGACCCCTTCTCACCACCACTGGACCCTTGTTCTACAGGATCATCTCTACTCCACCAGAACCACATCTGCCACTCCAGGAAGAGTCACTTCTAGACTGCTTCCAACACCCTGACCAACAGGGTGTCAGGTTGTAGCTCTGACTCTGTCAGGGTGCTCCAAAATTGTTTGCTGGTTTGGTTGGGTGGTTTTGTTTTTCTACTACATTTGTATTATTAATATTCCTAGTAAAGAACTGTTATTCCTATTCCCAAATCTTTGCCTGAAAGCCCTTAATTGCAAAATTATAATTTGGCAGGGGTGAAGGGTTTACATTCCCCATTCTAAGGGAAACTCCAGCTTTCCCTGTCAGATACCTGTCTTTCCAAATCAAGACACAGCAGCTCTCCCATTTAGCCACTCGACCTGTTGCCTGTTAGATCTCACTGAAACGCAGACATGGGTCACAGAGGTTTTACTGATACAGATGCAAGTGGTTTGGCACACTAAGGCTCAGTGCATACAGGGTGCTTGACATCCACTTCATGAAACCCTGTCTTAAGGATCATTTTGCTGCCCAGCTGCAATTTACTCATTTCTGTCATGCACACAAAAGATCACCTTACTTTGCATTTAAATCATACAAATACCCAAATGGCAATTTTTTTTAACTACTATAAAAAGCAAACAAGCGTGTAGTTAACAATGTATTAACATCTCTTAATGACTGCTCTTAAAAAAAAAAAGTACTGCAAGCAGAAGAAAGAACAACTCTATTTTTCCCACAGAAGGAAGGTGTATAGTCCAGCAGGGACAGAAGCTAAGGAATCAAATTTTTGGAAGGCTGCATCTCCAAACAATCTGCTCTCAGAAATTACACCTGTCTACATCACACCTTCCTAGACTGAAAAGCCCTTTGGTACCAACTGGCAAAGCCACCACCTCCACCAGCACACAGCCTTCTGCTACGGTGGAACAACAACACAGCAGCAGCGGTCAAATGCCATGACAAGGAGTGGCAGGAGAAATGGTTACCAGGAAAACCCAGCTGTGCTGGGATACAGCACCAAGCACCATACGGAAGCCACCTGCAAAGAGAGAGAGGTTGCCAGCCACCACATTTTTTCCTCCATCCTACTGCTTTAAGCCATTGATAACGTCATTCTTGTTCCACTGCTCAGTTCCGTCTTGGAGTAAAGCAGTGGTATGGACTTAGCACTGCACTGCAACCTCCACATCAGATTCTTGCTACTGAGGACTCAAAATTCCACTAACATGAAAAAAAAGACCCAGGAAGCTGTGTTTACACTACCAGCTCCTCCTGCTATCAGTTATCTGAGTGCATAAAATGAAACAGAAATGTGAGAGGGGGGGAAATAATGCAGCATGGGATTCAGTTAAAATAAGATTTATAATGTAATACTTAACATAAGAGGGTCAGATGTACTCAGCCACAAATCCAACTCTTGAGCTGTCAAAAAAAAAAAAAAGCTACAAAATAACAGGAACAAAACTATGATAAAGTACATGTCAAAATCTATACACAAATGATGCAGACTTTGTTTTGAAAAAAAAGTCTCACCAGCAGATTTTGAACCAGATTCTTCACATTCTGCCCCATCTCAGGGGCTTGAGGTCCAGTAGATGCCAATTTTATTAGCGTAGCAAGAAAATTCTTGCATTTCTTCACATTCTCTAGCATCTCCTAGTGTGGAAATAAAGAGAAGACTGTTAGATGCTGCACTGTCTCTTCAACCTCTGATGAACATACAGAATGTTAATTTTTAATTAAAAACTTTTTTTTCCTTACTGTAGAAGCGCTGGTCTGTGCTACTGTTGTGCCCTCTGCTTTCACAGAGACTGCCTTTTGGGAGATAGCTTGTGCAGGTGGTCCTGTAACTGGAAGTTTTACAGGTGTTCCAGTACTCAAAGGCTTTACAGCAGTAACTGTAGTAACACTAGCTGCTGTTGCAGCTGCTGGCTGAAGAGAAAAATTAACACTTTTTAACCAAGGAACAACGTGACAAACATACTGCATTCTGCTAGCCTATAAGGTAGCAACCTCCTTCCACACTGCTTTTTGAAACACAAAGAAAAAAATTCTTCTTTGTTTTTAGAGTTTAGATTCATTTGATTTGAGAGACTCTATTTAATACAGTGACAGTCACAGCCATAATTATTTACAAATCAAGGGTAGGGGGGAAGAAATTACAAAGGTACATCCAGACCAAAGCACTGCCTGCAACTTTGAAGGAAGAAAAAAAGATAAAATTGTCTTGAAGAAACCAATATACTAACTTTGCCAGGCTCCTACAGTCTAAGACTAATGGATTTTGGACAGTGCTAAGCCAGGTGATACTATTGTGAAGACAAGCAGAACCATAAGTGATTATTTATTTTCCAGTCTTGCCCTGAAGCTCCTCTCCCAATTGCAATATCCCTTGCTTTTCCTATCACACACAGAGTAGGCAAAAGACATCATGTCCACTTTGGAAGGATGCAAGTGCCAGCAGAAGCAGCCAGCTCAGCAAATGGACCTAACAAGTTCTTCCTTCCTTTTCCTTGTGGGCAGCAATTTGGATCTCCTTCTCCCCTGCCCTGACAGAAACCCTCGCAAATTTCAGTTATTTTGAAACCTCTTTTTAAAATCTCATTATAATTTACCAACATATTCAGAAGCTCTTGCAACAAGAGAGTAATTAAGGTTTAGGAAGAAAATACCTCCTTAGTTTGCAAACTGGGCTAGATCTAAAACCCACTAAACTGAAATATTTCTACTTCAGATTTTAAAGAGAACAAACAAACAAACAATACCCAAAAAGCCAACACAGTTCACTTGATACAACAGAATACAATACAAATAAAAGACTTTTTGCCCATGCAAAAAACCACTAATTTAGGTTTCTCAGCTTAAAAACTGAAAAGTCAGAGGGAAGAAACAGGTAGAGTTCCAGGTTAACATTTGAAACCTAAGGTGGGGTGTCATCTTTCCTCCACGTCTGTGAAGAGGAAGGAAAAGTCTGGTTTTGTAGTCCAAACTCTAGGTTCAGATCTGCACAATGTAATGGTTTTCAATGACTCTTAACACATTTAAGGACCCCAGCTTGGTCGAACAGGCACAACTAATACTTGTTAATTGCATCAATCATAAGGCAGTTAGACAGGAGTTGAATTTACCCTACCATGGATAAAACAAAAGCTAATCAAAAGTGGGAGTGACCTCATGTAGAATATCAGGATAGAGAAAATTAACGAACAAACACTTAAAGCTAAAGCAAAACCATAATGCTTTTTTTCATATATTTACAATTCTTTTTTTTTTTTTTTCTGGGTGGGTGTTCTCCCCTCCCCAAGTTGCTGCCAGCTTGACATGAAAGCAGCAGGCAGCTACCAGAAAGCTTTCTAGCTTAGGCTCCCACTGTTGGTAACACTTTAATAGCTCTCTGCAGGATCTTTGCCACCACCACTGCCTCTTCCAAGGTTGAGGCTCAACAGCTCTATGACCACAGGGAGGCAAACTGGGCACAAGAATCCCACAAACAGATGGGCAGGAGGAAGACGGAAGGGGACACAGTGCAGATCTGCCAAGTTGCAGTGCCCTGGGCTTTTAAAAGTCGAAAACAGGAGCTGATCTCTTGCAAATTCCAGCATGCTTACACATCAAGACTAGAGCAGCATTTTATCAGCTGAGGGAGGAAACAACAGGAAGTCTGCTGGACCCTTTTCCCAGGAAAATGAATATATGGGAATTAACTTCTGTCATCTGCCGTCAACCTTTTTCGCTACTGACAATTCTCATTCTCACTTTGAGCAACAAAGAAACAGTCACTACAAAAAAAAAATGGCATTAATCCTGCATATTTTGAAGTCATTTCAAGAGAAGAAGTGCCCTGCATCTAAATGAAAGTGCCTCAGCATGATGCTAATTAGACACTTTGCAGCTTCGTTACCCCATCTGGGAAAAAGGTAAAAAATAAGAACATGCAGGTAATTTTGTCTAACCTCAGAGCTTCAACATTCAGGAATGTCAAAAAAGGAAATATTTTTGTTGATGAGGAGAATAATCCTGCAGTCAGTACCTATAGAGTTTTGCAGAGAGTGTTCCAAGTTGTATTTCATACAAGATTGAAGATGCACAACCAAGCCAAGGATTATTTCCTTTCCACTCTCCACCACTTTCTGTGATGACATCATACTTCCACACCAACACTCCTCTCCTGTGACCTCAAAAAATTGTTGAGACTAAGATCAGGAAGTTATTTTAAGACTGATGAATGAATTGCTGCCAAGGAAATCAGACTCAAGCGCTCTGCCGTCCTTTCCCCAGATGGTTCCATCGACTTTTTGCACTGACTTCCTTTTCAGCTTTATTCTCTTGTCCACCACAGGGTGAGGAGCAACGTGACTGTGTGATGGCAAGATGTATCCACATTGCATCTATTTGCTCTTCATTGTACAAGGAGATAGTACAGAGAGCTTCGCAATCCTCTGCAAAACCGAGGGGCTTCCAGGAAGCCACTCCAAACAAAACACCTCTATTAATTTTTTCTAGAGTCATCATTTAAATCCATGATGTTAAATCCACCCTGCTGTTTAAATCCTGCCCTACAGCTCATTACAAATGTTCCAGTTTCTACAGTGGGTGGGGGGGAAACACCAGCTTACAAAAAATACTCCATGTCTGTGTCTTTAAATATCTCAGAAGAACACAAGTTCAACAGACTACATCAAAACTGAATTGAAGTACAGAAAAACCAAGCCAAAGGCAGATTTAAGTTAAAAAAAAGAGAAGTTAATAGCATGATGCATCTCAGTGTTTATCCACACGAGAGCGTGAGGATGCATGTGACTTCATCCATCGTATGATGATGGATGACCTTCATCTCTTTTCCCCAGTGCAAGGGTAGTACAGTAGATGACTATTGTTTTTATATACTAAAGACCTCTATGCAGAGATCACAAACACAGGGTTTGCAAGCTAGTATTCCAAAATAAAAGTAAGGAATACCCATTACTATATTTAGACACAAAGCATACACTGCTTCCATTCTAAGCAAAACAGAAAATGTATTAAGAGAGGCCTCTGGGTTTTTCTACTTTAGCCCCAACATTATCCATCTGTAGTGAGAAGGAAGTGAAAAAAGAGCACAGAGTGTCAGTAGTGTTCAGTGGCTGATACAGAAGAACAGCAGAGGGATGAACTTGTTAGTCACACTGTTATCACTGTCAACAAGCACACCCCCCAATCCTTCAAACACCCTCAGGGTCAGGAACATACATCCAGCATGTTTTTTTTGAATGACTGATCCTGCTCATTTATTATTTTGTCAACTGCTACAGTTAAGTCTCCTTCAAACTCTTGTTTGAAAATATAGGTACAAGCCAGACTTCTTCGTGCTTTCTCCTCCAGATTCTGAGAACAGAACATATTATCTGCAGAAAGATTTAGTTTTCTTTTCATTCCACATGCTTATCCAGAAGACCAGTCCCCAAGAATGGAGGATGAACCACACGTAGGAAAAATCTCATATTCTGCAGGTGATAAACGCCTCTTCAGAAGAGGACTACAACATTTTTCTCTAGAAAAAGCAAAGTAAGACCTAGGAAATAAGACAAAAATACTGCCTAAAAATAATGAGGCATTTTCAAATACTGTCTGTTTACAGCTGTACCTGTGGAACCCATCTGCCACAGTCAATTAGAGAACAGGTCCTCAGCTATGACCTTCTTTCAGTTTATAATGAGAGGAAAAAATCATACACATGAAAAATAACTTGATTGGTGCAGACAGGTCATCTTCCCCTCCACATCATCTCAGGTATACCTTTTTCCCCACTAAGGAATCAGGGAACCCCAGCAAGAGCACATCTCCCAGAAAAGATTTAGCAAGAGACCGAAGGAGCTCTGTCATGGAGTAAAAAAGCACTGGAAATGGCTCTCTGAACTATTTCTTTTATTCATTGTTCATGTGCTTTCTACTCTAGTGAGATAAGATTATCTGACACACACTGACAGAAGCCTAATTAAATTATGCATTTACAAAAAAAAAACAGATTTGGGAAATAATTTGTTTTGGCAAATGAGGGCAAAGGTTACCAAGGTTACCAAAAACCAGATTACAGTCAGAAATAACAAGCATGCATCCATATTTTCTCCAGTTTTTCCTGTCACTTATTCCACCATACTATAAAGCTTGCAAAGTACCTGTCTTACAGCAGGTGTCTGAACAGTAGAAACCACAGCATTTGTTGTTTGGGATAACGTTTTCACAGGAGCAGCTGCTATTTTCTTTACTAACTGTGTGCCAGAATTCTTTGAAAAAATGAAAATAAAAAAATAATTACACACGGGCAGAGAACAGTTGTCACACATGTCAATGACAAAACAGACACTGAAGTTGGGCTCAGATACAAACCAATACACATCCCCTTACAGTAACAATACAGACACCATTCACACAGTCCATATAGTTTGAACACTGCTCAACAAAGCCCTTTGTCTACCAGTTTAACATTCAATAACAGACTCAGAGACATTTAGAGATAATGCACAATCAGAATAAATGGTTAAAGAAATACGTAAATTATTACTTTTATGTACCTCCTTACTCTTGCATGCTGACCACACTACAAGAGATGGAAGCAAAAAGCCAGCAGAGCTCAGGGAAGGAGGAACGCCCGAGGGGCATGGGAAATGTCCTCTGCTTTACTCAGCTTCAGAGAAATACCCCAACAGAGGATCACAAGGTTTTAGATACTAGCAGTAAAAATTTAGGCAGTTTTGGAGGACATTTTTTTCTTAAAATGGTTTACATCATCATCATCAGAGAGGAGTTCACTAATTTGACCTTTATCATATGTAACAGCTCACAAGTTTTTTGCCAAGCAAGAAAGCAAAGCACATAGTGATGTTTATTGGTGCAAAACCAAACACCATTACCCCATTCAGAAAGGGCTCAAACACTTATTTAACCCTCCACCACTTATTTGCAAACCCTGTAAAACTACATAACATACAGCTACATCAAACTAAAGTTATGAGAGAAGTTACCTGCACAGCACATATTCTGATTGCAGGTGTGCTGGTCGGCACAGATGGTCTCACACTTGTGTTATTTTGTGTCTGGTTCTGTGCTCCTGCTATAGCCTGTTGAGATACCAGCATTAGGTGGCCATTACTGCTTCTGATAAGAACAGTTCCTGTTGAAAACAACCACATTCAGACTGTTAGCAATGAAGTTATATTATGGCTTTCCTGTATTTCTGTGGAAGAAATAACTAGACCACTCTGATAATGTAATATTGAGTTTATTACTCCATGGAACAGCTGCCAAGAAATATAAGAATTAAGTGCACATCAGCTTTACTATGCATCTTATGGCAGAAAAGAATTCCTAAATCCAAGAGAAGAACTTAACCACTGGCCACACTGGAACACTGTGTGCATACAAGTTGCAAACTGCAAAGCAGAATATCAAAAAGATATTCTGAACATTAAAAAGACAGACACACAAAATATACACACACTCTGGGATTACTTTAACACTAACTTCACGCAGTTCTTCAACCTGCAAAATTCATCACCACTATCACACTTGGATGTCTCTTCAGTTTCTGAACATTTAGGCACATACTTGGAGGTGAAAACACAGCAGAGAAAACTGCAGTGGGAACTGAAGCCTGATTAGTATGAGCTCACCTACCTGTATCAAGACTATCCTTCCCTATCAAGAGGGTGGTGGTCTCCCATGAAAATCAAGGTCACTGAGATATCTGAAGCTGTCCCTCTGTCAAGGGTGTGTCCAAAAGCATTAAACCCCAGGGTTTTATTGAAGCAGTTTGAAGCCAAATAGGGAGATTCCAGTGGGAAAGAATTAAAAACAAAAAAGAAAGGGAAGTAAAAAAGAAAAGACCATTCAGCTACCAAAGCCTCCTTCCTCCTCCCCTAAGGGCTCATCTCCGAAAAATTCCAAGGATTCAAAACAATCACAAATACAAAACGCCAGCTGGATACCTGGTCTGTACCATGTCAGATCCTTCAAGGGAGCTACAGAGGAACCTGCCTTTGTAGTGTCCCAGCTCCTTTGCAGCTCCAACAGCTGCTGCTGCAAAGTCCACCCTGAAAACACCATCCCCAAACACCCTCACTTAACACCAACCTTTCAAATAAAAGGAAGGAGGAGGTACAGGAGAATCCAGATACGTAAATGAGACTACCTCAATGTTTCTGGAGGACTGCATTAAACTTAGTTGCAAGTTTTCCAATATCTGAAACCCAGGTCTTCGATGCACACTTACAATCTTTCCTAGTGTAAAACAAGACTGCAATGAAAGTCTTTTTACTGCTTGGTTAGTCTGAAAGCTGTCTAAATGCTGCCACACAATACGGCCTAAAACACTGCTTCTATCTGAGTTTACATGTATACAACAGAAAAAGCCGTAAGTCCATGAGTTGGGTTTTGTTGGGTATGTTTTGGGTTTGGTTTGTTGTTTTTTTTTTTTTTTTTAATCAAGCTATAACCACATGCTTAGAAACAGCTTTTCATCCTCCACACCAAAAAGCATAAGAGCATATTGCAAGACAACACAAAACCTGATATAAAATTCTGTAACATCAACATATTGCCATTTACATAGCAGACACAAACTGAGAACTGCAAGAGCAGCACCTACATGATCCCCTCCTTTCTCAAGCAGCTTTTACTACATGGGGCAGATGCACAAGGCAGTTGCATATTCAGAAAAACTGTTGGCTCCATCTGACAACTCAGCTTTCTCCTCCTCCACTGATGACTTGACTATAATTATATTTATGTACAGATGGATCATTTAATTTAATCAATCAATAACCGGAATTATAGAAAACATATTAGATTTCCCATTTTCTTTTCATGCCATCTTATTTAAACAGTGATTCATGGCAAACAATTTATCATCAGCCAGAAAAGGGGTATTTTTTCCCTTGTTCACACCACATGCTTAGGCAGATTTCACTGAAAGAAAGAAAGCTGACCACATTTTGCTAGTAATAGCATTTCTCTCTGCTCTAGGTCTACATTCAGAATGGCAAAAGTGTTGTTACTGGAGATTTTAGGCTTTTCTTTTGTAAACCTGGTTTAAAACACCACTGACAGCTCTACTCTTTGAGAAGGCACACATAAACTTATAATTTCATTCCTTTAGAGGTTTGGAATGCTTTAAGAGTTAGTTTTCATGTACTTGGATATTTTGTCACTACTCATTACATTTGTCTATGAAGTCAAATTATCAGAAGTCATTTTCTACTTCTGCATTTGAGAAACCACATTGATAACAGTCAACCTGATTACAGGGCTGGGACTGGTTTTGCACTTCTGCATTTTCAGTTGACATTCACCAGAGATGAAGACCCTGTTGGAAAAGTATCCCACCCTCCAGTCACCTGAATGGGGTGAGTTTCCAGCACAACTTACTTGCTTGACAGGAAATTACCTCAAGAGCAACAGAACTAGAAAGTTTATGCAAATACCATATGTCCATATGTAAATTCATTAACATCTCCAAAAAAGAAAAGGAAAACAAAAAACAACCACCACAACTATTAACAAGTCAAAGTAGCCCCTTTACATTTGAACAAGATAACAGTGATCCAAAAAAAACCTAAAACATAAAGCAACTTTCTCCCTAGCAACAGGATTAGACAACACAGGGGCATCCATACTGAATCAGAATGCTGTAAAATAACTTGGTGAGAGCATGCACAGAAGAACTTACCTAAGGCCACTCCAGTGATCATAGCCTTGACTGGAACGTTCAACTATCACAACGCCTGTTACTTGCATGTAAGTCAAGTAAGAAATTGTTCCCCTTGGAACAAACAATAATTTCCCTTTGTTCCATTTGGGAGAATTTTAATAAAGCATGGTAACCTTTCCATGGCAGCAGCATGGCACTGGCAAAATTATAACTCTGAAACAGTATTATGATAATCTACTAACTACTGCTTCTGTAGGCCTAATGCTATTGATGCCTGATAAGGCTGAAGGCAAATTTGCAACAGCTGTTAGAGCTACAGTTCCACACACTGAAGAGCCATATCTTGTCCAAGCACAAGAGACACTTCTGGGCAGTTACAACCTAATGTCACAAAGGGACAGTAAACTGACACATGAATTGCCTGAAACACTTTGAAAGCTGTTGAGAACAGCACTTATTTTTTACCTCTGGTTGCCACAATTTAATTACAGTTTTTCACAACTTTGATATTCCCTTTCTGCCTGGAAACAAAAGTAATAACCCCATACTGCAGCCAATAACACAGACTCCAAGAGGTGGCACAGGAGGTCTCTTATGGCAGAAGAAGAGGTTCCATGGCTCTCAAAACCAATGCCTGACGTCTCATACACTTTATATAGCTACACAAGTGTGAAATGAGTGAACAGCAGGTGATGGTAACTTCGAGGCTCTCAATAGAAAAGTCATGTAAACAGACTTGTGCAGCTACCAAGATGCTACTATCATAAATGAAAATAAGTGCAAGAATCCACACTCTTCACTTGGCAGGGGGGGAAAGATAGTACTTTGCATCAAGAGCTGCTTTCACATTCACCAGAAGGCAAATACTAATAAAATAAATGTGAAAACAGATTATGTCTTGCAGTCACTGCAACTCCACAAGAAAATGGGGGGAAGGAAGAGACAACACAGGAAACAACACAGGACCGCTGAACAGCTGAAGCATGAAGTTTCAGCTAACATCTCTCAGCACTGCATTTAGAAACAGAAAAGGTATTGGCAATCTGAGCAAAATATCAGCACCAATGGTAGTAGATGAAGAGCAAAGAAGCATCCTTGTAACACTAGAGATGCCCTCTTTTGAGCACTTCCAAGAACACTGATAGTTTTACTGGAATTGTTACAGAGAACAGGAACAACTTTCTCACTACTCATGCACCTTGATAGCAAGAGCAAGGCACAGTCCCTTTGGGGGTACAAAGCTGTTCCTATTTTCAAACCAAAGTAACCAATTATCATTAGGGATTATTTCTTACATGCTTCACTGGAGGACTCAGATGTCTCTTGCAGATTAAAAAAAAAAAAAAAAACCACAACAACAACTCTTTGCAATGAATTGATACATCTGTTCTTAGATATTTTGCCTGTCCTGCCAAAAATGTACTTTGGAAAGTTATTTGGTTTTCCTACACTGGAAGAGAAGGCAGTTAAAACACAGTCACCTGTTTCAGCCATTTGTTCTCTACACTCCTTTCTTCAGCTGCAACCCTATGAAGAGGGCTGGAGGGGAAGTACCCGACAACCAAAACCCAACTCAGTTTCCTCCAAAGCTACACAGAAGGAGCCACACTATATCTTCTTACCTTGAAGAAGTCTCATTGATATCTACACCCAGTGCCCTGCCTTCTCCTGGAACCAGGGCTGCAGGTACCCTGCCTTCAGGAGGAGTGCTTGGCAACAGTCCTGCAAAGCTCCAGCAGCCGCCATCCAGATCAGTCCCTACCTAGACATGCCAGCACTGTGAGCAATGGAAAATCAGAGGCCTTCTAATGAAATTTCATTTCATTTCGCAAACTTGAGATCTCTCTGCTAAAATTTTTCACTGTCCCAATATCATTGGTGCAGGAAACCCAGCTTATTCTGAACTTGGTTTAGCACCCAACCCAGGAACCCAGAAACACAGGTTAGCAGGAGGAGCAGCTTCCAGATACCTCTGCATTTTAACTAGAAAGCACCAAAACCTCACTGGAGACATGAGCAAGAAGCTGTGGGATAACGGCAGAGATCTGTTTATGACTGTATGTAACGCCACCTGCATGGGCTTCCCTGTATTTCAGGGAACAATGTTAAGGAAACCACAAGGTTGTTAACATAAACCTGTGCTGCCAACTGAAGCTCTGGGCTTAACATCCAGCACTGAACACCAATGTTTGCTACAAGCATCCCACTGTAAGGGCAAGTTCCAGCACATAAGACAAGCCTGAGACCATTTCTGAGGGGAACTTCACCCAGGGATTTCCTGAGATGAGCCAGCTGGCATTTGTGCTCCAGTGGAGATACACCTTATGCTGTTACTACAGGTGAAGCTGAAGATGTCAAGTTAAGCCACCACTTCAATTACAAGGTTTCTAACCCAACTGCTCAACCAAACAGCTCTTGGGAACTGCTGCCTAGGGAATAACGTGAGGAAATGAAGTCTTTTGCTCCTAGAACAAAATACAAGCAAGAGTCAACCACAATGAGACCAAACTCATTTAAGAGAACACAAGTCACAAAAGCTGGTTTCACAGAAGGGTAAATTTAGCTTATTTCAAAACAAGAAATGCCTGCATCAGGTATATTGCCAATCTTGTAAAGTGCACTTTAACCCAATTATAAAAACAAGGCTAAATGGGAACTTCCAGGTCTCAAATCAGTAACTGAACAACAAAAATGTTTTAAAACAACAGTAACATGTCAGAGCTCTCTGTTCCTAAACAAATCCCATTCTTTCACTGAGCTACTCAAAACAAAGTGATAGCTTTTAAGGCAGTTATTTCAAGCTAAGACCAAGCTTTAAAGGGGATGTTTTAATAGGAAACTAAGTGACAATTTAAAAGGAATGCTGTTTTAAGTTTCTTTAACTATTTAGGAGTTTATTAATAAAGACTATTATTATCTTCATTAAAAAAGACTGTTTTTCCTCTTCAGTTCCATTGATTGAGCCCCACAGAAAAGGTAACTTAAAAGTTTTTAAAAATACATTACAGGACTGAATAAGACAGACCAAAAAAAGGCGTTATTAGGGATGTAGACTGTTCCAGCCGTGATTGTATCAAACTGCATTATGTCATAGGTTAGCTGAAAAAGAGTGCTAAAGAGGCTCAAAGTGTTAATGAAACACTGCTAAAGACAGTAACTTAACTTCTACATGATTTACATAATCCTTCTAATGTGATGGAGCTGTAGTGTTTTCCAATGAATTATGGTCTGTAGTGCATGCAGAGGAACTACTTAGTCCCTCCCCATGAACCTCACTCAGTACTTGAGTTTTCCTAGATGTCTACTGCAAACTTCTTTAGTAGAGATGAAGAAACAAGGAGACAGCCCAATTTGCAGGCAACATCTGTCTGTGCTTTTCACTGTTTTAGGAATGAAGCTACAGCAACGATCTAGAGGCTACACCAAATTACGCCACCATGGGCTCCTAAGAATGATCTCTAACTTCCATTTTTAAATGCAATTGACTTCAGAAAACAGATCTTTTGTGAAGTCACAAAGATTGCCTGTTCTGGCTTTTCTTGGGAAAAACACCTTGTGATTGTTCTCCTATTTCCCAGATAAGCAGGGCAGAGGGCTCATCTACACTACATGGGGTCAAGATAAGTTCTTCAGCATCTATAGTACACCCACAAAACATTTCGCTCCATACAACAAATCATTCCAACCTTTGGAAGTCAGTTCTAGCTGATGTAAGAAGAATTCAGCAATGCTCAACTCACAATCAAGCACTGCTATTGCAGCAACGAGAATCACTCACCACACATCCAAGCCTTCAACCAATTAATTCCATTCACGTTTTGTTTTGCAAACTAAATAATTACATATCTCAGAAATCACCCTCTGTGCTCTTTTCCTTTGTTCCAGGGAAGCTTGCTTCTAAACTAATGGGTCTTTATAGCAATGGCTCAGGACCAGTGACTAGCATGTAAATACTGCAGAGTCACAATGAAATGTCAGATTTTGAATTCCAATGAAAGACACCTTGTTTTGCCCATGGATATGGAAATCATTAATTTCCATGTCAGGAGAAAACTTCAAAGGGCACAGTCCCCATATTCTTTCATGCTTCAAAAGTTTCTTTGTGCAGTCTATATAAAATACAACACAGTGTTACACCTGTAAGTTTATTAAAGATGTTGATGGCGTCTTTGCCAACTGCACAAACTGCACTGCAGATTCATGTAGACTCTGGCTTACAACTTCCAAGGCTGATGTCTGACATCTCACCTTTTCAAAGCCAGAGACCAGCTTTCCTTGCAGACCTCACTGTCCAGCTGACAGCACAGTTCCACCAGCATTAAAGTTTCCCAGACTGTCTGGGTTGCTGTGAGCAGTGTTTGAAACAACCACCATGCACACGCTAACAGCTCAAGGAGTTTACAGTCCCAGCAAAGGCTGCTGCCTCCAGTAATTCCAACCTTTCCCTGGCTAAGCACCTTCCTGTGATAACAGCAGGCACCAGCTCCTGAGATACCCATTACAGACACAGGCTTTCCAAGCATAGGGAGCCAGGAAAGGGATGATGCTATCTCTTCTAGGCAGGATGGAGCAGACTTTGATATCCTATTCTTTAAAACAGTCTAGAATAGTGGGTACTACACATCTTTCAAGAGTGCAAACAAAGTCCCCTCTCCCTCCCCTTCTCCAGGAACTAGACACAAAGTGCTAAAATTGCAAAAATCTGAAGCCAAGTTTCACACACTGTTCAACCAGCAAGTCCTACCCAAGCTGTTGGAGACTAGCTGCTCATCAATGCATTTTGGTGCCCAGACGGATATCTGTTTAACAGTCTAGCAACTGGGCCCCCATAGCTTTCACATTTTCTGATGCCTTTTCACAGAATACAGGCCAACATTTCAGCTTTAAATGAGTTCTCCTTGACTGCACATACAGTTGAGCTTCTTTCCTTGAGAATACATTTAAATCCACATAATTTTACAGTTATAGTAGAACTCTTAAGCAAAAGTATAATTGTACCAGTTGCAAGGGTAGTCAACCTTTTTTTTTTTTTTTTTTTTTTTTTTTTTTTTTTTTTTTTTTTTTTTTTTTTTTTTTTTTTAACAAGCAACAGATGTCCATACCAACCACCTAAAGAAAATCTGGACATTGCACTGGTACTTGGAGGGGATGTAAACAACCAATAGCTACAAGATGGCACTACCGTTTCTATTTGGGTTCAGAGTGTATTTACTTGAATCCCAAGAGGTGTTGTTTTTATTGTGTGTAGGCATCAGGGATTCCCAGCCAACGCTGTGTACCACAAGGCAGAGTCTTATTTGATATTGTGATAACATCTAGCTCCTGTCCTTGGGCCACACCTTTCAGCAACTGGGATCATTTCCCATCAGCATTTCCCCATCGCATCTTTGTGGTTTGCAACTTTGCACCTTGAGGCTTGATTGCTTTCCTATCTGAGTCATCAGACAGTTCTAGGATTGTCTACAGCTAAGGTGATCTGACTTGAGCGTTCTCCAGGACCCAAACTACCTCACACAGGAGCTTCAAATATTTGCTGGGGACTCAGCTGATGGCAATGAAATAGTACTGCAAAGGGGCAAAGCAACACTTCTTTACTCTCAAGACAATTCCTACTGCACTGAAAGAAGCATTGAGTCTCTACACCACATCCTCTTGTGTGCTCCTAGTACTCACTAGAGTGAAATTCTTCAAATAGCAAGTTTTATGCTTGACACACTGCAGCCAGACATATATACAGCACAAAAGTTCCTAAAGACCAGAAGGTATGCCGACACCCTGCACTTACCATTGCTGGAACAGCTATTTAGCTGTTACAGAGACATCTGAAGCTGAAATGTTGAATCACAAATCTTAACTTTAAACCAAGAGCTGCTGAAAACATTATTGGTGTCTGGGTAGTGTTTTAACAAAGGACAAGATCAGTCCCCTTTAAATCTCAGTCTCCTTTAAATAAGAGGAGAATCAAGTCAGTTAATTCCGATTAATTTTACAATGGGACATTTGTTTCCTCATTGCTCGCTTGAGGACCAGAAGTAATCTGAATTCCACCTCTGAAAGTGCAAATTCACTCCTCGGCTGGATGGCTTTTCACTTGCAAACAATTTTAACACTGATCACTGCCTTGCTCTAAGGGTGACGGAGCAAACAAAAATTATTGCAGAAGACAGCAACGGGAAGCTTCATGGGAAGCATTAACTTCTGTCTACATAGATATTGTGGAAACTGTCACCAGAACTTTGTGATGCTTGTCAAGTGCCTAGTATGCAAGACATGTATAAAGGTGTTCTGACTGCACTAATCCCCTTCAACAGAAAGCACTGGCTGCCCCACTGAGACTGCCTGGTAATGCACCACCCATCAGTTGGCTGGACCTGGCTTTCAGGGCTCCACTGGGACTAGGTGGCACCTGCCACTGGGCAAGCTGCCAGGGAAAGTCTTCAGGTGCTGTGCCAACCAGGGCAGGCTGTTTCACCCAGTTGTTAATCTAACCTGGACATCCACCCAAGGAGCTCTGATTTCCCAGGCAATTCCTAGGAGCAGTCAGTACTAATGAAAACATCTCCTCTGCCTCCACCAAACTGGAAGCATGCACTGGAAGAAGTCTGCAAACACTAGCTAAGAAAATTAAGTGTTACCGTATCTTTGGACTGTTCTTACAGCACAGTAAGATCACTGAGCTTCACCAGCTCTCCAGCCTTAACAGACCTAGATTTGCTCATTAGCATCAAGGATCTTCCACCTATTGCTGGTTTTCAGCATCCCACTTCAGTTGCAATCAGAGACTATTTCCTCAAGACACTGGTGGAAAAGATCTGTTAGTGGACTTTGTTCCAAAGGTACTCCAGATGGCAGAACAGACCTTAATCCTGACGATTTGAATAGTAAGGCACTTAAAAACATCTGTGGTGATCTTTTCCATTTTGCAAATTATACCTGCTTTTCTTCTGACATCATCAGTTTTCAGAGAAGTAGCTTCATGCAAAGAAAATTCTAAAAAAAAGTATTTGCCTTTTGCTTTTGTCTAAATGGTTAAGGCAGTACTAATAATACATATTTGATAGTTATCAGAATTGTTGCCATTTACATCAAAACTCGCAAATACATGTATCAGTAAAGACAATCCTACCCACTAGACACAGCACAGATTCCAATCAAGTGGCATAACAAATACCTGGTTCTCTAAAATTACTTTAAAAAAGTAATAGTATAGTATATACTGGTATAGTAACTACTCAAAATAACAACACATGAGCTTACCTAGATTTTATCAGCAGCTTTGGGAGAAAGAATACTGGAACATAATTAGTGTTCCTTCCAGCTGTCAGTTGTGTGTGGATGACACTATTTTTACTGCTACAAGCTGAAAGGCCCTTTAAATACTGCAAAAGCAACACAAGTCAGGCCCACTTTCTCTCTTCTAAGAATTAAAAAAAGTTTACTCTTCACCAAACTGTAGCTGTAATTCTTTGCAATACACTCCAATTGACTGTAAAATCTGAACAGCATTTAACATTAATTTTACTGAGCATCATATTTCTGCACTTCAGTATTCAGAATGCATCTTTTTTTTTTTTTTCTGTGTTGGAAAACCATAAATCTAGACATTAGCTTTACATCTTCTGCCAAGATTTAAATCTTAATTCCCACATGGCTGTGCATTTAATCATATGAAGGCATTATTTTACTAGACACACTCAGTCCTGAAAGCAAAATCAAGTCCTACAGTGCAGCTGAAATTTCAACTGGTTACAGCACAAGACATTTCCTCACTATTATCTAAGTTTGACTTAGTTCTTCAAGCCCACCAAAGCTTTGTTCACCCTTCCTCTGGAGGAAAAAAAAAATTGATCATTGTCATCTAACATGAAGAGAGAAGTCTGCAGAGAATCCATCCCCAGAAGCCTGCTAAACAGAGGACATTACTGGGATACAAAAAGTTACAGCACTAGTTATTTAGCCCTTACTGGTCTAAGCACAAGTACTATGCTAAGTACTAAGACTTCATGGGATTATCAACATTCAGAAACTGCATACTCTAAAGGAATTTCTACGTTTTTCTGCCTGTTGAAACAAGAAATCTTCAGAGTGCCTACTCCTACTCAAACATAATATAAACTAAGAAGCATTTTAAAATCAGCATTTCCTCCTATTCTAAAGCAACAGGCCAGATACAAATATCTAATATCTAATGGAAATATCTAATTGCTCACACAGTTTTACCACTGAAAAACAACAACTAGAACACAATGAGGGAGATTCACAGCACTCTGCATGGGATGTATTAGGTCAACTTCGAAAGCAGAAGGCAGCAGCATCCAGATGTAAATTTATCAGCCCTTACCTCTTCAGGTTACCTACCTTAGGTTCTACAGACAATTCCCACTGCAGTTCTGGAATACCCACACCAGTTCTCTCTTTCCCCCCCAACAGGAGTCCACATGCTGCCTGCCTGCTTCACGTCACACAGCCCAGCCACCTGACACAAACAGTGGCTGGGCTTTCTGAAGTTACCCACTATCAGCCTAGATAAGCTGCAGGCAGTGGAAAACCTGCCACAGACAAGGCAAAACATCCAAGCAAAGACAACTGAGCTGCAAACAGAAACCAAGAAGCTGAACTTGCTGATTTTCCCCTCTAAGTCAGGTGCAAAGGAAACCTTACACGGAGATCATGCCTTGCACCACATTACTAGTGAAATTACAGCACACTCAGGGCATCTTCACTTTGCTGACACCATGCTTGCTCAGGCCCACTGGTGTTAGTAGCAATGGAGGGCATAAAAGAGAAATACACACACGAGAGGCAGCCAATGCTACAGTGAAGAGTGATGGCAGCTGCTGCCACAGCCCTGTAACCAGCAGCAGCAGCATGAGGCGAGGTTTTCGAAGAGTTTTCCTGCTCTAAGCAGACTGAAGGTAACAATGGAGGATGCCTGGCATCTGGTTCAGTTCTGTCCTTCTTTATCCCATCAGCAGAGAAGCAGATTTATCTATTAATTTTTCTTTCAACACCTGCTTATAATGAGCATTTCAGGGCCAGGGATAGACTGAAAGTACATACACAGAAGTGACAAAAACCTAAGTTCAAGAAAAGTAAACAAAACAAAGAAACACCATTCTTTTCACTGTTTTTATGGTTTTTTTTCTACCCTCCACTTCTCCAAAGCAGTGTGAGGCCCAAAGACACTAAGGTGAACTATACACATTTGTCACAGCCCTTGTCTCTCCTTCCCCTTCCCAGTTATTTCCTCCTGTTAAATAGCACAGCCCATCCATTTCTCCCCCCCCATTAAGCTCAGGTTAGCCAAGGACAGTTTCTTGTTAAGCAGATGGTCCATGACAGGAGACTTTTGCAGGTTTGTAGGCATCAGCACAGGCCACATGGAGCTCAGGACTGAGGCAGCACTGCACTCACCGTGCCGCTCTGCTCTCTGCAGACCCAGACTGCTACGTGCAAAGCCTTCTGAAATGCTACTAGCCTTGCTGCTCCTGACAACAAAGAGGGCAACTGAGGAAGGATCCCTTTGGTAGATCAAATCCCCTTCATCTGGGAGGACACAGCCCAACCATTCAGTCTAGAGTCTATGCACGATCAGAAGACCAAACCAAACCCTGAAGTCTGACCAGCTGGAGTCCTACTGTGTGTTAAAGCCTTCAGTGGTGGTCAGCCAGGGATGGACTGGTGCAGGAGGTGGCCTTGGGTATCAGCAGCACTGCTCTGACAGCTGGCTGCTCTGCTGAAAACCAGCACTTTGTAGAAGAAATCACAGGAAGGTGATGGAAAACCCTTGTTAACTCATGAGCAAGTCTGAGTCCTTCAAGACCAAGAGAACTTGTAAAGCTCATTGATCTTTCCTGGGCAACCAGACAAAAAGAGGCACTTGGCAGATGGGCAATCTGTGCTCAGAGACCTCAGGAGTCAGGCATTATCTACTCATCTGCTTTTCCCAACTCCTGGCTTTATTCTGCACAAGAGGAAGGGGAAGGTAGAGATGGAAGAGAAAGAACAGCATAAATCCCAAATTTCCATGAACCTCCACTGCCCTCCAAGTCACAGAGGCAAACACAGCTCCACTGGCACTCTTCCTTCCCCAGCCTGCAGTGCTGTGGAAGCAATGCCCACTGCGGGCCACAAGCAGTTCAGGAGTAACTCACCATGACCAGTAAGGGCAGTGCTGTCCAGCCTTGCTCAGAACAGGCTACCTCAAGTATTTCCCTTTGAAACTCAAGGGAAGGATTTTTCCATATGCATTTTTCTTAACAGGTGCCACGAAAGTTGAATGCCATGGTTTTAAACCTAAGGCTCTTCTGTATTTTATCCTGTATGGCTAGATTTGGCAGCTTATTTGAAATAAAAACTCTTCAAGCCTAGGAATTTGGTGGTTTATTCCACTTTCTTTTTTTAATGCTGCTAACACTTGTGGCTTTAATGCTATCCATCTTGTATTTTTTATTATTAATTAAAAATTTAATCCACCTAGAAGACAGAGATAAAATACTAACACTTTTTCAAGATGGAATGCATTTTTATATAACCTTGCAACAATTACATAGACAAGTTTCCCTGAAACATTGATCCATTTGAAATCTGACAACATCTAGTTTCTTCTGAAGCACTGAAGTCCATACCGTTATTTTAATTTACAATGCTGCAGAGTAGCAGCATCTCTGAACTTCTGATACAGATTGCATTGTCCCAGGAGCAAGGAAAACAAGCTGATGCAACTGAGAGGTAACACTACTTTTGTGACATCTGCCTCCTACCACAATACAAGTCAGATGACATTCAACAGTATACCTGGATGCAATCAAACTTACGCCACTACAAAAAAAAAACAACACTTAAGTTTTGCCTACTTGTAGTTCCCAAACCACAGGCAACTTGCATGAGCATCCACCTTCACAGAGAGATGTTTAACTGAACATCAGACCTTCCAGAAAGCAAAAATATTAGATACAAAACCTGAATACCTGGGAAGTCCTGTGGCAAGAAGTTAATATATTTCCATCATGGTTCATTTCAGAGGAAAGTTGGCAAGGATTTAGAGTCATCCTTGACTGCTGACTACCCAGACATTACAGCATCATGAGTGCTGGGAAATCTACAGTGAAACTGACTGACTAAAGACTTTTTATTTAATTAGCATTATATATTTCCTTGGGAGGTGCATGCCTTTGATAAAGACATTTGGATTTAAAAAAAAATTAGCAAAGGAAAAAAAAAAAGCAAATACCCACTACCAGCACAGGGATTACTGTAAACCCAGTCATCCTTTTCAGCAATATCCAACCTGAAAGTAATTGCAACAGATGCTCCAACAACAGAACTGTCCTGGCAGGGAATAATTACGGCATCAAATAGCAATAAAGTCATTACATATCTCGGGGTCTCACAAAGTGAGACCAAAACCAATGGAAGCAGTCACTTTTTTATTTAAAAAAAAGCATTTAAATATGGCCCAACAGGGAGAAGCGAGAAGTTCAGAACCAGCAGCACCTTCTCCCTATTAAAAGAAAGTGCAGGTGGAAGCCCTAGCTAATCCTCTGTTGCTATCCAAAGCATTAGGATGCCTGTGTCAGCACTGGGCAATTCCTACGTTAATATTTCCACTGCTTCTATAGGCAGCCCATCTGTAAGGGCGATATCTCTCCGAACCCTGGTTTCCCACCGAGGGTTTATAGAAAAAAAAAGCGTTTGATGGAACAACACGTAATGACCTTTCAACTCTGCCCTCCTTAGGCACGGCAGTGTTTTGTTCCATGAGCAGTGGCATCGGCCGGGCTGTGCCAGTGACAGGAACTCCCGCGGGAGGGGAGCGCGGGCAACCTGACCCGCTCCGGAGCGACGGAGCCGCTCTGCAGCCGCCGAGCCACGCTCACAGCCCCTTCCCGGGATACTCCTTCATCCGAGTCCCACTAAAGCCTCGAGCAGTCTTTGTCAAGTCATATGTCACGGTAACTTGGCCGCTGAGTTTTTGGTTACTTCTCCTGCTCTTCGTGCTATCCAGCAAAGTAAGAAGTTGCTTTTATCCAGAGACTTCCAGATCCATCCTTCAGACAGGCTGTAAGCATCCCCAGCGCTACCCGACTGAACCCAGTCCCATTGCCAATGCCCTGCAAGGCACACGCACACGCCGGTTCCCAGAAGTTTGGGGCAGACAACCAGCCCGAAACACACACCGCCACCACCATCAGCACCACCCCCGCCGCCCTGCCCGTCCTTCGCCACGGCTCGTCTCCAGCAGCAAGGGCAGCGCGGCGGGCTCCGTCCTGCCCGCCGGCCCCCGGCACCGACGGCCGCGACACGCCGGGTGAGTCGCGACACGGGACGTGCCCGCAGCTGGGGCAGCTCGGGAGGGATCACTCACCTGGGGGCAGCTGCAAGTTGGCCGGCAACTGGAGGGTGGCGGTGGGCGGCCCCTTGGGGGCCATCGGCCGCGGGACCCCGGGCGCGGCCCCCCGCACCACCGGGCTCCCCGCGGGGGCGGCCGCCGGGCACAGCGGCGGGGCGGCGGCGGGCGCGGGGCCGGCGGCGGCGGGGCTGCCCCGCTCGGGCGCCGAGCCCGCGGCTGGGGCGCAGGCGGCCGCCTGCTCCGGCTGCCCGCCGGCCATCAGCCTGACGGGGGCCGCCGAGGTGCTCATGGAGGAGGAGGCGGCGAGGGGACAGGGGGCGGCCGCGTCGCGCAGAGCCCCGCGGCGCCCCGCAGCATCGCGGGCCGGGGGCGCTCAGGCGCTGCCCCGGCCGGCGGCTCCCCCGCGGAAACACATGGCAGCGCCGCTCCTCCGGCTCCCGGGCGCCGCGCACGTGGGCCCGGCCGGCCCGGCCTCCCCTGCCGGCGGCGGGAGGGAGGGAGGGAGGGGAAGGGAGGAGGGAAGAAGGGCGGTCCAACGCCGCCAGCGCGTCCTACTGCGGCGGCGCCCGGGCCGGCCCCGCCGCCCCTTTGAGCCCGCCCGTGTTTATGGAGCCATGCGGACTCCGGCGCCTGTGCCGCGTTGAAGTCGGCGGCAGCGGAGAGAGTCCGGGCGGGCGGAGGGAGCCCCGGGCTGGGGGTGAGGCGTGGGTGGGCACGGCAGAGCCGCGGAGCTGCTCCTCCCGCCGTGCCAGCCTCCGGCCCGCCTACCTGCGCCAGACCACCCCCGGCCGTACCTGGGCTGCAGGTGCCCTTGGGGCTTCCATCAAAACACAGGCAGCTCTGGCAGGTGTGAGAGTTCGTCGTGTCGTGATGGGAACTTGCTGACAGGCCGAGATGGCGAAAGCAGCACGGACCTGTAAGGATGAAGGGGACAAAGTTGTCCCGTTTGACCTTCATGCCCGGGGCTCGACTTGGAAGGCTGAGGAAAGACGTGGAACTCGGTCTCCCTTGTAAAGCAAGTGTGATCGTGACAGAATACACACAACACAGCTCTAAAAACAATTTTCAGAATATAATGGAAACTTTTTGCACGTGTGATAAGGAATTCAGCATGACCTTCAGTAATTCTGCTTTGAGGTCGTTGGGTATCGTAGCCAAGTCTGGGTTAAATTTCAATACATTCTGAAGCATGTTGATGCACGTGCTTTATTTTATGCATAAAATTTAAGGGATATTGCATATCCCTTAAATTGAGCCCAACATAAGCAATTACAAAATCCAGGGCCTGTTGTATGGTTCATTAAAGTGATACAAGAAGCTCAAAGTCCAAAAAATATTAGGAGAAAAAAAATTACTCTTGTATTAAACTTCCCTTGCAACTATGTTTTTTCAGATAGAAATGTAGACAAGAAAGGGAAACACTCCCCTTTTTGGCCATTTCAAGTAACAACTTTGCTTGATTCCGCAGCATTAGTGCTTTATATTGCTCTCAGCAGCAACAGTAACAGTTAGAGGAGAGAAAGTGCTCATCTCTTGCCATGTCTGTTCTATTCCAGAATAAATCAGCCCAAAATCTCAAAGAGGTGGCAGCAGCAGTGCTCATAGTTTCCACGTGTCAGAGCAAGCTAAGATGGTGAAAGAGAAGAAGTGGCAATGCAGGAGGAAACATCCTCTGTACCTTTTACATCTCTGCAAAGTCCGACCAAATTACATCTCTTCTTACACATATGTAAGAATGTGTTACACATAAAGTAACAACCAGGGTACAGTGAGTTGCCTTCTACGTGCCAAAGGATTCACAGAGAACAGGAGAGAGGGAAGCTTGTTTCACCAAAGACCAGCAGTGACTGATGGCAGAAGGGAAGAGGATGCAAAGCAAAGCACCATGTCTATTACTCTTGGACTTCAGGAAGAATGGAGCTGGCTTCTGATTTAAGGCCAAGTTTTTATCTTCTTGCAGCCATTGAGCTTTAGAGGGAATCTCTGAGACCCCCATGCAAATGCTTAGGAGTGAAAGCATATCTGACAGAGGCAAAAAGAAATGGCTAAAGACAACAGAAGTGTATGCACCAAAGCTGCAAGGCACATCAGTGTGTGAAAATGGGAAATAGAAAATACAGCATAGTGAGAGAAAGAAATACACCAATCAAGGAGCAAAGGAAGCAGTATGACATGCATTACAAGAAAAGGCATAGTACAATTACAATAAAGGGCGATGGAAATACCTAGAAGATTTAGAAATACGCATGTTATAGACACAAAAGGATGAACTTTTGTTAAGTAGTGTGAATGTATAAGTATGTATCCTATAAGTTTCATTTCAATTTGTAACTGTGTATGGTTTCAAGTGGTTCCCATGGTTTTGTATGGCTGTGAGTAGTTATTGTGATAATGTTGTTAAAGTGTTGGTTTGCAATTGCAACGTTGCACGGTTTTAAGTGACAATTGAAACTTGGAGCGAATATAGTTGTAATGTTGTTGAAGGAGTGAAGAAGCTGCCTGGAGAAGGTGTCAGAAGGCAAGAAGGAGGGGGAGATCTTTTGCTCCCCTCTCACTGATAGCACCAGGACCTCAACCCTGAATCTCCACTGGTGGACAAAGCCAACCAGTCATCTCATGGGGGAATAAATGATTGGTTGACAGTGAGCCTGGATAAAGGCCAATGAAAACCTGGTAAATGGACCAACGACATCAAGGATCCAAAACTCACCAATCCGTGAGGGAACTGAAACTATAAAGAGGGACTGATAGCCTTCAGAAGAGTCACTTTTCTGACAGGCGTTGTGTCCCGAGGAGGTGTCCCATACAGTGCTGTATGTTCAGTTTATATTTGGCTTGTCGAAAAGGGTGTGAGATTAGCTCACACCCCTCGTTCCTGGTAGTCAATTTTTTTAAAATGAAACAATTGGCCAATTTCCCATACCATCAGAGTTTCGTGGCCTCATTCGCAACGTGCATATCTTAAAAAAAAATTAAAAGTGCCATAAGTGTCTTCTCCAAACAAAGCAGAGGCACCCATCATTGTATGAAACTACACAGGAAATAAAAGGAAGAGTCCTCTTCCCAGACTGGAAAAATGTGTTAATCATAAAGGCCCAGTACGCACTCTTTATTAGTAAAGGGAAATAGAAAAAGTCATTCAGAATAAAATGGAACAAAGGATCTGGAACTCGAAAGCTATTTTCATAACTGAAGAGGTTACAGCACGTGTAAGGAAACTACTTTTGTCATTACCTGGAGTTCTGGGGTTTTTAAAAATCTTTATTCTCTTGGGTAAATGCCACCATGATTAAAACCCAAACCCATACATTGAAAAACTCTGAATTAAGTCACCATTCTTGTCTACACTCATTTTTACCCCAAGACCTTGTCTGGGGGATACTGCTGAATATGGTAATTGCTTTTCAAAGTCAGCTGAAGAAGCATCTAGCCATGTAACTGTTCCTTCCATGAACACTCGGTCTTGGCAAACTGACCCATTCTACTGCTTTAAATAACCCATGAATGGGTGCATCTGACATTGTTATAGAAGTCCCTTCTTTACCTTCCAGGCATAGGAAAGCATTACAGCAAACAGAAGCTCAGATTTCCTTTCCAGGAGCTATTAGGTTAGATAGATACTGCCTGTAATTTGCTCTGCATAACCTGTTTCCTTCTGAGTGTGCATTGAATCAGTCTGTGCTGTTCTAAGCTTTCTGGAGGCTTTCAAATAGCATATTTAAAAGAAAAACTACTCTTCATAAAGCCACTCACCCTCCAAAATTTCTGTCCACACAGCAGGCCTTAACTCTTCCAAAGATGGACCTTTTTAAGTCCTTAGGTCTTAAGCCAGTTTCACATACAGCAATGGTTTCAGCCTCCTACAATCCTATAAAATCTATCTAGTAAGCTTCGAGGGGTTTTAATCTGTCCATGATCCTTTTTACAAAACTTTTATGTTCTCTTAGTTGGAAATGCAGGAATAGAATACATGAGCAAAAAGTAATGGGAATGAAAGTTGTAAATGTGTATCTATTTACTAATGAAAACAAACAAGTAAAATCACAGCTATTTAATATCAGCAGTAAACACACCTGCATTTTGGCTGCCATTTCAGTAAATTTTTTTATTTTGTTTGTTGATAATCAGAGAACAGTCTGCCCTGTTTTTTCTGTCTTGACTGATGATCTTTTTATGGAGGTGCCTCTTTCTTTCAGATATTTGGGTCACAATGTATATGCAGATTTGGGTAAGTCAAAGTTTTTGTTCCATGAGGTACAGTACCCTGTAGCTTTAAAACCTTATAAAACACTTTAGAGTACAATAGGAAGGTATAATAAAGGAATTGAGCAAATACTTTTAAACTGTTATATGACATAAAGCTTGGTTGACCATACTCAGCTACGAATACCAAGAGAGCTAACAGTGATGCAAGTGAAGTCCCAGCAGAGGAATTCCTGTCTGGCTGTGCACCTGCAGTGCCAGCTGATTTGAGGAACCCTAAGCTACATTACAGAGTCTTAGAAACATTTATATTGGAGAACCACCAAGTCCAACCATTACCCTGCACTGCCCAGTCCACCACTAAACCTTGTCCCTCAGTACCACACATACAGATCATTTCAATATGTCCAGGGGTTGTGACTTAACCACTTCCCTGGGCCACCTGTTCCAATGCTCAGCAGCCCTTTCAGTGAAGGAGTTTTTCCTAATCTCCCATCTAAACTTCCCCTGGCATAATCTGAGGCCATCTCCTCTTGTCCCATCACTTGTTACTTGGGAGAAGAAACCAACTCCCACCTGGCCACAGCCTCCTTTCAGGTAGTTGTAGAGAGCGATAAGGGCATCAGCCTCCTCCCAGATAAACACCCCCAACTCCTGTAGCCATTCCCCAAACAAGTTCTGCTCCAGACCCTTCCCCAGCTCCGTTGCCTTTCTCTGAACACGTACCAGCACCCCAATGTCCTTCTTGTCATGAGGGGCCCAGAACCAAACACAGGATTTGAGGTGCAGCCTCACCAGTGCCGAGTACAGGGGACAATCCCTTCCCTGGTCCTGCTGGCCACACTGTTGCTGATCCAGGCCAGGATGTCACTGGCCTTCTTGGCCACCTGGGCACAGCTGGCTCATGTTCAGCTGCAAGCGATCTGGTGAGGTGGGAAGATCTGGAAAGCACACACTCCTACAATCTTGGCTCTAAGTGAGAAAGATAGATCAGAAAACTAAGTGAACAAAGGAAGAAAGATGGGAGGAATGGGCACTAGCAATAGCCATAAGTAGCTGAAAATATACAGTAACAGGAAACAGGTACAGTAAAAATGCCTCTAAAAAAGAGATCCAGAGTATTAAAGCTTAGCCATTGGGCACAAATACATTCTCAACAGAGAATAAAACCAATTGATCTCAGACTTAATATGTTAAGAATTACAGATGAATTCATACTATAAAGTTATACTGGATACCACTTGCTATCCAGTAAAAGTCACTAAAAGAAAAGAGTTTTATTACTGAAGCTGCAGTGGCCTATAATAATACAGCATTATGTAAAGTGATGTTGCTATTTTATTTATTTATTGATATTGCTCATGAATAATGCACAGTACTGCAACACTTAGTAAATGAAACAGAACACAAATAGGATTTTTACTGGACTCATAGTACCATTGAGCAGTAATTAGCCTATTTGCAAAAATTACAATAAAAAGGGAAGAAAAAAGAGGTTCGGACAGATTTTACCTATCCTGTACCACCACTAACCCAGGCCAACCATCAGCTTCTGGAAAATACGTCAGTCATTTTTTTTGTGGCAAATATATGTGTGAGGGGAAAAAAAAAGCCTCTTTTTACATAGTTCAAGCATATTGGAAGTAGCATACCTCTAGCTCCATCATGTTTCAGGAAATCCACAAAACTCAGCTTAGATAGAAACAAGTTCATTCAGCAACTCTGTGCACTGTGAGCAATTACAAATGATTAATGCCACAGATTTCTGATTGTGATGCTCCAATCTATTTTTCCTTTATTCTCACAAGTATCACATTGTAGAAAACTATTGCTGGAGTGGTGTGTTAAATTTCCACCTCTCTATGCTTGCATATCATCTTAGATTAAGTAGATGCATGTTTTTTAGCTGAACTGCTGGTCTTCCACTGGGAATTCATAATTTGATTCATCCTTAATACACGAAGAGCATAAAAGCATAGAAAGCTAATGATTTCTGAACTTAGAACTGCAATCTTTTTTCCATATTTTTGTTCCATGGTAAACTCAAAGAAAATGGTTTACTTGATCAAAAAGTGCCTGCAAAGTATACCTGGATTTATTTTTTTTTTCTTTTGGTCATTAATAAAAAGATTGAGATTTTTTTTTCCCCTTCCTCTTTCTTCACATCGTTCTCCTACTTGAGGGGGGAAAGATGGATATTTTAAACTCTGAAGAAATGTTAAAACTGAAAAATTAGTCTAATTTCAAAAGCATTAATACAAAGGAAATTGTTTGCCCTGTTAAACATTTGGGAAAATGCGTTTACGTATTGTTCCCTCCCCTATTTTTTCTGTGATTTTTCTGAAACATCCAAGTCACAGTCACCTACTGTACTATCATACTGGGAGAGAGGAAATGCATACTGAATTTCAAAGTACATACTTGTTGAAATTCATTATTCAGTGAATACTTAGAGACAGGCAATACCCTCTGGTGCTCCATCACCCTCATTGTAAAAACAACAAAAACAACAACAAACCCATAAAATCCTGATGTTCAATACAACTTCCTGTCTTTCAGTTGGAGCCTGTTACTTCCAGTCTTGTCACTGAACACCACTGCCCTCTTTGCACCCTCCTGTCAGGTATTTACAGACATTGACTTTATCTCTCTGAGACTTCTCTTCTCCAGGCTGAGCAGTCCCAACATTCTCAACCTTTCCTGATAGGTGAGATGATCCAGTCATCATCCCTGGGGCCCTTTGCTGGACTCTCTCAAGTACATCCATGTCTCTCTTGTACTGAGGAGCCCAGAAGGGGATACAGCACTCCAGGTGTGGCTCACCAGTGCTGAGTAGAGAGGAAACCTGCTGGCAGTACTTTATAGGGTAGTGTTACAGTTACTATTACAAAAAATGAGGACACTGCATTCTGATCATATTTTCATGCAAATCTTTTTATACATTATAAAGCCTGTATCTTCCACTTGTGATGGAAACAGAAGCTATTAAGCTACAAAGGGACAACAACATGTCAGAAACACTGTGATAAGGATCACTACAGGATAAAACACTGCTATAATTTTCATCATTTTCAAAGACAATGATAATGTCTTATACAACCCACACAAGTAGATGTTGCCATACACCTTCCTACACTGCTTCCTGCATGAAATGTTCCCAACAGTGTCTTACACTACTATAAATCAGCAGCAACCATTATAGCTCCCAGCACTATCAATCTACAGAGGCACTACAAAAGTCACCTAACATTGTACCACCAGATGTTAGGGGAGATTTCATACATCAAGTTGAATGCACAGGTGTCACCTGGAATAATTTTTGTGAGAAGATTTTGCATACTATTCATATAATTGTTTCCTATAGAGTCATTAATACATACCTGGGATGGCTGGTTTCTCCTTACTATAGCAAATTCAATGTTTTTTCCACCAGATTTCACAATGTAGCATACAATGAAATTATTAAAACAAGCATATTTACCAAGTAGTTTGCATTTTCATGAAGGAAAGAGGCCCAGGCTTTTCTTGGAGTTTTTAGGATGCACTTAGTACTGGATGACTTTTTAGCTAATTTGACGGTATGCTTTGAGGTATTTCTGTTCCAAAAACTCTTATCCAGTCTTAGCATTGCCACCAATTGCAGATGACAGAAAGGAAGCTGCAAATCTCACCACAACACACATGAACTTACCTGGTTAAATTGATCTTATAAAGGCTCGTGTACATTTTGCAAAGGGACTCCCTCACAGTCATGATGCAACATGCAGTGCACAACTTTCCTGCCTGCCAGGTCAACCATTTCCCCTTGCAGCTTGTAGGTAGAGTCTGCTAATGTTCCAGTACTTCATCCTAGGATATCTAGGAACATAAATACTTGAGAGCAGCAGTTCTTAACAGTTTTTATGCCACATGTCTTTTTCTTTATTCCTGGGCAACTCTTGTTTGCCAAAACCTCTTCTGTTCGACAACTATGAAAAGCACAAAAACTCCAGTCCTTTAACACACTCCTATGAGCAACAGTTGAAGGAACTCAAATTCTGTCCAGGGTAGAAGCATTCCAAGTAAGCTGGGATGTAGGCTATTTCACTAACCCATGCTGATCTATATTCAGCATTTTAGGAATGCCATGGCCAAGTCAAGCAAGGTTTTTTTGCAAAAACAGCCAAGAAACTCCATTTGAAAGAGCTACCAAAGTTTGGTATGTACTTCTTTACATCAGAGAAGGAGAAAAAGGATATGCACAGGGTTTCTCTCAAATGGAATTCCAAATTTTTCCAGTTTCATTGGCATCTAAATCACTATCAACTTCCTAGTGAATTGAAGATTGCCCACAAGACTAGCTTCTAGTGCTGTATTTTCTTTTCTTACATTATCTGGAGAATTAATATTTGTAGTGGTTCAATGATTATCTTTCCCTCCCTGAAGTTTAATAATAAAAAAATTATTCTAATACAATAAAAAAACCTTAAAAAAACCCCCAAAACCAGTAGCATTTGTTTATTTAGAAGAGATGCAGAAGGTGGGCAGAAGCTTCACCTGGATTTAATGAAGAGTTGATTATGACCATTGTCACCTGTGCCATGACTTCATCAATAAATTGTATCCCTGGTAGTCCAGCTGCCAACACATGTTCACCAGTCCTGAAGACAAGGACTATCCATCAGCATTTTCTTGAAATTAAAATGAGAATGGCAAGAAAGATGTTCTGCACTGCTTAAAGTGAAAAAAAAATAAGCATATTGAGAGGATGGGAAAAGCAGATGGGGACAAGGGCTTCCTGGCTTTCTCTCTTTTGGGAATCAAGCAGAGAATGTGAACAGTAATCCAGTTAACTACATTCTTGAGGCAAAAACTAGGGATTAAGAGGCAAGTACAGGCAGGTCTCAGTAGGACAGGAAGCCAAGAAGGTGTGATGGGCACATCAGAGTATAGAACAGTAGAAGACTGCAAAGTTAAACACCAGTAACTCTGGTAAGTAACTCTGCTACTCTATGCTCACCTTGGGAAAAATAAAACCACACAAACAAACATGCAATACTCAAGAAAGGAGATTTTCATCCATCCCGTTAAATAAGGATTAAATTTTCTTATCCCCAATATTTATTTATGTTGTGCAGAGGAGATGTTGTAATAATAAGTTTTCACAAGGACATTGGCAAACAGTTATGTGGAGGCTGTGTCATCCTCCCCAAATTAGAAATAATAGTAATGTCTAACACCTGTTAAAAAGGAAAAAATTCTAAGGTATGGTAAACATCACAGCACAAAGTTTTGAAGTTGCAAAAGTTGTGGTTTACAAATATAGTACAGATAGGCAGATAGGCAGCCCCTAAACAAAAGGCTTATAAACTAAGTAGAAAATAAAGGAAATAGGGTTGTTACAGACATGACAGCACAGGAAGATAGCAAATCAGTACAGATCAATGTGGTAAGTAGTATTCTCAGTATATTCACTGTTTATAGCTGCAGACATGGCTACAATCTTCTAAAAGTTAACAGCTGACAAAGAAGGGTAAATCCGCTCCAGTCTTCTGCTCCGTGAATCATTTTCCCTTGCTTTGATATTGAAACTCATCTGCTCCCAATCTGTGAAAGTGAACAGGCAGAGAGGTGCTTTTAAAGAAAGGCAATTGGTTTTCTGCCAATTTAGCTTCCTTAAACATCTCACTCATGATCAGACAAGTGATGGCACAGGAGACAGAGTGGGAACACAAGTGAGTGTAGTGGGGACTGAAGGAACAACATGGATTTTAGTAACAGCTGGCTGTGAGGTTTACTTACCTGGTAAGATAATTTCCAGACTGCTACTTAAACTCTGCCACTGGTTTCGTAAGTATTTTGGTGGGGATGTGTTTTGAAGGCAGATGCACTACAGACATTTATGAGAAGCGAGAAGAGAAGAGAAGAGAAGAGAAGAGAAGAGAAGAGAAGAGAAGAGAAGAGAAGAGAAGAGAAGAGAAGAGAAGAGAAGAGAAGAGAAGAGGAAGGAAAGGTGAAGATTGTTGCTTTGAAAACTTCTGAGAGAGGCTAATGGAACAGATGTTGGAGTCAACACTTAGATAAAGAGGGTAAGAACTTCGTTGCTTTCTCAGTTGTTTGAAACTCAGCACTTCTTTTTCTTATAAGATGCAAATAAATGGAAAAAGAGGAAAACTGACCATCACTGTGTCAGATCTGACAATAGACTGAAGAAATTAAATGAATTATAGGATCAGTGATAAATAAATAAGGATTTTGAGCTAAACATTACAAGTATGATTGAAATACAACACAAGCAACCCCTCCCTTGCTTAGTCAGTCTTCTTTCAAGATGCTCTCCTACCAACACTAGAAATTGATGTAATAGACGGCTTATAGGAACAAGCGTAGTCCTTTCCTTGCAGAAATGTATCTTCTTATCCAGCACTCAAGAGAGAAAAGCTCTTTTAGTACACTGCATACAAAACTCATTCCTTTTTAACACAACTTTCTTATGATAAATATTCTCCTTATCATTTACCTAGGACCAGAGCTTTGGCACATCACAACCAACATCAAACTTCACAATTTCTATGAAATTAACCACACACAGGGGAAAACATTACATGCATAAATGTAGAACACTGTATAATATTTTAAAAGATATAAGTTGGTCATTTAGGAAGAATAACAGACTATGATTTCATACTTCTAATATAAAATGTTTGCTCTTTTCAAAAGTCCAAACCAACAGGCACATACAATTTAGCCATCAATTCTACTTGTCCAGAGCTCATAAAACTTCCATGTTAAATTATGCAAATGAATTTTTTCATAGACAATTTCATGTTACATTGTCAATCCATTAAAATTTTGTCCTGTGTTCTAGCCTTATAATTCATTACTTTCCTTACAAAAATTTGGTCTGGACCAATAAATATCAATAAACATAGGAGGTTTAATCTGCTTCTCTTCCCCAGATTTGGCCACTCCCTCTTCCACTTGGCTCTCCTTGTCATAATTTCAGATGAATTTAGGTTTTTTTGTTTCCTTTCTCCAGAGAGCAAAGTTACTTCAATTCCTCATGCATGGGTTAAAATTTATTTTCCTTTACCATATCTAATCAACTTTCCAAGTTGATGCTGATCAAGTACTGTGAGGAATTCTGAGAAAGAAAAATAAAATCCATGCTTACTATTTCCAATAGGTACATAAATGTTGAATTCTACAGAAGTTAATTATTCCAAACTGAATTATTCTCACTAGCTGAATCACAGCAGGGTAAAATGATGCATCATGGATGGCAGAATCAAAGGCCCACTTGGAATGACTAAGAAAGAATAGAGCATTTAGAAAATGGCATAATGAATTGATTTGAGGAATAGTACCCTATTCCTTCAAAAATATATACACACTAATAGCTAGACTGTGAATGCATTTAGAAAATTACACACAACTGCGTTTTGTCATTACTAGAAGACTAGTAGTATTTAATAATGAAGGTTATAGTCTAGGAAAAAAACTCTTTTCTTGTTCCTATAGAATCAACATTAAAGAGGCATAAGTATTATTATGGCCCACATTCCCATCAGCAAGGTTTCTAATTAGTCTTTTAACTTAGAATTTTTCTTACTGATACCAAGAGAAAACTTAACTTGATTTTCAGACTGACTTAATAGTAAGATATACTGCTATTTGGCTTGGAAAAGAATATATTGCAATTATAGGATAACACTTCTTTAAAGTATCTTTTTGTATGAGAGGCATGCTTTAAAATTTCATGCTGAATAAAAGGAAAAAAGAGTGGTAAAAAGCACTGCTACATCCTTAAAATAATTACTTGAAATTAACATAGTTACTATTTTTCTATGTTTTCTCGCGTTTTTCACAGCAGACCTTCTCTGCCTTGGAACCCTCTTCTTACAGACTCTACTCACACAAAGCATCTTCTTTCTCCTCTTTTTTGCTCCTTCTTGAAAAGATACATGCATGCATAGATGGAAGGATGAATGAACATGAACAAGGAGTTCCTGACAAAACCCAAACATAAAAATGCAGCAGACCAGAGATGGAAGCAAGGACAGGCAATCTGGAGGAATATTACAGAAATAGTGTCTGGGCAGAGAGGGGATATTTTAAAAGTCTCAACTTTAGTTAAGTCTTTAGACATTATCTCCCACAACAGTCTCATAGGCAAGCTGATGGAATACAGACTAAATAAGTGTACACTGAGGTGCACTGAATATTAAGTGTACTATCAGTCTCACAGAGAGACATCAGCAAGCATGGAGTTCAGTGATACATCTTAGGAGTCACCACTGCGGCCAATGCTGTTCAACCTCTTCATTACTGACCTGGATGACAGCAGGGAATTGGACCCTCAGCAAGTTCACAGATGTTCCAAAAGTGAGAGTTGTTGATACACCATGCTTTTGGATGACCTCAGTGGATTGAAGAAATAGTCAGACATGAACCATATGAAGTTGAACAAATGGGAGAGCAAAGTCCTGTACCTGAGGAGAACCAACCCCATGCACCAGTTCCTGCTGAGGGATGGCTTTGCAGAAAGTACCTGGGAGTCCTGGTGGACAAGGTGGTTGTAAGCTAGCAACGTGCCCTTGCCACAAAGGGCAAGAGCATCTTGGACAGCCCAGGAAAGAGCACTGCCAGCAGAATGAGGGGGGTCTTCTTTATGTCATAGGATCAGACTCTCTGAAAGGAAATCACACTCAACATAATTTGCACTTTCTATTTTCCCTCAGGAAGTTGATTGGAATTGTGACAAGGTGGAAGTACTGCCCTCTAGTTGTTCAGTCATCTCCTCTGTCATTCATGGTCATGAGCCTTCAGAAGGCAGATGCTGGCGGTGATGCAGAAGATGCAGAAATGAGAGTCTCCAGAAGAACAGTATGATTCTCTCCTGCAAATGTGTTGCCTTCTACCAGATATGAAAGTTCAGTGATCATCAAGATCATTACTGCCTTTTCTTCAGCAGGGCTTGGCAGTGCCTTCTCATGTTTGTCTTCCCTGCTTTGCTTTCAACATTCAAAAACTGAAGAAGTTAGTGAACTGTAGCACTTTGCTTCTGTGGCCTAAAATAAAATATTAACCTCTAAGAATACTTGAGGAATTTTCAGCTCTAAGGAGGCTTAGATTAGATGTTCTGCTATTTTTTATTTATAGCATATGTTCCTACTAGCTGGAGATTCCCTTTTGAAGAATAAAATCAGGACATGGAAAGATTTTCTCACCGCAGATATTGCACTTACTCCCATTAGTGGAAACTAGCTGAACCTGCTGTGAGCTTCTTTATTCTAAATATTTATATTTGCAGACTAAACTGACAGGTAGGAGAATAAAATGATTTTTTTCTGGGTTCATTATTGCCCCTCTGGAATATGGTAGAGCCACCAATATCCTTGTAGTGTGCAGTGCTGTTTGTGTACTTCATTTTATACTGGAACATATTTGCATTTCAGGTGCTACTTTTCATTATTATTCCATACAATAGCCAATCCATAATAGAAATTACAAAATTCTAAAAAAAACCCCAAAACAAACAAACAAACAAAAGAACACAAAAAACCAAAAAACAACAAAAAAAACCCAAAAAAACACCCAACAACAAAAAACAAAGCAAAACACAAACACATAAACCAACAAAAACAAAAACAAAACAAACAAAACACAAAACCCCACAAAAAATAAAAAAAAAAACAAAACAAAAAACCAAACAAACAAAACACAAAACCCCACAAAAAATAAATAAATAAAAAAAAAAACAAAACAAAAAACCAAACAAACAAACCACAAACAAAAACAAACAAACAAACACCGCAAAAAAATCCCCAACCCCAATAGGCAGGAAGCTGGCAGAATAAATTCAAGACAAATTTATTCTGTTAACATCATCCTTTTTTAGGAAGCAAAAAGCACCATTTACCCTAAACCCACTCTGATATTGTGTATTTTGATGACAAGTTGCTGGGTTTTAAATAAACAGAATTTGAACATCACCCGTTTACATAGGCAGACCTTCAGGTGCAAGCTTCATTTTGCCACAAGATGAATTAACACAGAGATGGGGCATGTAGAAAATCCCAAAAAAGTTATGAGATCACCAAGTTCAGTTGGTAAAGAAATACTACACCAAAAATATAATTTTATCCTTTTGCCATCTTCCTTTTTTATCTACCAAAAGACCCTTCTTCCTTGGGATCTGCTCTGTTACCTGATGGTATTGCTGATGTTACAAAACACCAGCATAAACACCCCCCTTATTTTTTTTTTTAATTTCAAGATGAAAAAGTAGTCCACCCTGAAAAAGAGGCTCAAATTTACCACTGTCCTACCTATTAGCAGTAGATCCTGAGCTATCATCCTTGCCATAGGAAAGAAAGTGGGTGGGTTGCTGTCAGTTGGAGAGAGTACACAAAATTAGGTGCTCTCACCTAAGAGCTTAAAAAGATGTTAAAAGTTTTGTCTGAGAAACACTCGGCTCAAAGGAAGAATACTTAACTTTCATATCAAGACCTGTAGTCATTAAAGTTTTTAAGCAAGTGGTACTACCATAAAATTTTTTGCTGTCCTTTTCTTGCATATGTAGTTTCATAAATACTGGGTTTAAATTTTTACATTTTTAAATGTACATTTGAAAATGTTAATGAATCAGCGTTCTGTATTTTCCTTCTTGTGGATGGAAATGTCCGTGAGTCTGTGGAAATTCAGGTAATATAAGTGGCAAAAAATAAATTGTTACTAAGAAATATGAGTCAGAAACAAAGGAAAAAATCTTTCAGAAAAGGACTGATCCTCCTCTGAAATCTTCTCTCTCTAAAACATATGACATACTCAAATGGGGTATTTAACATGGGGCATAATTTAACATGGAAGTTTTATGAGCTCTGGACAAGTAGAATTGATGGCTAAATTGTATGTGCCTGTTGGTTTGGACTTTTGAAAAGAGCAAACATTTTATATTAGAAGTATGAAATCATAGTCTGTTATTCTTCCTAAATGACCAACTTATATCTTTTAAAATATTATACAGTGTTCTACATTTATGCACCAACAAAAAAGAAAGACTACACTGACAAAAGTTGGAAGAGAGGTGGAAGCAAGATCTCATTGAAACATATTTGCATTTGAAACTCTTGATGATGACTGAGATTTACGCATCTGAATTACAATTAAATAATGTTAAGGTTGTGAGTAACTCACAAGAGCAAAGAAATGTGCAATTAAAGGGAAAATATACCATATGTCCTTTGATATCTAGACATATTGCAGTGCATTAAGGAAGTCATAAAAGAGACACCCTGTTGTGGTTATGTGTTCTGAGACATGTGGCAGATTTCCATTGTAGCTATCTATTTCCCTGCTTGTATGCATCTGTGTCATTATTTAAATGTTGGTTTTGAATGTGAATTTCACTTTTCATAGTAAAAGAAACAGAGCTTCAGACTCCATTTTATCAACGTTTCTTTAGATCTGTTGCTATTTATGAATGTGAAAGTCCAAAATCTTAAACATGAATGAAAAAACATCATAAATGGCAAAAAAAAAATAGATTTAATTTAATCCTCAGACAAAATGAGGCAAAGGAGATAGTTTTAATGACTATGAATGAATCTTATATCTTCCCTCTAGAAACTGATAAAGTTGAGTTTCAAACACTGTTCTCCTGTATCTTGTACGGAAATAGGAATGTACTAAAAAAATTCATATATTTAGTTTGGACCATTTGGGGAAATAAAATGGGAAACGACTTTCATTTTAAGGTTCCTGACCCGTGGCATCACACAAGCCTATTTTTTTTTTCTCAACTCAAAAGCCAACCTGAAAGTGTGGAAAAACAAAATGGAACATTCAGATCCTAAGAGCAGTGTTTATGTGGCTGATATCTAACCCACGTCATCTCAAACACTGTGATCATCAAGACACCCCAGTGCAAAATACTTTATACTCATGGGTCGGGTAACCAAAGCATGACATCTGGATGTCACACTTGTGGAAAAAGAAAAACATTTTGTGGCATTCCCAGTGTTCAGTGTATTTCATGGGAACATTTTTGCTATGCCTGCAGCCTTGGGACACTTTCAGACACCTCACCAGTTCTCCAGGGACAAACATATGAGTAAAAAAAAAAAAGTCTTCATTTTCTGTTACTAACTGGGTAGGATATGGTTGGTTCTGGTTACACACTGATTTGGCCATGGCCATCATGTTTTCTTCATTCATAGGGTTCTTTGCTGCTGTTTGTAGTAACTAAAAAAATACCAACTTGAACACACAGGTACTACAACAGTTACTCTCTAGGTTTCCTCCAAAACCATGTAATAATAACCACAGATCACCATGAAGCATATCAACTTTAGAAAAATATGGTTTCTTCAAACCTTCCTTTTTTATTTTTGGTCTCCTACAAGTGTTATAGTAGTGATGATGATGATTACGATGAGGATGATAAAGTGTGTAGCAGACAGAAAAAATTGGACCAAAATAGTAAAAAAAAAAATGGACTACAGTGATGAGTGAAATGGTTAGAAACACAAAGTAATGGACACGCTGGCATTGCTGCATTTTAGCATAATCTACAGAGCAAGCACTGAGCCACAGATATTTCCTGGAGAAAAGCAAGCCAGATTAGCAGCACATCAACTCTGGGTCCTGTATAATCTGAAGAGACAGGGCAGAAGAAGTGTCGTTCTGGTAACAGAGCACATCAGGCTCAGGTGGCAAGCCCTTGGGGAGCGGGATGCTGTAGGAATGCAACAACAGCTCGGAGACAGCAGCCCGGGAACTGCTCGTCAAGGGAAAAAAGCAGGGGGTGATGGGCAGTGGCAGCACATCCTCGGACAGCAGAGCCAGCGAGAGTAATCGTCATGGGGCTGGGGACAGGAGCCAGCCCAGACCCCGTCGGAGGAGGGAGCATGCCAGCTGGGAAGCAGCTGCACAGCCACGGGGTGGCCATGGTTGCCACCGACAAATGTGCGCTGTGTCCAAAAGGGCCGGCTAGGGCTGCAGGGAAGAGCCAGGGCCTTCCGCCAGCAACAGCTGAGAAACAGAGCAAGCAAGCAAGGATCGAGATTCAGGTGTTGTGGCGTGGGCTGCGGTATCCGGTCAGCGGGTAGCCGGTGTCCTGCCAGCCACGGGAGCACACACACTTCGGCCAGGGCAGCCACCAGTTGGCTAAAGGCACGGAATTCTGTGCCCTAATCCTGCACGCAGGCTGAGCAACGGATGTGCCCAGGAAAAAGCAAGTTTTAAAATGCTTTGGTTTGGGGACTTTCAATGTCCCCGTACCAGCTGCCCCTTGCAACTTTTCATTCTTCCAAAAACTCTTAAGACTTTGCAAACTTATTCATGAGGCTCTTCGGCGACACCGAGATTCCCTCCAGTGGCTTCACTGAAACAAATCAAGGCCGGTCTCAGCACTTCCAGCGTCTGTAATTTATGTTTAATGTTGCAGCCGATCTTCCGATCTTCTCGCTCTGCTTCACTCTCACGGCAGGGAACCTGCAGCCGCCCAACTCATCGGGGAAAGCCGCCCCCCCCCCCAAAAAAAAAAAAAAAAAAAAAAAAAAAAAAAAAAAAAAAAGGTCCTTTCTCATCTTGAAGTGGAAACTTCTTATGTTCTAGTTTATGGCTATTGCTCCTTGTCCTGTCGCTGGGCACCACTCTCTTGGCACCCTCCTTTGAGATGTTTATGTACATTAATGAATCGCCTCTTCTCCAGACTAACCGACTCAGCTCCCACAGACTTTCCTCATGACAGATGCTCCAGACCCCAAACCAGGTCCCCTCCAACTCCCAGCACCTCCCTCCAGCGTCTCCCGTCCCGCTCCGCCCCGCCCCGCACTGCCGCCAGAGCGGGCTGCTCGGGTGCAACCAACTGCGGCGCTGGGCAGAGGGGGGAATAGAGATTGCCGCCCGGCACAGCCTGAGCGTGTCCCCTGCAACGTGCGAGCCACAGCGCTGTTATCCCTCCCCCAGTCGGCCGTACCACTTCCCTGCTCCGAGACGCGCCGGGCAGGAACATACCAACGCGGCGGAAGGAAAGGGGGCAGCCAAGAAAGGCGCGTGACAAGGCTGTGTGTGGGGGATCACTTTCGAAGCGGCTCAGCGTCGGCTCTCGGTCCACTTGTACTAGCCCGGTCGTACGGGGCGGCCGCGGTCTCATCGAGGCGCCCCCTCGCCAGGGGGAAAAGCAGGGAGGAGCCGCCGGTCCTCCTTAACCCCTTCCCCAGGCGGGATGGGGATGGGCCGTCCCACTGGGCGCGCGCCCCCGCCCCTCCGCGCACCGCCACTGCTGGGTCCGCGGGGCGCGCGCACGAACGGGCGGGAGCGGACGCGGCGGCTCCCGGCACCCGCCAGACATGTCGGTGGCGTTCGCGGCCGCGAGGCAGCGGGGCAAGGGCGAGATCACGCCGGCCGCTATCCAGAAGGTGAGGAGGGCGCGAGGAGGAGGGCCCGGCCTGGCCCGGCCCGGCCCGGCCCGGGCGGCCCCGGGGTCTGCAGCTGCCGCTTCCTTCCGCGCGGGGAACGGGGGCGGCGGCGGCGGCTCAGGCCCGGAGCGCCGAGGCCCCGGCGGCGAAGGGAAGGGGCCGGGCCGCGCTCGTTGTGCCCGGGGCTCGGCCCCGGCGGGACGCTGCCTCTCTCTGTGCGCTTGGACACTTGTTGGAGGGTCCCAGGGCCGGCGGGAGGCTCCGGGCGGAGGCGTGCGATGTCCCTGGGCCTCTCCAGCCCTCATTTTTCTTCCTCCACTTGAGTTGCCCGGATCGCCCCCGCGGGCCTGAATTAACCGGACAGGACTCGGCCTGAGAGTGGAGAAGTCGAGTAAGTCCTTTCTGCGGGGGGGCCCTGACAGTGGGACCGCAGCCGGGTTGTTCCGGACCCTGTGCCTGACTCCGGGCGCTGCGGGGTAGGAGGCGGCTCCAGTTCCCAAACTTGGTCGACCTGATAGTTAAGGCTGCCTCCCACTAAACCTTCGGTGTGATTGAAGAATATTGCGGTCGGAGCCAATGGCAGCGGCTCCGGACGACTCCACCTAAGCTTTTGTGGGAGGGAGCAAGTTAACTCGCTAAAGCGATCAAAGAAAAGCACATACAGGATTTGTAATACTTCACAGTGTTTTGTATCAGCAGCAACGAAGGAGCATGTCCAGGTTTACTGGTAACTCTGTGATTTGGAAACTTTACTGAAGACTCGTGCCATCATGTGTGTGGATGGCTGTGGATCAAAGAGATTTCAGATTGATACCAGCTCCTTATGTAGAGGGTCCTTTGGGTAGATAGAGCTAGCCTCTAATTTAGTAAATAGTTAGAACCTCTACAGAGTAGGTGTTGCAGCGATATGCACCTCAAAAAAGACCCGAGAGTTGTAATGGGAACCTCCAGGCTACTGTAGGAGAAGTTAATGCTTGGAAATTGTAGGTGAAAAATACATATCCACTGGGTAGAAAGCTGCACAAAGGTAGTCATTAGAGACTTCAGGTGCTGAGGTGCACATGGAGAATACAGTTTTTCTTGTGCTGTAGTCAAACCATTAGTTCAGTGGTGGTGTGCTGGCAAAATCCTCATGTTAAAGTTGAAGAATTTTTGTAATGTACGTAAGTTGCCAGAAGCCCTGAAGGTATCTTCATCCAGTTGGAAACTAAATTCTCTTACTATGGTAGATGTTTATTAATATTTCAATTTCCTATCAGCAAACACTCAGTCGTATAAAACAGTTGTCTGCACCCCCACCTAGGATACAGTTATATTCCTTCTTGTTCCCTTTCCTCTTAGCCCTAGCATTCCTGCCCCCCTCCGGTCCTTTCCTCCCCAAGAGGCCTGGCTTACATGGCTGTAGTGAAGAATGCAACCACCTAATGGGCAGCCTCAAGGTCTACTTGTCTGCTAAGCCTTAAGAATCTGCTGCTTCCCTCAGGACTGTGGGAGATATTCTGAGGAAAGCCTTGATTCACAGCTTCCTTTCCAAGTGCTCTATTAGAACTTTGGTATCAAAGGTATTATCTCATTTTTTTCCCTTTTTTTTCTGGTGAAAATGGCCACTGTGTTTCTTCTAAAACTTAGAGCTAGTACATGTGTTGTGTGCTAGTGTAGCAGTGGGTTTGTGATCTTCAGAGAGTGCAGTTGTAGCTTTGCCTGTTTTCTGAGACTCACACAGTAGCTGAAAACACTGCAGTTATGTCTGTGTTTAGTGCTTAATGAATGTGTTATCAGATCCAGCAGTTTCAGGCAGAATACTTGCACTGGGATCATTTTAGTCCGTTCTGGTGAATTACTGTTTAGAGTTTTAGAAAACTTGGCTGGCTGGCTCATTCTTACGTGGGTAGAAGTCCTGAGTGAACTGTGTAAGGTTTCTGACTCTCTACTCTTTTCACAGTAGAGATGGATTAGGTAGGAAAAAAAGAGTCACTACTTTTCTTTTTTTTTTCCATCCCTATAGAATTTGTTAGGGAAATAAAGGTTGTGTAATGTGGAATGGATGTTGTGCTTTCCTTGTGGAAGGATGAGTCTAGTTATGGCTAGTTTCAGCCATGTTTGGAAGAAGGAGAGAATCTGTGGGATGTTATAAGATTCTGCTAGTTCTGTGAAATTCAGCAGCTGGGTAAAGTGATCTAAGCTAGCTTTCCAGTGAGAGAAAGCAAAGGAGTAAATTGTTGAAAAATTTTGCATTTGGCAGTAAATTTTCCATTTCTGTAAGTTGACTTGGGTAACTTGGCTGGTGGCTCAGATTAGCCATGGTTCTGCTGAATCTTGCCCATTTAGAGTGCAGAGCATGGGCTGTATGTGGGCACATGCACTCTAGGAGACCAGGTTGCGTGGGTTTTTTCCTGTTTACAGAGCATGGAACACTCTGACTTCATGAACTTTTTGTATAAAGCTGTGAAATTGGCCATTTCCCATGATTTTTTAGAAGTACTCTTTTCTAGTTAGAAAATTACTTAATAGGTGGTAATTTTCATGGACACTTCTGAAGTATAATAGATATATTGTATCCATTTGTCCTGGTTCTGGCCACCATAGGATTAATTCTTGCCATAGCCAGGAGGGTTCATGGCATGGGCCAGGAGGTTGTTCTGTAGCCCCTCACTTCATTTTCCAGGGATGGGGGAAGGGGTCACGTAGTGTGGTGTGCTCAGGTATTGTGGGGGCTCTGTGGTGAGCACTTTATGGGAATCATTTGCCCTCTTATACCCTCCGTTATTAGTATTTTTGCTGTTATTTGCCTCTTATCTCAGTGCTATTTCCAGTAAATTTTTGCTATCTCAACTGATGATCTTAACCATTTGTACCTCCAGTTCTCCCCTCCACCCCACCAGAGGGGAGAGGGACGCATGGTTTGGAGTTTTTGACTGTGTACACTAAATTGGGCAATACCATTCCGAAACCATAATGCAGCATTATACCAAATATTTATAAAATGCGGCTTAGTTAGAGATTCTTCATGTAAATATTGCTTGGCTTTCCAGTGCATTTGCTTTGAACAGATCTGGTCAGCTCAGTTTTCATCAATAACAATTTCAGTGCCTTTTAAGATTAAATTTATAAGCAGTTGCAGGCTTTAGGAGAAGGGAGACTTGGGGCATGGACGTTTCAGTGAATTTCCTCTTAGCAATCAAATGAAGGAATGTGGAAAGCTTTCAAAACTTTCCAAGAACTTGGTGCAGAATCAGCATAGGTATTTCAACAAGATGCTTCACAAATGTAGCTGCTGATGGTAGTGCTATGGAACCCTTAAGCCAAAACCTGTAAAACTAATCAAAGGGGGGAAATGGGAGCAAAGCAGTGTTTTGTAAATAATTGGTAAAGTAGAACTTTATTATTAACAACTTTTTTGTTGTTTTCTTGAAACTAAGAAGAGGTGCATTACTCAAGATTCAAATTTACCTTCAGTTTCTTATCACAAAGAATATGAAATTTACCCTAAACTTTTTCCTTGTTGTTTCAGATGTTGGATGAAAACAACCATCTTATCCAGTGTATAATGGACTATCAGAACAAGGGAAAGACTTCTGAATGCTCTCAGTAAGACCTTAATTCATATCTACTGTGGACTGGGTGAATTTCCATCTAGATCATCATTCTTGATTTGTTTAGCTTACCTTACAGGAGAACTGTGCTGTAAAGAAACATATTGCTATAGATACTACACTTGAAATTTTTGTGCAGGATGGGTGGGTTTTATTTGCTCCATGAGTATGACTTCTGTCACTGAAATGTTGCAACTTGCCTACTGCAAGTTGATGTCATGATGATGATGCTCATAAAAAAAAAAAGGACTGGATAACAAAGATCTTTTTGTCTGTGTTGTAATTACATTGTTGGAAAGAGGTAGTTTTGTTTGGAAAGTTCTCAGAATCATGTGGGAAAATGGACCTTTCTGCTTCCTGGTGGCATGTTTGAAAACTATCTGCTTTTCACGTGCCCAAGAACTACCAGGCTTGTCTTAGAAGCTTGGCTTGCCAAAATATCCATCATGGACTTGCTGTCTAGTGGGGCCTTTGGAGAGTGGTCTGAGAGAACTATAGAAGGAATGAATTGTTATGGAATGGTATTTCCCCATTACTCTTTTCTGGCATGAGGTGATGATGGCACCCATGTAATCAGACAAATATGGACAGATAGGACATCTTAGTCCCTTGCCAGGAGAACTGGTAGTCTGGGAATAGGAGGGGGATCATAAATAATAGGTGCTTTTGGCTTAAGGGACTACTTTTGTTTACAAGCCTGTAGTTATGTACTTGTAATGTGCTCCAGCTTTCAAGGTTATTTTTGTGACTGTGGGCTCGATACTGATAATCAGGACTGTGGTTCTCTAGCAGAAAAAATTATTCCATAGCAAACTTCCAAAGCTCAGTATCCTGATGAAATATGGTTACAATTCACATAAATCTATGATGTCTTGAATATGAGGACATACTAAACAGCTCTCTTTCTCTGGTGTTTGTAATGGAAAATACACCAGACACAAACACACTCCCTCTGTGTCTTCTGGTGATTTAGTTTAATGCAGGAATTGAAATAGATGAGAATAGTGTCACTCAGCTTTAGATTTTTTTTTTTTTGTAGCAAGAAGTAGTACAGATAGGCACAGATATGATGGAGACTTTAGGAAAGATTGGGTAATAGATAAGTGTGAGGGAAAAAGCTTAAGATTCATAGTAATGGTACTCTTGTAAGTCTCCAGTCTTGTTTTACATAAGTAGCTTTCTTTACATTTGTAAAGAATTAGAGTAAATTCTGATGTAACTGTATTTATGAATTAAGATTTGTTTTGCTTTGTTTATTTTGATAGATACCAGCAGATGCTGCATACAAACTTGGTTTACCTAGCCACTATAGCTGACTCCAACCAGAACATGCAGTCTCTACTACCAGCAGTAAGTACAAAATAATGTAAAATCAGGGAATATATTTCATTTGGATTCTTGAAGGGGGAAAAAATGAAAAAGCCAAACCAAAAACCAACCAACCAACCAAATGTTTGAGATGCTGACCAAACACTTGGCCTCTGATTTACTGTACATACATGTACAGTAAATACATGATGCTGTCTCTTCATGCTGTATTTGGAGTACTCTCACTGCTTAGGTCTTGCTTAAAATCTGACTTGTTTAACTATAGACTCTTACTGTGAATTAGATATGCAATGCTCAACTGTCTGGTCTGCCTCAAAGACAGAATTTTCTCCCCCGCCTCAGCTGAGAACAGTAGTGGTATAGTTCTTGGTCAACTCCTACAGCAGTATTCTTTTTCCTATTAGATTAGGGAAAGGTGAGGAAATTGGATTTTTTTATTATCTTTTATTTTTCACTAGAATATCATCCATTCTCTTGCCCCAGTGGAATGAGGCTGGGTAAATTTTTTTCTGCTTTTTCACCTGCTAGATGAGTCTCAAATTCTTTGCCTTTCTTCTGTATTGGAAAGTAACCTTTTTTAAGGTGGATTATGATAATATGAAAGAAATTAGGGCCCGCAGGCTCTTGAAATGCTGCATCACTTTACATGGATATTAGTCGCTATCTTTTTTAAGTCTGAGTTTTTTCTGAGTCTGTATTCCTGAACTCTGTATTTAGTAAGATGCCTCAAATTTTCCCCTTTTCCATTGTTTATGCAGCCGTAAGAAAAGAAACAGCAGTGTTGAAATAGCTTGCTGTCTGTTTGCTTTTTGTGCTAATCAGAAAGCTTGGGGAGTTCATTGTGAGTAACACGAGGAAGTTCTTTGTTTTTTGGTAATAAGACTTTTCTTGAATTAATATAGTCTTGATTCATTTCTGTAATATGAAGCTAAAAAGAATGTCTATAAAACAGCCATTCCTAGATACTAGTTTTCACCAACTGAAATTGAATTACTTTTTCTTTGGTCTCTGGAGAAGTGTTCTCCAATCATTGCTACTAGCGAAGCATCCTTTCAAGTTGGTATCTAGAGAACTATAGAAACAGTGCTTCATTATGTCCAACCTGTTGTGCCTGTAGAGGTTTCTCTTTTTATAAATCCATGCTTGTGGCTGAGGGGGAAGGAGAGAAACCTTTAAGAGGGCAGTGTGTGTTCCTCAACTAATACGTTTTTGGAGGCTTAATTCATATCCTGGTTCTGATGACAACTGGAAATGAATTTGACCTTATCCTAGTCCCTTGTGAACAACCCCGTTGTTAAAGTTGAATGTGATGACATTCTCAAAGTGAAGATAGGGCTGGGAAAGGCTTTTTCAGATCTGGACAGAACTGTGTTTCTGATCTTCAATGTCAGGAATATTCCATGGTACTGAGAAAAATAGCTTAGTGTGTGTTTGAGTGGGTAGAGAAAGTCTCATTTTGACAGGTGAGCAAGGGAATAAAGGTAGCTTCTTGGGTTTTCTTTAAAAAATACTAAATGAAATTTAGATCTTTAGTCTTAATCTGTAGCATAATCAGACAGATGTTTGGGTTTAAAGGAAAATATTCTTTTAATTCTTTCTGTCTTCCTAGAAAATTCTAGCTAAGACTTTTTTAGCTAAATTTTAGCTGAATTTTTAGAATTTGGGAAGATGTAAGCTATCATATTATCTTTTTTTTTTTTTTTTTCAATGCAAGATGAACTACTCCAGAATCTTTTCCTCCACTGGCTTTCCATGTAGGAGCTGAAGAGGCCCATGCTGACTTGGAAGTAGTATGATTCTCTTCACCATACTTGTGTATCAGCAGTTGATCAGTCTTAGTAAATTCAAGGTGTGAATGGTAGCAGTTAAGTACAGAGCAAGATAATGTGTGTGTAGGCATCTACTATTTTTAGCACTAAAACATAACAATTTTATGATACTGCTATTGCAGTTTCTTTCCACAGAAGTTAGGAGACCTTGAGTTTGGAAAGCTTCTGAAGTTGGGTTGTGTCTCAACCAGTTAATTTCTGGAAGATTGTTTCCCCCTAGTAAACTATATTTTCTTTTTTGTTTAAATTTTATCCTGTTATTGTTTTAATCAGATAAATATGAGCTCAAGAAATTTTACAACTTTTAAAGCATTTCATAAAAAGTAATAGTGTTAAAGTGAGGTTGGGAAGAGAATGCATCTGTTCAGATATCATTCACACTGAACAAAAGACATAAATGACCAGGTTCATTGAAATTTTTCATATGAGCAAAAATTACTCTAACCTTATGAGAACTTTGTTGTGTCCTCTAGCAATATTCCTTACACCTAATGCTTTATATTGTTAGGAAAAATGCTTGTAGTCGGCTGTTATGCCTTTTCCTGTGTCTTTCAGAATTCACTGTTCTAATGAAATGACTGATGTTGTTTCTAAAACTCTGGTATTGCCTTGGAGAAAAAAAGTGTTTTTTTCAACAAAGGTGCTGTGCAGAGAAATGTTTATCTAACAGGGACCTGGAAGTGTGGAAAGGTGAAAGAGGTAAAGCAGGGTCTGGGTGAGGGGAGCTAGGAAAACTTTGAAAATCCAGTGTCATAACAAAGCTCCTGTGGTCCTGTATGCCTGCTAGAACATTAAGTTACTACTTTTGGGGTAAGACACCTTCTTTCACATTAAAAGACAAAGTGTGAGGGTCTTGAGTCAACCAGTCTTTTCTCAGCTGTGTGAACAGCAGTGTTATTAAGGGTAGGGCTGTTATGTAGTGTCTTCCCAGCTGGATAAGAGGAGTGACTAAAGTTCATGTGTGAAGTTGATGCAACTTTTTGCTGTCTCTTTTTGAGTTGTGGCAGGTATTTTCTTTCTTGGATCACAGTCAAGAGTCTCTTTACCATCACCTTATGAGATAAGCTGTCTTCCCAAAAAGGGCTTTTGCCTCATGAGTAGCACATGCTTTCTTGTGATTTTTCACTGGTGCTGCTTTTGAGGGAGGCTACAGCAAGCTAGTGATGTCCTTGAACCATAGAGAGCAAAGATGCAATTAAAGTGGTGGTGAGGTATTGTGTGTGTGTTTCAAAACACATGGAATTTCAACTGCAGAACAAGCATCTTATCCTCCTTGACTTGTATTTTTTGTTTTCTGAAGTGTTTTAGTGCCCTTAAAAAGTCATTGAATACTACTGAATAAAAAACACCAGCTTTTCTACTCAGACATCTTCCTTCTCTTATATGTCTTCATTTTGTCGAATATTTTTGAGGAAACAACCCATGACCATCACTTCATTTAGTATGTCGTGGGAAACTTTCTACTTTTTAATGGGCAGATATTGATGTCTGCAGGAATTATTTTGAAACATTTGTGTGTGGGTTTTTGTTGGGTATTTTTTTGTTGGTGGTGGTGGTTTGGGTTTTTGTTGTTTTTTTTTTAGTATAGAAGGTGTGTTTTTTTCAGTTTTTCTTACCTACATTCTGTCAGCATGCAGAGCATGAGATTTTGGTGTATATTTCAAGAAGATGTTGAAAATAAGTGCTTCTGATTATTACTCACTTGTGTAACATAGAGCTTTCTTTTATGTTGTAAGTGCCAGTTTCTTCCAGTCCTAAGTTACAGTCTGTGTGTGTAATGACCTTCAAGAAAACTTACTTTGTCCAAGTCATAGAAGAACATGGATATTGCATTAAATAGTTTTTCTAAATTTCATAATATTGGAAAAGTTATTAATAAAATTTCTAATTACAAAAGAAATACAGTTTTTGTCTTGAGCTATTTTTTCAAAAATAAAGCTTCTTGTAGGACTTGTGAAATCGCTTATTTTTTGCTGTTCCCATACTTGTCACACAGATTAGGGAGGAGTCCATGACACTTTAGTTATAAAATACTTCTCTATAAGATAATGATTGCTTTTTAAAAACACCTAATATCAACAAGCACTGAAAGGCTGGTTATTTCTGAAGCAACTGCTTCAAGAGATAGGAGAAAATCCAAACCACAACAACTGAACTAATACAAAAAAACCTCCCAAACCAAAAACAACCACCGCCCATACACAAAATAATAAAATACTTCCAAAAATTATCTTGAAGACAAGCTTTCATGAAGTGTTAGTTGTGATGTTTAATGGTTCTAAGTTGTGGAGCTCTGCAGGCTAAATAGGAATCTTCAGTATAAGCATGGTTTCACTCAAACAATGAAAACTCTCATACAATTTTAACCACTTTATTTTTCAAAGGGGTAATGTTCAGTCTGTGGTTTGTATGTACTTGTGATGTGGTTATAGAAAAAAGTTGGAGTCTTAAGAACTGAGCTCTCTGTGCACTCTGGTTTTTAGTAGCCTTTATTTTGAACATAGAAGTTGTCTAAAATACATGTTAATTAAATTACCTTGACTTGGCTTTTCTTGAAAAAAAGCAAGATGGCATCCTGAGAATAAAAATATGGCTTAGTTTCACACTTGAAAATAAAATTTTGAAATAAAACTTTTGTTACTGATGATGAGAGGAATTCTAAATTAATGAGATTCTTGTGCAGTTATGTACCAAATGCCTTGGAAAGTTTGATAGCTGTGGTGGTGGTGTGGTTTAACCCCAGCTGGCAACTAAGTACATGCAGCTGCTTGGTCACCCCACACTTCCCCTTCAACTGGGCTGGGCAGGAGAATCCAAAAAAAGGTGAAACCCATGGGTTGAGATAAGAACAGTTTTATAATGGAAATAAAGTATTACAGTAAGATTATAATTGTAATTAAAAATGAGGCAGTAAAACCACAGACCAGTGCCCAGCCTGAGTCTGATGCTCTGTGGTGTGGATTATCCCTTTGGCCAGTTTGGGTCCGCTGTCCCAGCCGTGTTCCCTCCTGGCTTCTTGCACACCTTGCTGTCACAGCCTGGGAAATGGAGAAATCTTTGACTTTAGAGTAAGCACTGCTTAGCAGCAACTAAAGCATCAGTGTGTTATCAACATTATTCTACTGAATCCAAAACCCAGCACTGCACCAGCTGCTGGGAAGAAAATCAGCTCTATCCCAGAAAAAATCAAGACAGGTAGCATAGCAGAAAATCTGTTTCTGGTATGTGCAGTATGGTGCATAATTCTGCATTAGCCTTTCAGAACACAAGTCCATGTCCAGTTCAAGTTCAAGTATTTGTAAACTGAATTAATGAAGAACAGAGCAAAAGGAAGGTTGAATGTTTCCTGTCAAGAGGCAAGGGAGCTATTAGTAATTACTAGAGCTTGGATTTTGAAGAATAATTGCTCTGATTAAATGTTAAATAGTTTTGAAAAAAGATAATAATTTCTCAAGATGTTATAAAAGAGAAAAAGCCATGTTGGCACAACTGAAAGGGTGCTGTTGGAAATGAAGAGTCACTGCAGGGAGTTTCTTAACCCAGCAACTACACTAAGAAAAAAACAAATATGGCAATTTAAGTTGTTAGGGTGTTAGGACTGAATTCAGAGCCCCACTAGCTGCCACTTCAAACCAGAGGATCGCTCTGAGTTCTGTAAGCTACTTTGCATGTATTGTTAATCAGGTGTGTCCACATGGGGAGCTAGTGCACTGTACACAAAAAACTACTTCTATTGCCTGTGAACTTCTGTGGCTGATCTAAAAATCAGTAAAGATCGCCGGCAGCTTGAATGAGGAGTATACTCTAAAGTGTAATTCTTTCATATTCGAAGATGTGATTTGCCTCTCTGTAGTGCAGTATCTGCACAATAAATACCTTTTCAACTGTAGGCAGTTTTCTGAGAGCTGTACCAGGCAGTCTGGTAATGTAGGTGCAGATGTATGGTTTTGCTCTGTCCCAAATGCCTTGCTGTGAGGGTTCTGCAGGATTCTTTCTGCTTTAGTTGAGTTTGCATAAAGCCTTTTAGCTAGAACAGATGTGGATATTTTTTTTTTTCTCTTAGGCTACTAAACGCAAGCAAAACCTGTAAATATCAGACCAAACATTGAACCATCTTAAAAGCAAAAGAGGCAAGGGCTGTGGAGCACAAAGCTTCTGAGGACAGATAGAAACTGCTTTTATGGGGGAGTTATAGAGCACCTCAGAAGTTGCCTAGTTTCTGTAATTCAGTGATCCCTGAGTTAACATCCACAGTTAACTTATTAATGGTTGCTTATAATAAATCAATATGAATTCATACAGTTTTTTTAATTTCTGATCTAAATAAGTTTTAGTTCTACTAAAGTGTCCCCCCGCCACCAAGAATTTTTGGGGGATTATTTTTTGAAGTATCATAGTAGCTATTGCTAAGAGAACATCAGATATTTTAGAGTTAAATTTTGTTTGTTAAAATGTTGTTAAAGAATATTGGGACAGTGAAGTAGTTCTATGCAGTGACATATGCAATTTGAAAGAATTAAAGATTCCAATTTCCTCTTTAAACAGAATGTTTAAGTATTACATTATGTGCTATTTTAACGTTTGTTCAGATGTTAAGTCAGAATTTCTCTGATTTTTGAAGATACTGATGTAAATCAAGATGTATAAACTGGTTGTCATTCTAAATTTAGAATTCCTTAGTCTGAACATCACAACTGGTAATCCAAGAATGAGAGCACAAATTACATTTATAATTAACTTCACTATTTAGACATGATTGTAAATGCTTCTCTTGTAGAAATCCTCCCTACCCCCAAATATTACACTAGCTGAGAATTGATACGGGGTACTTATTTTTTCATATAAGACACTCAGTGCTGGAATACCCTGTACCTTGTAGAAGAAGAGTTGTAACCCAGTTAAAGCTCTGCTCTTTCAAATCTCAAAACCATATTCCTTTACGATTTTATTTCCCCGTCTGACACCTCAGTAAGTACTCCACAGGTGCCATCACCACCTATCAACAGAGTACTGCTCTCTGAGACTGGGACAGGTCTTGTGATATTAGCAATGTGATACGAGCAGGGCAGAGTACCCCCTGGGAAGGGGTGTTTTGCTTTGCAGAAAATGGTATTTGAGAATTGAAAACAAAGATGATTGATTAAATCCTGAGTTCGGGCTTCTCTTGGAAGGAAAAGAAGGCTATGTTTGCATTTCCTGTAGCTTTTAATTGTTATTCTGAGAGACTTTCTAGAAAATTGTATTTTTAGTGTAGTTTAAGTATCTATCACTATTAAGTATCTATGTATTGATTAGCAATATTGTGTTTTAATGTGCTTAACAGTTTTTCCTGGTTTTTGCCTTTTTTTTTTTTTTTAGTGACTGAGTTGGTATTCCACTTCAGTTTTTATAACAATAGATGTTCCATAAACAAATCTTTGAATGTGCTGTTGGTGGTAAGAAAAGTCTTATCATCTTCAGGTGCACATTTCCACCCTAGGAGATTTTATTGTGGCCTCTCGCATTTGATCTATTTTATTATTTAAAAGAAAATCCTCTAAAAAATGCGGTGTAATTGTCTTTAATGCCCGCATTCAAATAACTTTTGCATTTAGTAGGATTTTGTTTGCTGGAAGTTGTCAGTTAAAATCAAATTTTTTTTTCTTGTTTTTTTTTTTTTTTTGGTTACAGCTATTGGGTCAGTTTCAGTCTTTTTTTCAGTTTCACTAAATAGCTTATAATTATTTTTTTTCATGCTCTGATAAATTTTAAATGCTCATAGCGGCTGTAGTGTAATCTGTGTGTTTGGGGAAATGAGCCAAAAGTTAGTGTTTAGCAAGTGAAGCTATATCTGACATTTTCTAAGTCTTTAATTTAATTTTTACCAATAGTAAAATATTTAACATTTTCTACTACATAATTAGAATAAAATCAGCAGTGATTTTAATTTTCATTTCTTTTTGTCACACATCCAGCAAAAGAAGGGAAGTAGCCTTTACTTTGGTTCTGTTAACTAAACTATGAATGTCATTCACCCTTCATATCTAGGCTTAATAGCTAGGGTTCATTTTGGGTAGCTTTTCTTTCACAGAGGGTGGGTTGTTTCTTTTGACTACTGTGTGATCCTTTTGCATTTTAAAAAGTCTAGTGCATGTTCCTGGGTATAGTAAATTTTCTTAAGTTCTGTAAAGAACAAAAAAGGTTAAATAATCTAGTTTATGTAGCTGGGTGGGTTTTTGTTGTTGTTGTGGGGTTTTTAAATTAAAGTTAATTTAAATAAGTTTATTATCTGTAAAAGTCTGGATCAAGTCCAGTAGAAATCGGGAAGTTGCCATTTAAAAACAATTTTTCTTGTTTTCTTCTGTCTGCATACACTAGAAAAATACTCTGGAGGAATTGCACTGGGGAATAATTATGTCTGCAGGAGACATTTCATTTTAATTACTATCAGGTAGTGATTGGTTTATGATCTGACAAAAAGGCTTGTAATGCTCTTTTAAAATTTCCTATATAATATCCTATATAACTGTTTCTATTACATATATATTTGTGTAATTATCTCTTAATCTTATTTAAACTTAGTTCTGGCATACTATGTTGATGAATACCTCAGGTTTATGTGATTTATGGGGTGTCTTGTATTTCAGTGCTATTCCTCAATTTACTGGCTATTCTCCTGAGCTTTTCTTTCTTGTTAAACCATAAATTGGATGATCTACTTTTTGTATGTGTCATACATTAAATTGTATTTCTGTCATATCCTCTCACGTTTTATTCCTTTATATGCAAAAAAAAAAAAAAAAGAAATAAAAATTTGTCCTTTTTGCTGTTTCGGGTGTAGACATTCAAAGTTTTTAATCCCTGATTGCCTCGCTTTAGAATCCTTCTATTTTTACAGTATCCTTTTGAAATTACTTTGCCCAAATTGAATGTGTATTATAGTATCAAATAGATTGGCATTTTTTTCTTTAATATTCTACCTCACTTTGGATATTACTGAAGATAAACAGAAAGTGACCACAGGTATTATGAATAGATTTTGTGGAGTTTTGAGTTTTCTGTTAGTTTTGTTAGGTTTTTTGTTTTGGTTTGGGATTTTTTCCCCACCAAACTATCTGGATTGTGGTCAATTCTTTTTTGTTTGTTAGGTTTTTTTTCTGGATTAATGGCAATAGGAGCTCCCTCTTTCTGAAGAAAGTTGTTTACAGTTCAGTGTAATTGCCATATATTTATCCACATCACTTGGCACCTTCTGCTTATTCTTTTTTCCACATTTTCAGTGATGTTACAGTAGCTTTACATGTTGACATTTACTAAAATATTTTCAGGAGACCTCTGTATGTTCCTTTACTCTTTGAACTTCATGAACTTGCCTTTGGGCAGTTTCTGATCAGTGCCACTGGACAATGTACTGCACCAAAAGGCTTTGTCAAAAAACTTGTGTTAAGAAGTTTTTGTTAATTATGCATCTAGGTGGTTTAATTTATATTTTTTAAAAAATCTAGTAAATTAGAAAGGCTTGACTTTATGATATTGACACTTTACTAACTCAGTTTTATCATCCTTGAATTTTATGATATTTAATTATTTTCATCATTTTACCTGTAGCTCAGAGAACAAGGCTTACAGGTTTATAATTCCTAGAATTGGTCCTACAACTTTTTTTATAAATAGAGGTACAGTGTTTGTCTACCTTCTAGTCATCTGATTCCATCTTTTAGTGGAAGATTGAATTTTTTTAGCAGCTTGGACCTTTTTCTTGCATTATTTTCAAGAATCTGATATGGATTCATACAGGTCTTTGAGCTGTTTCTATATCCAGAAGCTCCTCTTGATGAATTACTTTTTGGTAGTATCTTTTTGAGTATTTTTAGTTTCTCCCTCAATTGTCAATTTGCTGTGGTTTGTCAAGTCTCTTGCAGGTTCTTGTATCTAATGTCCTTAATGCTTTTTTCTTCCCTGTCCTTGCATGTCTGCACTCTCTCATGCTGCCTTTCTGATAACTGCAGTGTTTTTCTTGAAGGATAGTTGCTTTGAAAACTTCAGACTAAATAGAGTTGGAACATACATAGTTTTGTCCAAATAATCCTTGGAGCTTTTTCGTCCATCTTTCCATGGATAAGGGCATGCCCATGTTTTTATAATATCTTATGCAGAATAGCTAAAACCTAGGTATGAACTAATCTTCTTTAGTACTTCACTGGACTTTCTAATGTTTTATACTTGGAATTGAAGAAGTTCATTTTAATTCTAAAATCATTTCAGCTTGGATGATTTTCGACTTTGCTCTCAGTTCGCTGTTTCGGGAGTGCTCTGAGTTCTGACTGTTCATGTGGGGGTTAGCAAGTGTGTTGGTTTTGCTAGTATTCCTCAACATACTTTCCAAGTAAAAATGAAAATAGTCTGTTTTCTTTTTTGTTTGTTTCTTTGTATATCAGTTTTAGATAATTTCTGTGGGATTCTGTTAGATGCAAAATTAGGATGATAGGGAGTTTTGAAGGTGAAGGGATGGAAGACTTAACTGAGATGAAGCAGCCTTGCCTTGGTTGCTCACTAGTGGAGGAAGAGCAAGCAAAAATGGAGCAGCATTTCAGTCACAATGTTCAGAGGGTAGAGCTGCCTTTCACTCTTCCTCACCTCCTGCCACTTCTGCTACAGGCTGAGGAAGGAACTTGGCTTGTAAAATGTCATTCTCTTCATCATGGAGGAATGAAAGGAATTTAGTAAGAGAAGTTGCCTACTTGCTTATATTTTTCTTCATCTCCTTTCTTCTTCCTGCTTAAAAAAAAAAAAAAGCCTTCACTAATTTCCTGAGGAATTTTTTAAAGTACTGCAGGGAAAATAATACCTGATTGAGGTATTTGAAGAAAAGTTGAGACAATAAATTACTGCTGTTTACTCTCCTCCCCTGGCAGGTGAATATGTGTGTGTGTCTGTGTTACCCTGCTGTTATCATCTCCAGCATACACTCACTGGGCACATGCCTTACTCTTTACTGCTGTGTTGTGTTTTGTCTTTATGAACCTGATGAACAGTATAGGCATAAGCAGGGACTAGGCTAGACAGGAACTTAGGGTTCACCCCTTTGGTTCTGTCTGTCAGGAGAAATGTTGAAAAATGCACACGTGGTTGTCTCATGGGGTGGGTGTTCCATGAATACTCAGAACCTGTAGACAGAGTCCTCAAAAGCCGGAGAGCCAGGAATTTGCTCTCACTGAGATGATTTTTACTCCCCTGAAAGTGCTTGGCTAAGGTATGTGAGGAGGATTGTAGAGTCTCACAGGTGTTTTTAGTAGGAAAACAAAGCTGGCTACGAACAGTTTCTGTGTCTCCTTACATTGCCATGAGTAGAACCTACCAGTAAATTCCCCCTTGTATTTATTGTTTTTCTTGCTCTCCCTCTTTGAACTCTCAAGGTTATTCAGTTATTTTCCTCACAATTTCATTAGGAAATTTGCCAAAAACATCCTTTCTAGGCAGCTGTCTCTGGACCTTTGGAGGCCAGCACTAATGTGCTTCCAGTCTGTAGGGGGTGTTTGGCACAGAGTTATGAACTAGGCCTTCATCGCTTTGGGGGGGAGCGGGGAAGAGATCGCTAACGTTTTACCACACCCAGGTGCAAATTTTTTGCTGGTCTATGAGCATTCAGAGGCTTTCATCTCATGTTGTACCTGTTTTGTCCCAGTGCAAGGTCTGTTCACAGCAATAAATAGTTGGTGTGAGAGAATTACAGTGAAGACTTTTTTCTCTATTGAATGAAAGCTTTTGTGTGTGTGTGTGAAGGAGTGACTCCAGCAATCTTAAACTGTTCAGATGTGATTTTTTAATGAGGCATTGATTTGTGTTTTTATTTTAAAGTGGCGCTCAAAGGTGCTATGATGTTGTCTGCACGTAATACTTCATATAAAATTGATTAAAATGTTAAACGTTTTTGCCAGAATTAATGTTGGGAGGAGTTAAACATATCAGATAGAGAAAGAAACACGTTTCAGCGCTTTCTTTCATACGCCGTTGAACAATATAGGCAAGTGCTGTACCATATGTACATATAATATATTTGTCAGACTAACTGCTTCTCGTGTTTGACTAAACTGTCTCCTTTCAGCCACCCACACAGAATATGCCTATGGGTCCGGGCGGGATGAGTCAGAGCGGCCCTCCCCCACCCCCGCGCTCGCACAACATGTCTTCAGATGGTATGGTAGGTGGGGGCCCTCCTGCACCACACATGCAGAACCAGATGAACGGCCAGATGCCTGGTAAGTTTTTCTCCTCTAAGACATTAACACCAGCGTTGCCTGGCAACTGAAACGACATGGGGGCTCAAGGGATACTAGATTGTTGATGACAAAACTGCTTTGAATGCCCCCGAGTACAAGCTCTCTTAGAGTTTGTTAGCTACAGAGCTACGTGACCTGTATTCAGTGTTTATCAGGCTGCCCTTGGGCTTTGATGTAGCTGACACACAGCATTCCTCTGATGAACAGAACTGGCTAAATTTAGTCTGTTTGAAACCATGCAGTACAGCTGGCTTTAGAGGGCTTACTGGGGAAAGGTATTGGCCTGTGGCTGAGCGAACACAAATCCTTCCATAAAAAGATAATGTGAAATCATTGTAGCTAAATAATTAGACAATAATAAAATAGATACATCTGAAAGAGGCTGTTTCTGATTTGGGTAAATGTTTAAAAGAAAAAAAGATTGCTTTTATACAGCTTCCACTAATCTCCTGTCTTCTTTATTACTGAAGATGTGTTGAATCGTAAGGGATTTGTAAAGAAATGGCCTCCAGATTATTGTTCTAGGTGTAAATTTTAAGTCAGTTTCTATGCCATCCTGTTTTGTAATAAAAAGAAAAGTACTTGGGAAGACAGAAACAAAGCAGAGAAAGAGGATGATAAAATTCCACATTGTACCTACCAATACTGGCTTTGGGGTAACTATTCCCTTTAGCAGTCAGATCAGAGTGGAGTAGGCAATGGAAGAGCATGCTTCTTTATATAGAGGCTATTTTCCTGAATTTCCACTTGTAAAATCATACTGCCTATTTCATGTGAAATGGCTTTCAGCTTAAAATTGCATTCCCAGGATTGCTTTTGTTCAGGATCTCTCTTTTTTTTTTTTTTTTTTTTTTTTTTTTTGAGAAACTTGTTTTACAGAAGCTCCTCAAGGTATTGATACTTTCAAGAAAGGAAACTACTGTCAAAGGATCTTTGAAAATTCGTCTCTCACTGGTGTCAGGGATAACCTTCCTGACAGCAAACAGTGCAACTGTGCAAAACTTAATACAAAAATAATAATAATAAAATATATAATAATTGCTGTAGTCTCTTAATATCTGTGCAAATCTTGATTAAATAAACTTGGTAATGGTGGCTTTTCTAAAAGAGTAACTTGAATAATGTCCAGAGGCCATGTGTAAGAAGTGCAATAGAAGATCTAGAGAAGTTAGTTTCATCATACATGTTGGTGTACATTTGGCAGTGTAAAGAGCAATATATGCTGCTCCCTAAGTAGGGCAGAGATATTCTGATTCTGGTGTCCTTTATCCATCTAAGATCCATCAGTTCCCATGGAGAGTAGCATTGCCTCTCAAAAATCAGTCTCTTTGACCCTCAAGTGTAATCATATTATTGTTATTATAGTGATCTTTTCCAAGGAGAAGGATTACTAAGTCACAATGTGAGCGTAATGACTTCATTGCAGAGCCACGGGGGAGATAAGTCACTCCTTAAACATACATATTTTGTAATTAGATAGAATAAGGAAAGAGCTCTTAGGAAAATATGTGAAAGGTAAATAGCTTTGTTTTGGTATTCACCTAGACAGATACTTAAACACAGTTTCCAACTAGGCTTTAATTTAGCCTTTCCTCCAACATATTCCCTTTCTTGAATGTCTGTTCTTTCCTTCTCAGTTTGAAGTTTTCTCTGAGGATGTGAAGATAAACAGCTTAGGATGAGGGCATCTCTAGTATCAGAAAGGCATGCTAGAATAATTTCATAGGTAGGAGTTGGAAAAAGGGAAACAGAATCATCTTGTTAAGTGTATAGCTGAATTACACATACCTTTTCACATGTTTGTTAGTTTACCTGCTTGTGAGCCTTTCTGTACTTCACAGAGATGTGTTTCTAATAATTTCTGCAGTGTATGCATTTGCTTTCTGGTTTTAGGGCACTTACTCTTAGCTTACATAAACATTTGTACTAAAAACCAGATACAAAATCTTAAATATCTGTGGAGATGATCTATATAAATAAAATCACTAACCTTAAACTGAGAGAATCCAGGACTGACATCAGTTGACCAGCTTGGAAAAAATAAAACGCAGACTCTTAAAAATGCCAGCTAAGGATTTCAGGTATTACCTGAGCCGGGGCTTCCACAGGCTTCCTGTGTATGGGCAGTAGGGTTGACTAGAGGATTAGAAGAACTGCCTAGTGATCATCAGTCAGGGCATGAGTAATTTTAAAGTTCTGCTGTAGACCTGTCCCATTGCCTGAAGGGCAAAGGATGATTTTTCTTCTACTTGTGACCCAGTTAATACAGAACCTGAAGTGCTGCTGGGGCCTTTAATTGCATCTCCTGACAAATGTGTGTCTGTATCCTCTTGCCTGAGAAGACAGTCATGACAAACCTTTTTCAGCTGGTGGTACACTCGAGTGTTATCTGTAGCTGTGACAGTTTCTGGGATTTAACTGAAAAAAATCACTGTCTGAAGAGTTACTTTGACTGAGTTTATGTGATGCAAAGTAAGGGTGATCTGGGTTTGGAAGAAGATGATGAACTAAGATGTGGTGGGTGCATGTTGTCTTCCTGATTTCTTGAGGTTGTTTTCTCACATGTGAAACACTGAAAGGTAAGACTAGCTGTAGGGGTCTGACGTTTGTTGTGGCACTGGTGGGTGACCTTCCTGAATAATACTATGTCCTAGTTCCAGCCAGAACTGGGTTAATTTTTGCAGTAGCTAGGAGGAGGCACGGCCAGGGCCTGGAGGTTATTCTAACCTGCAGGATATTGTTAAGGGTTTCTTCATGGTGAGGAATTGCCTGTGAATCCTTTGCATCTTGTATGTATACTGTTATTAATGCTGTTGCTGTTACTGTTCTTTTTCTTATTTCATTGCTGTTTCCAGTAAATTGTTCTTATCTCAACTTGTAATCTTTACTTTTTGTGCCTCCAGTTCTCCTCTCCAGCCCAGCACAGGAAAGGGGATACAGGGGAGCGAGCAAAGTGGTGTGTGGTTTGGAGTGTTTTAGTGGAAACGGTAAATTGGGGAATAGCATTTGTAAATCACAACACAGGTGTTTGTGCATTCCCAACAAGATCTCTCAAAATCTTCTTTCCTTCCTTTAAGTGTAGTCTCAAATATATTTAGTTTGGATTACAGCTTCTTGGAGGTAAGGTGCTGTGCACAGGTGGTTATGAGGAAAAAGGACTTCTGTTTATACTCAGGATAGATAGCTACTCTGCTAATTTCATTATAAAACAAATCTAATTATAAGTGTATGTATATAAGTATAGCGTTTAAAGCATTACTTTAAAGTGGAGGTACATACTTCATGCCTCATTAATGCACTCACTATTCATATTCTTTTCTTCCTATTTAATTTATCCGTATAAATAAGAAAATCAATTGTTTTATCCTTATACATAATAGAACTCCATGAAGTGTTTCAGCAAACTATAAAAAAAATTATATACAAAATGTTTTTTTATTGTGTTTCATTTGCAGAGTTTTTGATCCTATGGTCTTAGCTTTTTCTCTGTCTTTGTTTTCTAGTTTCTCACTAACAAACCCTCAGATATTGGCTACAGAAAGTACACATACCTCACATTTCATATGACAGCTTTTTCTTGTGAGTCCTTTCTCCTGTTTTAGTGCTACCTGAGACATGAAGTGTAAACCAGCCTTTTAGAGAAGGTGTTTTATTTTTTCAAGTTATCTATCTCTTGTGATGAATTTTGCCTTCCTTATTTTGCTTCTTACATTACCAGTTTTTTAAAATCTGCTCCCCTGTGTGCTTGCCTGACTCTCTGATATCTATCATTGACAGTGTCTTCTTTTAATCAGAAAGAAACAAAACCACTCCCAGGCCCTAACTTTCTGACACTCACCCTGTGTATTCCTTCCTTTAATTAGGAAAGTAGTCTTCTAGAAGTTTTGTAATAGTTGTTTGGCACTACAGTAGGAAGCTTTTCTCCCTTGTAGCTTTACCTAAGAGCACATTCACGACTGAGCTCATGGTTAGAGACAAGCTCACTTTTTCATAATTAAACTGTCTCCATGTTCTCATTATTACAGAATTAGGCAGTGTTGAATTGAAGAGGGGCAGTGTAGGCATCTGTAGTACTCTTGTGGGCATAATCCTATTCACTGAATTACTTTTTCTGTATTTGTGGTGGACCTGCTTTTATACATTTCAGCAGTCTCTGCTTACCTTTGCATTGCAGGAGCAGTGAACTGCTTGTATGATACCTTTTTCAGCTTTTTTCCTTGACAAAATAGGTTTGTGTTTATTTTAGTAAGGTATCTTAAAAAGGACAAGAGGATAAACACATTTTTAAACTTATGCTCTGTTTCTTCACTTTGGCTTTAGTAGCCATGTTAATTTATCATTATATTTTTCTTCTGCATCTTTTTCTTTCAATTAGATAGTATTGTCTCTGTAGCCTTGTGTGCAGCTCTCTGTGTCCTTATTTCTGCCTTCATGCTACCCTAGATTAGTGCAGATTTTTCATTAGCCAAGGACTTAGGAGCTGTTTGCATCTGAAGGCAGAGGGGTGTTTGTGTGGGGGGTTTTCTTTTTTCTTTTTTAATTTTCACAGGGAAATATGTAAACAAATCAGTGCCTTCCTACAGACCTACTACTGTAGTTTCTTCTAGATTCCTCTTCTTAGACTTTTCTAGCTTACCAAAAAACCTGTGGTATGTTTAGCAACAGCAACATCTTCTTGGTGAAATCTGTACATATCAGCATTTCCCTTGCTTACAGTTGACCTGGTCTGTCATGCACTCTGGTTGTACATAGTTTCCTGAGGTCTTCATGTGGTGCTTGTCATGGGCATAATCCATGCATTTCATCTATTTTTTTTACTTGTCATAGTTATATCCAGTTCTACTTTTTACTAATTTTAGTTCTAGTAGCTGTTCACCTGTTCCACCTCAAGTAATGAGTAAACTGACCAGATGGTATTGCAATGTCATATTTGTTAAAATACCCTTTGAGAGTAGATTGAATTCAGAGAATAATCCAAATTCAACCTTTTTTGTCAAGAAAATGGGAAATAGAAGGTGAAAAGATGTTGTTGGCTCATGGGTGTATGAACAAGTTGCTTTTCCTTTGCATCTTCACAAGTGGAACTGATAATTTGGAGACTGTCACTCCATTCATCATCCTCCACTCTAGTAATCTGCACATACAGTTGCATAATATTGGCTATATAGTATATGATCAAAAATCTCAAATAGTTCTTCAGCCATTTTTATTCTACATTGTTTCATGTTATCTGAATCACTGCAGTGCTAGGTCCATTAGAAATCAAAAGCATTGATTTTCTGTTGTGTTGAAATTTTCCACCTTATTTACAAGTAGAGAAGATACAGCATGTTGTCTGTAACATTTTTCCTTGGTTCCTTTTTTCACACCCTTCTCTGATTTCCAAGGTTGTTCTTTTACGTATGCACAGCAAAGGTGATGTGTTTATCAACACAGGTCACTAAATGCTTTCCATTTACATGTCATTCTTATTAAAAAGTCATGATTGAAGTATAAAAAAAAAAAAAAGTCTTGATGTCTTACCACAAAGAGTTGTTCTCATTCCTATCTCAGGAGATAAACTAAGGAGTTATCTTCTTGTCATGAACAACTTCTGGTTAGATTTTTATCTACAGGAGCATTAAAACAGCTCTGTAGAAGAATGAATTTGGCTGAGAGGTTTTCCATGAAAGCCTTTGCTGTTGTATCAGTGATCCATGGAGTGCTTGTCACCTTCTCTTTCTTCTCTGGGGAACTGTATAATCATTTAAATGAAAGTTAACCAAGTTAGCATTTAGTGGTGGACTTGACAGTGTTAAATTTGTTGTCGGACAATCTTAGTGGTTTTTTCCAATGAAAATATTTCTATGATTCTAAGTAATTATACCATGTCAATGTTAATGCACCTGTGTTTAAAAATAATAATTGTTAGTTTCAAAAAATTGTGTAGCATGGGTTGTTTGAATACATAGAAATGTTACAGCCATTGTAACAATTACAGCTCTGATGGAGTTATCAAGCTTTCTTTCACTGGTCTTGTGCCATTTAGAAGGAAATCTAGGCTGTGTTGTGCAAGTACTAAAATCACTAGGTTGGTGTGTGATACGGATAGAAGATGAGCCATATGATAATTCACCTTTGTTTCAGTAGCTTTAGCTACTGAAAAAATGTAAAGAAGTATTTCATAGAAAAAGAAAATATATTTTGTAGTACAGATGAACTTTGTTGTTCACTTTCTTATTAAACTGAGGAAATCACATACAAACTTCAAATTTATTTTCATGTAATTATATTTAATGACTTCTGTTTAGTTTTGTGATTCAGTATGACTATTTTCACATTCTTTTATGATGCTTAATGTACAACTTTTTTCCCTGTTTTTCTTTCTGAAGGACCCAACCATATGCCTATGCAAGGACCTGGACCTAACCAACTCAATATGACAAACAGTTCCATGAATATGCCTTCAAGTAGCCATGGGTCCATGGGTGGCTATAATCACTCAGTGCCATCATCACAGAGCATGCCAGTGCAGAATCAGATGACAATGAGCCAGGGACAGCCGATGGGCAACTATGGGCCCAGACCAAACATGAATATGCAACCAAACCAAGGTAAGCGAGGTGTTTGTAGCTTCTGTGAAAGGAAAACATCTTGGGTGCAGATTTTTTAAAGGTCTTATCTTGTAATTTCCTTCTTTAAATGTGTTCATACCCTGAGAGTGGCTCAGTTGATTAGGGAATGGTGCTAAGAACAAAAAGGCTGTGACTTCAACCACCCTGTGGGCCATTTACCTAAGATATGGACTCAGTGATCCTTATGGAAGGATCATCTCAGAATACTCTGTATGAATATTCTGTACCTAATGTTTGGAAAATTCTACATCTCTTTTCTCCCATATATCTGTGACTTTTTGTTTATTTGCAGACATTGAACTATTTTCAGGTATTATGTGAGAAGCTGGGAATGGATCTACTTGCATCAGCTATAAGCTGGAACTAATGTTTGTCTTTGATTTCAGACTTCACACTTCTAGCTAAGTGTTATTGTCATTCAGGTTGATAAAAGAAATATCTGCTTATAAGTCTCTTGCTTAAATTGAAAAATTAAAGTCAGATAGGCCTCAGATTGTTATAACTAATTATTCTTTGTTTTCTGCTGTATGCTGTTCTAGCATGGAGTGCCTGTTAGTCTTAGAGAAGCAAAATTCAGTTCCAGGAACAAATCTGGTACTCCCTACTGCTTTCATGAGGTGTCCTTGTGTATTCAGTAAAAATGGAAACTAATTTTTTTGTTGCATAAACTGATGATGTTTTGATGTCCTTGTTGAAGTGCAAGGACATTGTGGAATTAAAATATTGCATTAGAGTCACAGCACAGCAAACTATTAAGTTGTATACATACTGCATATTCTTACAGAGGTGCTTTACAAGTCAGCAATCAGTATTTTCAGCTTTCCTGTTAAATCTGTTACTGCATTGGATCTGTACATAGCACCTGCTAGAAGACATATGACAAACCAAAGCTCCACTTTATTATATGTAGATACCATCTGTTCCTGAGATGTACAGACAGACCAGGTCATACTGATCAGTTTGATTATTAGGTTACAGAAAGGTGCAAAACAGACAAAAGACTAACTTGGTGAGAGGCTAAAAGTAAGTCATGATGAGAGAAGCTGTTTCTGCACTTTTCTTACTAATAGAGAAAGTGGGAGGTCTGAGGCCTTCAACATCCACATTGTTAATAGTATTTTTCTTAAAGTATAACAGTGGAAGAAACAAAAGATAGGCACATAGCAGAGAAAATAATAAGTGGGAATATTTTTGATTGTCCCTCTGAACTGGTAAGTTCAGAGATTTTTTAGTTGCAGAGTTAGCAATAATTATGTAGGAGTATGTGTGAGGGAGACACCTAGTAAGTCACCGCTGAAAACAATTTTGTATGACCGGCCTAAAATTTAGGAGATGATTCTGTCTCAGAGTAGCATTCTTTACTCTTCCTCATAATATTCCCCTGTTGTGCTTTAAGTACCCTGTCAAACTTGTAATTGGTCATGAGAAACTAAGCAGAAATAAACTTTAAAAGTTTCTGTTCTGAACAAATAATGGTACTGAAATTACTTTGGGGAATAAAGAATAAAACGGTATTAACCAAATTACAGGTTCAAGAACCAGAGCAAAATCTTTAGTTAGAGCAATGGTACTGTTGCTTTCGCATTGTGTAACTCTAATTCTGCCAAGTTTTGACCCTTTTAGGCTGAGGCTTTTTTCCATTCCAAGTGTCTGCTTCAAGGTTGGTTCTGTTTTTTGCAGGGGTTTCACAGAAGTAGAGGGCAGTGGGGTGAAAAACTATATTCTTAAAATGTTTCAGTGTCTCACTAAACAGAGCAGTTCATAAATAAATGCTGGAGTGCAGTTTCTTTAGGGCAAGGCTTTGAAACTTGTCTGTTATGCAAGCAAAGTGGTTTTTGCTGTTAAATGAAAATATTGTTCCAAATATCTGTGAGAGAGGAATCTTAAGATGGGCATATTTATTATTTTGATCTAAGATGATTCCCAATCAGGTCTGCTTAGTACCTTTCCTCCATTTTCTACTCTTAGTTGTTACATTTACATTGAAGTTTGGTGACAAATTAGAGGAAGTGTTTTTGTATCTTCACTTTCTTGTGACTTCCAAGACAGCTGGGCAGAGAACGACAGAGTAATCTGTGATACCATGAGAAATTTAGAGGTAGGTAGCCAAGTCCCAGTCTGGCTGGGCAGAGGTCTCAGCCAGGCATGGCCACTTCAGGCTTCTTACCTAAGTGAAGAAACAAGAATGAGCTGCTAGGAAATGCACTCAGTGCAGTTTAACAAAAGGGGAGGAAACAGATGATGACTCAAAGATTTCTTAACTGGTTGCATGTGCAACAATTCAGAAACACAAATGAACCAAAATTTCTGAACCTCAGTGTTGTAGTCAGGAGACATCTGTGAACACCTAAGTATGCTTTGTTTCTTTATCTTACAGGAGTGATCCATACTGAAAATGAGAGATCCTACTACATTTGTCAGTTAATAACAGCACTAGCTAAATATAATGCTAAATATTCCACAAGATGAGGTCTTAGCATCTCAAGTTGGCTGTTAAAAATTAGTAGATGTTTTTGACCTTAATCTTTCCCTATATGGGTTCCTCACCTGTAGAGGAATGGTAAGGTTGCAATACCATCTGATTTCACAGGAGAGTTTTCAAACTGTGTTCATTATGAAGATTTAGACAAATTGCTTATGGGTGTCATAAGAAAACCTGTGAACAAGTTAATAATTCTGTCTTCAGTGTTTGACTAGGCTTCATATCTCACATGAACTATTAGGAAGAAACAAAATATTGAAATAGTTTTTCAGTGAGTAATACCTACCATGTACTGACTGAAGTCAGTACTTCTAGGGGGAAAAAACCCCATACTATTACATAATAGATGAATATCACCATAACACTCAAGAAAGGCTTGCTCTAACATCTGGGTTATGCTTGAGCATAACCTCTTTATGTGAGCTTAATACCAAAACATCTTGCTGTATATACACCTTGTGAAGCAGATGGTGTTAGCAAGAAAAAATGAAAAAGTGCTAATTAAGAAATAAAATGCATAGTAACAGAACTGTTTGCTGGATTTAGTTCCTGTATCCACTCTGTACTCATCATTGATTTGTACTAGTTATAAATTGCTATCCAGAGGAACACCTTAAATGAGAAGCAAAGTTTTCATGGCATTGATTTCATATAGTCAGTCCAGTTTAAAAGAGGAATTCTAGTAATTTTGGACTTAAAAAGCAGAATGTTTTATGTGGAAGAGTCTATTGATAAATCTTCATTGAAAAGTAGCAGCTTGGGATATATGCAAGGAATATTGGCTACCTTTTTGGAAAAGATACGAAGCAGAAGGAACTGAATGAATATGGAAGAAACTGTGTTCTTATGGGTGCATTTCTTTATGTGTGGTAAACTTCTTAGGTTGAAAACAAGTTTCAAGTGTTGACAGTTTTTGGCTTTTCAGAGGGGCGATGTAGGCATGATTTTCTGAAACTTGCATGGAAATTCCTCCTTTTATATGTTGAACAAACCTTTCACTCTCAGGGAATAATATTTAATAGTAGAAGTAATACATTTTACAAGTAAGAACCAGGAGGTTGTAGCTTGGCCATCTCAGAAACACTGTTTGCTAGATATGGCCATCCCTGAGACTGTTTCTCATATCTCAGATCCTTTTGCTGGGATTCCATTCCCTTGCTGGAAGAGCTTGACACAAAGTTGCTAAACTCCCAGTCTCTATTGAATGAGCATTATTATTATTGCCTGTGGTAAGGGAGGGGAACTAGCTTACAGGTGACTTCTACAGGACAGTATCATGTTGACTCAGTCATTTGCAGACCAGTTGTCAAATCTGGTGCTGAAATCTTTTAATGGTATTTTCATTTATATAACCTTGAAAAAATTCCATTAAAATTTCAGAGCTCTTTCACGTACAGGGAAATATGAAGTTATGAAAAGAGTAGAGATGAGGCAGATGCAGATTCCGGTTCTTTTGTTGTGCACATAAAGAAAGGAACAAAAAAATAGGAACATCCAATGTTAGCTAAAATATAAACATATTCAGGGTATGGCAGACCAGGATAAAGCGATTTCTGAGTTTGACTACCTTTTGTGAATGTCTTGCTGTCTCTTTACTTCCATGTAAGCTGAGACTTAGGTTTCAGTACCTCAACTGCTTACAGTAGTCAAGAAGTTATGGAGAAAGCAGGGCAGTGTCAATTTTTTTTTGAAATCTAGCCTATTAAAGGGAAACAAAATTGCCTCCTCATTCTGAAACATCATCATCTATAGCTGCATTGTGTAGGATGTCTAGCTGTAGAAGGAAGGCACTGTAGTTTTGTCACAAAAAAACCCAAAAGATATAAACAACTGCCACAGAATTTGTGCTTTCATATTCTTCCCTTGGGTAAGACATGAAAGGCAATGTTGCTACCTAAAGAATTTTTTTCAATGACATTTTATGTTCGATATTTTTTTAAAATGATACCTGAGATTATGGTTCAGTTTCAGATGAGAAGTTTGTGCAGTAATAAAGTGTGGAGAAGTGTCTACTGTCTATAATTTGTGCAGCCTGAATCATACATTAGGAGTAGCAAAAAGTTTTGTATCCTCAGAGTCTTTTGAGATAATGTTTAAATTGCTCCTGGCGTTAAAACACCTTTAGGATGGTGGTCCATTTGACTAAGCACATCTGAACTGTAGTGTTTGTCAAGTTAAATTGACTCTACATTATAGTTTCTAAGATAGTTCTCACAAGGCCTAAAACCATCATTTAAAAACCAAGAATTTTTTTAATTGTGGAAAAACAGCAAAAAAGTTTTGTTGAGGGCTGCTGCAGTCATTTATATTTTGTTATTTTTGTACCAGTAGACCCTGTCATGAGATTGACTATGGTAAGTCTGGCTTGGTGTTCTTTGCTGATAGTTTGCTGATAATTATGAATATCCAGTTGCTTCATCTATGCAAGTGCACATTGTGAAATGCCTAAAGAATAAACCCCTGAGCAACACAAACAGCGTAATCTGGAAGGGTGAAGAAACAATAGCTTTTACTGCTGCTTTTTGGTCATACCCACCTGTTCCCATAGCTCTTTAATCAGCACAGCAGAGTCACCAGTTAAGGTATGAGCATGGCTCCTCACTTCTCTGCTTCTTCAAAAGGTTCAACCATGTCAGCAGTTATTCTTGTCCTTTCATAGCATTTACCACCAGCACCTGAGTTTCAGCATTAGGGACGATGCTAAGGAGATATTTTTAAATCATTAAACTTTTCTGCAGCTCTTTCATCTTCTGAACTTCTGGTCTCAGAATTGTTAGCTTTATCGGGGACCTACTTTCAGTTTGTATCTCTGTTTCTTTCTGTTTATCTGACCTGTATGAAGACTAGGTTTCCAAAAGTCCTTTCTTGTCATGAGACTGCTGCTGTGTCACTGTACTTGCAAGAAGAACAGGTAGTAGCCCATTTTTGCTTTAATCCACATACCTTTTTTCCCTGTACATAAGAAACATGGCTGGAGCAGAAGTTATTTTTTTTCCTCAACTCCTCAAAGTTGCCTACACCTACTATTGATCGTGTAGACCAGTTAAATTCTGTACTTGCATATTTTACAGAGATAATCTTAACACAGTATTTCTTTGGATACATTTTGAACTGTGTACAAATAAGACACTTTGTCTTCTCTGTATTAAATAGTTCTAGAAATTCACCAAATAAAGGGTTTCTGTGTGAGAGTTTTTGAAAGCAGTGAGCATTCTCTTGCAGCTCACGGTTATGTGAGCTTTGTATATGAAAGTCTTATCTCCAGGTCTGGAAGAGATCACAACTTCCATCAAATGTAGTTTGTTGTGACCTGATTGGAGATTCAAGAGCTGTGTTTTAGGGTGCTTGTAAAAATATGTGCCTCAAATATTAGAAAACATTATAGAATGGTTTGGGTTGGAAGGGACCTCAAAGATAATACAGTTTCAGCCTTCCCTGCCTGTGCTACAACTAGCCCAGGTTTCTCAGAGCCCCATCCATCCTGGTCTTGAACACATTCAAGGATGGGGCATTCACAACTTCTTCAGGCAACCTGTTCCAGTGCCTCACCACCCTCACAGTGAAGAATTTCCTCCTACTATCCAATCTATACCTACCCTCTTTCAATTTAAAACCATTGCCCCTTGTCCTGTCACTATCTGCCTGTATAAAAAGTCTGTCTCCCTCCCTTTTATAAAGCTTCCTAAAAATATTGGAAGCCACAATGAGGTCTCTCTGGAGCTTGCTCTTCTCCGTGGTCCCTCAGCGTTTCCTTGTAGGAGAGGTGCTCTATCCCTCTGATAATCCTTGTGGCCTTCCTCTAGACTTGCTCCAACAGATCTGTGTCTTTACTGTTCTGGATACAGCACTCTGGGTGGGATCTCACCAGAGCAGAGTAGAGGGGAAGAATCTCCTCGCTTGACCTCCTGGCCGTGTTTTTTCATGCAGCCCAGGATACAGTTGGTTTTTTGGACTGCAGACCCACATTGCCAGATCAGATCCAGCTTTTCATTGGTGTAAAATAAATCCTTAAGTTCTTCTCAGGGCTGCTCTCAGTGAGTTTCCTCACTCTGTATGCATGTCTGGGTTTGCCCCAACCCAGGTGCTGCACCTTGCACTTGGACTTGTTGAATTTCTTGAGGTTCTCTTGGGCCCATTTCTCAAGTTCGTTCATATCCAAGTAGATAATGAATTAATAGTTTTAAGTTTTTGATTAAGTTTTGGGATTTTATGTCATATTAAGTATTACATGATGAATAAACGTAGCTTTCTCCTAGGCTAGATTTTTCAAATGGAAGAATAAATTCAAAGTTGCCTCATCCCTCAAAACTGCTGCATAAAATGGTTATGTTCCATGAAGCAGTAGAGACCATGGTGGTTCTTTTAGGTATCTTCTTAATAAGAAGAACCAAACTGGAAGGAAGCCAGGCCGTCTGTTATGAACACAACACACAGCCTGAATCAGGGTAGTGAATTCTCATTGTGGCTCTACAAAGCGTTAATGAAGTTCTAATTTAAAAAGCAAACACAAAATCTCTACATTGCACCATGGGGACCCAACACATTTTATCACATTGTATTGTGACTAATATTAATATTGTTAATTAACAAGCTTTCTTGAGATCTAGGAATATTATAGCAACAAGTTTCTATTTTTTTTCAAGACTGCCTAATGTTTCTCAGTACCTCCAAACAGAAGAGCAGTGAAATGGAATAATCTAAATTACCTACCCATTTAGAAGATCAAAAAAGGAAATGTGTTTTGCCAATAACTAAAATAAGTACGTCAGAATTTAACCCTTTTTTAACTTCAAAGTCGGGACACAGAAACTTGCTATACTGAGGGATAGAATCGTAACTGTATCTTCTTAAATGTTGCCAATATTTATCTTTAGAGGAAAATGAAGCTTAGGCCACTTTGCTTCTCAATGAGAGATCCTACACAGGGGTTTTATGGGATTTAACTAATGTACTTTGAATTCATATCATTAATTAATTTGTCTTAACTTTCCCTCATAACTCTGCTCTGATCTCCATAGACAGGATCTAAGTGGCTGCATATTCCTTTGCCTGTATAAATCGACTGTACAGTCGCTCAGTGGTATCTAGGTATTTTTCCAGTACTGTAGTTTCACACAGGACTTTCTGCTTGTGCTTCAGAACTTTGTTATTTAAAATTACAAAATGGAATGGAAAAATCTAAGCATACTTAAAGTAGGTGATATCCTCCTTTTTCTCCTTGGGTGGCACTTAGGAGTGGCTCTACTAGTTTGATGTTTGATGTTTGATGTCATGGCTTGTTTTAGTTTTTAGTGAGGCTGCTAGTTTCTTGTTGTCTTTGTGATTTATAAAATAAATTATTTTTTAAAAAGGCAAAAAAAGCTTAGGGTTTCACCATTATAGACTGGGAAGTATGTGTGAAGTTGTTTGAATTAATATATTACAAAAATCTGTTGTTTAAAAAAGTTTAGCTTCTTGTCACAACAGATTTTCCACCTCACGTTTTTGATACTGGAATAACTCTTCTGAAGTGGTACTACACAGGAGGCACAGAGGCTGTTCTTTGTTAAATGTTATATCAGTCTAACCTGCAATCTCATGTAATGAAATGGTGTAATCATCATTTTCATTGCTAGGTGGTGTCAGTAGGGTGCTCTTTAACTGTCTGTTTTCATTACTGAAATTTGCATTTTTCCAAGTACAGCCTTAATCAGATTTTGTCAGTTGATAAAACATGGACAGTACTTGATCTCTCCTGGTCTCTTCCTGTGGTTCATAGAAACTGGGTGTGACTTGGTATGAAGGAAGATTTTTTTGTTACGGACTTGTTTGGGACTGTTCAGTGTCAGGCAGTGACTTGTTTGGGACTGTTCTGTGGGCCTTCTGCGTGTGCCTGTTGTGTAATTGCTTGTCTGGTTCATGTGGTTTGTCTTTACAGGTTAAATAAAATTGTTGATTTTGTGATAACAGCTTAGCGGTTTGTTGATGGAATCTAACAACTATGTGTGTATTGAAGCTATGCTCTGAGGAGATCACAAATGTTAAATAATTTTTCTATGACTTACCAAGGTTTCACCATCAGGTTTTCACCTACACTTTTTTTGAAGATATTTTTTAAAACAGAAAGTCATAGAAGTGTTTCAGTTATTTTTGTGTATATGTGGTTTTGAAGAAAAATCATCTAAAAAGCAACCTTATTTAGGCTGACTTCTGTTTTGTAGTTTGGTTACTGAATTGTTCGCCTACATTTGCATTGGTCCAGAAACAAAAAACCATATCAGAGCACTGGATATACAGAACCTTTTTTGGTCCATTTTTAAAGGTTGGGTTTTCCATGTTCTTTTGGAAAGGTTTAATCACAAATCATTTTTGCGTATTTGACATTTTTGCTGCTTCTACTTTTTTAGGTCCAATGATGCACCAGCAGCCTCCCTCCCAGCAATACAACATGCCACAGGCAGGTGGCCAGCATTACCAGGGTCAGCAGCCACCGATGGGAATGATGGGCCAAGTTAACCAAGGAAATCATATGATGGGGCAGAGGCAGATTCCTCCATACAGGCCACCACAGCAAGGTAGGAATTCACTTCAGTATTTTCACACTGATTTTAAATAATCATGTTTAAAACCATTTCACATCACTTTCTTGCTTATGCCAAATTTCTATCAAGTCACTTGTGTGACAGACTTTGTTTGCACACTCTTTTTGTTACCCTTTTTAAGGGTGGTTCTTGCGGCAAGAGATTACTGCTATCACCATGAAGTGTGAAGACAAGTTTGTTTTCTTTTTCTTTTGGTTCTTTCTGAGATTATGCATTCTGAAATTATGCATCTCAGATATGCTGAAGCAGAATTCTGTTTTGAAATTTAAATGATAGGTACAGAAAAGGAACAGAATACCTACTTGGTTCTGAATTCATTCAATTACAAAAAAAGGAACAATGTTCCATCATATTGGTTCTCTTTTTTCTTTTTAGTCCTTTCCAACAAGGAATAATCTTGTTTTTTACACCCTAGTTTGTTATAGACATATTCCTAAAATGAGCTCAAAACTGAAGTTTGATATATATAGTCTCATTCTAGCGCAGCCAAACAACTGTGTGTTTGTATATGTAGATAGATACATTTACTTATTTTTTTAACTAAACCAGATTACGTATGTTGTCTGTAATGCAACAATATGGGTGGGGAATACATTTGAGAAATATTTCTCATACTAAGATCAGAAATTAGCAGGCTTTATAACAGAGAAAACAAGTTATTTACGTATTGACTGGTTGTGGTTTTTCAGGCCCACCACAGCAGTACTCAGGCCAGGAAGACTATTATGGGGACCAATACAGTCATGGTGGACAAGGTCCTCCAGAAGGCATGAACCAGCAATATTACCCTGATGGTAATCTCTCATAAATGTTAACTTTCCCATTTTCTATACCTGCCCAATACTAATGTAGTCATTTGCCCAAAATTAGGCAATGAGGCAAGAATAGTAATTGGATATCATACCTCACATTTACAAAACTTTCCAAATTCAGAATTGTTACTAGAGTTTAAGCTACTATGACTAGTTAAATTTACAACTTAAAGCATGTAATTTGTATTACTCCCATTTGAAATTCTTAACAACAGATTTAGTATTTCAAAAAGATGGAAATAATTGGTTTCTCTCAAAGAGAGTTCCTTAGCCTATCTAATATAATTGAGATGAATTTAAACAGTCATATCTTTATTATCAATAAGAGAGGGGGCGATATCCTTTTATTAAAAATTTTACTGAACTGAAAAAACTTGCTATAAAATGTGGGTTTTTTCTGTAAATACTTTTTTAACTTAGTGTTTAGTGTTCATATAAGTCGCACAAATGTATTATTGTTGACGTGGTATGGGCCTTCAGTTTAACATTTATATAGGAATAAAGTGGTCCCTGCCCTGAGGATATTGGAAATGTGAATCCTCTTTTGATGTCCCCTCAATGCTTTCAAGACAAGACTGAAACTTGGAATTTTATAAATCTGTCCTCCTACCTCTTGGAATATGGAGTGCTGAAGACTATTGGATTGTGTTATAAGCTAGAAAAGTTGAAATTAACTTGTTTTCAGGCTGAGCAGAGACTGGGAGAACAAAGATGCTGACTCCTGACTACTGTGATAACCATGTATACAACTTAATGGTATCTTATGAAGTTCAACAAATGTGGTACATGTTGATGTTTAAAAAATGTATACAAAGCAAAGCAGTGTAATTGCCAAAGCAACTGCTCATAGCAAATAAAGGGATGCAAGTCAGCTGTTTGAATTTAATTTCCATCGAATTGATTATAAGATACTTCAAGCCGTATGTGATACGTATGTGAACAAGATAACGTTTAAATTTCTGGAGATATATGTGCAGAGTTATTTTACAAGTCAGATTAACTGGTAATTATTCAGCTTTCATTTTGGAACTTTTATGTACGCACATGAGCATTAAATTGTTACAGGCAATTTCCTCTAGTAAGGATGTTAGCATCAACAGCTCTGTGGCGGCACAGATTACTTCTAAGATCTATTCCTTCTAAAGAGTCATCTTTATCGTTACCTCATTATTACTCTTACGTAGAATACAAGAAGCATATTTTAAGACATGTTTTAACGGTTATGTATGCATGTAAGATTCAGTCAGTGATGTATTGTACAGTTGCAGACCTGGAAACAAACCCACTGAGTTTTAGACTGTTTCCTGCTTTCCTTACTTGTATCTAAAAAAATTTATTTCAAATTTATATTACTTAATTTTGAATGTAAGCAAAATTTTAGCATGTGTTCTTGACCAAGTTATCAATAAGATATATTTTGATCATCTGTAAGACAAAATATATGTGTGCTAAAACAAACAACAGGTGAGGTGCTTACTGCAGATATCGGTTTCTTAATCAAAGATGCCTGTAGTCTCTGAATAGAAACGTTTGTTTGTAATGAATCTGCTCAGGACTGGAATGTAAAGAGGAAAAGTTTTTTTAAGACCTTAAGTAGGAAGTCTGTTTGTAGGGAAAACCTTGAGAGTGTTATATTTCTGTCATTTGTAAACAGAATTTAATGTAGATGATGGTTCATAACTTCATTGAGCTTTATTTGTTATATTTCACACTGCTCTTAGCATATGCTTTTGAATTGGAGATCAGCAGAACAGGTGTTAGACAAATTATGATAATTGCTTTCTTTGTTCATTCTAATTTAATTCAGGTTATTTACATGTGAAAGGCCTAAATGCTTTCATTTTTTTTTTTGAGTGAAAGATGAAGTACTTCCCCCCCACTCCCCCAACAAGGATTATCGGAAGGTTAAGACCATCCCTTGCTGTGATGTTTCTGGAACTACTGCATTAAGCCTTTTTTTTTCCCCATCACATGTTAATTCAATATGAAAGGAAATCATATTAATAAGTCTTTGGCTAATACAATTGAAAATTCTTTTCCATGTATATCCAGTTGAAATTTTTTTTTTCATTTTTCTGAGAAATTAAATATTTTTAGGGTTTTCACTCAGAGGCCATTAACGTTTCTTCCTGTCTCTTGTCGAATTGATGTAGGTCATAATGATTACGGTTATCAGCAACCGTCGTATCCTGAACAAGGCTACGATAGGCCTTATGAGGATTCCTCACAACATTACTACGAAGGAGGTATCTATATACCTTCACACACATACGCACATACATTCCCTTTCCTCCCCCACCCTCAACGGGAACAGAAATTCTTGCACAACACAACTTATACCCATGCAAAGCTCTTGTAGAATACTAGTTGCTGGCTGTCTTGGAAATGGCAGGGAACTTGAAGCCTTCAGAATAATTTCTTGCAAACACCTAAAATATATAACCACAATTTGCCATTCTAACAACAGTAAAATGACTAAAACACTTTAGAGATTTTTTTTTTTTACTTCAATGGAAATTTTTATTTTAACATAAATTTGTTGGTTCAGTTGTATATCTTTTTGTGTGTGTATATATTTTGTATAATTATAGTGCCGTTAGGAAACAGCTTGCTGATCTTGTGTAGCTAGTCTGTGCTCTTGTAGCTGTCCTTAATTTTGTCTTTTTTTTTTTTTTAATTTTATTTAGCATAGTCATGATCTTATGACTGTGATGTTCCAGTAAATGTAATGCTCGTTTGGCAGAGATGCTGAAAATGCTGCAGTTCAACTTTGCAAAATTGGCTTTAACTGCAGTTTGTTTGGCCGAGTTCCTTCTGTTTGGTTTGAGTTTTCTTTGTTTTGTTCAGTTTTTGAAATCAATATTGCGTTTTCATTTTGTTCTTGTGTTGTTGGCTGTGCATCTTAGAAGGAAAAAAATAATAAAATAGGTATCTTTATGAGTTTTTGCTTTCTTGCAATGATCTTACAGGAAACTCGCAGTACGGTCAGCAGCAAGATGCATATCAAGGACCACCCCAACAGCAGGGTTATCCACCACAACAGCAGCAATATCCCGGCCAACAAGGCTATCCAGGACAACAGCAGGGTTATGGTAAGAACCTGAGGACATGGCTGTCACAGAAAGGACTAAGAGAGACCCTTGTTGTGTGTTACTCCATCCCTGTTTGACTGCATCCAGAGGCCAGGCTTGCACAGAACAGCTCTGTGCCTGCAATTTCATTGGGCTGAGGCAACAAAACGTAGAAGGCAGCATCTTTTGGGAAGGAGATCTGTTGGCAGTCTAGGAGAGTGTAGTAGCACAGAAAATTGAAGGTGACTAACAGCATTGTAATGGGTGTCTGTAATTTAGAAGGACCCAGAAAGATTCTACTCTTTTCTGTTTTCTGTAGGTGAATGCACTCGCAAAGATCACAAAGAACCTCTTTCATCTGTGGATTTGCCAATTAAAACAGTCCTTTAAAAACTGGTTTAAAACTTCATTCAACATACATGAATCATTCTTTTCAAATTCTTGTACTGATCAGTAGAGAAATGACTGTAAGCATTGACAGTGCAGCTTTAAAGAAACTGTGCCTTATAAATTCGCACTAGTAAGTCCAAACCTTCTGATACATGGCAGGAATGAGAAATCCTCTGCCACAAGTCCCTGAATTCAAGGAAAACCTCCCAAAAAGGAAACTTAAAGCAGTAGAATGAAATTTTTGTATATTATTCTAAAAATCTTCTTGTCAGAAGAGCATACTGAAGCTACTGCTCTTTCAAGTTTTACTTGCTTGCATACTATGAAGTCATATTTATGACAGAAGAAGGAATCTCTGAAATTCTGTAAATTCCATGTATTGTAGCTTTCAGCTCTTTTGCAGGCTTAAATGCTAAAGCTTTCAGCATTGTGTTTATGTGAGAAAATGCGCAGGTAATTTGTTTACCATGTAGATAAATGTCAGATTCACATGAAATCCAGTTATGTTGAGACAGAGTTAAGTTTTAAGAGGTTCCACTGAGAATTAGCAAGTGTTCTACTTCTGGAGGTTATGGATGAATTGATGGTTCTAAAGTAATACTTGTACCTACATTCTACTAAACATAATATAGGAACAGACTGAAGATCAGATTGGAGGTCTGTGTAGATCACTGCTCTGAAATTTAAAAGTAAAGAAATAAAATCTGATTTATTCTAAAAGTTTAGGTTAAGAAATACTAGAAGAAAACGGATTAGGCAATCTTTTGGAGCCACTTACCCAACATAATTCTTAAAACAGAGTAACATTTTCCAGTTTCTCGTTTTTAGCAGAAATGGTTACTGAAGTTCCATTTTTTTCCTGTGGAATATGTCAATGAATATTTAGAATTCAGCTACAAAGAATTGCTATGAATAAATAAACCCATGTTCATTTGTCAGATGAGCACAGCACTTTTAGGATGTCATATTCTTGCTCAATTTAATATTTAATTGCTTTCTAATTTTCAAAAATAAATCAATATCTCAGTCATTATTATCAATCTTTAAGATTTTGTTTCATAATGGAGATTGTGAAACTGCATAGTTCAAGGGGATTTGAGGCCTGAGGAGAATGGTAATAGCTTATGGAGCTTTTCTTCTCCAGGTCATCTTTTCACTGTCTTACAGATCCAGAATTACTGAAGGAGTTACCAGCTGATGTCACCTTAATGTCCAATGTCTGTAGCTAAAACTAGCCCGCTCTAATGCTGCATCACAGTTGCTAAAACACATCTGTTTCTTCTGAGGGGAGGGGAAAAAAAGTGTTGGTTTGTTTAAAAGAAAGCACTTCAGAAGAGCTGCAAATCTTTAGCTCTAAAAACTAGACCCAGTTTTTAAGGGGTGTTGAAAAAGCTAATAGATTCACTGTAGAGGATTTATAGGGAATGCCACTGAAATACAGAGTACACCATCTCTCCCAGTGTTGGAGCGGATGGGGATAATTTTGTTTGGAATGTGGCCTGATGATGGTAACGTGCAGCTTCCAGTGGTACACAGGCCAACTCCCTGTAAATAGTGAAAGAAAGTTATACTTGCAAGAGAAGTACTTCTTTGACAGACAAAAAAGACTGGAGTCCAAGTTTTGGGTTTTTTCCTAGCCTTTTTCTGGAAAGTTAATATTGCCAAAGGAGTATGGAGTAGAGAGTGCTTTTTTTCCATCTCTCAGTAGGTTTTACTGCTTGTCACATCTCACATTTTATACATATATAATTTGCTTGCCTGACACCCTATCCATGATTGCCTGCTGTGGTGTGAGACTTCACTTTCTGGCAGCATAGTACTGCTGGTCTCTTCAAAAAGTCCAAATGTTAAACATTGCTGGTTATCTGGCTGCTCTTGGCATTAGAAAATTCTGGAACTGAAGCGGCATACATGCGGACACTGCCTTCCTAAATCCTAGAAAAGGCTCATGTTTATCATTTCTTGCCTTGCTCTTGTCTGTCCTGTGACCTTGTACGTGGAACTGCATGCATTGATAATAAGTAATGAATGTATAAATAAAAGTAAATGTTTCTGGGGTTGGAGCACAGGCCCTGGCAGCAAAGGTGCTTTCCAGGGAGAGGGAGTGGGCCACTCAAAAGACCTAATTGCAGAGTACTGGCATTTCTTAGTCCTGCTTAGTTGTAAAATTCAGTGTTTTTCCTATTCTCTTCTTTAAAGCATCTTAACCACTCTTTATTTTATTTTATTTTATTTTTTTTTATTTTTATTTCTATTTTTATTTTTATTTTATGATTCCCAGGCCCTTCCCAGAGTGGTCCAGGGCCTCAGTATCCGAATTATCCACAAGGACAGGGACAGCAATATGGGGGATACAGACCCACACAGCCTGGGCCACCACAACCACCACAGCAGAGGCCTTATGGATATGACCAGGTATTCTTTCATTTGATGAGAAAGTTGTGATTTTTACACACTCATTTGATAACCTTAGATTCTGGACTTTTAAACTAATCGATTTTAGGACATGGTCTTCCAGGTATGTGCGTACAATTCTCATGGAGTTTATTTCTTGGCAAGTTACCAAGAATCATTTGTATGGAATTGTGATTAGTCATTCTCTCCTGAGTTTGCTAGGTTTTAATGCAATTTGGCAAAGTGGGGCCTTCCCAGCAGTATTTTTGGACGTTAAAAATTAAGGTGATGTGTTTCATAGCCTTATGGTGAATGACTAAGATGAAAGATGAGGTTTCTAAATCTCATGGTAGATCATTTCTCATTACTTCTTTGCAATAGAAATGGTTGAATTTATTTTCCACAAACAGAAATCCTAATCATAATCTTCCACTTCAGTTGCAAAATCACCTCAGGCATGCAGCTGAGGTCCTTTGGCTGCAGAGCTTATGGGGAGATGTAAAACCTGTTTTTGCACAGATTTTCTCTGAGCAGTATAAGGGGGCAGTGAACATGGGAAAGAGGTGACCTGAAAATCAACTGCTTCATTCTTATCACTGCGAAGACAAGATTAAAACAAACAATTATCACCAAAACTTTAGGCTGCAGTTGTAGTGAAGGGCTCATGTAAAAAAAAAGCTGTCTTAAAATCAAAGGCTGAAACAGTTTTCGTTTCTGTAAAAGGTACTAACTTGTAAAAACCCAAACTTTTCACTATGAATCATTCAGAAACATCATTAAAATGTACACTATTACTTTCCCTGGTATAAATAATGTAAAGATTAACTAAATGATAAAGTTGAGGTTCTAATGTTTAAATAAAACCCTGTTATGCCAGTAGAAGATCAGTTGAACTTTCAAGAAAAATTTCTCTGAGGAAGTGAGAATTGCTCACGATTTTAAAGAACAGTTGGCTTTCTTTCTACAAAAATTAGAAAAGACAAGGAAGAGGGAACAAACTCTCTCAGTGTGGTAGTTTAGAGATGCAGTTACTTTTAATTATTTAACGGATAAAATGTTTATGCACTGAACCAGTAGCTTCCTCTGAAAACAAGAAGCTACAGGAGAATTCTTCGTTTGTGGCCAGTATAGGGTCAAGGAAACTTAATCACAGTTTGCTGAGTTTTTTCCAGCTTTCCTTGCAATAGAAGTGGATAACCCTCTCTGTTGATAGGCTGTGCTCCTCCAGTTTGTGCAGTCTCAAGTTCCACTGGGAAACTCAATTATAGAAGACCTCTCTTTCATACTGGCCATTCCCATAGGAATTATGCTGCTTAAGTTCTCATCTGGCAGCTGTTGTGAAACTCTTCTTCATGACTGTTATATTATAATGGAACTGACATTGCAACATAAAACTAAGATTTAAAATACTGCCTTGTTGTGGTAGTACTTTACATGGTGGCAGGATTGGTTTGGAGCATGTTCACTTTGTAGCATAGTACTTCTTTCTGCAAGCCTTGAACCCTGATGTGAAGGATCATGGTAAGCTTATTGCATTGATGCTTTCACCTCTACCCACCTCTGCAGTACATGACATTCTGTTAAAAGAAACAGAGAATATCAATAAGGGTGGTAATTCTGTGTATCAGATCTATGGAATAATTGCCTCCCGTAGGATATCTGGACTAGTTCTTCATGTTCACCAGGATGTGCCTTGGTTTTGAAATATAGGTGCCATTACTCTGTTTTGCTTGATAGATTTATAATTTTAGGTACCTCTGTGTCATGGTTAGTTTCCTAAATTACTTTGAATTTAGGTGACCTTGACTTTTTGAAATCATTTTCAAAGTTTAGGTGGGAAGTAATCCTCTTTTTTTTTTTTTTTGATGATGTTTTGCTAATTTCACAGCAGCCTGTTGAATGTAAAGGTACACTCTTTTGATCAAATTAAGTTCCTGGCCTTAAACTCCTGTCTTTGGTCTAACTTCTACATTAAAGCACAAAGTATTTTTAGTGAGATGAAGCTACACTAGTTACTCATATCAGTATATAATTTACTTTTATTTGTTTCCACCTTTTAATATCACAGTTGATTTGGATGGTCTTCCAATTACAGCTTTAAATACAGGAAAATATGCCTTGTGGTCTAATTATGTATTTTGAAATTTTTTTTTAGGGTCAATATGGAAATTATCAACAGTGAAAAAGTACTCACATTCCGGTAGGCAAAACCTATTAGCAGCCATATTGTCTCCTCAGCACTGTGGACATCTTCCCGAGATGAGAATCTCCCATTCCATCTAGATTTTGGAAATATCTTGTGGCTGTTTAATGGTATACAGTCTTTATGGGTTAATTGTTAAAGACTGTAGATTCTCAGAAACTAGTTTCACATCTCTACTCTAGATGGCAATATTGGACAGAAAATCTGTGATATAACAATTTGCAGTGAGTTGAGAACTGTATGTCAGATATACTGTTACAGACTGAGAGGTGCGAACAGCTTTGTATGTTTATGAAGGTTATGGGAATTTAATATTTTTTCCACAGATTTTTTTTGTAGGGGGAAAGGGGAAATGCACACTTTTTACAGCAGCAATATTTTGTATATTATGTTTTTCATGTGGTGAATATGCAAGACAGTACACTACTCGCTGGGCAGGATAACAGATCTACTGTTAAAAATGGGTAGGGGCATGGTAAATGCTTGATTGTATTAGAAATTGTGTACAATAAAGATAACAGTGAAAAGATGGAGAGCATTCTATGTCACTGATGGGTTCACGTACAAAGATAGAGAATCCCAGTTATCTAAATGGGAACATAATTAAGGACAGTGTAATATAGTCTTGTGCAAAGATGAATTTTTTAAGCTTTCCAATTTTTCTGAGTGAAGCGGTTTTGTAAAAATTGTTTCTAACATAGTTTGACAATTTTCTGCAACATTTTTTGGGTAACAAGATAAACGTTTGGGTTTTATTTCTCAAGGGTTTTGTCAGAGCTTTGCATAAGCAAGCTGTAATCCTTCTTAATAATTGCAATAACAAAGAAAATGACAAGTGTTAATTTTACTTGGCTTGAATATGCAAAGAACTTGAAAAAGAATATGGAGAACAGGACTGCATTGTGTAAGTGTATTTTAACCTTTAGTTGAATAATTTGTATGTATCAAAATAGCCTAGAGGACTTTGTAAAACCTATCTAAACTTTTGTCGTGGTTTAGGAATGGTATTCCCCAATTTTAGTGTTTCCACTGACACACTCCAAACCACGCGCCGCTCACTTGCTCCCCACTCTGCCTCCCCTTCCCTTGTGGCAGGCTGGAGAGGAGATTTGGAGGCACAAAAGGTAAAGATCACGGCTTGAGAGAGCAATTTCCTGGAAACAGCAATGAAATAAGAAAATGAAAGTAACAGCAACAATGCCAGTGCCAGAGGGTGCAAGAAAGAGGTGAAAGCTTCACAGGCAGTTGATTGCTCACCATGCAGAGCCTGGTTCCACCCCAGCTGCACAGCCTGGGAGGGTCCCCAGACAATGAGGTGTCCCCTTCTGGCTACTGCAGAAATTAACCCTGTCCTGGCCGGAACCAGGACAGCTTTCCTAACTGGGAGTTAATAACTTTAGAAAAGGGGCATTTTTGTTTGTGCTCATTTTTCTTATTGGTTAACATGAGACCAAGGGGATGTTTTCTAACATCAAGTATAAAAACTGTTGGTGAGGCAAATGCCAAATTTTGTTTTGAACTGAATTAATGCTTATAGTGTTGCATGTGAGAGAGAGGCAGCACCTTGATCAATAATAATAGTAGACAAAAAAATTGGTTTCGAAATTGCCCTGCAACCATGTATCAGATAAATAAATGGATATTCTGTTCTGCAGAAATATATATGCATTCAAGATTCCTTGGCAACTTTTAAAGATGATAAAACTTAAAATTAACCCAAGAGTAAAATATTATTTTGGTTTCTTTTCAGTTTGCAATCAATGTTTAGGGGAGGAAAAATGGTGTTCATAGTATGACATTATATATGAAAGACAAGATTTTCAATTTGTGCATCCTTTTTAAAGGGAAAACAGTTTTCTTTAAGTCAATAGAAAATACACATCAAGGTTTGAACAGATACGGCATGAGGAACATTATTATGAATTAAAAGCTTGTAGGTTCTGTGCCAATTTTCCACCACTGTGTACTTCATTGCTATTTAAAACTGTACTCCATCAATTCTAACGGAAGAATAAATTATTTGTGATTTTAATTTTCTCATTTGTTTCTTTAAATTAGATCCCTATCACTCTGATGTCTCATCTGGAGACTCTGCTGTGGGTTTTGATTTTAAAGACGTTTGGCCAGAATAACCAAACCTTATTTGCAGTCTAGGACTTTATCAAAATTCTCTTGCCATAGCCAAGTTAATTAGAATTAACTGTTCAGTAATCAGCATGTTGTGTAGGTTGTTTGTTAAGAAATTCTTCCTCTGAAAATGAAGGTCCATGAGGCTATAATCAAGATGACTGAATTAGATAAATGAGTTGACGAGGCAAAAATGTGTTGAACCCAACCTGGTGTAGATACGTTATCTCATTTGAAATAGGCTCAACTGACATTAAGAAATAATTTGTCTTGCCAACCCATCTTCTGTTGTCTTACTCTCCTTTTTAATGGAAACTAAAATTGCAGTTTTAATAAGCAGAATTTCCTCCAGGGTTTCCCTCCTAGAGACTACTGCATTTGCAAGGTTTAATTGTTTTATAACAGTCCTGTTTCGTAAAACTTTTTAATTGGTGGTGACAAAAATTACCTTATTCCTCTGATACTATGCCAGAAGAACAACTTGAGAGGAGATAGCTCCACGCAGAAGTATTTCTACTAAAACTATATATTAAAAAGGAACGTGTGCTCCCTAAACAAAAGAAGACTCAGGAGTGCACAACAGGACCAGGAGGAAATGGCAAGATACAAGGTTCATTTTAGTAAGTCTTCCTTATTAAATAAAATCCAGCCAACAGGAAACTAGTAAAAAAGTTGCAACTGGCATTTTATGTTCAGAATATAGAAAATAAGAAGGGGACTGACACAGCAAATCAAATACATGAGCAGAAATGATAAAATGTTAAAGAGTAAAGAGGAGGGGTTAACGCATTCAGTGACTTTTAGTTATCATAGGGTTATGATTTTTGCCATTTTATTTTTCTCTATTCAGACTGCTTTATTTCCTTTTCTGCACTGTGAATGACTGGCAGAAGGGAGAAGCTGGTTCCCTATTTCACAATGTTGGCCATAAGGAAGCAAACATGCTGCTTTTTAAGCAGGTTAAATGCATCATTTTGCAAAAGACACACTTCCATTTTCATACCTAAATTACTCTAAAATGTATGAAGTAACTGATTTTTTTTGAGAAAATGCACCTGATTAAAGAGGGGCAAGGACTTCAGTGCAAAAATATTGTTGTATTTGTACAATTTTCACCACAGTGGATGCTGAAAGGCTACAGTGTGTTAAAAAAAATCAGATTTTACATTCAAAAAAAGAAAAATTTACAGAATTAAGAGAAATTGTTACTTCAGCAAGCCTAGGTGGAGTTCTGCCAGAAGCCCTGAAGAAGTTCAAAAAGAAGGTAGCAGCCTTTCCCAACATGAACAACAATTGCTGTATCATAAAACAGAAGCATGAGTGAAATCCTGTGAGATGAAGCCAAACAAACCTTCTGACATGACTAGATACCTGGATAAAGTAGTAAGTTACAAAAAAAAAAACCAAAACAAAAAAACAACAACCTAAGCTAAATGATATGTTCATTAAAAAAAAAGTCAATAAAAGCTGCCCCTCAGCCTGGTAGAATTGTAGTAACAACTCATAGCACAGTCTGATGGAATTGATCTTTATGTTCACAAAACCTTAAGTTCTCTGAGAAGCTGCTATCATAAAAGTAAAGCATGGAGTAAGGTTGACTGTGAAGCACTGTAGGAATGGGATAAGATGGCAAAGGGAGAATAGAAATAAATGCTAAATATCACAAGTGATGGAAATTGGTAGTAAGTTACACTGGAGCTCTCTAGGGATCACTGATTAACACTCAAAAAAAAAACTAGAGAAAAGAATATGTATTTCAATGGCAACATGAGGTGGAAGTGGTGCTACTTAGATTATGCAGGACTTAAAACTAGAAATGCAATGGGACATGCATAGCAGAACTTTAGAAATTACTGATGTTTACAAATACAGTACTGGGTGAGGTAATTCCTTTTTACTCATGCCCAGCTTTTCAGCTGTCAGGAGTAGTCCAGCAGCCAACACAATAAAAATTCTGCTCAGGGTGTGTCAGGAGTCACAGTGCTATCAAAATACTCAAAAAGCTGTGATATGGAATGCTTAATGAAGTACCATAATACTGATAAGATTTTTTTTCAGTTCAGTATTATTATGTTCAACCTTGTCTCTCCTACATCAGAAAGATACCTTAGGTAAAAGGTAAGTGGGTAACAAATGGTCAAGGAGAAATATAGCATGTTTGGGATTATTTCAAATGTCAGTATGTGTAAACCAGCAGTAAATAACAGGGTAATTTTTTTAAGGATACAGACAACATGATCAAAATTAAAAGCAACACCTTTGAAATTGATAAAATGCTTCTTATGGCATGCAGAACTGCAGACTCAGTCCCATGGTTTTAGTAGGATTAAAAAATGAATTGGATAGGTACACAATAATGTAAAATTGGTTAGGTTGGAAAAGACCTTTAAGACCAGTGAGTGCAACCATTAGGCCAGCACAGCCAAGTCTACCAGTAGCCCCTATCCCCAAGTGCCACATCTGTTAAATACCTCCAGGGATGCCAACTCCACTACTTCACTGGGCAGCCAGTTCCAACACTTGATAACCCTTTTGGAAGAGAAGCTTTTTCCCCAATATCCAGTCTAAACCTCCCCATGTGCAATTTTGCAATTTGGTATGTTAGTGAAGGGAGAACAGGACTCCTGTCCTATCATCTGTTATTTGGGAGGAAAGCTCCAGTTTGCTGCAACCTCATTTCATGTGAACAATTAAAGTAAGGTAGATGAAAAGCTGAATTTGAAAGAGTGTTAAAAAACCTCATGTTTCACAGCTTTATGCAATAGGCAGCATTCTAGAGTGTAGAATATCTTTTTCTGTTAGTGCCTTGACAGTAAATGTTGGGAGTATATTTTGATTTTTTTAATAATTGTCACATTTAGAATATCGCTGTGCAAAACCTGGAAGTAGGCAGCACTAGCAGAAGACTGTTGGTGTATGTCCCAGAATCAAACTGGAGCTGAACTAGGTTAGCAATGTTCTATTCAGAAAGCTATTTTTCCACTGTGGTGAAATATATCTCCGAAATAACATTAATAGCGAAATACTTACATTTCAGTCTTGCAAGATGCTGGTTGGGTACTTTCACTCAACTATCTTAAGCTTCCCTTGACATAATTTTTCAGGAAAAATTCTGACTAATCCAGCAGAATGTCTGTTTTCCCCTGCGTGAGATCTGATGATTTTACAAGAGATTTTTCTGTTTTCTCCAGATAAAGTTTTCTAATTTTCTCATAATTATTCACCTATTGGTCTTAGGAAATTAAGGTTGTTCAGTATGTCAATGGCTTCACATAGGTACACCTCAGGTTTTTGGTGGGGGAAGAGCTGTGGGGTTGGAAAGGAAGCTGCTGGAATAGCCAGACCCAATAGTCTGTGAACTCTTTAGGGCACTGTGTTATTTTCACTTGCCTTGGCACTTTTTAAACAAATGGTGTAGGTGAATTGCCATATAAATGCTTTTGCATTTTGGTTCATAATTTCCATTTAATCTCAAAGTTAATTTTACACAGCATAAATTCTAATCACCTATTGCAGTTGGTGTTGCCAGAAGTGCGCTGGCATCTTGACACAGGTTTATTACAGATACTTTTACAGAAAAATGCCATTTGCAAGGGCAGGCTTGGTAGAAACACACATTTTGTTTTTATGAAATTAAGTTCCTTCAATTGTATTTTCTGATGCTTTTAGCAAATTTCAAGTGAAGATTTCTTGGTCTCCCATATTAAGTTGCCACACTGACATTTTTCCACGTGTAGCTTTTCTCAGCCCAGAGCCTTTAGACTTTCTTTCCACAGTGCTACAATGTAAACAAGCACCACAGTTCTTAAGAGTTTCTTTCTAAATGCTAATTATGGCCTTACATGTTAAGGTAGTTTTTTGGCAAGTTGATGCAGTGTTAGTCTCAAAGGTTAATGATCACAATTTTTTTTTTTCCCAGCAATGATGTAGATTATTTCAGAGCTAGCTCTTAATTGAGCACCTAGATAACTGTATCTGTCTGCTCACAACACTGTTTCCAGCTTGGCAAAAATGTTTGCCTTCTACCATGGAATGCCTTCCTTAGAAGCTTACTGGTGCCCAAAAAAGGTTCTGCCTATAAACACCAGAGTTTCTGATTTCGTAAGCACAGAGATCCTACCCATCTGAGTATGACAAAGTATTTGCTAGGTGACACTGGCTTAGGTTTTTTTGCCTGCTTCAGTGTCCATGTAGGCTTGGGAAAGGTGGCAAACCTGAGGCAGCATGAGGGTTTCTGTTGTATGCCCCAGAGTTTTTGGTTGGTGGCAGGAGGTTGATTTTAGGACCGAAATAGATGTGTGATGAGTACAAGGGATATCTGTCATGGCTACAAGCACCTTGTGTGCGTGCTAACGTGTCTAATGGAGCCTGTGCTCCTTGGTGCTTGTTACAGCTGTTGCTGTGGTCTTGCTGTAAAGACACTCTATTGCCTCAGAAACTTAGTTCTATGTTGCCTGTGTTATTTGCCCAGCAGTTTCACATTGCTTCATGTTTTCTGGCTCTCTGGCTGCAAAAAAAGAAGGCAGAAAAGCAGGAGTCTTACATGAGACTCACTCAGCTGACAAGGAACTTGAGACTAATTGATTTGACTGCTTCAGTAGTTCTTTTGACTGTTTAGAAATCTGGAGTTTAAATGTGGCAGACCTGAGATCTGGGGGCCAAGCACAATAGAGGTGACTGGCTATCCAGGATTCCTTGATAATGTGCCCCATTATCACTGTTTTAAATGACCACTGATAGCAGCTGGTCACTTGGCTGCATGTCCAGCTTGTATCAGCTGTTTGGTAAGAGTGAGCTTGTGGGTCAAAGCACCTTTTGGGCTGCCTGCTTTTCATTGAGAGTTGTTGCAGGAGGATGCTGCAGTGTGCTGTGGTGCTGGTGAGTGTGTGATTGAGTCTTTGCAACAGGTTGACCCAATCACTCGGTAACTTGTAGGCTACCCCATGTTATGGCATCAGATGGTAGTGTAGACCGTTTGTATATATAGATGAATATTAAGCTCTCTCCTTTGCTGCTGTTTCTCATAGTAGGACCATGTTGGCCATCTGTTGTTGTAAGCCACAACAGCTTACCTTTTGACCATGCTCATCTTCTAGAAGGGTAGCAGGCAAGACTCTCCTGGACACCTGGCAAAGATGCAAAGGCAGAATTGCTGCTGGAGATGCTGGGAGGTATCTGTGACATGGTGTGTTTTGAGACTTTTTTCTCCATTGCTCTGAGTAAGCTCTGAGCCCAAGAGACAGCTATGAATTAGTGGACATTACATTCTATTACATAATATTACATTATATTTGGAAGCAGAGCCTTTGAGTGAAGATCTCTATAGTGAACTGCTCCCTGACTTTCTAAAAGATCACAGCATCTTCCAAGCACCAGTGCATGTGAGGGAGAGAGTGCCCAAGAGGTTTTGATTCTTTTGCTCACTGACTGATGACTTAGGAGTGGGAAAGCCTCCTGCAAGGAAGATGGACAACAAAATCTGCCTTGGCAAATTTTTCCTGGCAAAGTCTGTAAGGTGGTGTGGAACCTATCCCAGCACTGAGTCCTCAGTTTCTAGCGTTGTGAGCACCTGTGACTCCATCAACAAGAAGAGTTTGCTACTCCTTTTATGTGAGGATTCCTAGATTTTCACAGATATACTGACTGACCTCACTGGCCCAAACTGGGATGCCCTTCTTTCCACCATCTTCTGCACAAGTAGATCTTGATAGTGGGAGTGACCAGTGCCCCTGTTTTCTCCAGATAAATATCCAAGGAGAGTGGCTCCCTAAGTGCGCTCTGGGAAGTTGTGTCTCAGTTGTGGCATAGGGTCATGAAAAGATTCCATCTATCCACCATACCGCACACTGATGAATCTGAGAGCTATGTAGCCTCTCTAAGCAAAATAATAATGTTTGAGTAAAAGGAGGGTATAGAAAGCTTAGAAGGAGGAACAGATGGTGAAACTGAAACATCAGTAAGCATAAAGACTTCCTCAGTGTAACCCAGGAGACTTGCAAGGGCAAGGGAGGGTCTGTAGCACCAGTGCCAATACAGATGGGAAAAGGGGAGAATTTGATGGTTTACAACAACTTTGATGACTGATGACATTCTCAGAAGGCAACAAGTCAGATAATAAACTAATACACGTTGGAAGGGATCAAAGGAGCTCTCTATTCCAACCTCCTGCTCAAAGCCTGGTTCAGATCCAGCCCACTACCTCCTCTCAAAAGGCAAGTGCTCCAGCCTGGGGGCCCTCCAGTGAATTTGCTCCACTTCATCAATTTCTTTGCTGAGAGTGGGACAAGCCTGGACACAGAACTGCAGGTCCTCATGCATAGTCAGTCCCCAACAGTCAAAGATGTCAGCGCCCAGAAACAAAATGTCAGGAACTAAAGATTTTGTAGAATGAGGTGGTTTATATTATAAGATCAGAGGATGAATAAGAATGAGGATATTGAATTGATAAGCTTAAAACTCCGATGTTTGTGTATAAATGCAGTAAGTGCAGGAATATACAGGAAGATCTGTAAGTGTATGATTGAAGCTTTAGCTACACAGGCATAAGAGAAACATGGTTCTATTTATTTATTTATTGATTTTGAACATTGACATGCACACGTCTTTTTTCAAATTAAAGAGAGGAGATGATTTGTCAGTGAATAAGGCAGTACATTTTCTCTGAGATATGGAAGACTGACATGGATTGAGAATGCATGGCAACAACAAGTTGGAAAAGACCAAATGCAGTCATCATGGTGAGATTTTAACATAGGAAACTTTAATGGGAAAAAAAAAATCTAAAGAAGTTCAGAAGAGCTGGCAAGTCCTTAAAGAAAATTGCACTATGGTAGATGTACAAAGTATCCCAATGTGGAGGATCAAGAGCTCATCAATGCCTTCAAACAAAGGAGAAAGTGCGCTGAAGGCTCTCATTGTTAGGAATAGGCTTAAAACAACAGAAATATGCATTGAAATAAAATCAAGGCAAGCAACAAAATGAACTATAATTATTGAGACATACTGGTGAAAAAAAGAAGAGGTGGTCCATTACTTCTCAGAGAACAAAAGCTGTAGACAGTGTTGCTGAAGAGTTTTCAAGCTTGTTCCTAGACTTAGGTAGGAATAATCAGTTACACAAATACCAGATGAGGGGAAATTCATTAGGTACATGGAATTTTACTGTTGTTGCCACAAAGATTGCTAGCCCTATTCTAGGATCAAGGAACTAGTAAAATAACAGCAATAATAGCAATAGAGTTCAGATTTGTTATCTTATCCGACCAATTTATGACAGAAGAAAAGATAGTGGGCACATTAGAGGTAGGATCTTGGTGGGGATAATTATCCCCAAATGACTACTGGCAAGAGGTGAGTATGGAAAGATGATGGTGGAGGCATCTCAGAGGGGAATAACATCTATTGATCATATTTATCAAACACAGCTAGCTGACCACAAGATCCATAACAGTATATTGGCTCATTAGGGTACAAAACATATATTAGTTCTAACATAGATTACACCTTTACTTTTAATCCCCACCAGCGCTGAGGGAGCCATGAACTTCCAGCAAAGGAGAGATGGGGAGAGAGTAAATAAATGGTCTTGCAGAGAACCTGCCAGCTGCCACATGCCATGGTAATGGATGCTGGGAAACCAGCAGATAAAACCGATTTTGAACATCAGTTGCTGCTGTTATTCAGTTGCACTCTTCCTCTTTTCAACTTCAGAAAACATCCTTTAATTTTAAACTTTGCCTACACCAGTTTGTAATGTTAGGATTCAGTGGGGCTCGTACTCCTGAGTGACTTTCCACCTTATTAAGCTTTATTCCAAATTTCCTAACTGGTGCTAAGAAACTGATTTTGGGGGAGGTGAGAACCCAATGTCTTTACTAAATAGGCTGTTCTTAGGCACCATCTTAGAATCAAAGAATAGCTTGGGTTGGAAGGAATCTTAAAGGTCATATAGTTCCACCCCCCTGCCACGGTTAGGCACACCTTCCACTAGATCAGGTTGCTCAAACCATCTTCTGTAGTTTTTTTGCATTTTGATGGGAGGAATGTAATGCTGCCCAGGATATCCGTTCCATCATCTTCTTCAGCTGAGCTGGAGATGTCCCAGCTGGAGCTGCAGACAGTGCTTGTGCTAGGGAAGAAGGCTGAATCACCATCATGAGTAGAATTCCCATTCTCTAAATACCCTAGCTTTGAGTTGGGAGGAAGTAAAGAAGATCTTGTATGCTTCCTCCTTCTCTGGAGGAACAAGCGAGCGTGCAGACCAGCTCGGTGCCAAGTGCAGGGGGAACTGGACGTCCTAGAGTGGGGAGCATTGGAGTGGCACTGCAGATCCCCTGCAAGACACAGAGCTCAGGAGAAGCTGGGCTTCAGTGTTCCTTAATTGACCCACACCTGTTTGGACCATGCTGGCTGATGAGTGCACAAAAGCAAGTACCACTTCTGAGGTGTGCTGATAAAATGCATTTGTACCACCTACAGATACTCCTTTAGTAAGCACAGAGATTTGGGAACAATTTGGATTTGGGAGGTGGGATATAATGGGAAACAACAATCCTAATATGCATATTTTGGCACTTCCTGAGACATCTGAGACCACAGGAGCAAAACAACTATTTGTATGTTGCCTCTAATCTCCTCACACTCTTAAGACTCTTCAAACTCCCCTCAAAGGTTTCTGAACAGAATCCTAAAGGCTGCAGCACTCCTCAGCAGCCGTAGCTCTACCAAGTTACCAAGACCTAAGTCCTTTAATTTCAACATCCCATCCTAGCCAGTTATGGAAGCTTCATAGCAAAAGTTGAGTGCCAGTTAGAGTTCAGTCCTCATTCCCACATAAACACAACCATTTTGCAAACATGATCTGATATTAATTACCCCCCTGGCACCAAAAGTCAGGATTTCCTGATGCAGCCCGCTAATGTAAAATGCATTAGTGAAAATGCTGGCTCCAAGGGGTTAGGTTCTCTAAATAAACATAGCAAAGTTCTCTTTTATTTGCAACTCCCAGGCTATTCTGAAAGACTGATTTTTCCAACAAGAAAAAAAAAAAATAGACTAAAATCATCCTTGGGTTTTTAATAGGTTATAAAGGCCTTTCTTCTGTTCAGTTGCAGGAACTGAATGTCAAGTTGTAGATCAATGAAATCCGAGTCTTTGCCTTAGAATGAAGTTTGTCCAAGCTTCTTTCTGCAGTTGTGTGCTTTGTGTTGTGTCTTTCAGCAGATGGCTGAGGATCAACAGGGCAGGACTGCAATGCTGACTTTTGGGCTAAGGTGACAAAACTAACATTAGTAGATAAAAAAGGAAAAATTGTGCAAGAGCTAGGGAAGATAATTGTAAAAAAAAAACAACCCTAAAACTTAATTTCTGAGGCAGAGACTTAGAATTATTTTTCTTCCACTGAAAATCAGAAGTAGGACTCAAACAAAGCCAGCCTGCAATGAATGAGAAATGTTCAGCTCTGTTAACAAAATATGGCTGTGAGGCCAGTGATTTCCATCTGAGAAATTGCCCGTGTCCTCACTGGCAGTACCAGCTTAAGGCACCGCCACCCTCTGCCAGTGCCGCAGTGCCTTGCCTCCACATTTGTGCCAGCACTTGGACACGATCCGGAATTTCATCTGGCTTGAGCAGAAAAAGAAAACCTTAAAAAAACCCGAACCAAAACAATGAGATAAATCTCTCAAGCTATTGCCAGCAGTACTGTCCTGGGACACCTGACAGGCACAGAATGGCAAGAATAAGGGACAGCAGATGCAGGGGATAAGCCAGACAGGACTGGCCAAAGCTGCCCATTGCTGAGCTGCTGCTGCTCCCCAAGTGCCAGTAGCAAACAGCTGAGGCTGGAGCCTTGTGGTTTGCAAGGCTGGAGCTGCCTGTCCTGCCCTGCCCAGGGCCTGGCATGCTGGGGTTGGCTGGGGAAGATCCCAGCATGGGTGGGAGTGGAAAGCATCAGGGAGGGCTGTGCTCTGTGTCTAGAGAACTTCTCCTGGCTCTCTGGCCAAAGCTCCTCCAAAGTCCCATACTCTAAAATTTCCACACTGGCTGATAAAAGCACCCCTTAAATGACTCTGGGAGATGCTACAGAAGTCACACACCAGCAGGTCTGGGCACCTCTGTTGCATTGGGGGCTCCGTATACTAATTTGTGCCCCAGGTTTTAGAAGGGTCTTTGGAAATTAGACCATCCTTGTTCTGCTTCTGTTTGTACATCCTGTTCTTAGGGATGAGAGAAGGGGAGTTTGTTGAAGCCCTAGTCTCCCTTCTCATGTGGTTAAATGAGGCTGAAACAGTGGTGGGGATTTCAATCCAGAGGCATATAGCTAGTGTCATATAACTAAATCGTTTAAAAAAAATGTCTAGTCAGTCCTCTTCCCATTCCAGAGCGACTAAAGATATGTGCACTGGTAGGATAAGATCAGGTACCAACATAAGCATCTCATTCTCACCTGATTTGAAACACACATGCCTGTTTAACATCACTACACTGCAAATAAATTTGTATCTGAAATGCTGTTCAGCATGTATAATAGAGTCTACTCAGATAATGGTCCCTTCATATTTATAAGAAGGGCTGAAACCTTCTTATATGTTGAAAGAAAATTCAATTACAATTTCAAAAGAATACTTTTCCAGGTCAAATTTTGTTTGAATCATCTAATGGGGCACACAGTTGCTGGGAAACTGCAGCATTTTTTAGACCAATTTTCAAATATTAATTCTGAGAGTAAGTTCATCTTTTTATTCAATAGTTTATCTTTGCCATGTTTGGTTGGAAATTTAACTTTCTTGATTTCAGCTAGAACAAGATCCCTTTCTCTTCTGGTGGTCTAACCTTGCATATTCTGTTCTTTCTTTGAATCACGTCCTAGAAAATGTTTTACTTTTGTCTTCCATGCTTGTGGAGGGATAAGTGAAATGCCAATGCCAGCTTCGGTCTACACCTTTTTTTTTTTTTTTTTTTTTTTTTTTTTTTTTTTTTTTTTTTTTTTAATTGAAAAAAAAAATCTGTACAAGTTTTCTACCAGGGTCAGGATTAAGGGGAGGGGTAGAAGATAGAAGATTCTAAAATTTCAAAACTAAATACCTCTTTTCTATCCAGAGTTTTCAGAATTCGTTCTTTGTCTTGCAGGTCCAAAAGGTTAAAAATAACTGTACCTCCTGAGACTTCTCCCTGGGCTGTGCTCTTCCCTGGGATTCTGTGAGCTTTTTCCACCCAAACTGGGTCAGCCTCGTGCCTAATTTTAAAATCTCTGGGATCCAACACTTTATAAAAATCAATGAGAACTTTCCCATTATATAATCCCAGCAGTCACATATGATATGCTTTTGCCTGATTCTGCTTAAGCTTGATTTTATATATTGAAATGATGATTATTAGTTTTAAAGAGCTGCGAGCTTCCCTTGAAAAATTATGGGGAAAATTCTTTGTGTGTGGAGTCTTTTCTATCTCTTTTTGCAAACTCTTCCCTTTTCAGGCAGGAAGACTACAGTTAAAATGAGAATGTTTCCTGATTGAACTTAGGAAATTGACTTTTAAACTAAAGGTTGAGAAAGTACATTTTCTTATATTTGCTCTGATTGTGTTTGTGATCTCTTTTACTGTCTGAAAATGTAATTACAAGAAATATTGATGGAGATTAGAAATATCTCTACAAATCTGTTTCTCTAGACATTTTGATACTGAAGTTATTCCTGCAACTAGCCTGCAAGGTCTGGGAAGAATTCAAGCAGCATTAAATAGTACCGAGGGCCATAACTATCAGATCAATGAATAAACCAAAATAATTTCAGTATTTATGTAAAATACTTCATTGTTCTTTTCAGTCTCTGCTTAGACAGACTCTTCTTTGATATAATACCTACAAAGTATGTGACAACTCTTTGCTTGCATGCTGCACCAGTGTCGATCATATCCTGTTGCTGTGCTGTGCTCTGGCTTTCCTGGTCATATCCAGCTGTTTCTAGACTTAGACTGGGTACTGGAATAAGAATTTCTTTGATCTTTTATGCAGCACCTAGCACAGTGTCATCCTGATGCATGGCAGGAACTAGAAGATGCTCCTGCAAAGCAAATTAACAGCGTCTTTGGGATTTGGAAACGACATGAAGAATTATTCAAGATCCGGCTCCAGAAAGTAAATCACTAAGTCAAATTGTTAACGATAGCTGTGACAGCAGTGCATGGTTTGGAGTTTTATTGGAAAGAATTTGACAAATGCTTTAGATAATGAACAAAGTAATAAAAAAATCAATGTCTATTCCCAGATAATTTGTGAAAAGGAAAAGGAGTTTATTTATCAAATATATTGTTTCTGCAAATAGTTCACCTCATGATTTCAGAGGGGAAGTATGTAAGAAGAGAAAATGAGCCTAACAAAACAAACATTGGTTTACATGTCAATATTCTTGTAAATGACAATGACAAAAGGGAAATACAGCTAATATGATATGGGAACAAAAATTACTTCTAAAATGAAAATTTTGTTGTGACTCTTCTAAACCTCACCAGCTCCATAACAACGACAAGTCCAAGAACCACCTAGTGTACTCTGATATTGAAAATGTGGCTGCAGGAGAGCTCTGGCTATGCTGCTCCAGTAGTGTTTCCCATCTCTCCCACTCTTTCAATCACTTTTTGGTGCCGTTTATTTCCTTTTACTCTGTTTGTCTGCAGCAAATGACTGTTTGGGAAACAAACAGGCACATCTCTATATTCCAGGGGAACCAGCAGGCTGACTTACAGCAGATTTCCTTATGGCTTTTTAAGGACAACATTAATATCATTTATAGTCAACCTAATCATTCCCTTTGACAGAAACAACTGCAGAAGAGGGAAACTTCTACTGAAAGATTGACTCTGCCTTGCTTGTGACTTCTCCCTTAATTAGGAAGCCAGAAGTCTATCTAGGATGGAGCTGTGCAGGTTTAAAAACCCCTTGAATCTATCAATTCAAGACCCAGCTACCCCCACCCCTAGCCAGGGTACAGCATGTCTGTGTGACCTTCTGTCACATCCCTTTGATATTGAGTTTCATGGCAGCTCCCCTCCCCACCTTCCAAGGCTTTCATTTCAGCCTGATGAATTCCTGTGATGGTTTTGGATGGGGTAGAGTTAATTTTCTTCACACTAGCTGGTAAGGGGCTTGGACTTGTGCTGTAAACAGTTTTGATAGTTTAGGGGTGTTCTAGCCATTGCTGAGCTGTGCTTACACAAAATTATGGCTTTTTCTGCTCCTCACATCACCCCTCCAGTGAGGAGGCTGAGGGTGCAGAAGGAGCTGGGAGGGGGACACAGCCAGGACAGCTGGCTCCAGCTGACCAGAAGGGTATCCCAGCCCATATGGGATCATTCTGAGCAACAGGAGCGGGGGGATGAAGCAGGAAGTGGGGATGTTCAGAGTGATGGAGTTTGTCTTCCCAAATCACTGTTAGGTGTGATGGATCCCAGCTATCTTGGGGATGGCTGAACACCTGCCTGCCCCTGGGAAGTGGTGAATTAATTCCTTCTTCTGCTTTGCTCGTGTGTGGCTTTTGCTTTACCTGTTGAACTGCTTTTATCACAACTGATGAGTTTTCTCACTTTTACTCTCCCAAATGTCTTCCCCCATCCCAGAGGGAAAAGTGAGCCAGGGGCTGTGTGGGGCTCAATGGCCAGCTGGGGTTTGCAGGCAGAGGGGAACAGCTGCTCTAGAAAGGTACAATAACTTATTTTGTTCCCAAGTGGAGTCATCGTGATTTTTTACGGCTTATTTTTAGTCTGATCAGGTGTGGGAGAGGAAATGGGTAACACCGTAGCAGAGATCAGGATGAAAAGCAAAGCCAGGGGAGTACAGAAGGCACAGCTGAGCTCAGTCCCCCACTTGCCTGCAAAACCCACAAGTTTATGACCTGAGAAAGCAGAGCAGTCAAGCGTGTGTGTGTGTGTGTGTGTGTGTACATGTGGGTGGTTTGTGGGGTCCTGCCTGTGCCCACTTGCTCTCCCCTTGGTGCAGATGCTCCTCCTCACTTCTGTGGGAAAAAAAAGAGCATGAAGTTTGAGGTTTGCACTTTCAGGTCCCATGTCCTCCCCCAAGGAGGGCTGCTGGTGTTGCTCTCAGGGGGATGACAGCCCCCAAGCACAGCTTGGCTCTGCACCTGGAGAAATGCCACCACACAACCTGCTGCAGAAGAGCAGTGTGAGGCAGTTCTGCTAGTGGAATGGCACATGGGAAACTGGAGCCCTCCAGGTGCTCCTGGGTCCTGGAGAGCTGGCAGCTGAAAGGAGGCTGTGGTCAGGGCTGGCAGCTGCTTGCTGTGCTGTCCTCACACCCTGGGCTTCAGCTCTGCTTGCTGCTCCCCTGGGCATCTCAGGAGCAATCCAAGAGCTGGCCTCTTGAGAGGCCACCCCTTAGTTCTCTGTGTTTTATTCCCAAAAGCAGACTCTCATTAGTTTCTAGTGGGGGAAATAGTGTCAACACTGTCAAGAAGGATTATTCTCTGCCAAATACCAGGATCCTAAAGAATGCGACTGCAACTGGAGAATAATCTGAGTAAAATGAACACCTCAGGAGGTCTCTTCTTTCCCATTAAAGCCCTAAAACCAGGCAACATGTATCTGGGACTTTTATCTTCTTCCTTTCCATATTGTTATCTTCCATTAGTAGTAATAATCTTTTAGGGATAGGTTTTCCTTTCATGACTACCCTACTATACAGAGAGACAGGTAAGCATTATCTGTCTCCTTGAGAGACCCTCTTTGCAATGAGATAAAATGACATCTAAAGAAGACAGGTGACACTGAGCTCTCCAGCCTCAGCTCCACGTTTGCTCACACCTCAGCAAATAATTTTTCCAAAGATCTTAGACAGCAGGGAGAGGGAGGGAGCAGTTTCACAGCTTAGTAAGAAATGGCAGCAAAATTCAACTCATTGTGGGGTGTCAGATGGATTTCTGCCACTATGCCCATTCCAAGTCAAGATATCCTAAATTAGGAAGATGAGCAACAGTGCTTGGGAGCAGACAGCAGGCACTGAATGCTGCTGTAATCAATGAAGGTTTATGCAATGAGTGGCTTTTAGGAGTATTTAGATCTCAGATGTCTGTGGAAAACATCAACTCGAAGAACTTTCTGTCCTCAGTAATTTAGATTGTGTTCATTGAAACTGAACACAGAGCATTGCGTACTCTCAAGTTCATTAAAGCCCATGCTAAGTTATAGCTTCAAGTTCACATTTAAAGCACCAGGGAAGAGGAAACCTGACTTTCAAATAGTGATTGTAAGTTCTAGTTTCAAAGGTAGTAATGAAATGCCCATGGAAGGGAACTGTGTGTTATTGGTTTCAGACATATTCCTTGGCTTGGAGAAAAACAAAACCAAAAAGTTGGGAAAGTCATTACAGGAAGGATTGGTTTCAGTTTGTCAAGGTTACACACAGTCTCATCCTGCCTGTTTTTGTTCTCCAGGAGGAAAACAGTGCTTATCTTAAACATCAGGGAGGCTCTTCATGTGCAGCAGCCACTCAGGCAATTGCAAAGATACAGTAGGATCCTAAAACACGAAAAAAACAAAAGCCAAAGAAATGCAGTCCTAGTCTGCCCAGAAACTAGTCTTTTTCTTTTATCTGACCTGATTTGTGGAAATAATGTTTGCAGTACTATAATTTTTCCTTCCAAGAAGAATAAAGTACCTGAAGGGAGCCTACAGGAAAGATGGAGAGAGACTATTTACAAGGACCTGGAGTGACAGGACAAGGGGGAATGGCTTCACACTGAAAGAGAGTAGGTTTAGATTAGGTGTTAGGAAGAAATTTAGGAAGACATTCTTTACTGTGATGGTGATGAGGCACAGAAACAGATTGCCCAGAGAAGCTGTAGATGCCCCATCCCTGGAAGTTTTCAAGGCCAGGTTTAACAATGCTTGGATCAACCTGGTCTAGTGGAGGGTGTCCCTGCCCCATGGCAGGGGTGGTTGGAACAAGATGATCTCTAAAGTCCCTTCCAACTCAGACCATCCTGTGATTCTATGAATTTCCTTCTACAGACTCCAGCTTGCCATCTGTGCTTTGCTTTCCCTTGCACAGTCTGAATTTACTTTTCCTGAGGATCAATGAGCACAAAGACCAAATAGCTGAGTGCAGGGGAATCTAGCAAGCCTCATCCTCCTGCTGGGTGAAGTACAACATCTCACTGTACCTGATGGCAAACTCCATGTTCTGATAGATTTAGATGTGAAGTGCCAGTTTAAATGGTGGCACAGAGTTTCGAGCATCTATAACCTATGGGAAATCACTGAGTGCCAAAGTCTCTTTATGCTAAATCTCAGGCTCCTAGTTAGAGAAGTTTGGCCTTTCCATACAATTCTAAAACTTGTAATTCTTTGTGCGTTTTTAAAAAAATTTTTTAAGAGTTTGCTATGCCAACAGCTGATGTGGAAACCCGGCTGTGTAAGATGCAGCTCTTTGCATCTGCTGAGCTTCAGCCTCCTAGAAGATCCACAGTCCTTCAGCTGAGCTTCACAGCCTCCTGGAAGAGCCACAGTGTCTGGTGCTGGCATAGTCAGTCTGTCAGTCAGTTTGGATGTCTTTCTGCTCTGTGTCTGAGTGCCTGGACCACTCCTCAGGCTGATGCCCTGGGTATGAGTGATCCATGGCACCCACACTTTGTGGCTCCCTGCAGCACATCCTGGTATTGGCTCCTCAAAGGGATTTTGAAGTTAAACTGCTGTAGATCCCTTGGGACTGATGTTAGCTCCCTGCAGCATGAGCTGGCCATTCCCAGAGCCCCACCTGCTCCATATCCCTGTGTTCCAGATTTCTGCTTTGGTTACACTGGGGTTGGAATGCACAGGTAAAGTTGACAGAAAATGTGAAACTCAAACATTCTTTACAATGGCAGGCATAAAAACAGAACTCACCTCTTTGCAGGGAGGCTTTTGCCATCTTGCTTCAACCTGCCCTTACTCTGGACCTCTTCTTGCTGGGGGATGCCTCCCTACCCCTAAAGCTGTAAACCTTCAGGGATCAAAAATCATAAGCTGGATTCCCTCAGGAGAACCAAAGTGAAAAGGCTGCAGTCTTAGATTATTAAAAAACAAACCAGCAAAAGATGCCTTTGTTTTCTTCAGCTCATCTCACCTTGTTTTGCATTGTTTGTGCATCAACCTGATTTAAACCCCAACATTTAACACCTCCAGAAATTAACACGTCACCTTGCCTGCTCAAGTAGGGAATCTGCACATGCTGAAGAGAAGGGAAATCCATATCATGCAGCAGTTTGGACTTTCTTCTCTACCACAGCCTCGTCTCTCCCCTGTACTTGCTCATGTGTAAGGTTCTTTTATATGAGGATGGAGGTATATTCTTTTTACACCAATTGAGAAATTATTTTTCAATACATATTTATGTGAACCGCAAACATATTTAAATGTAAAGTTGTCATTACAGTGTCAGCCATCTCTCTAACTGCTGGAAAACCCCTAACCTAAGCAGTGCTTTTTATAACTCAACACATTAATTATATTTAGCATCCTTAATTATCTCTTTTCCATAGTCGACTCTAATAAATTCCAAACATTTAAAAATAATTTTCAATAATGCTGCTTTCTTTGCATATTTTCAATCAACTGCACAAATATCTAAATTAGCTGGTGATTATACAACACTTGGTTTACTTGAAAAACTGGTAATTAATTGCCCAATGCTACATTTTCATTTTTAGTCTCCATTGTCCCTCCCCCTCACAGGCCTGGGACTGGGATGGGGTCCAGGCTTTCCTTTGCCCACTGTCTCTCCACTCTGACTGCCTGGGATCAACAAGTGGAAATATAAATGGTGAGCAGCAATATGTTTAAGACTCAGACAAACACATATATTAAACTTTTTCACTTGTACACACTGTCAGCAGTCATTCTAATTGACTAATTGGTTTTTTAATTGAGAATTTTCACCACAAATGTCTTGGAAATTTTTGCAAACCTCTGTTGTAAAATTGTCTTGAAATAAATTGTAATTTACCATAGTTTCTTTTTTTTAATATTAAAAAGGAATAGATTAGTGTGGTGTATGTTTGTTTTGTTATTTTTCTTTGAAGATTGACCCTCTCAGATGTATTTTAACTTAAAAACCTCAGCAGATCAATATATGCTTTAACAGTTCCTGTGATGCTCAAAAATTTCAGTGAAATAAAATTCCACCTGGTAGAAAGTTACTGGAAAGAAGAATAGCATTCCACTTACATTAAAAAATAAGTGATTTTATATGTCTGATCATTGTTTTAGGTGATAAGCTGGTTGTTGTCGGGGATTTTTTGGTGGGAGGGCAACAGAGGATTGAGGGAGGCAGAATATTAAGAGGACTAGGAGTGCAGGGGAAACTTGTCAAAGAAAAGGGGAGAGAGCATCAGAAAGAAATTATAATACTCAGCTGATTTTCATTGATAACCTAATTTCTCCTGCTTTAGTGATGCACGTAGCACAGAACTGCTGTGTAAAGCATCCAGAAATAAAGGCTCCCCATAGAGAAAACAGGTGATGCTACTGAGAGTCTTCAGAGAAATAAGACAATGGCATGAAGAAGGGAAAAAAAATCAATGTAATTTCTTTCTTTCTTTCTAAAAGTAAGAATGAACCACTCATTCTGGACAGTTTCACATTTGTTAGAGAGAAGTTCTCTTCCTGAATAACCATTGTTTTTTTTTTTCCTAGAGGACTTCCTGCAGCAATCTGCCCAGGCAGGTTCCACCTTTCTACCTACATCTCGTGTTTGTGCTTGCTTAATGTATGGATTTAGTAGCATTTCCTGATGGGATGGGCCAGGGATGAGGAATTACAAGTTGAGTGTGATCTTGGATACATCCCGTTGTGTGCTGGGCAGATGGGACCCTCATCGCCCCCTCACCTTTGTAAAACACTTTGACAACTTTGGATGAAAAAGTAGTGCTTTTATTGGGAGATTGCTCTAAGCTAGCTCTGTGGGGGAAAAAAAAAAAACAAAATAAAAAAAGGTGATAATAAAACAGGGACTGAGTTTGCCCTTGGGATGAACAAAAGAAGATGAACATTTGAAGATAGTTGAAGAAATATTTTCTGGCAGATCATCTCATGTGAAAGAAGGGAAGTGAAAGCAATGAGGAAATATGCCTAAGAGGAACAGAAAAGAGATTTGTGTCTTGGGACTTCCCTTTCTGTGCCAGGACTTCTGTAATGCAGGTCTCTCCCTTCTTACCATCCTTTAAATTGCACCGTACTGGGGATTTCTTACTGTTATTGAAGACTCTCACAAGGATATGCCAGAGCAAACTCTCTCAAAAACTGACAGGCCAGAAAGCCTCTATGGCCCCTGTGAGTGGTGAACTTGGAGCAATGCTGAAGAGAGCCAAGAGCCAGAGAATGAAAGAAATTGAGCCACACATGCAGGCAGATGAGGAGAAAACAAAGCCTCTCACATACTGTCTCAACAGCTGTCTCCTCTGGCAGGAAAGAGGCAAAAAACAGATACGAAAAAATCTTGATGTACTGGAAAATTCAGTATAGATACTTTTAAGGAAGAGGATTAGGCAAGCTGGCGATCAGAAAGAAAACACAGATCCTGACATGACTGTGCAAAGTCATATTTCTACTGAAAGGACCAGAAAGTAAAGGACCAGAGTATCTACTCTAGAAATAAAAATTATTTAATCTCTGTGACCAGAAAGGAAATAGTGTCAAGAACTCCTTAAGCTTGTTCATTACAATGAGAAAAATAATAGCTCCATTTTGCAGAGAGATTGCCAATGGAATTAAGTTTCTTGCTGTCATCACACAGTAGATCTAACCCATACCTAGGCATGGACCACATCAGGTCATTCACCTGTCAATTTGTGTGTCAGCTAATATGAAAATACTTTAATTACAAAGAAGGACTGTAGAATTCACTCAGCAGAAGATGATGGCAGGGCACTCATGACATCCTTCTCTAGCCAGTCCATGGCAACATTAATCTGTCCAGGCTGGAGTTCCCAGAGGCTGGCATGTGAAATCTTGATTCACAGCCTGCAAAAGACATTCTAAAAACTCTGATTGTAGCCCAGAGTTATCTTGTTTTGTATCCCTTCCTCATGAAGGAAACTGTGGGTACACCATCTGTTTGTGCTTTTCACACTGTGTGGCTACTAACATCTGCACAAAGTGGGCAATGGTGGGAATATTACTTTCTGGGTCTTTCACTGTTTTCCTTGTGTTCTGAACTCATTCTACGCTGTGTTAATGGCAAGATACAAGGCAGCAGAGACTTAGACCAGCTGACTACCTGTTCATGTAAGTGCATCTCCACATGCTGCTTTTTCTGCCTCTGATTCCTATAAAGTGTTTTTTCCCTGAGGGATTATATTTTAAGTTGTGTTATAAAACCAATGCACATTTCCCCACTACTCGTGTTGTTTGCACTGGATTGCAGCTATAGAGAAAACTCAAAAGGCAGAAGTGCAACTAAACAATTCAGATGAGACACAGACCACCACAAAATATATTATTAAATAAAATGATGTTTGATTTGTAGCTGAGAGACCAACCCCTTTTGACATTCAAGGGAGCACAGCTATGGGCTGTCTTGAAAGCCTCCACACATCGATAGTTTTTCTGTTGCTAGGAGGAAGGGTTTTGAAGTGGGAGGAGAAGCAGAGACCCTCTAGTCAACAGAAGGATCCTCATGTAAGGGTCAAGAGGGAGCAGAACTCAGAGAGAGAAAAATATTCAGCTGACCAGACTGTACTATTCTCTATTCACTTTAATACCTACACTTAATGATATGATTTAAAGCTAAACCTCAGGAATGTCAGGAGTCTTTTTCTCATGGTGACATCCCATGTAGGCAGAATCTCTTGAGCTCTCCCTTTAAAATAGAAAGATGAATAAAGACTTGCCTTGGAGAAATTTCCTCTGGATTTCAGCTTGTTGGTGTGTTGTTTACTCAAATGATTTATGGACTGGAGATTAGTGAAGTCATAGCAACACAGAAATTGCCAAGTGAAAATAAAAACAGCCCTGTGTATCCTTATTGAACATAATCAAGAAAAGCAGCTGACAAACAAGGCTTTTTTTCCCTGTTATGCAGAGACTTGGTATGAGACAAAGCTGATTTTCACCTTTCAAAACTCTTTGAAGAATGTCTGGCATTCTAATAACTGTCATGATAAATTTGACTTTACCAAATAATGGGATATTTTTTATCTTGCCATACCTTGTAAAGAACCCTCAAAGACTTGTTTCCTTCTGGAGAAATTACCATGTCCTTCCAGGAGGCAAGGGCTGGGAAAAGAGTCATTCCCAGCACTGCCAGGCTTGCTCTCAAGTCACACATGGTGAGATTTGTCTTTCAGAAAAATTAGTGAAAAGCCATGGGTCTGAGCTGAGCTCATTTCCTGGAACCTCTGAAGACCATAGAGAGGACTCGTGCACCTATGAGCAGGGGCAGCATCTTTTAGGGTAAGATGAAGGCATCTGGAGGACTGCAGAGGGACCCCACAGGAATACCTTTTGCAGATAGGTTCAGGTCCTTCCCCTCCCCTTCTGAAGACTCTCTTTCCTTTTCTAACTACAAAAGTGGCATGATTACCATCACTGAATGTGTAACACATCAAAATGAGAGTGCTGCCTATCACTGAAGAAAAACAGGACAGAATAAACTTTACACTTTTTGTGGCTTCAAACACTGTGTAAGACTTTTTTTGCTGGCCCTGCAGAGGAGGACTGCCTCTTATTTTTTCTGGTTTTGCACAAAGGTGTACATGATAGGATGATGTTTGTTGTGGCTGGACATACCTGGTGCAATGTAGTTAACAGCTTGCTCCAGAGAGACCAAGCTTGAAATCTGACCTCAGGAGATTTTTACCTTGGTGTGGCAGGGAAGTTGCACGTCCATGGCATCTTTTGGCATGTTCACTGTGAGAATGTGTGAGAGCAGCAAGGCTTTGGGATGGCTTAGAGTATGGTAGAATTATTTATTTGCTTGTATGCAAAGAGAGAGATTCCCTTTACTTAAATGCTGTTCATCCAAGGTAGGGAAGTATAGAGGAATGATGAGTGTCTCTGGGCCTGGAAACCAGAGGAAGAATAGATAATGGCATCCATGAAAGCTGCCAAACTCTATCCTAGTGCAAGATCAGGGGAGACGTATGTCAGGACCAGTGAGAAGAGCAATTTGTTGAAGAGGCAATTTAGGGGCAGAAAGATCAGTCCAAGAACTAAATTGAAAATGTACATCAATACCTTGCTGATCCTTCTACATGCAGCTAAGTAAAAGCACACCACCTGAAAACGGGAGAGGAAGGATAATACTTTTGACAAGTTCAGGGTCTACAAAGATTTCTTCGAGACAGACAAATGTCATGGTACTTTGGGGGACTGTCAGAGCTTCAAAGTCAAGAATCCAGTTGAAAGTTGCCTGTAGGCTGTCAAAGACAAAACAACAGTCTTTATGGGGATGCACACAGCAGACCACCAAGATGGCAATCTGGCAGAGATGTGGATCTGCTGGTAGGAAGCAGACGTGAGTGCCCAGGCTGAGCTGTATTCAGACGGGTCACCTTGCGTGTCCTAAAATCCCCACTGTAGAAAGCAACCAGGAGAGCTCTCCTCTGCTTTGTAAACCTCCATATGAGCTAACAGATCCTCTGATGTGAGGCTCTTGTGACAGTGGATTATCCCCACTCTGATCCTTCAGTGTTGTCTGGGAGACAGTTGTTTCCTCCATGAGATGCAACTCTCCTGACCCCATTAGGCCCTTTGCAGCAGAAGCTGGTGTGTACAAGTGCTGCCCCAGACAGGTTGCTGGGAGTTCATTTCCTACCACGTAGCATTTCCCTGTCTCACACTGTGGTTGTTTTGGGCTCGCTGCCTCTCCGTAGGTGGAGCTCCGCCAGGGCGGCTCAGAGAAGTGACACTGCCTTTACCCAGTTCTTACTGTAACAAGAAAGAATAACATCTTCTTTACTCAGCACTGATGCAGTGGAATACTGCCAAACCCCTGGAAAGCCTCCAAATCAGCACATTTCTCCTTCCCATTAAAAACTAATACAGTACTAGCAAAACAGAGAGCACTGGCGGCAAAAACCATATTTTTTCTCAAACTCTGAGATCCCAATTTACATGTAAAATAAACATTGAATACAGTTTTAACTCACTTTTTACATCTTCTGATGGTGTATAATAGGAATAATGCCTCCTTTAAAGTAAACTAGAAAAAAAGGCAGACTTTCATGCTCTGAATTAAGATCTCAACTCACAATTTTGGCTTCCTGGGCACACAGCACCAGTTTAGTTCCTAATTTCATCTCAAGTGACTTAACAGTACTATATTGCTTAATTATAGCAGTTGCAAACTCCATCCTCTAAGAAGTATCACTGGGACCCAAACATCTGCAAGATTTTGAAGGAGGAAGATATCACATAAAAGACTCATTTTTGTATTATTTTGTGTTTATTAGTCCGTCACACAGCATAGCTACTAAGTATTGATTTAAATAAGAATTAATGGTAAGGAAATACAGAACATTAAGTTGCATGAACTCTCTCTTCTCCAAAGACTCAGGCTACAGGGCACTTGCACATAACATGAGGTTTTAAACAGTAAAATACAGCTGGACCAGAGATCCTAAAGGTGGCCTATACCTAATAGATCTCCCTACCTCACTCCTCCCCTGGACAGTAAGCATTGTTCTCGGCTGCTTATTTATTTCTGCTTTGCCACATCTTCTTTTAAATACCCCAAGCAGAACTCCCCTCAACACAAAACTGGTTTTGATGAGAACAAATCAGAGATCACTATGAGGAAATAGCATAAGCCTGATCAGAGTCTCCACAATGTTTGAAATCTTAAAGCCTGATGAGTAGGAAGAAATTTCAAAATGCTATAATGTAATTGCTGTTGCTATAGAAACCATTTCCTGGGCACCCATCCACCCTGTGCATTTGTCTCACTTGGTCCCTGGCCACCCAGGGAAAGAGGGCCTGTGGGGCTGGGAACAGAGAGTGTGGAGGAACTCATCACAGGTATCACAAGACCCTATTGCTTTGTATTGCCTTCTCTGGAAAAGGTTTAAAAGGTTTAAAAACAGACAACTGGGGAGCACCAATTACCAATGGAAGAGAGGAAAAGAAATATCGAGATCCAGAGAACTGCATTAGTCCTGATGGAGCTCCAGCGGACCAGGGAGATCAAAAGCAATTTGTGCTTTGCTGTCTGAAGAGCTTGGTCTGTGCGACCCACCTGTCCAGAGGTTTCCTAAAGGCACCAGTTTTTTCAAACTTCATTGTGAAAAATATTAACTACTGATCTTAAGAGTTTTGTCTGCACTTTTTGAAAGTGATCAAATAGCAGCTAGAGAACTCTTCAATTTTCTTGGGTTTGTTCTGACTTTTGGAATAGTTGGATGACAAACTCATGGAAGAACAAGAGAAAGGATGTTGGTAATGGAGAAAAAACTTAGCCCAAGGCATTTTCAGAACTTTGTCTCTTCTCACTGTGCGTTTTGTCAAACTATTAAAATGTTAAAACTGAACAGGTAGTGCTTCCTTTTCCCATCATCTTCCCCAAGCACAGTATTTAAGTGGCCTGTTTTGAAAGGTGGCTTTTTTGTCTAAGCTGTGGGTATGCAATTGCAGCGAGGTCAATGAGAGGTCAGGCAATGCCAGTCAGCCGGGAGGCCAGGCAATTTCGTTTCTGTTCCCTGGAAAGGAAATACTTACCTCTCAGCAATCACATTTCTTGTGGGAAGGAAGAGGAATCTGAATGGGGAATTAGAATTTATGCATGCAGCTCCTATTAATTGTTAGGTTGGGTTGTGGGTATTAAAATTTGCCAAGACTTTAAAAAGTGCACATTGCCGTCAATAGAGCAGCAGCACGATTCTCCCCTTTCAAAATGCAAAAATGTCATAAATAAACACACAAATCCCCTAAAATAGCTGATGACATCTAACCCCAGTTGGTCTTCTGCTTTGCCAAAACTGTCAGCTAGACATAAGGAGCCTGTTGCTGCTGGTGCCTCTGTGTTGGTCTTTTTGCCTCCACTCTTTTCTCCAAAGACCTTCTCTGGAACAGCAAACTGTTCGCATAAGACATATTGAATAACTGTCTTCTGAAAAACAGTTTCAATTCTCTTTTGCTCCTTAAGAAAACTCACTATGGTGAGGAACTTACATGAAGCCTTTTGCATTTTTTAATGAAGACACCTAAATGTTCTCAGAACTGGGCTCCTCCAGGAAGGAATTTAAGATCAATCTGTCTTCACAAGAAAATATTCTTACATATCATTAATGAAGTCTTTAACAGAATTTTGCTACCTTCTTGTTGCATGTCCTTCAGACATCTTGGCTGTTTTTCCTGGTGGCTTTAAAATGACAAAGGGAAAGCTTTGGTTTATAGACTTCCAGTTGAATATTGAGAACCACCAGCAGAGCTAAAAAAGATTTTAGGCTGAATCTACTTTAGTCATTAAATAATGCTATTTCTGTTTGACCAAAGCCACTCCATAATAAAGCTGAGATTGAATGAATGAACTGAGCCAAACAAGTTTGAAATTTTTAAAGACGTGTAAGTCAAAAGTCTACCAACTTCCAGCAGAGTACTTTCAAGAATCTTGAAAGTGAGCATGGCACTCCCTCTTTCTTAGACTGTGTGCTTCTTCTGAAGACTGCTCAAAATCATGATAATGAACAGTTATTGTCACTTTTAATCCCATTAAAGTGAGAGGAAGAGTGTGCTACTTGCCTCTAAGCTCTTTGTAAAAGCAGTCTGACATTTTTATGTGGTCTTTCTTAAAAATCATGCAAGTGGCATCCTGGAATGTGCTTCGGAACAAGGGAAAAAGGGGTTGTATAAAGCATAGGCATAATGAAATAATAAACATGAATTTCTAGGTTTTCATTTTTTTTTTTTTTTTTTAAATTCCACTTGATACATAAGGACAAGAATAAATGTCTTACTCATTTTTTTCTGGAGATCACCTTGGCAGGCTAAAGGAGAACACTTCAGAACAACCAGATTTATCAGCCCTTAATTTAGATGCTGAATAACAGAGATTTTTCCCCTAGCCAATTTTGGGTATGGTAAAGAGATTCTACTAAAAAAAAGTAATAGCTTTAAATCCTCTAAGTAGAAGTATGTTACCCTCATTTTTTCAGGTTTAGTTTCTGTCAAGTTTCTGACAGAAATACCAGCTTTGCAGTCAGCTGCACACAATCCTGAAAAATCAAGACAGACACAGTTTGCCCTTTAGATCAAAAATTTAAGATCCTTTAGCCTAACCCACCTTACTAATGGTTTACAGGAGTAATAGATTTCACATCATAAAAACAAATATATGGATTTAAACCCCCCAACACACACACACTTGTTTCATGTTTTCAGGTCAGTTTCTACTCTATTTCTAGTTCCCACAATAAATACATATTGAGTGCTCAGTGCACACATTTAGTGGTTTTTTCCCCCTCTCCCATTCAGTCTCTTGCCACTGACTTTTCTTGGTTTCCAGGTTATATTAAGGCTTTTGGCTTCGTGGCTGTAGGGAGAAATCTCAGCACAGACATAGAGCTTAGCAAGGGGGGGCTGTGAATAGAGTCAGCCAGAAATACTGACAGCAAGGCAGAGGTGGGCAGCAAGGGACAGGAGAAGAAATTGACTACTGGCAAAGCCGAGGATTAAAAACATATCATTGGGAAACAAAACCAGCAGAATATGAGACTCTATGAAATGCTCTCTGACGTAAAATCAGAGCCCCAATAAAGACTGAAATAAAGAAGTTCTGACTTGCTCAGTTTTATGTAAAATTCCCTCTTTACTTTTCAGATGCAGATCAGGTACATGGTATTTCCTCTCCTTCTGTTCTTTAAAAGCCAAATTAAATCCATAGTTGTTTTATAGAGAAAATTGTAAGCTAGGGGGGTTTATAAAAAGATTCACAGAATGAAAGTTTTAGTCTTTTGACAGGGAGCTAACAGAGTGCTGCATAGGCTCAGCTATTGCAACCTTTCTTCTGCAATAATTTTTACTGACCTCAGCTCCAATTTTATGCTCATTACTCAGGCCAAGGGCTCATTGTTTTCACTGGCAGCTCTGCCCGAGTATGAAATTCAAGAGGAAGCTTTGAAACTGCAAAGACATTGTAGAAATTCATAACCATTGGATTGATTTAAAGCAAAAGCTGGAGCAGTGATACTGAAAGGTGTCTGAGAGCTCGGGACAGCAAACACCTCCATGGCCAGACACCTGCTAGAAGATGCCTGTGATATTAAGAGCTATGTGTTAAATGACTTTGCAACATGAATACAGGCTGTGCACAAGTAAAATCTGCAATAAATGAGTGCCGTGGTGTTCCTGAATGTAAAACAGTGCATTGGGGCATAAGTGATTTGCATCTGAGAAGATGTGTCTGGCATAGAAAAGAATGTAGTAAAGGATTGTTCAACAGCTCCACTCGAGTTCAAGAACCCATCAGAGAGGAAAGGGCTGGGGCCAGAGTGTTCTCTGAAGCTGTAACCCCTGGATGAACAATCTTCCCAGCACTTACGGATTTTGCAAATTTTTAAGGAGCAGCTGTTAGCAGAGATACGTCCTGCTTCCTTAGCTGGCACTTGTCTTAGCTCTTCTGAAGGAAAAAAGGAGCTGCAGGGAGAGAGCTGGAGCTGCAGCAAGGCCAGAAGAGACCACTGAGCATCCTCCAGATGCAATAGGCTGCAGGGAATAGGCCACATCAGAGGAAAAGCTCAAGTGAGAAACAGAGAACTGGAAAAGATTTCAAGAGAATAATGAAGTAGAGAAAGGAAGCAACAACAGCAGAATAGGCACGCCTATTTTCATGGCTTTTTGGTTTTTATTTTGAATCAAAAATTTTATCACTGATCATGCTCCATATCTGTCCAGGGACCGCCTCAGTTCATCCACATACTGAACCAGGGGTCATGGAAAACAAGGACATGTCTGGTACAAGGGCATAAGCTGGTCCTGCAGCTCAGTTTAGTTAATTTGTGGGGTGGGACTCAGTGCCCCATGACTGCCCAAAAAGTAGGAGCAGCAGAAGTAAAACCAGGACTGGAGCTTGTGGCTGTACATCTTCTCCAGCAATACCACGGTTAGGTGGCAGGATCAGGCTCCTTTTTGTTTGCTTTCAGCTCTTTGCATCTGGCAACACAGATTCCCCATCCTGATTGGGACTCCCAAAAACTTAAGGGTGGTGGAGGGGAATTACTGGTGGGAAACTGAGGTGACAGAAGACACAGTGTTTTTGAGAAAATTGCCCAGTTCTAGCAGGGAAATGTGAAAAACCAGTTGTTTTCTGTAGGAATGTGCCAAGGTTGTAGCATGGCATTTTCCTGTGGGGGGAGAGCAGTTCCATTTTTCTGAATAGTTGTATCCAGAAGCAAGGAGCAATATCTGCCTCAAGTATCCTGGCCCATCTCTTCATTTGAAACAGCTTCTTCCTTTATCTCCAGCAGCTTTCCAAAAAACAAAGCCAATAACACATCATTTCCCCTACAGATGTTGCTTTAAGGAACTATTTTATAAAAAACCTTTAGAAGACGGGGATCCTTTTCTCTGCACACAGATCATAGAATCACAGAATAGTTTGAGAAGGGACCTTTAAAGACCATCTAGTTCAAATTCCTTACCAGGAGCAGGACATCTTCAATTAGATCAGGTTGCTCAAAGCCCCGTGCAACCTGACCTTGAATGTTTCCAGGGACAGGGCATCCACCACCTCTCTGGGCAACCTGTTCCAGTGTTTTACGACCCTCATTGTAACATTCTTCTTCCTCATATCTAATCTAAGTTGATCCTCATTTAGTTTCAAACCATTACCCCTCATTCTACCACAACAGGCCTTGCTAAATACAGACCAGATGGCTTTTCTTGGGTTCACATGTTCACCTGCAGTGTGTTGTGTGAAGGGACCTGCCTTCTCCTGTGTCCAGCACCAGCTGCACATCCTTTGGGGTAATGCAGAGAAGAGTGTGAGTGGGCTGAGGCATCCAACCAGCTAGCACCAACCAGTGGGGTGGGATTGGAAATGGGGCACAGGGCAATGCACCTCCTCCATGGGCTGGGCAAGGGGAGACCATTTAACACCCCTGTGTGAAGAAGATGAGAAAAAAACCCCAGATGTGTACAGAGATACCAGCTGCAGGGAGGTACTCCACTTCTGCAGTTGTTGTGGATATCCTACTTTTCCCACTTTTTTCACTGTTTAGAAAAATAAAATCAAAAGATAGGAGTTAAAGGAAAAAGGCCATAAATACTGTGGCTTTTGTGGCTTTTGTTGAGTGAACTCAGACTTGCTTTTACTCCTATTCCTCTATTCTGAGCTTACCATCAAGCCCAACAAGACTACAAGTGCTGCTCACTGCAGTAGCAGATTGAGTGATTTCAGGTTTATCATTGCAAAAAAATCTATCTGTGGGACAGTGATTCTGTATTTCCTCATAAGGCAATTTGATTTTTTTACTGGCAACTGCTGCTATTTACTCCCTGATAGTCTGTTCACAGGCTACTGGAAAACTGGGAAGAATGTAGAAACCAGCAAAATGTTCAAGATGGCTAACAATATTGTCTTCTACGAAACTCCTACTTAAAAGTTTTCAGTGTTTGTTTGTTCTTTCTGTCCTTCCTAGACATCAATTTTCTCCCACATCCTCTTGATTTTATTTTCTGTATGCTTTGATGTACTTTTGTGAGCACCTACCACTGCTTCTTAGACCTTAGCTTCTTAACTAAAGCCATTTATTGATATAGTACATCTCTCAGTGAAGTAGTACATCAATAAATTAAAGATTAGTTCAGTGTGTCAGCTCTCCCAGAGCATCCTGGGAAGCATTTGCCACTCTGGAAGACCATGGAGGCCACACAGCATCCTCACACAGACAAGACAGTAACTCTGGGAGATTTAAGGTTTTGCTCTGTGACATCCCCTGCTAAATATTTTTGAAAGTCACCTTTTAAACTAAACCATGGATTCTGCTTCCTACTGAACAAGCAGGTGGCATTAAGTTTGTATACTATATAGAGATGTCCAAACCAATTTTCAGCTGTCTCTTACCACATTTTGTTTCTCCTGCTCTCTGATCTGATTTTATGCAGGCTACTCGTAGTGGTAAACAGTTTTGGCCTGTATTTATATGCATCATGTTCCCTGTGTGACTCAAGCTCCTACTGCACTTCTGACAAATGTGCCTGCAAAGTTTCATTGCACCTAATTGTTTGCAAAAGCATGGCCTGAGGTGCATTGCTGCTGAAGAGGACGTCATCAGGCTTATATTAGCCATTTATGTGAGACACTTAAATGCTCTTTATTGCTATTTTTGCATTGGCACTCCTGCATTCATTGGTGTTTGTTTCAGGGTTTTGCACTATTCCTTCGCTAAGTTTTATGCCTTGACCTTGCAGTCAATTTACAGGATTATACTTCAGACAAAATTTTGGAATGGGAGGCAAAAAAAAGTAGAGATCAGAGCCAATACGTGCATTTCTAGACAGATGCTTTAGGTACAAATGTTCTGATAGCAGAGAAATTCCCATTAATTTGATTTTGGAGATGCAAGGTTGTCTGCACTATGGCAGATGAAATTCTCCATTTTGGCTTCAGTCCCTTCAGTATGAAAATGGAACCTAGTTCTTTGAATACATATCCACTCCTTTGTGCATCCCTCGATGAAAATGGACATGGGACAGCAAACTGGAAGTGGTTTGGGCACACAAAACCCTTGGTTAGAAGAAAAAACGGTGCCCATTGATTTCCTCTGGTATTTTGAACCTGTTACCTGAGGAACATGACTTTTTCTCTGTTTTCTGCCTGCTGATGAGACAATACAGATTTCTTCTGAGGCAGCACTAGGATGGTGGCAACTACTATGAGGGACTAGGGCTTAGCTGTGTTAGGTGTTATTATAAGAGGGTGTTTGTGGTTTGTGGTTTGGGGGAGGTCTTCACAAGTTGTTCCCTTCTACTATGCATTATTGGTGCTGAGCTAGTAAGCAATCTCTGAAGTCTCTTGGCTGGGTACATTTGAAACAGGGGAATGAATGACTTGCAGTAGACAGGCCTTGTTAATGAACATTCTGTTGTGCACAGACACCCACGTTAACACATGAATGTGGCCATTTGTATGAAGAGCAAGTCCTTCTCCAAACCTTCACAGGGAACAAAATCCTGTGTTCTAAAAGGTTTGTGAATAATGAATATAAACAGGGACATGAAGAGGGCACCTAGATACCATGGTGGTGGGTATAGGATAATGGTACACACATGGCCAGATGGCTTTACACAGAAAATTGGAAATGAATGAATGAATTAATGATTCCTGATAAACCCTTCCTGAAAACCTTTCCTGAGTGCCTAGCCCAGGCTGTACAAGAGATAACCTGTAAAGTCATCTTTGAAAAACCTCTGTAGCTATTAAAATATTTTGTGGCAAAATCATTAGCAGAAATACATCACTCAGGATTGGAGCCTTTGGGAGGTGTATGTTTTGGTGAAACTCTGGACTCTCGGGATTGCTGTTATTATCATCTGTATTGCTTGTCAAATGCAACCTGATAATGACCAGAGTGCCTCAGAGAATGGAAGCCCTGCATGCCCAAGCACATGGTCATACAAAGTTTTTTAGTCAGTCATAGTGACTGAGGCTGTTGTACTAATCCTCAACTGCTGAGGAGTTCTGGAGTCTTAGGGACCAGCAACAAAGAAGAAATGATTGCATTAATTGCCTACCAGGCATTCAGCAATGGCCAGGTTTTCTCCCATTGCTAATGGACAAAATAGCAGAAAATTACTTAAAAGGATGAGGCTTCTGCAAATTATGTTTCTGTCATCCTTGCACACAGAAGAGAAATACCTGATGCCAGGAGGTAGTTACTTGTGCACTTAGCTGTGGTGGGATGAAACAAATTCATCTCATCTCCAGTGGGGAGTTTGCCTCATGAAATTACCTCAATTTGTAGATAATCTTCATCTGGTTGAAACTTCTCTGAGCTAAATTTCTCAGCTGAAAATCAGGATACTCATATTGAGAGTGTAGTAGATATTTTGGTCTAAGTCCCCAGGGAGATGTTCTTGGTGTGCCCCAGGTGTCATCCCAAGGATGGAGTGAAAACCCTTAAGTGTGACCCCAGCAAAATGTGCTGTACATTCCCTGTTTGTAGACAAGAAAGGAATCAGTGAACTGTTAATATTTGCCTCTCAGAGAATTACCCATATTAGTCCTGGTGTTTAACTCTGCAATGTTCCCCAAGAAATACGACAAAGAACAGTACTCAGGCTTGTCTTTCAGCAGAGCTGGAGTGCAGGAAAAGTGAGTAGCAATAGTTACATGCAGAGCTGACTCCTCTGCCACTGTGCAACTGTTTGCTGCAGACATTTTGGATGTACTCACACCTCCAATTACGTAATTAGGATGTAGACATTTATATGTGGGGCTTTGGAGATTTATCCAAGTAGATCCTTCTGCTGTGTAGTTAAACATGTAGTAGTTACCAGTTACCAGGAACTTTCCCCTATACAGGCCATTGGTGAGCTTCTGTTAAAGCAAAAAGTAAAATGTAAAATGTCAAGCAACCACCTCTGACTGACACTTGGGAAACTGAGCTGCTGCTGATTAGTATCCCATTTACAATTAAAATGTGGACTCCTTTCCTAATTTTTGTTGACGTGCTGTTGGTCTGTGAACTCCTAGTAGACAACCTGGATTTTTAAATAGTCCTTGCTTTGACTTCCAATTACCATACAATTAACAATTCCAACAATTCTGCTTTTTAATTTCACTGCTTGTATTCGTTTTTCTGTGTGCTCCTAATTGCCATGCTGGCATATCACTTTTGGACTCTGGTTTAGCATATAAGATGTCTGTATTTCTATTTAAGACATAGAAGTAGCTAGTTTACATATCTATATCGGATCTGTTCTTGCTTCTGAACAAAGGAAAGCTCTACATCGCTTCACAAGCTACTCTCCCCTTTCCTTGCTCGGATACATTTACTTGGAAATACCACACAGTGATTTAATCACAGTGGTTTTGGGGCAGAAATACCCTTCTGTGGGAGTCTGTGCCAAAGATCCCAGAGTCCCGAGCTGGGGTGCATAGGCAGAGCTGTGCCTTCGTGGGTGAAACTGCTCAGGTATCTCACTCTGTGGTGTGCAACTCCTGACTGTCCCTTCCTATATCTCTGGGGACAAAAGGTTTAAAAAAACCTTGCAAACCCAATTCTTTCCTCCTCCAAGACATGCAACAAGAAGGAAAATTGTCCATTGCAATGCAAACCAGTAAAGTTTTCAGGACTTTCAGACTCTTACAAGATTCTGGCCCTTCATGTTTGATACTGTTCCAACAGCCTCAAGACTTTGAAAACAGATGGGGTGCCAGGAACACCATGGGGACATGGAGCTGAGTCAGAAGGAGCAATGCCTCATGCAGACCTGCACTGCCTCTGATGCTGCCCAGCAGCACCTTGCCTCTGCAGGGGACATATCTCCCTGCAGGGCTCACACTAGGCAAACAACCAGCAGTATGGTTTGGGAACAGATGTCTGATAGAAAAAAAACTGGGGACAGGTCCCTGAAAATTGTTACGATATTGTTTCTTTCATTTTAAGAAAAGACTGACATTAAACTGTTGTCTCTCACCACCCAGCTTTGCAGTAAATGATCCAAGCGCCGTGTTTCCATGAGCTACAAGAACAGTCAAAATCTACTGTAGAGAGTGTTCCACTTATGATTCATTTGGGTTTGTTTATTGCTGTATTTTCCCAGGCTGATGCTATGTTACTTTTTTCCCTAATGCTGTTCTTGCTTGGTACAAATACTCAGAGCTTTCAAGAAGAGAAGTATTACCTATTAGTGTGCTCAAGAAAGGTATTTAGCAATCCTAGGTGCTCAAACTGGTAATTTGACTGGTATTTAATGGGTGGATGCTTAGACTGGTAATGTTTATTTATTTTACAAAACTTCCCCAGTAAACCTACCCTTCTTGCTGCTTCTAATCCCTAGCAAAAGGGATATGAGAAGATTACAAAAACTGCCAATAATTTTCAGGACCAAAATTCAGTCTCCTGGTACCTCCCTGATCTCTTCATTGCTTTGTTCCAGCAAAAGGCCCCTGGTAGCCAGAAGGACAGTGGTTCCTGAAAGGAATTTCAAAAAGTGCATAAAGTTGATATCTGCTTAGAAGTAATACAAAACAGGAGCATCTGCCAGAGACAGGAGCATGTTGCAGGCTTAGTAAAACAGCAGGGGAACCTGCTGTTGACCAGATTTGTCCATATCAGTGCAGGTGTCTCTGCAGTTAATAAGAATTACTATTTACACTTGTTTTCAGAGATTTGGAGACATGGGGATAATATAGATAGCCTGTAAGTCATAAAGAGCAAGTAGATACGACACATGTTCCCATTAATGTATAGTGCTACTCCTTGGAGTTTGTGATATTGAGACATTACAAAGTATGGTATGAAATACAGATGGCTCTGAATCTTGACTGTATTTGTTCAATTATGGCAGAATATATTCTGAGAAAGATTTTTAACCTATTTTCAAGATGAGAAAAAGGATGAACAAAGTTGTACATAAACTGAATGTGTTCAGAATTTCCCGGACGTGGCAGCTGAATGTAAACGGGATTTACTGTTTATCTTCAGGAAAAAAACCCCAAAGTGAGTGTTGCTGCATAAACAATAATTTTGCTTTGACAAATTGTGTTCTGATTAGTCAATAGATGCACAGGCATTTTTTGGTCGGTGTAAATGAGTCTCCCTCCATGCCTGCTGGCACCATAGAGGCAGAGGCAAGGCTCCCAGATGTGTTTGCCTGGCTGCTCTGGCCCTGAAGGGAGAAACCAGAGCAAGGTTTTGGGATGTAATCAGGGGAAACCCCTCAAAAGAGGAACTTACTGGTCTTGCTACTACTTGGAACCCAGAGAAGTCAGGCAACAGCTACAGGGTCTAGGAGTGGCTATTTTGCTGTTTTTCCTTTTACATCTTGCCAGCAGTAGCTTCACCCTGTATGCTCTCACCATCCCAGCTTTGCTGGTCTCTGATACAGCCAAAGTAGTGGTCATGGCTAGACAGCACAGGAGTGGAAATATTAGAGCATCTGCATGCATTTGCCTCCTACTGTGCTAGGGTAAAAAAAACCAAAAAAACCAAAACAAAACAAAAAAAAACCAACAAAACCAACAAAAACATGTTATCAGATGTGTCCAGTTTCTGCGAAGAAATAAATCTTAGTGACTATTCTCCTTTTGCCTCTACTCTGAAACATAAAATAGGATCACTTCTACTAAATAGCACCCTTTGCGGCAGGCTGGCTGCATTCTTGTTCTGTAACATAAATTGTTATTTTTCTCCACAATATCAGGTGGGAACAAGATAAAACCTTCCTTCTGGGAAGCTGTATACTGTATAATCTGTAATTATCCCATGGTTTCTTACTCTGTGGGTTAAATCCCATCCTATCAGTGAAGACACACAGAAGAAAACTACTGAGCAGGCTTCACAACTGGCTTTTGCCCTGGCAGTACAGAGGTTTTCTAAACATGTGTGCTACAAGTGGAAAGAAACAGCCTTTGGTTTGGGACTCTCACTGGTTGGTCCCCACATGATCTGTCACCTAATGGGGGGCCTCGATCCCCTGGTGCTCCCTCCTTTCCTCCTAGCTCAGGGAAGTTGGAAAGGGGAAAACAGGAAAAAAGGACAGTCCAACCTTAACAGTTTGTTTTCCATGATCAGGGTGGCAAGAGGGAGGGCGAAAGAGGAAATCAGGACAAGGAAAAATGGGTCTTCCAAGAGTCGACCAAAGCAGAAGTGGGTCTGGATGGGTTTATGGACTTAAAGATTTTTACACTAAACTCACCTTCTGACTTGGGAAATGGTTTTAAAAAATAAATACAATAGAGCACGTGAGCATGTGTCTGGGTGGAAGAAAGCGAAGGGTCAAGAGAGAAGCCTGAAGTACTTTGTTCCATTTGGATATTTACTCCTTCAAAATGCTGGAAAGGGACGATATCTTTCATACTTGATTTTTTCTGAAGTACAAAGCAAATCCTCTCTGTATTAAACAGTGAAGAGCATTCTTGAGAGTAAGGACCCTTAAAGACTCTTGTGTTTTGTTTTATTTTGTTTTTTTCCTTCTGGGCGATGAATGACTAGTCCCTTGACACCACTAACTGTTTATGTAGAAAAGCTAATTTCACTTCTGCCAATAAAGTTCTCTTGCCAGTCTGAGTTTCTCATTAAAATTAATATTCTTATTGTATGTCCCTGTCCTTTCCCTCACTGAGAAAGAAGCTAATAATCTTTCATTCAGGGCCAAATTCCCACTTCTTCCCCATCCCAAAGCAGAGCAGGGGGAAAAGGTAATTGCATATGGAAAGGCACATTGGCAGGAACACAGTTCTTCGGAGATGTGTCTCATTTCATGGTTAGGAGAAGTATTTCAGTGGCTGTAGGAGACCTTAGTTCACTTCTCTACTGGAAAATGCTTCAAGCTTGTATCTCATGGGATAATACCATAACTAACAGGCCTGGGACTGCAGGGGATTGTTCCCAATTTGTCACCAGTGAAGCAACTCAATTTTGTAAGAGAGACTTGGGCAGCCAGGGAGAGCAAGTATAGAGGCAAGGCAGGGGGATTAGGACACTCACTTGGGATGTTTCAGTTCCTGCTCTACTTAATATGAAAACTTCATGGAGTCTTTAGATGAGAAGAGGTGTTATTTCCCTTGCTCTGCCTGGTGTGATGCTGGAGCTGTTAAGGGAATACTTGCTGGATCATTCATCAGAGGTGGAGAGGATAAGGTGTTTTGAGGAGCCTGGTGGCACTTTTTGTGAAATAGGTGGGACTGTTTCAGCATCCCAACTGTGTGATGCTCACTCGTGCATGGGGACACGTCAAGCAGAAAGGGGAAAGCTGGGAACCAGACAGATTTTGGTTTAGCAGGCCTGAAGGAGAAATTAGAGCCCTCTGTGGCTCTAGCCTAGGAGGATTGTGCGTCCAAGCAACCACGCACACCTGAGGCTTAAGCTTACCTGCATAGGTAAACCAGAAATCCTCCTTCACCTACTGTGGGAGATTGCTCTGCCTTTACACACACAAATAACATTACCAGGGTGCTGTCCTCATGCCTGAGGGAAAATTCGCTTTTCCTAGGCAGACTAGTTCACACTGGGATTTTCTCTCTGTACTGTTCAAACTAAAAGGCCTGCTCAGGGACAAGAGGATGGATAGAAACATGGCTTCAACAAATCATCCCATCAGGTGGACCTATAACAAATATGAGCCTCAGCTTCCTTTCCTCTTTTACATATTTTTGCTGCCTTTTGGGCTTGATTTTTGAGGAAGGGAACAAAAGGATGGTTTAGTGTGTATCTTAGAAGTCTTTCAAAAATTGTCTAGGAAAGCAATTCCTCACAACACTGAGAACATCACAAATGTTAAATGTTCCTTTAATTCTAATTTTGAGACACTTGCCAATCTTGTAAATTAAAGATTTATTGCCTGAGAGTACTCAGATCACAACCTAACACACGTTTAGCTGCTTTGTTCCATCCTGTTTGGAGTCATTCCAGAGGCTAAGCCCCTGTATTAGAAACATCACCAATGCAAAGATTGAATGATCGATCAAAGCAATGCAGATTATGAATTCTCCTATGCAGTCTTCCATAAAAGAGACCTAGAGAAGCAGCTATTTTTTTTCCTGCTTATTTTTGGCAGACAGATTTATGTCAAAGATTCCTTGAGACTGTTTTGTAACAACCTGTGTCCTTTATTTAAGGAGGTAAATTTTACTATGGTAAATATTTTTCAAGTGAATAAGAAAATGACATAACTAAGACAAGACACAGAAATGAAATGTTCTGCACAATTCGTCAGGATAGATCAAAGATAGCAAAGGGAAAAGGTATTTCTAACTTCAGAAACTACAGAATAAATAGACTGTTACCGATGCAAACTCCCTCAAGAAAACAAATAGGATGCACTTTTGCTCTGTTTTGAGTTGCTCTGTTTTGAAATTAATTCTAAGTCCAAGGAATGGAATACATAATGTGTGTAATAATTTCAGTGTGAATCCCAGGGATATTAAGCATTAAATCTGGGCTGAGATCTCGCATTATAAAAATTATTGAGAGCATGTCATTAACATACATCATTCAGCTACTTACTGTATTTGAAGAGCCTAGGTTTATACAAATACATCAGAGCAATACTTTGCATTCCAGGGCGTGACCAAATAATCAAATTACAAAGAATGAAGCAGTTAGGGCTTGAGACAGCATGGTAAACACTACAACTCAAAGGATCCTCTGTTGTGGATCAAACCTTGCTCTCCACAGACTATCTGCAAAATAAAGGAATAAATAGGTGAGACTTCAGGGATGTCTTTTTCAGACTCTGTAGATATCATCCAAGACTTTTACACAAAGATCAAACTCAGCAGTCCATCAGGAAAGAAAACAAGCCACTTCAGCTGCTGCTCCACTTGTTCAATTTGCCTCTCAGCTACTCAGTTTGAACTGTGGCTGATTATTGATCATAATGTTTTCCTCCTCACAAACTTGTCTCTCCTTATCAGTAAAGAATATCCACCCTGTCGTTCTACATCACTTCTTATGTTTCTATGAGTTTTTCCTACTCAAATGTATGCTGCTTTCTATATACTGCAACTAGGAAAAAGTAGTGTTTTTAAATTTGGATGATTCTTCTGAGAACCAAACTTTACTTCAACTCATGGAAAAATTTTGTAAAAAACACGGCAGAAGATCCTTTTGAGCCTGGATATTTGTATTTAAGTTCTCTGCTAGAAAACATGGATCTGTTATTACTGATCCTCTTTACTGTATTGCATCTCATCATCAAGGTGGGAAGCTTTGTGACTCCCTCAGATGTGGGCAGGTAGACAAATTTCTACATAATTCTAAGAGGGGAAATTGATGATGGAGATTGTGTATTTGATAAATTATGTTTATTCACATACATGTAGTATATTTAAATAAATGTACCAAGTCCTGATTTCTTGACATGAGAAGGATCCAGAGACAGGCAATTTCCTTGCTTGAAGCTTGTTTGCAACTCCCTGTGAAAATAAAAGTATCCTTTTTCTTGCTCTTGGGTTGATTTGTGTCCTATCTACTTGGGTTTTACACTGTCTCCATGTTTCTCAAAAAACAAACAACACCAAGAAAACCCTTTTCTGTGTCATCTTTTTTCTGTTGTGAGTGAAAGCGCATGTTTATCTGCCTCTTAAAGTTATCTTAAAGGCTGATAGCTAGACATAGTGGTCTGAAAGAGATAACCTGACTTACATCCTTTTCCTCAACTCAAATCTTTGAAATGATGCCCCCTTATTTCAGTCAAAGTCATGATAAAGTTTTCCCACTTTCTAACAAAACAAAATTACAGAAAAATTAAGCTTTCCCACATTTATATATTTGCTTCAGCCAGCCTGCATCTTCAAAAGGAACTTTGAAAGATCATATTTGGAATAAACCTTTCCTATTGTTACTAGGCATGATAAAGTCTATCTCATGTATTAGTTCATCTATTACCTCAGTTACTCACATTTCTTGTTCAAATTACAAAGGTCCCAGTTACTGAATCTGTTTTTCCAGTTTTGGATGCCTTCACGTTCCCCAGATATTCTCTCCATTTGAAATCAATTAGGAGGTTCTGTTTTGAATCTCCCAAATCCCCAATCTTTTTTGCTTGTCTAGTCTAATAAATGTAAGTTTTGAGGAAATGTCTACAATTCCTTCACATTTCATCAATTCTATTGCACTTTCAAACTCCAAAATTCCCATTATTGTTGTTAGCTGTCCAGCTTCAAATGAAAATGGCGTGCTGCTTCTTTTACACAAGCACGAGTTTTGCGTGTTCCATTTGATGTCCATTCATTCCCCGAGCTGAAAGAGAAGTTCTCGATGAAGCAATGGTGGTCTGCCCAGGTGTTGTAGTTCAGGAATGGTATTCCCCAGTTTAGTGTTCCCACCAACACATTCCAAACTATGCACCATTCACTCACTCCCCTCTTCCCTGTCCCTCCCCTGCACTGGACTGGAGAGGAGAACTGGAAGCACAAATGGTGAAGATGGGTTGAGATAAGAACAATTTACTGGAAACAGTGATAAGGAAATGCAGTAACAGCAACAATATTATAGCAGGGTACAAAAGGCAAACAACTCCCACATGATTGCTCACCATTGTACTAGAGGAAAACCCTGACAATATCCGACCACCCAACCACGACTGGAAGATCATCCCTTCACCTGCCCCTGGAAATGATGTGATGTGGTACAGAACAACCTCCAGGTCCTGACCATATTACATTTCACAGGCCCAATTTTCAATATTATTCTCAGTTTCATTTTACCAGGCCAAATTTTTAATTTTATTATTTTTCAGTAACATCATGAGGCACATTTGTGTTCACTTTCCCTGTTACAGAACTGCATTTCGAAAATTTGTGGCAGCTGTCTCATCTCCATCACCAGAAACTACTTCTTCCTCTGGTCTTTGAGTGCAAAAGGAGAATTTCAATTTCCATAGTAAACTTCAGAAATCCCTTGGGGTGTCATTGGCTGCCATTCCCTGACCTTAGTAAAAGCCTAAGTCCACTTGAGCACCTTTGAATCAATTCCTCTCCAGTTTATCCTTGAAAGCCCTCACTATTATCTGCACATGCCAGGAACTCAAGTTTCTGCAGATTCTCTTGCAGTTCCTGCAGGATTTTCTCTTTCCTTTTTCTTCTGACTTTTAGTTCGGCCTGGATCAGCTCAGATCTGTGGACAGCTGTAACCAAGAAGCAATGGTTTACCTGAAGCCTCTTTTTGGGAAATCAGAACTGTGCCACTCTCTGGGCATAGTTATTCGGGCTTGCTGCTAGAACTCTTCTTCCCTGTACTCATCAGCTTTCATTCAGTCCATAATGAAATTACTTACTTACTTAGTAAAGTAAGTCTCAAATGAAGTTTTTCCTGAAAGATATTAGTTATTTGCATTATTTGATCTCAGAAAGTCCAGCCTCTCCTATGGGACCCTTTGACTTTGGCAACCAAGTATATGAAGTGCAGTAAATGTTTTTGCCTAAGCTCTCTGACTGGCCCAACTGAACATCCAGATGCCTGGCTACCATGATGGGTCTATGACTAGACATTTCTTCCCGGAACTGAACTTCAGCCACTGAGTCCTTTTTCCTCTTCATCTCTGCTACTGGGTTCCCACCTGGTGGCTCCCTGCCTAGAAGTAGCTGTGGCAGCATAGTTGCCTTTTACCTTTTTGTCCTTACCAATTCAGACTGGCCATCTCAATTTGTTAGGATATTTTGTAGTCATTACTCCAACAGAACGTTCACCTTTGCCTGCAAATCACTTCAGTCATTTCTGTGAAACCTCCAGATACTGCTGTAATTCCTTTTGTAAAGTTTCCAACTCTTATTTTAGTGCCTTCTGGTCTTGCTTTAATTCTTTTTGGCTAGTTTTGTTTTCTGGAGCAGATTTGTTATTGGTTCAAGAAGAACACAAGCTCATAATTTCTCTGTTTGAATGGCATCCCAGTGTTGACACCAGGCTTTTATCTTGTGACCTGACCAGGTTACTTCAATTAGAATGAGAAATTGATGAGGGAGATGCTTTAGATACAATTCTGATAATTTATAAGAATGTACAAAGTTCTGCTTTTTTAGGGGAAATGTTAATCATGCACAGATTTCTTGCTCACAGCCCTTTCTGCCAGAATCCGGTAAAAAAAAAAAAAAAAAAAAATTCCACTGAAATCCTTTCCTTGAGGCCTGTGGCAAGGTCACAGATCTGCACACCAGCAGCAGAAACACCTTAAGGTATCACTTCCTTCAGTCATAGACAGAGGGTAAGTACGCCTAGCCAGAGTCACAGACAGGACGAAAGTGTAATGTTCTGAAACCTGTGATAAACAGAAAAAGGTATAAATAGTGTAGAATAGACAACTGTGTGATGGGGTTAGAGGTGAAATGCGTTCTGCTTTTCTGACCTTTGTAAGATCAACCCCAAATGTGAGCCTACTTTGATCCCCACACACAATAGCAGCCAGGAGAGAGGATTGTTGCCTAAGACAGGTACAGTAATGCTGAGCAACTGTGCCTTAGATCTGTTCAGATGGCTGCATCTTCTTTCTCCTTGTACATTGTCTCCTTTGCACAGCTCCATCTCAACAAATCCTCTCTAACACTCCCAAGTTTTATACGTTCTATATTCAGTTGGAGACCTGCATTAACCTCCTTTTATAGATATCTTAAATGAAGGACAACATTGAAATTTAGGCTTAGTACTTATCACCACATAGACAGAACGTTTCATCAGCTAGCTGGCAAAATATCTGACAACTGTTGAAAGAATCGAGGAGTCAAGATTGTTGGCCAAAAGGGCTTACAAGTTAACAGATCAAAACAAATTACAATCAATGCTGAGAAGAAAAAGGGCTTGGGAACACAAGTGGTGAGAATCTCAGGATAACACTCCCATGGGTTTTACGGCAAGACCTGGAGGAAGGAGATGGGAAAAGATAGCTCAAATGGCATGAAAGAAGGCAGAGAGCAGAGTGGAAGAAGAGGTCACAGGGAGCACCGTGAGCAGCAGAGTCAGAGAAATATGGGATCAATGAGGGAAACACGATGAAAGGAGTGCAAAGATGAGATTGTGAATTTTCCCCTATCAAACAATGAAGACAGATGGAGTTGATACAACACTTTCTTCTGATTCCTAAATACATTTAAGGATTAATGCCTATTCTGTACCAGGACAACTTCTGATAAAGAGCACTGCTTATAAGTGTTGCTAACTTCCTCACCCTTGGGAGAGGACAATAAAAAGGGCAATACGGGTAATGCATGTGGAGGACTTTACAGGACTGTGGTGAGAAATGAATTCTTAGAGCAGAATTCTTGGAGCAGAATTTCCCTACAGGAGACGATCACTGTCACAGACACTGACATAATTCCTGTTCGAATGCATCTGCTGGCCTCAGCTATAGCAGTTTGCTACAAGGAGTGACAACATCTTAATTTAACAGCTCTACCATGATGTAGAGGTTTGTTTTCTTTGTTTTGCTCAAAACACATATCTTGAGTTCCAGCTAAGAAAAGATGAAAAAACTGTGAAAGATTCTTCAGGATGAAGATCAGGTGGTTTATATGATTAAATACAAGTGAGAAAAAAATGGCATCTGGAGCAGTAACTAGACTCACTACAAAAAGAAGGAAAGGTGAGGAAAATAGAAAATGTCATTTGGATTAACAAAATCCAAGGTCAGAAGAAACAGTTGTGACATATTCTGCTGGTCATCCTCTTGACCAAAACCACAGGATTGCACACACAGATCCCTGGACAGCATGTTTCTGAGGCTGTGCTAAATGTTTGGAAAGACCACTTCCCCTCTTAACCGTTCTGATGTATTCATGTCACTGCCAGGGTTACAGGCAGACCCAATAGCCCCAGTGAGACATCAGACATGCATCCCTAACACCTAAGCTGATGTTTCTTCTAAGGCCTCACCTCTTTTCCTGTCCTGCGAACTGCACAGTCTTTTCCACTTCCCACAAGTCTCAGACATAGCTTTTGTTCCTTGCCTTCATCACGTTGTGGCTTTTTTTAAGTACTGGCATTTCCTTGCTCTCTCACACAAGCCCCTTCTTTTCCTTGCCTGTCCCAGTTTCTGAATCCCTCCCCAAGGGCAGAATTTGTAGCACAGGACTGTGGATCAGCCAGCAATTCCAGTGCCTGTGACTTGTGTTTCTTCCAGATGTACCTACTTTGACACTACCATTTCCATAGGTCTTTTATGACTAACCAAGTCTACCCACTAGCTAAGTGGCTGGATCCAACTCTGATCATGTCCCTGTGGAGTTCCTCATATCACTATGAGACTAACATAGTAATTTAGCTTTCTTTGTCTGCTGAACTTTTTACAGTTTCAAAGGAGGCTGGATTGCTGTTCAACAGGCTGTGAAAACCATCTTCCTTTCCTGTTGCAGGGGCCCTACCACTCCCCACTGTGAATGACTTCCCAAGCTTTCTGTCATCTTCCATTACTGATACAAGGGAAGGCACTGTGCCCACCCAAGAAAGTTGCAGCTTCTGTTAGACACAAACACTGGAATGAAGGTTGATGCAGAAAGGTTTTCAGGGACCATCAGTAAAAAGGTGCTGGGAAAGATGTGATATAAGAAAGGATATAAGTAAGAGTAAGACACAAGACAGCTTTCTCAGTAATACAAGTTGATGGGGAAGAAAGTGTATAGGTATGCCCAAGAATAAAGAGATGACATCTATGAACTTTATACACCATAAGAAAAGTGGGTGAAAGTTCTGAAAGGTCTAATGATGTGGGCAACAAAGTGTTTGTGGGATTGGCTGCCTCTTTGGAAATGAATTAGCAGTGAGGAAGAAAACAGAGGCCCATAATAGTGCATGAAAGGATGAAAAGGAAAAATAAGGGAAACTAGAAAAAAAGAGCAATATGTGTGTATACAGAGGGGATTTAGCAAATTTCTTTTGTTAGATATTTTATTAGTAGGGTATCAGAAAATTATGCAGACGTAAAGTTACTTACACAAGAACATTCACAATATAAATGCAATTTTCAGCTATGGGTTTCATTATCTAGTCAATAATAGCTCAAGTATTCTGAGATGGATTTTAATTCTGTCTAGCATGTATAAGTAAATGACAATTTGCAGTGTTTGGTGCAATGGAATGTATGCTATTCAGATGCCTGTATAAATTTAAGTTTTATTGGCAGCCATAGCATAAACAAGGTGCCCTAACTGCTATCTCTTCATAGACGACTCTTGTTGTGTTCAGCCCGAGCGTTGCAAAAAAATATAAAGTCATTACAGCTTCTGGATATTTTTCTACACTTTGGGGTTTTCATCAAGATTCAGAACCATTTTCAGAGAGTGCATGCCCTAAGACCCTCTCTGTCACTTACAGAATGCTGCAAATTGACTCTATCACTTTACCTGCTGCTGTAAATTGGCTCTGAGCACACATAATGTGTCAGGTTTGCCTACTCACTTTCAGTTTTCACCTGCCTCTACTGGGCATATCTAGGAGTAATGGGATGAAATTGAGCAAAGGAAAATTTAGACTGAATATCAGGAAAATTTTCCTAACAGTGAGATCTATTAGAATGTGGAATAGTCCCCCAGGAAAAGTGATGGAAACCCCATTGCTAAAATCATTAAAAATAGACTGGAGAAAAATCACAGTAAAAATACAGTAGAAAATAATCTGCATTGTCAGGGGATGGACAAGATGACTCCCTAGGTTCTCTCAGGCTCTAATTTCTAGGATTTTAGGAGCTGAGCTCCATCAGTATTAAATTCCCTGAATGCCCAAGATCATCTAATTGAAACAATAGAAAGTTTGCTCATAGGCATGCCAGGGAGAGTGCTCAGTAATGATCAGGCTGCATTACTGCTGAGAGTGTATCACTTGATCTGCACTGTACAAAGAAACAAGGAAGGAGACAATTTTTATCACAATTTACCCTTTGCTAAAGCTGTTCTTGTAAGTCAAATATGCTGTCTTGATTCAGCATTGCTGATGTTATAGAAAGTGATCCTAGAAGCAGGTAATAATGAGTCCAGATCACAGTTCGTCATGGTGAAGTTTTGTATCAAAAGCTAACTACACGTGTTCAGAATCAAAATTTCCCTCTGCAGCACACACACTTTCAACCATAGCTCTGTGCTCCTTTCATAGCACACGCATGCCACGCACTGCCATTTCATTTGTCTATGGAAGACTTGTCTGTATATGAGGGATAACAGATTACCTCCACAGGGAAAAGACACTGATTCTCAGTTTCTCCTCTCTAAAGTGAGCTCAATAATGAGATTTCCCCATTCTCATTGCTCATAATATTTCACAATCAATGTTGAAATCTCAACTAATGAAAAAATTAAAAACAAATTGCCAAAGCAATACCAGGTAGCACAGCCATACCTGACGTCAGCGCTACTTTTTTTTACATACAGCAATATCATTCACATCCCTCCTTGCTGTGAGTAGGACACCAAAAAACAGGAAGGGAAAAATGACTAGTCCAGCTAACCACACAGGAGAACAGGCTGCCCTACAACTGGTTGAAGAAGCCATAAATTCAGAAAATCTTATTATTTTTTTGGGGGGTGGATTGCTATGACGATTTTCTTCTCACTTCTTGCAATACTCTCTCATCCCTGATGACATGCCTGTTAGATGTGGATGTTTTTCTGGGGCCAAACATGAAGACCCAGAAGGTGAGTGATGTGGAGCACCATTCATGTGCTTTTATCACAGGATTCTCCTCTGTTCCTATGCACGCCTGGATAAGCATGTTGAAAAGACCCTTCACCTTATCACACAGCAGGGCCTCTGCTGGGAAGTTATGTACTCTAAGAGATTTGTAACTTATTTCCAGGGCTGGCCAAGAAAAGCATATTTGGGAAACTGAAAATAACTAAAGCAGCTGCCTTAGTTGGTGGTAACCAATTCCCAGAGTTCCCTTCTCAGATTTTAAAAGCAGCAAAACTTTATGGCTCAGACTTCCAGCCCTGCTCTAGATGTTATGTCTCTGCAGAGATGGGTGGAGGGGAAAGGGATGCAGCCATTTGGATGGTCTTCCAGGGCTGCTTGTGGCCAGGATACCTTTGCTCAGCTGCATGACTTGGTTTAGCAGCACTCTTGGGGAGAGGGCCACTTGGATGCCTTGGGGGAGAAGCCAGACCGCAGCTCCCCCTCCGCTTGCATGGCTGTGACGTGTTGCAGACTCAGCACTGCAGAGACAGGAGCCCAGCAGGTGTGAGCAGCCCCACGGCCAGCCTGGGACCCTGAACTACACAGTTCACGCTCTCCTCAGCTCCCCCAGCCGTCCCCCAGATCCTCAGCCAGCTCCATTCCCTAAATTAAGGCAGCCGTTTCTTCATGTCACCTTCCAAAGTCCAGAGGTCACAGTCCTTAGCAGCAAAGTCCCAGAGCACCTCTCCTCCTTCGGGGGCAGCTCTTCACATGACGTGCTCATGTGCACATCATGCAACACGTGAACGTGCTCACTGCTTCAATAGGAACAGCAATAATGTCCTCCTCCTCTTCTTTTGAGGACTGGGAGGGTCTGATGAGAGCCTGGAGGTACCAGGAGATAACAGGACTGCCTTGTAATTTCTGACTGCCTATCCCTAGCTGATTCAGGTCATTAGAGCTATTTTGCAACATTCTCTTAATAACCTTGTAGACTCTCTCCCCCAGCACTAAAATCATACACAGAAGGCCAAGGTTTAGGGAGATGAAGACAACGCTGATAATGAGTCCCTGATTGATTAAAAGTAAATACATTTTTATTCAGAGAAAAGGGCATTTGTTACCACAAACATTTCACCTTCAGCACAAATAGGAGCTGCGCTTACATTTACTAAGGGATTATAAGCAGCACTACAACTAATTACTTCCCAGCAGCTATTGGCCTCAGGTTAGATGTAAGCTACTTCTGGCAATCTATGGTGTGGGTTCATATAAAAGGGATTTTCATCGTCTTGGTAGAAAACAGTGCAACAGTGAGGCGTGAGTGAATATACTATGCATAATGCAATACAAAATAAGAGCTTATTACAAGGAGAGGACTCAAGGAGATCAGACAACATTAGTCCATTCCACCATTTTATGTTAGGAGGGAGATATTAATTATTCTGTTTGCATTTTGTAGATGGCCTCAAGTTGTACAATTATCACATAGGAAGGTGCACATTACTTGTGGGAGACAGATTTCAGACTCAGACTCCTTGATTACCTTCACTTGCATGAAATCAGCTGTATATTCCTAATGTGACCCATGCAAATTATAGTATGTTTTTGATCAGTAAAATGTTATTTGTCCCTATGTTATTTACCAGACTTTTGTATGAGATTTCTGTTTTATTTTCTGGAATCCCAACACAGTTTCATCTTTGCTAGTCTCACATGGATCTCTGAACTCCGTACCCTTCCACCTAACATTTTTGCTAAGTTGCTGACAAGAGATGCGATTACTTTAAAAATACTTATTAGGATTCAAAGAAGGAGGTTCCTCCAGGTCTGTGCAACGAACTGCTCTGAAATTATTGAGTTATTCATAACTTTGAGCAGTTACAAATTACTGCTATTAACCGAATCCTGTAATTACAGCAAGTAGCTAGGTTTTGTAGCATAATTTATGATACAGATAGCTTTTAGTGCATATCTTAGAGAGTTAAAACTCAGGGCATGCAGAGAAATGGCTTTTGCAGTACTGTGAAAATATGTGTTGTTTTCTAAACTGGGATCTGATTTAGATGATAATGAAAAAAAAAAAAACAAAACCCCACATTCACTTTGGATGAGGGAAAAGTCCTTACTCTGATTAAAATAGTTCAAGAATGGTGTCTTCTAGCCTAAATGAATGCTTTCACAGGATGGACTGATTTTCACTATGACATGAGGAAAAACCTCCTTGAAGGCCCCTCACTGGAAAGTTTGTTTAGACAATTGGTCTGTAGCATGAAGAAACTGTTGATTTACACCAGTTAGTCTATTTGAGACAAACCCTGGAGTGACTGCTCTCAGGGACTGTGTTACAGAGCAAACAGAGACCTCAGTGCAAGTGTCCAATAGCCCTGTGTTGTCACCAAGCAGGAACACACCACCACAGACTGGGCACCTGTTACACCTACACTGCAGGTGCTGGCACCGCTGGATCCCCTTCTGTCTCGAGCGTAGAAAGATAGAGTGCTTTAATTACAAAAACTAACAGATATTCAAGCCGTTGGGTTTAATACTCTTATTTTCTGGAGGTCAGCATATAAAGTATTGCAATGTGCCTTCCATGGCTGGGTGTAACATCTGGCCATGAAGCTGGCATTAATTTTTGTGCTTCCTACTTGCAGTAATGACAACTTTGGTAGCCATACCCCATCATTCACCACACTATGAGAAGAAGGTAGGGTATTGAGGGTATCAAAATCTGTAGGTTTTCCTGCATTTGTATTATCTTTCCTATAGCCAGTAAGAGGCAAGTAGCCCTACATTCAGTCCAAGCAGGATGAAAGAGTGATTTATATTTCCTATCAAGTTATTTTGATCTTTCTGTTGTAAGAAAAACAGTGAGCTTGTTTAACAGTAAAGACTGATGAATTTCTTTCTCTGAAAGCAATATTATAAAAATGGTACCCTCTAACTCAGCAGATCTGGTCTTGTGTACTGTGGACCATTGCTGCCTGTGTTCAGAACAAAAAAGTTTATGGTTTTTAGCCCTGCAAAACCAACCCTCTTCAGGAAAAGTGAGCTGGTTCCTCCCTATTGTATCATTAATAAAACTCTTTACTCCTTATCAGTTGATTTGCCAGTCAGTAAACACACTGATTGTTAACAAATGTTCCTGGATAACTTCCTTTTTTCCCATTTAGTGTAGCATGAGTGAAATTTCTTCTTGTGTAAGAGACCAGTAATGTTTACATGACAATAATCCTCATGTATCCTTGCTAGTAGGGATTTCATGACATGTAGGTGATGCATTGTAAAGAAAGAACTTTGTTTTGCCTTCTGAGTGTGGCTGAGTTGTAGTGGACAAAAAGTGACAGTTAAATAGCAGAAATCTACACAAAACAAACTTCTGCTAAGGCACATGGAAATTCAAATCAGAAAAAGGTGTGAGCAAAGAGCTCGGGATTTTGCCCTGAGAAAGTTTATACACATGAAGCATCTCTTAAAACTTCACTGAATGGACTATCAAATAAAGATTTCTTAGTGGATGTTGTCTTTTCAAAGGGCAAACATGAGGTAAGCTCTCAGCACTGACTGTGTTCTTATTGTAAAAACAACTTATTTGCTTAGGTATGGATTAGCTTTCCAAAGCCAGAAAAGCAGGAAAATATTAAAACACTACCCATTACTGCTGAAGCCAGTAGGCAGCATCAGAGCTTCTCCCCTTTCCCCCTCACACCATTCCTCAGAAAGGAATCATAGCTTGTGAGTAAAATGGTTCAGAAGCCAGCATCTTCCCCATACCAACCTAGAGCAGGTGCCCCACAGAAACTGGAGGTAACAAATAACAGGGCATGCCTGTATACTGGTTGCTTGTTCAGCCTCTTCAAAAGCAGAGGCTCTCTTTTAATGAAAATATAAACTTCCCAACAGTTATGGTTACAAATATTGTCACTGCTTTTATGATCTTCATTAATGAGAATTGTTCAAACACCATCAATCAATAGTCCTCTTACTGTTATTTCACATTAGGAGGTTGGCCACTCTGTTACCTATGTTGATCAACATGAGGAAGGAAATATTCCTCAGTGCATGACAGCTTGTCCATGTCTACTAGAGACTCTGACAGGACTTCAAGCCCCAGTATCACAGAGATGCTGAATTCAACATTTGTAAGGAAGGGCCAATACAATGGAGTTGTCAGGTTCTCTGGGCAATCTGGGTAAAATCCTTAGTGGACTCCTGAGTTTTGAAGACCAGAGATTTACTGCTAATACACTTCGCCCAGGACCAGCAGGGATGAATCAGGTTTTTTTTAGTTGCAAAAGCTTGTACAAAGGTCAGTTTAAAAAGGCAAAAACCTCTTGTCCCCCCAAACTTAATCACTTGTTCCCCAAATACTTCTGTCCAATGTGGTGACATGGCCAGGAAATTCGGAGGAGTGAAGCTGTTAGAGGGACTGACTGGCACCACTACATATTTGCACTGCTTGCAAGGTGAAATTACTTAGGCGCTGTGACCTCTCAAGATATACACTTACCACAGTCTGAAGTGTGCCTTAAAGAGCACAGGAGCCTCTGTGGGACCCCCCATGGCACACTGTGAAATTCATCTGGATGTGATACCCAGAGCTGCAAATCCATCTTCTGTTTCCATTACGCATTCTATTAGTTTGCCATGCTTCCCCTTTAGCATACATCAGCACAGCTCTTTATTTTAGCATTATTAATTTTTGACATGAAGTCGCTCTAAACATGGCAAATACAGAAAGTAATTGGTATGTTAAACAGGGGAAGCATAATGAGTCTCATGTACAAACGCGACTTGCTCCTGCTGCAGAGTCGGACTGAAACAGAATACAAAATTGAGCTGCCAATTTCAGCAGGAACTTCTTCACCCAGTCCCCTGGTTCACAGGCAGTGCCTCGACCTCTCCTGTACTTATGATACATCCAGCCACAGTTTAATGGCTGAAATGACTTTGAAGCTTTCCCAGTGGAACCAATTTTCACCCTCTGTGAATATAAGCTCCAGCCTTTCAGCAAAGAGTTTAGTTTGGTGATAAGTTAACATGTGAGGCCAGCCTGAGAATAAATTTTGACTGATGCCCTCATGGTAGGGCTTTCACATTGTAACTTGTGGTGACGACACAAGGCTTTTGGGGAGAGACACCCTCTTCAGACTATTACTGGCTGATGGGATATTTTGTCAGCGAGATGTTCTGTGTAACCAGAGTGCCTGCTGTAGCTTGTCAGCATTGATGGCACAGATCTTCGCTAGGAGGAGCAGATAGGGAAGTCACAGCCCATTTGAGTCCATGCTTGTAATGGTAAGGGGTGATTGTGAAATACAGATGAGAGTTTTAAGGGTATGGATGAGATATTCTCTAAATTTGGTGAGAAGTCAATGGAGGAGGGAGGTATATTAGAAAGAATGAGAAAAAGAAAATCTAGGGAAAAAACCGTACCAGCAACTTTTATGTAAGATTCAAAATACTACCAACCCCAGCTTGTCTCTTTCTCTTCATTTTAGCCTTTATAAAGATTTCAGATTTCTAGTTTTGCCTTCGAAATTATACATACTAAATACAGTTATTCCAGATGTTACAGTTTCTAATCCAATACTTTTTGCCCAGAATCAAGGCTGAAAGATCAGATTAAAATTATTGTACAATCCAGAATCAGCAAAACATATATATGCTATTTGGGAAGCTGTTTTCCTGCTAGCTCTATGCCTTTTCTTTGGTGGAAATTCACAAATAAAAGATACAGTCGGCAGCAGGATGGGGCCATAATATTTGACCAAGAATGAAGCTGACATACATCAGCAAAACACCCACAGACAGCAGATTCAGGAACCTGACCCGTCTGCTGATTTACCCATGGTACTGCATAAATAATTAATTGATCCTGCCAATGTAACAGATAACACCAGGTAGTTCTCTGCTTTTTGTTTTTTTACGGCAATCCTTGATCTTTTTCTGTGTTAGCTGCTGTAGAAGAAACTGGAAGAAAGAGAGCAGACCCTTGTTACCTGTGTAATAGCCTACCTGCTTTCTCAGGTTATTCATGAAGAGGGTTTGTTGACAGGTTATAAAATATCTCAGCTCTTCCTGGCAGGAGAGAATCAGAAGAAAAAGACAGTATCCACCTTATTCTGAGTTTGCTGCATGAACCAAAAGAACACACAGATACAATTTTTGCTTGGAACATTTAAAATAGGGCACTATAATGGCCCATAAAATGAGTACTAGGGAACAAGCAGAGGCTCATAGCAGGATAGATTTAATGGCAAAATAGTTTCTTTCAATTTGGTTTTATATTTGGGCTTCAGAAGAACCCTGAAAACAGTCTAGAGACAAAGTTTTCCTTTTCTTTTTCTTTTTAACATCTTTGTGATTTAATTTAAGAATGACATTTCATTCTAGACAAGAGGCCCATGGTATAAGGCTGACAGCTGAGACCTGAAACATACATTCTGCAGTTCAGCAAGTACATAAATAAAAAGGACAAGTAGTGCTAGGATCTTCTCTGAGGAAACATCAGAGGTAAGTTTCAAATGCTGAAATGAAATACTGAATTCAGCTGAGGTACCTATGCACGGTTTCAGGCAAGTGGCCAGCAAACATGTGTCCCTTCTTCTTTGTTTCTCCTTCTAGGAGTTATAATATTACTACTATTTTTATTTAACATATGTTTTCTGAAGGAGCATGGAAGCCTTGCCCCATGTAATTCACATAGCTCTGTAAAAAAAACCATAAAGCTCACCAAAAAACGAGTTAGAAAACCCAGCACAGTGATTTCAAGACTAAGTCCCAGAACCTACATGAATAGCATGCTTTAATGATGCAGAAGCTGGACAATAGCCTATGATCTCATAAGGGATATGGTTTCAACTTGGGCCTGATAAACCTAAGTACATAAACTTGCACCTGCACTTTCCAAGTGCAAACACCTGGCTTTGCTTTACAGAAGGAGTCAAAAGCCTGCATTTTCTCTTTCAACAGCCTTTTCTAAGTGCAAGGATTGGAATCTGTACCTGCAAATCACATTCCTACTAGGGCTACTCCTACTGACACCCTAATAAACAACAATCCTTCTGGCTATGCTGTCTTCAGAACTTCACTAAACATTAACTGCATTCACTTTAGAAAAATCACAAAGACGTCATCTTTGATCACAGACAAAGAATCCTGAGTCTGAAATCCTGAGTCTGAAACTTTGCTTCTGATAGATTTGTCACACCTTTACCTCCCGCCAAATAAGGGCTACATTTACATAGCAGATTACTGAGCGCTAGTTAGACAACAGTGCAGAGGCATTTTTCAACTCTTGTTCTCAAGCAGAAACCTTAATTTATGACCTGATCTGGGCTCAGACATCACTGTACCTTTTGAACCCTTTCCTAAGCTTGTCTGAATGTTGATATCAGTCCAAACGCCCAAAATCTAAGGACATAGATTGAACTATTTTTGAATTTTATATTCAAATGGAGACTCTGCAAATTGGGCAGTTTGGTTCATGGGTTCAGAAAGATAAAGAATCAAGACCTGAAGCTGAAGGTTAGAGTTTGTGTTTAGACCCATCATGATTTTGAATGCATGACCAAGACGAACAATGGTACCAGCAATGGTACATCCCATTGGCCATCCCAAACTACTTCATCTGCAGGACAACTGACAAAAGTATCAGTAGAAAACACCCACTGACCGATGAACATAAACATGTCAGGCAGAACCTCTGGACTTTTCTGAAGTGGATTAGCAGCCTTTTAGATGACATCAAAAGCAACTAAAACAAAGCTTTCAGAACTGGCTGTGCAGGATGCTTTACACAGCTTGAATCGCCTCGCTCTTGGTAATGGTCTGCCACAGAAGCCCTAATCAAGCGTATGTGTGAATTTTGCTTTCATGAGATGACAGTTCCCAAGTGAAAGGACACTTCAGCTCTGATAAAACTTTCCTTCTATTGTCTGAGGTTTGTTTGTTTTCTGGCAAACCCCAGCACTGCCTCCACTTTCTGTGCAGGCATGCATTTCCCAAGCTTGTGCAGGGAGGCCAACCAAAGTCTTTGGAGGCTTCTCAGTAGTATTGCCTGAAGCAAATACCACAGCTCAATAGCAATTTAATATTGTAATCAGGGAGCAAACTGTGCAGTTTTGGCACATTGTGATAATTATTAACTACATGTATTAGTGTTGTGATTCTAGTAACTAATATTTACAAAAGGTTCCCTGTGTGGGGAAGACCTCGCCTAGACAAGAACAGTTGAGCTATTCCTGAGTGATTGTCAGTGGGCCTTTAAGCCTCTGCTCATGTTCACTGCTTAAAGATAAAACATCAGTACTTAGAAATTGTACTTCAAAAGACCTATTTCATGAATAATAAATTCTCAGGGTGTAAAACCATACCAAGTGCCAGAACGTTTTGTGAATTTATGGGGAGTTTTCCTGTGGAAAAAAAATCCTAGAAGATAAGATTAAAAAAGCGCATCTCAGATTCCCTAACATAATAGAAAGGAGATTGGATTTAAACATTAAATCACTCTTGCTTTTCAGATTTTTGTTTCATGCCATGATGTGTCTCTTTCTCCTGCTTTCCCATTGCTATTAGAATTAATGACCTTATGAACCCCAATTCAGAACTCATAAGCAAGGGCAGAGATAAGCAACAGCAAAATGTTCTGTTACTCAAAATCTGTAATTGTCTGTAAAGTTACATTTCTGTGTGCAGTTGTTATGCTTAGACAGACTCAAGGTTGAGGCAAAGTTGCATTCCTTTTTGTGCCTTATGCAGGTCTTGTTAGTTTAGTAGTTCTTTACCTGGCTGAGCACAGTGGTAAGGAGTGAAGGTGGTTGGGTGAGAATATCTGTATCAGAAAAAGAGGACCTGTACAGTGAGCTTGACTAACCTTCAACATCTTAGCATTCTTACTCAGAGTACATAATTGTATTGCTTGCACTGATTGGTTGTGTGCTTTTCCAAATGGGTGGGGACACAAGCAAATACATTCTTGACATGGGGTCTCTTCTAGTCTGTGAGCTGTACCACATCACTGATGTGAATATGTGCACGCAAAAACAGAAGTAATTTATTTTCTAATAGCAATGTAGTTGGGAAAAAGATTTTTCTCATGCAACTTAAACTCTGTGTAGTCTCTTCCCTTCAAGCTCACCAATTTTTTCACACAATTTTTCTGGCAGTATTCAAAGTGCCTTTTGAATTATGTATGCTTTTGGCTAGTATGCCAGACTTGTAGTCTAAGAGACTAGACTACCCTACAAAGAAGTCATGATTTGACATTGTTTATTTTGCTGCATAATCACATTAGATAGGGCAGTGTCATAAAGAAGACATGAAACAAATACGTGTAAACAATACATTGCTATTCCTTTAACAATTGTTTAAACAAATTAGCAAGTAAAATCCACCCTTAGCTTCAGGTAGTTCTTATGTCACAGGAGCCAGACATTAACATGTACTTCTTAGAATTCAAACCAGTGCTGAGTGTTGTATTAATGTGGAAGATGAAGATGGTTCTTTCCATGTGTTTGCAGTATACTGAACAACTAGGAGATGACTGAGGGATGCTGGCAGGAAATAAAAGTAACCAATGAGGTAGACAGAGAAGCCACAGGAAAATCAGATTTCCAGAAAAAGTTAGGGGAAGGATAACTGAAGTCGTTCACAGGTTAAGGAGGGCAGAGATGGCTATGAAGAGGTCAATGAAGGCTTCACCTGACTGCAAGGCACTGGAGGCAGATTGAAGGAAGTTTTCTGAGGAGCAGAGAAGGAAACACATTAGAGAATGATGTGCAGTGCATGGAGGAACAGAATAGTAGATTGGGGTCGGTTATATGAGAATATGAAGTATATAATATTATTATTGGTGTACATACAGTATTAAAGATCTTGGTAATGTTTGCCATGTAAATTTTGTCCACATCAAAGGTCAATACAACCTAAAAATTTTCTATCAGAAGCAGTAAAATAAAATGCTTTTTCTATTTTATAGATTATAAACATGGAAAACGTGTTTAAATCTAATCAGATAATGTAAACATATATATGTATAAACACAACTCATCCAAGACTAAACTACAAACCCCAATATTCACATGTATTTCTCCCCAATTTACAATTTTACCTGTTTCTCTCCAAGTAGATATTTTCAGATTATTAAATCAGCCACTCTAAATTCCATTATTCTCACACATTACTGCTAGGGCACGTAGGCGTAATGTTAGTTTTTATAAATTCCTTTAATTAAAGCAATTATGTCAAAGATAAGATATGGTAAGCGTATTAATATTTTAAGTAAACATTTGTGCTTGTTTTCAGATTTAGTAGAAACAGGAATTTGGCTACAGTTAGGGTTCTTCACTGTTTCTGAGTGCTGTAATAAGGAAGGGGAAAGGTAAGTGTATGCCTACCTTTAAGTATGTGCTTCTCTTTTCTAACCTGCTGTGAAAGCAGCAAGTTAAGGGGACTAAGTACATACCTGAGGGAAAGCACGTGCTTGACTGCCTTGCTGATCCGAGTCTAGAGACAGCAGGATGGTGAGGCTTCTGAAAAGGCTGTTGGCACACTCACCACATCTATTCAGGGACAACGAATAATTTTTTTCACAAGCAACTTAACAATTGAAGGGACCAAGGAGTCAGTTAAGCAACAAACTGGCTTTGGCAGCAAAACTAGTTAAAACTCATTTTTTTTCCTCTGAAGTGGAGACTTAATTCTATCAAACCAGTTCAAAACATGGCAGTGGTACTACCATAATTGCAGAGATGATGAATTTTGGTCTAAAAACAAATGCTTTCCAGTGTGCAAGAAGTTATTAAATCAGGGTCATGGTCAAAGCTGAGGAGTTGTATCCTGTAGCCTGTAAAATATACTTTGGGGTTAGGTGCAAAAAAAAGGTCAGGTACCTAATACTGGTCTTAGTCTACCTGCAGGTGCCCAAGTTTAGACTTGTGACCCTAAAACTCCTGAATATCTCTGGAGGTGCTAAAGATCCACCTTATAGTGGATTTCTAGAGTTCATGTTCTCCGGACACCTTTAGCAACCTTGGGAACGTTTGGATTCTGTGTCAGTCTAATCCTTTACGAGATCCACAAACAAAAGATTTTCTCAGTCTCCAAGTGGAATGCTGCTGCTGATACCTGTGATGATGATTAGAGGGAAGGGGAGAAAAGGGGGAATTACCTCTACTGTGCTTTCATCTAATAGTGCAGTGATTAAAATCCTTGCATAATAGAGAGCAAAATTTGGTTAAAAGCACTAAATAGTTAGCAGAAACAGTTACCATTACCTCCTTTTTACATACTCAAGTTTGATATTCTTTGATGCAAAGAAAATTATATCATACCAGGCTAAATAATTATGTAAACCCCAAATGAATAAACAAACAAACAAAAAATATCTATAACGGGGAATCTTCAGGAGATCATTAGAATATTGAAATGTTGTTTCTTGAAATCTTGAACGTTTACCACAGCTAGCCCCCAAATCTCCCTGTTTCTCTGTAAATGTTGAGAAAGTCTGAATACTTGTCTCTCATAAGAAATTACTCACCCTAGGCAAATAGATGACTAGGGTTTTTCAAAGCTGGGATACACTCTATTGTTAGGAAATTGTGTATATACAAAAGACAATCTGCGTACTAATATTCATAGATGAGAGCAGTTAAGGAAACATTTAAGCTCCATAACTTTTTACTATAAAATGCATATACCTACAAAAATGGATTATATTTGTGGTGGGTTGTAAGGGGCAGTGGTAGTGTCTCTGAATAAACAGGTCTTAGATCAGTTCCCCCTTGCCGCTTCCACTGCTGTTGCCTCTGGCTCTGTTCTTTTGGGGTTTTTTTGTTTGTTTTTTTTTTTGCCTGCTAAGGCCCAGCTGCTTCCTAGATGGTTGTTGGATCCTCTGCCATGGCCTGGGCTGCCTCGGGGATGTCAAGGCACCACCTCTACTGGGGCCAGCCAGGCTCTCTTGGCTGCATGCATGTGTGTGGTTTATCTGCCTGACGGGCCTGGGCAGCAAGGCAGAGATGCTCTTTTCTTCTCACTTTCTTATCTTTCCCTCGCTACCCCAGCAACAGTGACCTGTATCACCTTGCCTGAATGCATCAGTTCTGCTACCGCCGGGACCTGGTGCAGGCAATTGTAATCAGGCGTTCTTCCCAGCTCCTGATGTGTTTGAGTTTAGCAGTGCTTACCCTCCTGGTCATTCCCGTGACTGTCAATAGCACAACATCCAGAGGCAAGGTGTTGTGCCTTCTCATGTCTGGGCATTCATGGGGTTATGCCTGAACAACAACTCTTCAAGAGGTGTGCGAGGGAAGGGGGAATATACAGTGCACAGAAGTCTTGAAATCATAGAATCATAGAATCTTTCAGGCTGGGAAAGACCTCTAAGGTTGAGTCCAACCATTAACCCAGCACTGCCAACTCCACCATATCATGTTTTTAAGTGCTACAGCTACTCTCCTTATGAACAAACACCTCCAGAGATGGTGACTCAGCCACTTCCCTGGACAGCCTGTTCCGATGCTTGACAGCACTTTTTTCCAAATATCCAACCTAAACTTCCCCTGGCACAACTTGAGGCCATTTCTTCTTGTCCTGTCAGTTACTTCTCTGAAGAAGAGACAGATACCTACCTTGCTAAAATCTCATTTCAGGCTGTTGTAGAGAACGATAAGGTCTTCTCCAAGCCTCCTTTTCTACAGGCTAAACAACCCCAGCTCCCTCAGCCACTCCTGTATGACTTGTTTTCTTTGCCCACTAATATACAGTGCTCCATGGTCAGGGAGCTGCTGGCCAAGGGCAGTGCTGTGCTGTGTTTTTGGTGGGGCTCGTGTGACGCTGTCCCCATCTAGTGCTCTGTGAAGTCCCTTTGCTACTTCACCTTGAGTTCACCACTCCTCAGAAACGGATTTTGCAAATGGTGTTGCTAGTTGAGGACTTCTAATCAATCCTCCTCAGTAAGAGAGGAAGGAGGTTATTTAGCATAACATTTGTTTGAGAAACATTTGATGGGTCTCAACATCTGATAGTGATGACAAGGATCGCAGAAAACTGTAGGAAACAGACAATTTCAGCAATTCTAGGACGCACCCTGCGTGGACCAGAAATGATGCACTAGGGCTGGCACCGTGTCTTCTGTGATGTAAATTATAGTAGTCCTGCCCGCCATGTGTAACCTGGAGCTTCAATTTCTATGTACAAAAACCAACATTCAGAAGAAATGTTGAACATTTTCACCCTGCTCTGAAAAATGTGAAAATCAAAAATCACCAAGGGTTTTACAAAACAAGCAAGAACTTCATTGAATTATTGTTATGCAAAATGTTTTTGGGAAGAAAGCATAATGAATAACAAACCATTCTGCTTAATTGAAGTGCCAGTAAATTAGGGCTACTGAAGTTTAATGAAAAATGAAATCAAAATAAATCTTTTAAAAACCCATCATATTAAAATTCTCAGCTTGACCCATTTTGGGTTGTTCTTGGAATAGCAGTTCATGCAAAATTTTAAAGATCTGAGTATATGACAAGAAAATATCTCAAAATCTCCAATCTTGACACAATAGGAAGCCTGTTTTCAGAATAGTCATATATGTGACACAGGAACGTCACAAGGCACTTTCCATCCTCTCACTCAGTTTTAAAGTATTCTTTTAATAAAATTTTTCAAATAAAATATTGCCAGAATTAACATGAGGAAAACTGTAGTATCTTTTCCAGCCTCCTGAAGCAACAAGAAGAAAATCATGTGGAAGAGAGGGGACGTTCAAATTGTATTTTGCACTTACAATAACTAGATTTCCTTACACAAAATTCTTGCAGTGGATCCAGTGTGGTGCAGATTGATGAAATACTCCTCGACGCGTGTAGAAAACCCCTTAAAAATACAAAGATGGAAGGTAGGGAGCTAAATATTGTTTCTAATAATTTCTGAGTCTGAACCCAGCCTGATGCAAGACCAGATCTGTCAGGTAATATTTTGGCTGTTTCCTTGCCTCTCCTGGTGGGAAGCTTCCTTTCCTTTGCTGTGTTGGAGGATCTGCAAGGCCAGCTCACCACTCACAGGAGCCTGGTACATTTCTTCTCTTCAAAATGCAGTAAATGATGGAGCTAGAAAAACTGCTTGATATCTCACAGCATGCAACCCTTTTTCAGTTGCCCAGGACTCAGTCAAATTTTAATATTAAAAATTATGGCTCTTTCTTTCCTTATAGCAAAAGAAAAAGTCAAGATCTTGCAGACTTTTATTGAAAAAAGCCCAGTCTGTAAACTCGGGATATTTCACGGCAATGCTCCAGACCTGTGTCAACAGATTCTGACACTAATTCAGGAAAAGCACTAGTTAATTTTGATTTCTCAGTTCTCTCTTCAGTTCTGTTGTCATAATTAGTAAGTCAACATTTACCCACATCTATCATGAGACCTTGGAAAACTATTAGTTGCAAACAGCTGATTTGTTGAATTTAGCTCTGTTTCCTAATTGCGGTTGATCAACGACCACATTTTAATTTCTATTAATTTTATTCGCTGTATAAATTCTTCTGTGACTTGTTAATCTGAATATATTTTAGCCTGTGTATGCTTACAGACTGGATGGTGTGTCAGAGTTTTTGTGAGTTGTAATTCAGTTTGTACATGAAGGATCATTAGAATCCCAGTCTATTGTTTCTGGTCTCTAGGTAGATAGTCTTCAAAAATATAAAGTGATTTTGAGATGACTTCTGCATACAGTTTGGAAGATTTTTGGAAACAAAATTCACAGGAGTATTTGTTTCACTGTCTTTTTTAATATAAATGTATGTACAAACATTTCTCCTACTATGTGTATGCAAAAACCCTTTTGAATTCCTATTGAAAGCAACAGAAATATTCTGACTCAAATCAAAAAGAATCCCATAAAGTTCACTGTGGATAAAATGGGAAAATTATTGTCCAATTAAAGGAGTGGAGGGTTTTGGTTAAATTTTGTCTTCCTTGGATTCTTAAAACTGATCCTCAGAGAGACAGTCCTCCTTTCCTATCTTTCCCATTATTCCCCTACCTGTTGGCACCTCACTGGTCTCAGAGACACCTAGACACTTTTTTATATTCTTCCCAACTGACAGCCTGGGGGAAGGCCTTTACTTAAAAAAGAAACACAATATGGCAATGTGATTTTAGAAATGTAAAAAGAAAAAATATCTGCTCAGCCTCGAAAAGAGATAACTGAGAGGGGGACCACATTAATATGGGTAAGTATGTAAAGGGTTAGTGTCAAAAGTGCAGAGGCAGTGGTGGTGCCAATCAATGGGACAAGAGGTGACAGGCAGAAACCGATGCACAGGTAGCTCTACCTGAACATGCAGAAGAAGTTCTTTACTGTGTGGATGATTGTGCACTGGAACAGATTGCCCAGAGAGATTGTGGTGTCTCCTTCACTGAAAAACCATCTGGACACAGAATGTGCAATGTGCTCTTAGGATGACCCTGCTTGAACAGGGAGGTTAGACCAGGCGACCCACTATGATATATATCTTCCAAGATGACCCATTCTGTGATTCTGTGAACATGAAAAGAAGCTGCATACCTTTTCCTGAAGCCTGTTGAACAGAGGAAAGTGTCACACTAAGTATAGCCCACCAGACTTGACAGTGCTTGTGTGCAGAGGGGACATGACTGACATCCATAAACCCAAGGTGATAGCTGCCTGCAGCCCACACCAAAAGAGCTGTGCCAGGCTTTCCTGCAACAGCTTTGGTGGCTTTTGATGGCAGATTTTGTGCAATGCTTTTAGATGGCAGAGCGGACTGGCTGTCAGTGTTGACTGTATTCATACTGAGCTGCTTTATGGTTTCCCTGCTGATTGTCAAGGACTTTGGGGAAGGATCTCCTCTTTCTCAGTGATGTCTGACCATTGCCATGCACTGTGAAGCTTGAAAACATTACCAGAAATGTTGTTTTGGAAATGAGTTGTCTGTATGTGTGTATCACAGAATCACCGAATAGGTAAGGTTGGAAAGGACTGCAGTGGGTCATCTAGTCCAACCTTCCTGCTCAAGCAGGGTCATCCTAGAGCACATGGCACAGGATTGCATCCAGATGACTCTTGAATATCTCCAGTCAGAGAGACTCCACAACCTCTCTTGGCAATCTGTTCCTGTACATGGTCACTCGCATAGTAAAGTTCTTCTTTAATTCAGATGGACATCTCTGTTCATCAGTTTCTGCCCATTGCCTTGTATCTTATTGCTTGTCACCATTGAGAAGAGCCTGGCTACATCTTCTTGACCTCCCTTTAGATAGTTGTACACACTTATGAGATTCCCTCTGACTTGTGTCTTTTTGAGGCTGAACAGGCCTAGCTTCCTCAGCCTCTCCTTGCAAGAGAGATACTGCAGTCCCTCCAGTCACCCTTGTTGCCCTCCATTGGACTCCAGGAGCTCCATGTCTCTTGTACTGGGGATCCCAGGACTGAACACAGCATTCCAGCATTCCCGATGTGGCCTCACCAGGGCTGAGTAGAGGGGCAGAATCATCTCCTTCAACCTGCTGGCATTGCTCTTCCTAATACATCCCAGTACACCGTTGGTCTCGGACAGCTGGTTCACAGACAGCTCACTGTCTAGCAGGGGCCCCAGGCCCCTTTGTGAAGAGAATGTACCTATATGTGGGTACATACAGACACAGCAGCAGAAGGCAGGGCTGGGCCTGCGGTCTGTAACCTTGTGGATCACTGACAGCAACACCTGCGAGTCCTGGGGGACACAAACACGCTGAGACATTAAGAGCAACCTGCACAGACGATGTTTCCACATGGGGCCCAGGCTATGCTGGCGGGGCCGTAGCAGTGCCGGGGCGGTGCCGGCGGGGCCGGGGCTGTGCCGGGGCGGTGCCGGGGCGGTGCTGGGGCGGTGCTGGCGGGGCCGGGGCTGTGCCGGGGCTGTGCCGGCGGGGCCGGGGCTGTGCCGGGGCTGTGCCGGCGGTGCCGTGGCAGTGCCGGGGCGGTGCTGGCGGGGCCGGGGCTGTGCTGGCGGGGCCTGGGCCGCGGCCGCGGGACGGCCCCACGCCGGGAGCCGGAGCCGTTGCCATGGCTACGCCGGCAGAGCCGAGCCGCGGTGCGGGAGCGCGGCTCTGCCAGCGATCGTATCGATTAAACGAGATATAAAGATATAGATATAAGTATATATACACACAGAGATACACATTCGCGCCCGGGAAAGCGGCACGGAGGGGATCTGGTGCGGAAGGTTGCCGTCAGATCCCTCCGCGGCCCCCGGGAGTGGGTGAGGACCAGGTGTGTGCGGTGTCTGCCCAGGGCGAGTCTCCCCTCCGCAGCACACACCGTCCATAAAGCACATCCTCCGGGCGCCGAGCTCCCGACCCGTGCCGTCCTGACGGGAGGGGAGGCTGATAGGAGCGCTCGGAGGCAAAGATGATTTGGTTTGGTGATGTTTAGGGACAGCACTCGCCAGCGGGGCAGCACTCGACCCCTGCTTGCCAGTTCTCCTAAAGTCACTGTCCGTGTGGACACCTCAGGTCGTCCCACAGGGATTCCTTGGATTGCGGGTAAGGACCTGCCTGCTGTAGGAACGTCTCCTGTAATGTTCATTATCCACAGCCTGACCTCGTTGTGAGTATGTAGTGACCCCCTCCTGATAACAGGGCGCCCCTCGCTCCCAAGGCGAATGAATAACCTGCACGATGCTTGTGTGGCCCTCTTGCCTCCCCCATCTCGGGAAAGTGGCACAATACGGTGCGGCAGTCTGCCGGCGGATCTGTTACTAAAGGAATTCATGCATCTTGCATCTTGAAGATGCATTATTAATGCCTGGACAAATCACATCAGGTGGAGCTCAGCAAGTCCCTGGCACTGCAAAAAGGAACAAAGGCTGGTTCTACAAGAGAGAGAAGGATGAGACAAATTATAACAGCTGGGAGTTTCTTGTCAGTAAGATGGGCATAAAAACAGAAATGTTAAATTTTTTTGCGCATAAGGCACGTTTATATTTTTACTGAGAAGGAAATTGCACATTGCACTGTGAAGAAGACAGTTTATTTGTATCCTAATAACCATCACATTGTTGGGCATCTTTGAAATCCATGGCAAACTGGCCCAGCTTGCTGGCATTCATATTAGTTCCAAGCAGTTTTATTTAGTATCTGGAAAGGACTCTAAAAACTGGATTTGCAAGCAGAGGGCCCAATTCCCTTCTTGTCTCCTTGAAGTCAATGGCAAAACTCCCATTCACTTCAGCAGTAACAGATCAGGCCAGAGTTTTCAGCAGTCTTCCAAAGGGAAGAAAGCAATGCTGCCTGCAACAGCACATGGGAAGGCATGCACCCCATCCTCCCGGGCAGAGAGCAGTAGTTCTTCATCTCTCCAGCTCTTGATAAGAAGATCTAATCTGTGCAGCACAGGCTTTGATGCCAGCTAATATTTTTGTCCCCATGGAGTAAGTAGCTATCCAAAATCTGAGCCTTGCTGTCTTTGTTGCTTTAGGAATGGAAGAGGATGATAGGAACCCAGGATTTCTTTGGGAAAGACCCTGTTTTTTTCCAGAGGTTGTTATTACAGCAAAGTGCTATTACAGCAAGGCAGGAACAAGCAAAGTAGTTCCATGTTTGGAAGTGTAAGTCTCTTTTTAGGGAGCACTCAGCCAAGAAGAACTATATTTTTGTTTCATCCCCTGACAGTGCACCATTCCACTCCTGCAGCTGGCTTTCCCACTGTCTTCTCTTTTCTCATTATTTTTCATACCCTCACACATCTACCTACAACATGCAACTGCCCCAGCTGTTTCACTCACAACTTCACCCAAGAGAACTGCTGGGTCTGCTCTCTGCTCCTGCCCTTTTTGCTCTTGCCTCATGAAGCTGAGCCATGCTTTGGGCAGTGGCTACTATTTTTTCTTTTGCCATTAAATTAATGGCACCTAATTGCTGTTTCATTCTGTCTTAAAAAACCAAACTTCTGACTTTCACCTACACTGTGTTTTGTGATTGCTATTTGAGCACATAAGTACTTTACTTTTGACTTCAGAATGACTGACTTGAAGGTGGTATTTTCTTTCACAAGAGCCTCTAAGGGCACTCTAAGGTAACTCATGTTTAGCTGACAAAAGACCCCAAACCACTTTCAGACATCTACAAACTTGCCGTTTTTCCCTCCAATATATGGATTCTATAGGATTCCTATTGAAACTATGTATCTAAATTTTAAAAAGTTATCAAAGTGCTTAAAAAGCATCTGAAGTAGTTTGTTTTATCACTATAACAGTATGAAATGCATTTCCTCTAAGTCACTAAAAACAGATCTAGCCTTTGGTGTGGAGAGAGTATTAGGGATCCACATGAGATGGTAGGAGATTATTGAGATATCTCTAGCCATCACTACAGGAATAATCACTCTTTTGGTGCAAGAAATAGGACCTATTTAGGAGAGGCAAAGAAGAGAAGGATAAACTAGACAGTTTTCACTACAGCAAAAAGTAAAAAGTGTGTCTCTCTAATTCTTTAATGTATTGGCAAGCTGACAGTGGTAACTTTCTTTTGCCAGAACCAGTCAGATGAGGGAAGAGGGTGACAGAGGGAGTATTGGTGTGAGGATTATATACAGACAGGCATGTTCTGAGGGTACTATGGGGTTATGGATTATCTACATTCAGCCAGGAGATAGATCTGTGAATAGTGAGAACATCTGCTCAGTGCTCACAGACAATCAGAAATGTAATGCTAGCACATAAAAGTAAAGGACTCGAGAATAACACTTCAAATATTTAAGATACTTTGATGTAAGTGGGTGAAGCATCATGGCACATGGCACACAATGTTCAGGATTAATCAAATGCTGTAGAGAAAACTTAGGTTTCGGGAAACAGAGATCAGGATCAGCACATCAAAAAGAACTGGAAGCTCAGGGAAGCTTTGAGCAATGAGAACGTGAGAAGAGAACCTGCAAACATAAGATTGTTTAGATGTGGCAGCTCTTAAGAAAGGAGTCTTTAGTCAGCATTCCTTGGAATTAAGGAATGGCAGGCATTTACAGTGGTTGAAGAGAGAAGGCTTCACCTGAATACCCTGCAAACAAATGTGGCATCTGCTCTGGTACTAGAGGCCCAGACTTAGTTAAAGCACTCTCTTGTTTCCTTCAGTGAAACTCGTTTGATTAGACCCAAAGTGCATCTTCTGCTCATTGACTAAATTCTGAAAAGAGGATTTTATTTTATTAAACTGCAGACTAATGATTTCAAGCACATTAAAAAGGGGCATTTTTCCAAAGCTCCTTCTGTGTAATCTGTCTGTTAAATAAGAATCTTCCTGACATCCTAAAGGAAATGACATTCTATTTAAACATGTTACCTGCTGATCTACTAGAGAAGCAGGCCAGAAGTCTTTTCTGTTTGGTTTGTATATGCATGTGTGTGTGGTTGTTTCATGGCTCCTGGGTAATGTTATCCATATTTTTCTGTTTGGAGAATCACTTTTCCCTACGCACTCACCAACCAACATGAAACCACCTAATTATATTTTCATAATCCTGATTAAAAACCATCTAAATTATCCTGCTTGATGTACTCAAAGAGTTTGTTGATTGCTTTTTGATGTGTATTAGAGCTTTTTGCAGAGCCACATCAAATGGTTTGCTCCACAATGAAACAAAAAAATCTTGTAATATACATATGCACATCTTTAAAAAAACATATATAATTTATATTCTGCTAATTAAGCTACATCAAAACCAAGTCTATCACCATGAAATAATTGTGTAAAAGCTACTCACCTATTACAAGAACATTAATTTCCACTTTGCTTTTTTTTCCCAAATATCGATTTTATCTTATACAAGGCAATTCAGCATTTCAAAGCCTCAGAGTCTCAAAGTGTTTTTCCACCTCCATGGAGACCTTAAATCTTGAATACAAAATCAAGTTTTAGAATAGAAAACTCAAGTAAATAATATTTTCATGCAGAATATGTGCCTTCTGCATAATGGATCACAAACATTTTAATTTTTCCTCTGTTGTTTTCACATCTTAAATACGCCACATCAAATCTTGAGAAAAGTTCTGTCTGCTGCAGCTAAGAGGTTGATAAGAGGAGGGGGGAAGGGAGAAGGGAGTTTGCAGAAACCCTGACCCTTGGGTTTGAGACTGATCCATGATCTGTTTTACCAGGAGGCCATCTTAGTGTTCAGCTGTAGGTTTGGTGCCAGTCTGGTTAATCTTGAAGATTGTATTGAGATAACTTTATGCATCAGAATTTAATAGAGGCTAGAATTCCTGAAAGCCATGAAGGCCAACCAAGGCCAGTTTGGGTGGAACTTTGAGCAACCTGATCTAGTGGAAGTTGTCCCTGCCCAGGACAGGGGGGTTGGAACTAAGTGATCTTCAAGGTCTCTTCCAGTCCAAACCATTCTATAACTTCATTAGGTCAGCTTATGAGCACACTGGAGTTCAGGCTCACTCCGTGGTTGTCCAGCTCCAATCGCAAAGTCAGCATTCATTAAATAATAAAAATAAAATACTACAGGAAAACAATTAAATAATTCAAACTCTGCCTACTTGATATCAAATCTGTTGTCATATCAAATATTCATGTGAAATAAATCTGTAGGTGTGCCTGTCTGAATGGAGTGCAAGCGCAAATATCGATGTTTTGCTACAACTTGACATCCAGTGCTCTAAGACAAGAGCACAGAGGATGATTATAAACACAAAAGTATCCCCTTTCAATGCCACCTTCCTTAGCTGCATATATGTGTCTGTGTGAAGACTGTCTCTCCTCTCCTGGAAACCTGTAACATGCTGCCACTGTGGTGTCAGTGACAGTTGTGGGGTATTCAAGTACAGCTCCATTCATCCATGTGTTTCCAGTTTGACTTTCAGTAAATGTTTAATGATCCTTTTCAATTACTGGACCAAACAGTATTTGACAAGAATGCACCTTGTCTAATACTAGCACTTAGACAGGAGTGCATTTTTTAGATAGCACTTAGCATCCACAATGTTGTCATGATATTTGTGAATATACTCTCAGGTTGATCTTAATGACCCCATTACAAAGGTCTTCTCATGCCCTGCTGCGTTATCGTCTCTCTTTCCTTGACTTTACTGATAAAGAGCTGCCAGAGTTCACATGGGAACACTCCTACACTTAGTGTCCTGGGTTCAAGCCCTAAAGGACATTGGCTTTGCTGGCAAGGCTGTAAGTACCATTGGGGAGAAAGTTTTGTGTGAAACAATTCGACTGATCCTTTGGATTAGTCATCTGCATCTGATCTCACCCATGGTCATCTGTAGAGTGCATCCCTCTCCTGTGTGTTGTTTGCATCCTCAGCTTCCACAGAGTAAAATGATTTCAAGAATACTGTGGTCTCACTCTGATCTCCATGCAAGCCAGGGCGTGCAGCAAGAGAGACTGTCCCCTACAGGGACAGAATGGGCCCAGATGTCAGGACACAACCCCTACAAGGTGACACACAGGTATGTAAAATAAGACAGATGAAGGAATGTTGCTATGAAAATGATGTGGCCAAACACTTGCCAAGTAGGTAGTCAAATAAGACGCTGTGGGATGTGGCTACAGAGCTGTGACTGCTCCTTTACCTGGCGTCCAAACGTTCTTTCTGTAGTTCTGAAGCAAATAATTCCACCTTTACCATTATGCTTATATTACCTCCCTCTTAACTACCATCCCTTCAGTCCATCAAGGTAGGAAAACAAATCATCTGCCTAACCCCTTCCTTCACAGTAATGATCTAACAACAGGACATGGCAGCCCCTTGATGGGCTTTGGAGATGCTCTCAGAGCATGCCTAGTGCAACCTGGCCAGACCAAGTTCCTTGTAAAACTCTCTGAAGGCCTCACTGGGTTTTAAAAAATGGTGATGGTTGTTTTTTGTGGAAAAGCGACCATCACCATTTCTATCTTGCATCAGCCTAAGGGTTAGAAAGTAGGAAATCCACACTCAGTTTTTATCCTCTTTGGAAAGAATTCAAACACACTTCTAGTCATTAGACTATAGGTTTTTCTGGGAATGCTTTACCACTCCTCATGAAGCTACACCACTGTGCAGAAAAATGGTTTGAATTCACTGAGAAAAGGAGAAAAGGCGAGTGAAAGCATGACTCCCCAGGCTAATGATTAGGCAGCTTTTTTGGAAATAGGAGGAGGTGGGCTCCAGTCATCCCTCCTGTTTTGTACTTTAGCTCGTGCCTGTTTTATATCATGTCCTTATTTTTTCTGTTAAACTGGTGCATTCTGGTATTTTGAACAAAAAATTATAGTCTGGTGCCTACCTACTGGGCATGCTCACAGTGTTCTGCCTATGCAGTGATTTTATGCTGCATATGTCAATGAAGGAAGCTGAGGTTTCTCATCTATTTCCATTTATATGAGCTGGGATCCAGGCACAGTGAAAACTTCTTTTTGTCAAGTTTCCCGCCTGCCGTGCTTTCCCCCCCTCCCCCTGCCTTTTTCACAGTGTCATCTATTATTAAGATCACATCAGAGCTTCTGGAACAGCCATATTTTATCAGGATCTCTCAAAAGAGGATGAGTCAGACCATCTGATTTTATTTTGTTAAGTTCATTTTTTATTTGCTGAGTTTAGTTCAGATATGAATACATCTTGTCCAATTTATCTTTAATATAATACAGATGCTGGCACAGGCACTGATCTTGGTTACACTAGTGTAAATTTGGGGACATGCCAATGGACCACTGCCAAGGCCATATTAAAATTTCACTTTCAGCTTGACTAGCACTGCTAGCTTCTCGGGAAGCAGGCTGCTGTGGTGGGACGAGCCCCTGTGCCACTTCTCAATAGCCCTGCAATTCTCTCTTGGTTGGAGAATATCACAGGTAACACAATACGACCAAAGTCAGGGCCAAAACACTGCTTTACATAGCCTGAGGCTGACTGGATCACTACTTCACATAAGCCTTGACTGATGGGGATAAACTGGTGGGATTTAACCAGTAAAGAGGGAGTAATGAAGTAAGCTTTGTACTGATGGCAACAACCATGGCTAGTCAATGTATTTATCACCTGGCTATTTCCCCAAGTCATACTGTAAAACGGAGAAATGAACAGTATCAAGTCTGTCCAAACCATATTTGCTCGGAATTAGTACACACTGCAAAACTGTACCGGGAAAAAGCAACTGGGTGCTGTTATGGCTTTTCCCAGAAAACAGGACTTCTGTGCATTTTCCCCCCAGTTTGTTTTTACTGTAGATTATGTGTGCTCCAACATTCTACAGTAAATGTTAAAAATGTAAATTACTTATTGATTTAACCAGGCACCTAAGTACTCTGTTATATGGGTATTCTGATGAATTTTCAGGCTTTGGCCCAGCTGATAGTAGCTTAGCTTCCTTGAGACTCAGAATAGATAATTTGCACTCTATGTTCAGTGAAAACCTCTGTATATTTTTTTTTTTTTGGTCCTTCATAAGTCTCAAGGCTGCTTGGTATCTCTCACTTAAGTGAAGCCAGAGCCCATGGTACAAAATGTTTTTAATGCGCACTTCATGCTAAATCAGTGATAAATATGGGGCAAAACTGACCCCCCTTCTCTGGAATGAGTAATGAGAAACAGGGTTGGCAGAAATGGCAGCCTGCTGTGAACACTGATACCTCTGTAATTAATGTTTTCTGGAACTCTACTGTCTTTAACCAGTTGTCCTTCTACTCTTCACCTGTTTATTTGGTTGTTTAGTATTGCCTATGCTCTGACTTGTGAGATGTGTGGGTTAACAACTCACTTTGTATCATTTCGTAGTGGCACTTAGGAGTCCTTGGAAAATTCTGCAAAGAAAATCAGTAGGGTGTGGATTTGGAGTATTTTTGGAGCTAAAATGCCTTTTGACATCCAGGCATTAAATATATGCAGTGCTTTTGCCATCTAATCTTTATTTGAATCAAGGATTGAATTGTCAAACATTTTACAAATGTTTAATCCTTTCAACAAATAAAACCCACCTTTTTAATACACAGCACACTTTACTGCTAAGAGTAGTAGTCTGGTATGAAGCCAACACTATGGATGAATAGGTTCTGCCAGGCCTCCAGGCCTGGATCTTTTGGGACTGCCTTCCTGAAGGTCCCAGGTGTTGCTTCTTGCAAGGCAAGCTCCACAGCTCTGGAGCATAGTGATTGAACCTCTGGCTTCTCTCTCTTCCCAAATGGAAAACCCAAATTCAGGTCTATGCTTCACACAGGCCGTAGTAAAAGTTGTAAGGCAAAGCTTTTTAAAATATTATAAAGCAACTTGAGAGCCCCTGGATGTAAGCAGACATCTGCCTGAAGATCTCAGGGGACTTGGGATTTTGAAAGATGGGTGAACCTTGATGGGCTGTGGAGAAGCAGTAGTGCTTCACTTCTAGTAGACACTGTGACGGATACACAAATGCCCTGAATTATGACTCTTAGGGTAAGTTTGTCAGAAGAAGGCTCTCTGTTTACATGGCTGAATTGCTACCAGTACCCAATCTCTTGAGTTTAAGAATCTTTGAACTGTCCCATTATGCTTTAGGATCGTATTGTCCTTAGAGAAATCTTGCCTTTTGCCTCCAGGGTTCTTCTCAGGTGTGAGCTATCAAGAAGCCCATTGGGAGCTTTGGTCCTCTTGGTGTGCGGCACCTGTGTGTCATGGCATCTGGGTCCATATCACTTGGATGAGCTGCATCTGTGAGACGGGATGCCTCCATACATTTGATGTCTGAAGAGACAATGGGGTATGTGCTTTCCCTATTGCTCCCTTCTGTCCTTAAGATATCCTGCAAATTGTCAGCTTCTGTAGGTTACCAAAATAGATGGTAATGTTATATTCTCTAGCTGTCACTGCTTGCACCGGATACTGCAGAACGGCATCTCAGATGAGATGTGGGACTGGAAGCCAAAGGCCTGGGGGCTGCAGTGGTTTTCCACTCACTGGCAGTCACTGACTTCACACCAACTGCTGGGACCCCCAGGCAGATTAAGAGCCAGAAACAGAGCCCACAGATGGGTCACTCAGGAAGGCACACTGTGGCAGCAAATTTCTTTCTCCAAGAGGCAAAAAGATTTCACCTTGTTTGCACTAGAGATACTCTCTCTTGGCAATGACAGACAAGTGAGTGTGTAGTCAGGGACTGATGACCCTGTGGTGGTACTGGATAATTGGCTGTGCTCCTCTGGTCCCTGCTGGTGAAGTGGCAGGGTAGTTTTGACCCTGGGGAGGTGGCTCCTTGCATCTCCCAAGCTGCTCTTGGTGAATTGAATGACTGGGACACCATTTCTTAGTTACATGGATCTTACACCCAGTCAGGTGCAGCATAACCTCTCTGACCAGGGCATTTCCTAGGTAGATAGTAAGGAAGATCTCTAAAGCTAGCTAAATGTTCTGAAATAGAAGCAAGATAATATTTCATTTCTCATCCTCTGTGGTCTGTGGGGAGGGAATAGAGACAGCCACCACTCATTTAGCAAGAGCAATTCAATTTTTAAGAAATGGGAAGAGACACTAAAAAGTACTCTATGACTTAGGGTCATTTAAGCAGATAGCACTGAAGCAAAACCTATGATTAAGAACAGCAATTATTTTTAGATACATTATTACATATTATTCAAATTCATTGCAACTGGAAAATAATGCATCTATCACATTCATTTTCTATTAATTTTATTTTAAATAAGCCCTACAAATGTTATAAAGAGTTTAAAGCATAATTGCTAGCATGACTACCCTATCTGCAGCCAAATAACCTTTTTTTTTATTAGACTTCATTTTATAAATGGAATGTGGCTTGAAAGTTTGAATTCAATCCGTCTCTGCTCAGCACTAAGCCATATATTGGAGAAGTACAGCATTTAAATCTTGCCAAGACACCTTTGCGACCAGAAAGGCAAGAGAAAGTTCAGTTCTGTAAAGGGAAGGCTTAGATTCTGGAGAGCAGAGCCAAATCTGTGGAAAAAATCCTAAAACTGCAAATACTGTGGATTTAGATTGATCCTATTAATGCATTTTATTATTTAGATGTAATAAAAATTCAAATGATGTGAAAAATAGTAAAACCTCTAGTTTTAGAGGGTAGTGAGAGAGTTAGTGAGAGAGATTGAAGTATTTTTAGACTATGCTATATGAATGCCAATATAGACTGCAGAGTTTTGATAGCTCTTCATCCAACATTTACAGAAAGACGTTAACAATATATCACCCTTCATTGCCAGCTGCAAACACATATAACCAGTCACAAATTATGTATTTAGATTTTAGGAACATGAGATGTTTTATGTAATGTTATACTGAGACCGTGTGTCGGGAGATACTGAATAGGGAGTCACTGGCCCAATCCTGATCTCTTTGATATTTCTATTGACACCAAAACTGAGAGCCGTGTGGAAAGGGTTTAACACTGCCATCTGCAGATTGCTATCACATTTGCTGGGTTTGCCCACTGATATAGGACTGTCTTTTCACTTAGTAAATCACAACTGTTAATTTGCTGCCCTTTCCTTTCACTCCTGGTTACCCAAAAGCCTGCTAGATATCCTCTGATGGAGTTTTTCTGGGAATGCTATACTAGGTCAGTTTTGTCAAAATACCCCTTTTTTCCCCTCATGCCTCATTATTGACCTTTCCACCTACAAGCGGACTCTGAGCAACCAATCTGAGTCAAATAAGCATGAGGCTATTGAAGATGATGTGCATCCTGTGTTCTAGGATGACTTAGAAGCAGTGAAACCCAGAGCTGATATCTTCGCACTTAATAAAATTGCCAGAAGGGAAATACCTTTGCTGTCAGAATGACTATGTGAGCAGATGAATTAGGATTAATAGGTGTTTTTAATGAGCTTTCTAAATTAGTTACAATAGAAAAGGCATTATGGCGTGCTCATGTCCCTAAAATGGCACCCCAGCATGGAAAAAATGAAATAGAGCCAAGATTGGGCACAAATGACTTTATATAAATACGTAGTTTGAACAACAGGGAGAACAAACTAGGAGAGTCTGAAAATCACCGCATGGAAGAGCTAATTCCAAAAGTGACAACAGTGGGATGCCTTCATAAGGATGAGATTTGTCTACACTGCAACCCTGAACCTGCTGCAGGAATTTGTGAACCATCAAAAAGCTGAATAAGCAAATCCATGTGGCACAGTGTAAAGCTATGGGAGTTATCAGTTTGGGATTCCATCTGGAATATGCTGTATTGATACTGCCCTGAACCTGAGGCATATAAAGATCTGCCTTGTACAGTGTCAGCTTTGGAGTCTGATCACGTCACTCCACCATACTTCTACTGCTATTGTGGGTAATATCTGCAGGACAGATACAGACCCAGAGAATTTTTCCATTCTGTTGCAAGCTCTGGTGACTGTCTACCATGTGACATTTAACATAAATTGTTTCAGTTCTTTGTTTTCATATCTAAAATTAGGATAAAAGAATAATCATATCCCTTTGTAAAATGTATCTGATTAAAAAAAAAGAAGAAAACCCTCATATTTGATTCACTCTGTTTACTAATTTATTCTTGATAAAGATTCTGAGTAAGAATTTTAATTAATAGGGAGAATAAGTAAATAGTGAGGGTTGAAATAAATCAGTTTTGGCAAGTTTCACAGTTTATCCATTCTGACATTAAACTGTGTTCTTGCCTACTTCAGAGAGAGTGGTGTAACTTTACAGAAGAATTTATTTTTGAGAGGGAAGAGCAAACCCCACAAATGAGATATTAATATTTTCTTCATTACAGCAAGGTCACATACAACTGCATTTTCAAAACCCAGGTGTTCTGCACTTTAGGCAGTAGGTGCTCAAATAGATCTCTGCATGTTGCTCTGGCCAGGAGTCTTCAACAGTTATCTTTAATGCTGCTCTCTTCTAAAAATATGACCATATAATTACATGCTCAGATACTAAGGATTGTGACGATGGTGACTGGAGGCATGTGTACTGGTTCCCTGCTGGACACTTGGAAATTAGCAGTCCTTGCCTTTACTTCTCAATGGGATTGCTGCAAACATTGGCCTGTCGTTACAGATGGCTTCCTTATTCTCTGCCTAGCAGCAACAGAAAAATGATGCGCCCAATTACTGGTGCCACTTATAAAAAAGTGCACAGTTCATTAGTTTGAATGGGCGTGCAGTTCTGACCCAGTGTGTCATTTACATATTATAATCAGTCATTAGCATATGCTAATCACAACCCTGAGCCTTGCCCTGGCACTTCTAAAAGATGCTGGATGATACTCTGTAGATGCTGCTGTCATTGGCTGCACACTGAATGCAGCCTCCTGCTTCAAGCAGTAGCCTGGGCTGGTTGGCTCCAAGCTTGGTAGCAGGAGAAGTCTGCTTGTCTCTCTGCAGGAAGGACTGCTAAATCAGGTTCAATTGCAAGTAGAAGCTTTTTGAAGGAAAGTGTGTTGCATAAGGGCAAAGCATATTTCTGTGGATGAGTCATAACTGGCAACCCTCTGTGATCTGCAAGAGAAACCAGTCGAAAATGGATGGAGACCCACAGAACTTTCCTAAATATGACAGCGGTGTCTAGTCTATTCAGCAAGTAGATACTATCAGAAAAAAGGCAAAATGCCAAACCCCTGGAGTGGTGGTTGAAGTTCTGTATTGTAGACCTTGAAAGTGCCCTGAGTAAAATCAAAACATGTTGAAGCTGAATTTCTCCCATGCCCCACACTTCTAAAAATGTTTTGACCTTGGCTCAGTTCTCTTGAGGTCTAGTCTCCAAAGTTTCATCTACATTTGGTGTAGCTCCTCCCTGGCTTACCTTCTACCTGCCATCACAGAGCAGGGAACACTGTCGGTGCCTCACGTCCTGAGGGGGAAGGATTTTTTTGCTGCCAGCTGAGCCCACTGAAGTGTTTTGGGTGCCTTCTAAGGTGGAGTCACTTCCAGAAAGCCCCTTGATTTTCTTATTTTTACTTGAGATTTCAGACTGTCTGAGTTGGTTATAGTTAGTGGAGTTCCTTAGATAACTTTCCTGTTGGGTTTGGCCAGAGCCTCCCACCTTTCCTCCCTGAGGTACATCTGCCATACCATATAGTATCTTTCCTATTAAGAAATAGGTTTACCAAGCATGAGAGCTAAGCATGGGAACTGGAATTCAGGGGGATTACCTCAGCAGAAATATTACTGATATTTCCTTTTCCTTGCGTTGACCAGGACAGGCAGTATCATCTGCTGTTCTCATGCCTTCTGGGGAACTGTTCCTTCTGCAGGCTGAAAGCTCTGGGTGCAGCAGTACATTTCTTTTACTTCATGCTTACAGCTGTCTCCCAGTGGATGGTCTCTCCTATCACCATGGCTGTCCTGGTTTAGAGCAAATTTGGGAGGAAATCCCCATATTCGGTTCCTCTGGAAAAGCAAACCCAAATGACCCAATCGGTCCAGGAAAAAAAATCTCCTTAGAGAAAAGTGGAAAAACCTATTTATTTAACAAAGTGCCTACAAGCACAAAGAATGAATAATATGAAACAATAAAACCTCTCCCCACTCCAAACAGAGAGATGGCAAAATCGAGGAAAGACCTTGCCGTGGGTGTAGCTTGGCTCACTCAGCCTCTTATCAGTTCCTCTGGTGCTGGAAAATGCCGTCCTGGGCCCTAGTGGGCTACAGGTGTGAGCTCCTCTGGGGAGAAGCAGGTTTAAACAGTCCCAAGAAAAAGAGAAAAAAACAGTCCAGGGAACTTCTCTGCCTCAGCTAGATAAAACTAACTAAAAGCACAGGAGATCTCTGTACCGCTGTCCATCTGTGCTGCAGACAAACACAGCCCAGGAGCAGAATGTGGAAGAGTCAGAGCAGTTTCTGAAAACAAGCTATGCACATCTTCTTCCCCCTCTTCGCTCTCAGAACCAGTCTTAAGGGTACAGGACAGAAAAACAAAAACCAAAACAGACAGCTGGGGATACAAGCATCATAAAAGTCACCCATGACAATGTGGAAGGTGAAGCATGGTAGATAACTGGTTGCATAAACAAATACAGAGCAACCAGTCCTTCCAGCCACACTTGCCTCTCCCGTGTAATGGGTGAGGGGTTGACTGGAAGTGGTGCTCACCATGTGCTTAGGGCTGCAGCTGCTGGATATCATCTTCCCAGCTCCTGGTGCCCCTGCTCGCCATTTCTTTTGCCAGGAGAGGGGACTCACACACATTACTCTGAAATTACACATTGAACACTTATTAATTATGGGATTAGCAGTAAAATCACAGGATATTGAAACTAGCATATTCTTTGTGCCTTATGGTTCTGGAACCACCAGGGACCAGGGTCTCCAGGGCTTTTACTGATAGCATTACAGATGCTGGACAGGAGGAAGGAAGAGAGGAAGGGAGAGCTCTCACACAAATCTATTTACTTCAGGGATTGGGGTGGAAGAAAACAGACAACAACTGCTGTGGAATTGACTAAAAAATTTGGCAATACTGCATGTTTTTGTCCATGGGCAGAATAAAACATGCTAACAAGGGCTGAGCCTAGCTGAAGCTTTAATTCCTTTCTGTTGGGTAATTTTTTTCTAATTCCTCCTGATCCAGATCTCCATTCTGTTATGCAGAACCACCCACAAAAACACTCTTTCTGTGCATTTTCGTCTTTGACTCTGGAGAGGATGGCTGTTACTACATGACTTTTCACGCAGATTCCACTGCAGTTGAAGTATCCTGTTTTTCAAACAAACTTCTATCAAGTAGAAGTGATTAGCCAAATTAATGTGAAGTTAATGTCCCAAAGCAGCACAATTTGTTCTCAGAACTTCACGCGACATTTAGCTAACAGCTCAAAGAAAGGGTTCCATTTGATAAAGCGATCAGAAAGAGTCACAGCAATGAGCTCGGATATGCAGGGCTTGGTATAGCTTTCTCACTATCATAAATTAAAGAATAAGTATCAAATAATGTATTTAGCCAGGCAAGCATATGTAGGGAAAAAAAAAAAAAAGGCAGCTTGGAAAATTCCTTGCTGTTTCCATGGTGCATCTTGCAAATGGCAGCTCTGAAGGCCACCAGCAGAGAGCGATGCTGGGAAAGGAGGGACTGGTTAGGCTTGGGAAGGCCAAAAAAGCCAAAACTGAGGGGAGAGTCTAGGTCCTTCAGACCTTGACATGTTAACACCAAAAAGCCTTTAATGATACAGCTCACTGATCATCCTTATGCAGTAGCCTTTCACTTATGCAAACCTATGTCCAAATCATATTTGTTGGTTGTAGGACAATGGATGTCTGTTTCTGAAAAGGCTCTCAGAAGAGCCTGCCCTAAAGGATGCCAAACACTTGATAATGATCTTTCTCCCAGAATAAATCCAGGGAGAGCAAGACCAGGATGGCAGTTTTTGTGCAGGTGCATTGCCTGAGCTGCCTGGGGAAGCACACACAACACCTGCTCAGGCACTCTTGACTGGAGTTGAACCACTGCAATTAGTCCCTCATTTTAATGAGCACCAGACTCAGTCACATCTTTTTTAAATCACCCCCTGGTGATTTTATCCTTTGAAGTGCTGTTAATCCTCCACTACCAGGAAGATTGTGAAGAAATTGCACACAGCACTAGCACTCAGGTGTGCTGGGCACCTTGCAAGACCAAGACAGGTCTGTGTGGCTTCTTGTTTATGGATTTTGGGGTCTATTTTCACTGCAAATGGGACCCTCTTGGAGGGATCATCTCTGGTTGACTGATCACTATTTGAACTAGGATGGCTCAAGATGGCAGCATGGCCATTCCAGATGGATGGGTTTAGATTAACTCATAGAAATCTCTCAGTTTAGGCAAGTGTCTTCTTTGCAAGGACAACTCCATGTTTTTTAAATGCAGCCTTCACATTTGTCTTGTGTTCCTAGGACTCATCACGTATATTGGAACAACATGGCCCATTCACCTCAGCTAATGCAAATAAAGTATGAAAAGGCTTTCATTGTAGTAAGTGTTTGGAGGGTCTGTCTGTCTGACAAGCAGAGCTACTCTAGCACTTCAGTATTAAAGAAATCCTGCAAATTAGTATTCCATCAGCTACAAAACCAGCAACTTTGTGGGGAGCTTTTAGGAACACATTCCACGGTCAGTTGATGCATATTGGGCTAAAACCAAAAAGTGATTAAACACTGAAATTAGAAGCCTATGAAATAAGCTGGGATCCCTAGAAAATCAGTGCACAGCTTACTGTAAATTTGATTATGAATTTTTTAGCACTAAGTAGACGAAATTACTGTTAATCACATGTAAATTGAGATACTGGAACTAATCCACTGAAATTAGTGGGATTTTTGCCATTGATTTCCAAAAGAGCAGGATTGGGCCTGCTCTGAGCAAAGAAGGGTAGGTGGAAAATTAATGTCTTGAAGAAGGAAGACTTAGGCCAGGTCTCACTATCAAAATGATGGATGGCTCAGTAAGTAACCAAACCTCTACTCTGTTTCTCTCCCTCAAGAAAGCATCATTAGCTGCAAATCCATGCCAAGATCAAGAACCACTTTTGTTAAAAAAAAAAAAAAGGGAAAAGAAAAAAAAAGAAGGATAAATTTTGTTTGCATGATGTATTAGTATCAAAAGCCAACACCCGAAACTTACTTACTGAAGGTGTGCTGATGAAATGTTTGGTAACTGGCACAAGGAGTAGAAATACAGCCTGTAATGGGGTGTCAGTAGAAGGGCTGTATTTGCTGAAAGTGCTGCTGTGGGATGCTCTAGTGTTTTCTTCCTGCCATGGTCAGATGGCATGGATAATCTGCAGAGACAGTGCAGCCTGAAGTCACGTAAGCATCCTTACCAGGGGCATAGTTTTATTAAAAACAACTAATATGTCCAGGTAATGTAGGCAGAACCTCAGAATTAAAAGAAAAATCAGCTGCATTTTAGAAAGAACAAGTGCAAGCTAAAGAAAGAATTTTTTTACTACCTAGCATTTAGCTTTAGTTAGCATTTACTTCCCATAGCATTTGGGAATAAGAAGCATAGTTTATTAATCAATTATTGATGGTGTTGTAGTCCCCTGCATGGCAGGCCAGAATGCACAAATGGCCTTTGCACTTTTAAGGTACGACCATCCAATATTGATCACCATTTCCTGCACTGTTTAACCTCATGGACAAATCATTATTAGCTTGCATGTATGGAAGCAGAGATTTCATAATTCTCCTTTCCCCTTTTCCTGAACTCAGCACAATGACCAAGGGCAGAATGAGGAGAGAAGTTAATAATCACTCTAAGCTGCCTCTGCACCATATTCTTAGGCTACTGGAGATCCTTGGCAAGAATTCATCTTGAGACTGGCTCTGCACTGCATAACTGAGCCCTCATTCCTGAGGATTCATTTGAACAACAACAGCCATCGGCCAAGGCTTACCAGTCACGCTGTTCCGTCTGTTTTCTCCTGTTGCGTATGCCAAAGCCTGATGGAGGTGTCTTTACCCAGCCTGAGAAATTCCTTACATAAGGTAAATTCTCCAGAGGACCTTTATGCATGATTTACAGCATCATTATGCTATCATGCAGCCATAAAACCCATAAAGGCCCAAGCACTGAAACCAAGGCTCACACAGATGCGTGCGTTCCTCTAAATGCTCCTGTGCCTCCAGAAAACGTGCAGCAGGAGCTGCCTCTCCCTGCCTTTCTCTGCCTATCCCTGCCTCCACAAACAAACACCACACCCTGGCAGGTCACAGTGCATTGCCAACCAGCTGCACATTGCATGTGATGCACCTGAGGGAGAAGAGGGCTGAGGAGCTCCTGGCAGATGTGGGTGTACCTGTGATATGGCAAGGTGAAAAAGGTTGCATCCAAGCACTGTGGCTCTTCCCTTATCGTCTGATGCAATGAAGTTTTCTCCTGCCAGTAGATAAACCACTGCACAGTCTCAGCTGTCAAAAAGAGAAGCAGCTTGAGAGTCTTGGCAAAAGTGAATTAAATGCAACTGCTCAGGTACTGTGTTATGATGAGCATATTTCCATCCATTATTTTCAGCTACCCAACAAGAAATCATTTCAGTGTCAGTGGCTAACTCTATATACTCACTCATTTGAATATAATGACTTCAGCTTCATCTGAAGACTTAAAAGTCCTCTGGGCAAATTGGGTATTTTTTTAAAAATCTTCGTGAATTGAAAAATTTAGTAGCCATGGTTGATTTCCCACTTTGATGGGTATATTGCTTCCTTAGCTATCTCTCAGGCAGAGTATATCACCTGAAGTGTGAAGTTCTATAAGCACAAATTATTCCTGATACTGAGATGGCTTCTTTTTTTTCATCCTAATTAGTAAAGTTAATATGATTTAAATGGCAGTTCTGCTGAGGTACTGGTATTTATTCTGCTTTCAATACATGAACATTCTAAAAATGTTTTCGAAATATTAAATGAAGCTATAAGTTTCCTGTGGTCAAGCAAAAAATAAACCCCCACAAATTATTACTGGAGCATATTATTCCCAAATATTTTGAGAGGGCTGGCTTGGCTTTCTTACATGCTTTGATTTTTTAGGACTAATGACTTCTCTCATGTGACAGAAAATTTCAAGTCTCAGCTATGAAGACCCAAGAAAAAACATAAGCATCTTTATAAGAAACATGTTATCCTAAGACAGTCTTTCTCAGTCTGGTGTGCTTGCAGACTCCTGTGGGTCCCAGCACTCCTACTTTGGGGACTAGGAAGGGTAAGCAAAACCAGCATGTCCACTGCCAATAGGTTTTCATTTGCTGCACAGAGATCCACATCTCTAGTGATAAATCCTTAAGGGTCCACAAATTGAAAAATGTTGAAAATCACTGCCCTAGGAATTGTGCTCATACCTTGGAGCTATCCTTGCTAATTGGGCAGAGCTGACAAGCAGGTCCAATATGGTGAAGAGAGATCCCCAGATTATTAACAATATGATGGCATCTGGAAGTTTTGTAGAGCAATAGAGGCTCAGCTCTAATCAAGCACTTTTTCAGCCTCTTGTATAGCCCATCTGTTACAGATTTAGCATATTATATATAATGCCCTCAGCAACTGACTTTGATGTATGTTCAACTGTGAAACTTCTTTTGTAACTAACATAAAGAAATTATTGTTTATTATCTGCTAGGTCCTTAGAATGGAATCTCTGCAACAGTCACCAAAATAAATGATCTATGTTTTCAATATCTGTGAAATATTGGTATCAGATGGAATTACTCTGTTAGTCAAAGATCACTAAGTCATGGAGATTTTTTCTGGATTTCACTAGAATTTTAATCTTGGCCGAACTCTGCATAAGGCAAAGGAGATGTGCTAAACTTAGGGTACTGAGATGAAAAATGGGAGGCAATGTGATGCAAACATAACTATGTTTCTATTGATACAAAATGATTTATTGTAAATATTAGAACACATTTTATTGCAAAGTGTTGAAGCAGCCTGGTCATTTTTATTCCCCTTTGCTTGGTGCAGCACAAAAAAAGGGTAAGGGATATGTCCTGGATGAATTCCAGTTTGGGGATTTGACCCTAATTTCATCTGGCAGTGCCAAAAAAAGAAGGAAAAAAAGCCTCCAGTCCTAAATCATCCTCTGTTTCTGTAATTCTTAATAAGTAGGTACATGTGATTTCCTTTAGTTCTGGGAAAAAGAGATCTTTCTTTGCAGGGCACTTTATTAAGTTATAATGCTTTCATTTTCTAGAATGAGAAACATTCTATGAATACAAAATAACTGCCTTGAGAAGCCCTTATTTGTTTCAAAGCTAGTCTACACCTTCAGTACCTGATATTAGTGTCATATAATCTCTGTCTCTTCAAATTTGTTTTCAATGTTTTACTTAATGAAAAGTTCCTTCCTGTCCTGGTTCAGGACAAATTTGGGAAGAAACTTCTGAAAGGGTCCCTCTAGAAAGCAAATTCAAGTGGCTCATCCCTCCACACATATCTCCTTTGAGAAAAGTGGAAAAAGCTGTTTATTTAACAAGCAAAGTATTCACAAACATGGCAAAACAAATAATATTAAACAATGGAACCTCTCGTTGTTCTGAAGAGATGGCAAATTAAGAGAGAGTCCTTGTCATGGGGTGTAGCTTGCCTCACTCAGTCTCTCATCAGTCCCTCCTGCACTGGAAAATGCTGTGTCCCGGGCCCTGGTGGGCCACAGGTGTGAGCTCCCGGTGTTTTTCTGGGTTTTCAGTCCAGAGCAGTTCCAAGAAAAAGAAAAACCACAGTCCGGGGAACTTCTCTGCCTCAGCTAACTAAGAACTAACTAAAAGCACAGGAGAGCTCTCTCCTGCTGTCCATGCTGCAAACAACAGTCTGAGAGCTGTAATCTGTGAGAGCAAGTGCAGTTTCTGAAAACAAACTGTGTGCTTCTTCTCCCTGCTTCGACCTCAGAGCCATTCTTAAAGGTGCAGAACTTAATATTCAGCATAAACAGAACAGATGACCGGGGATACAAGCATCATAATGTCACCCCAGGACACTCCCCCTGTTCTTCCTCAACCAGAATTTTTATTTCATTCACAGAGGATGTGTCTGATTAGGTATGTGGCAGATTGGGCAGTATTTCAGCATTTGTCCCTTAGGACTGCCATGGCTCCTCAAGGACAGTTGCCAAAGCAGCTGCCAGGATGCGACCATGCAAAGGTCAGGAGACTACCCCCAGGTTCCTGACAGTGGCCTGCAGAACCTGGTAGAGCATTCTGCTGGACCAGGGGCTGCTCAAGCCTGTGAAGTGCTGAGCTCTGTGGACTGGGAATGCCTGTTGAAGGTGAGGCTTCAGCAAGTGGATTTCTTCGTGCAGCTGTGTCAGGAAATCTTTCCCTTAAGCTTTTGACAGGAAGGCTGAATTGCTGTCACCTCGCACGTTGTTCCCCACAAATCCATCCGTGCTCCTGTTACAGTGCTAGGAGCAAGTGACAAAGGAGTGTGAGGACTACGTGCCACGTGGTATCAAGGGCCCATCCAGGCCAACAAGCCATGCACATGTGCTGTGGGGGTGTGGAGGTGTCAGAGAGGAGCACACAGCCCCAGAACTGTACTGGGCACTCGCCAGGATGCTTTCAGCAGCTCTCAAAAGTTTGTCTTCTCAACACCAGTTGTAATCAAATGGAGATTAAAATAAGCTGTTGTTCATATTCCTACAGAATGAGAGCTACCAAGACTTAGGACCAGAGTGCCCTTCCAAGGTTGCTTTATATCCACTTTTAACTTCCCTGAAGCTGTCACATTAAGATATCTCCATGTTTCTTTCTTAGCGATGCAATCCAATAACTTTAGATTTGAAATTTAGAATAAATTATGCACTCACTGCTTAGTTTTTGCATATGTGTTTTTATTGTTTACAGTTAAAGCAGGGCAGGAAAGTGTCACCAAGTCACTCACTGTGCCAAGTTCTTACATTCATCTGGATATAATAGACTTTAAAACTGCCCAGTTTTGATTTACAGAAATAAATTAGTAATAAAAATCTCTAATTAATTTAAATTTGCATTGACAATTAAATTGTAAAGGGGGTTATAAATGGATGGGAAGAAGAGAATATGCTCCCATTAATATTTATGCACTTTTCTGGTTTCAGTTATCTCCCTGTAAATTTTTTGAATACAGGATACCTGATAAAGTTCTTATCTTTCATAAAGAAACTCTGTGCATCTCTCATTTAAACCATCTAAACAACACCAACACTTAAGGCATATAAAAACATATATTCAGTTGCTTCCTTATCATACTTCTTTGGTTTCTGAAGAGAGAAAACAAAGGCTTTTGCTAAATAGGGAAGAAGAAGAAGAAGAAAAACAACTTAGTTGTAAAATATCCTGGACTGGGTGACAAAGTAAGATTCTTTACAAATTAAGGAGTTTATTATTCATTATAATCCATTATTAATTCACAGATTTATAAAAAGGGACAATATAAAAATGTATGTGTAGTCTTGTGTGGCATTTTCTTATGCTCCAAGTTCATAAATTAACCCAGAAGTTCAAGAAAACTGCAATAGAGATGTACTGATTGCTGACAGTTTCTGAGAGAAACTTGCAAAGATCAGTATCATAGATTTTGATGTGGGGAAGGGTTTTGCAAAGAGATAGTATCGACTTTCAAGCATCCTCTCCGTGGGCAGTGGCAAAACAAGAACAGAAATTGCTTATGACATGCCTTAAAGCTCAGAATGTTTTTGAAGGGATCTATTCATCTGAAACAAAGCAAAAAAAAAAAAATCACTGGGTAATTGATTTTTACCCCAGCATAAAAACTTTTTTTTTTTTTTTGTGCTAGGTGTTATTCAGTGGTTGAGTACGAAACAAACAAAGATAAATTAAGTCATTCACACTCAGGAACTTCAGAAATGAAGTGGTACCGTGTTGGTGATAACCAGCTAGTCTTACACAACATATATTTTCTTGCTTTCATAGGAAGATCACAAAAACAGACAATTTTATCCAGTTCAGTAATTAAATTAACAAGTAGAATGAGTATATTAATAATACATAAATGAGATGCTTTTCACCTCCATCACGACAAAATTTTATGAGCTTTTAAGTATTTATTATGGTGGAGTCTCAATATGAAATATAGCTCCTAGGACCCAACGTCAAATTTAGGGCTCTGATTTTCCACCCAGGTTCCTCCAGTCCTTATGGATGCCAATCACAATTCCCATGCATGCTATTAGTTAAATAACATTGTGTACAATATCCCATAGTAGAGTGGTAGAATGCTGGAATTATATCCAATGTGTGCATATCAATATTTGAATCCTCTTTATATTGCTGGATCTAGCAGAACACTATATAAGTACATCCTGGCTGGCTCAAACTGAATGTCTCTCTAATCCAGGAGTCTGTGGTTGACAAAGCCAGATAGAGGATGCTCAGAGAAACAGTACAAGAAAGTGTGAAGGAATTAAATGGCATTTGCACTGGGATATACTCTTTAATGTGGTGGTCTGGGATTTCTTGGTTGCTTATTGTCCACGTGGCCTCCTAAAAAGTAGAACAGCAGAAACAGTACCATATGTGCTGAGGCTGCATCTCACCAGTATTTTGGTTGAAAGTAGTAATCAGATTTTTACAGAATTTTCAGTTGTCTCCTTTTACCATCTACTGGTTTGATTCACAGTGTGGCTTTGGATTTCTTTGAGAGCAAACTAAATAAGAAACTCTCCTCCTGGTTCATATTAGATGCCCTCAAAATCCAGATGGAATCACGAGGCTACAAATAACTGACTGGTGCTTTGAATGGCTTTGAAACGCAGGCATGATAAGGAAGTTTAACCCAGAGGACTAGACTGAATCTAACCTGAAATAAAATCCTGTAATTGTATATAGTGTAAATGTAGAGACTTCAATACCCATCTCTCAGGCTATGACTGAGAGGGCAAAGCTGCAATTCTTTCTTGAACTACTGAGCTGCAAACCAGGCTCTTTCCACTACCTTTGTTGAAAGAGACTTTAGCATAAGGAACTCCATAAAAACTGGTACTGATGGGAATTCATGAACCCATGTAGCAGCAGTTAATATTAAACAATATTACCTACATATCCATCTCTCAGACATAATTTTAGCAGCTGCCATCTTCTTGTTCACTGAAATAAAATTTAGCTAAGAAGTATATAGCAACAAAATGAAAAAGGACAAAGCTCTTTTTTTCTCTCAAATTGCTCTACACAGTTTACCTATTAGTTTAGTTTGACATCGAATTTATTGAAATCCTGGATACTTTCAGTGATAATAATGAGTCAACTGACAAAATTAGATGAAATAGTATTTATACAGAGGGGAGTGGGTTTCAGATACTGGTTATTACCTAATAACCTACTTCAGAGACAAGGAAATAAAACCACAGCAAAAAAGGACTGCCCAGTTACAGAGTGGCTGTGGAGTCCCCTCTCCGTGACGTGTAGTCACATCCTGGATCTCAGAATTCCCCTGTGTGGCATCTGGCATACGTGGGAGGGTGTATGTACAGGCACACTGGCACGTAACCATCTAGAAACCAGCTGATAATGCAGGATGTATTGTAAGCTACTGTTGCTCTGAGCAGCAATAACTAGCTGTCTGGCTTAGGGAATTGTAGGGCACCAATCACTGTAGAATCTAAGTGCCAATAATGCTTAACATTTATTTTACACTTTACAGAGTTAAAGTGCTGTAGGAACATTAGCTAATTAATTATTGCATCTCCCTTGTGAGATGGGTCGGTTGGTAAGTATTAGTCCCATGTTACAGATAGGAAAGCTGAGATGCAGTGTTTTCCCCTTTTATTTCTCTATTGTATTCCATAAAGCCCCAGACACTCTCTGGAGGAGTTTGCTGCAAGTTACTTGCCCAAAGTCACTACTCAAGTTGGGGTCCTGAGCAGTAGTATAAAATTTGACTTCAGGTTCTTTCTCTCTTGCTCAACCCACCAGACACAACGAAGCCTGTTTCTGGATAGTAAGGAGACTGTTACACTGCACACACACAAAAAAAGCAAACCAATCAGAGCTAGAGCAGCAAACCCAGTGCTCTGATAGATCTGCTCGGTCCAGAACTGTGAACAACTAATCTGGGTACTCTGCTACCTCTACTATAGGTTTCACACACAGCACCAGAAAGAGGGTAGATCTGCAATGCCTTTTGAACAGGCATCCAAAGGCAACTAGAGAACCTTGCACGAAACATGAGTTGTGCTTCTCAGTTAACTTGCTGCTTGGGAGGCCCAGAGCGGTGACAGCATTGGGATACCTGGAAACTCAACAATATTTGTTAATCTTTTTGTACCATTCAGCATCCAAGTTACTGGAAGAGGCCCTAAAGTCAAAACACTGATTTTTGTTGCGTGAATACATGTTCTAGCAGAAATCAGATTTCCGCTGGGCTTGGGGTTTTTTGGGAGCAGCTATCAGGGTCTTGTGAGAATTTGCTAGAATAACCAACACCTTCTCCATGTTTGGTGTTTTTAAATGAGAAAGTAATCTACCCTTCAAAAGTAAATGCAGAATCCCTGTACTTTGACTTGTACAGGTTATGTTCGGAATTGGGAAAGGATCAGTCCCGAGAGCTTAGCGATCATAAGTCAGGTTGCAAATAATCTGATGAATACTGGGTTTTATTTGCCAGTCACTTTTGGTAAGCCCAGACAGTACTTTCAGCCTCACCTTGCCGTTGTTTGCACTGAACATGATTTAGCTTTTTTCATTCTTAGCTGTGAGTCTGATCTAATCACATGTTTCTAACAGCTGATGTTTCAAGAAATCCCCAGGATTCACAAGACCCGGCAATTTCAAAATGCAATTCATAAAGCTAATTGCAATTCTTCATGTAAGTAGAACTAATTACATCTATGTACTTGACCTTTAAACACCAGTTTTGTTTTCTCTCTGAGACTTTTGTGGTTTTAATTTCTTCACCTCTCTGTTTATTGTTCTTAATCAAATTGTGCCCTCAAGTGATTAAGAACTCAAATTAAGGTTTACACTTTTCTTTAAGTATGTGATAGATAGAAGAGTGTTAATGCAAACACTTTCAAGGCAGTATTTAAAATATTTAAATTGTTAGTTTGGCTGATTTAAATACTTCTTCCAAGTGCTAATAAAACAAATATTGTATTATGCTAGTAGACAAGATCCAATGAGGAGAGTTTCCCTATAAAATTATTATAGATAATATAATAGCAAGGTGCCTTCCCTAATTAAGCAAGACGTAAATTAAAAATATATAATGGAGAATGCACTTGATTTTAAAAATCACTTTACATAAGATAAAGCCTAATCAGTAGCATAGGCAAGCTTATAAAAAAAATAATTTAACATTGTTTTCTGGCAGCAGCCTTTGAAAAACCACTTCTGGTAGCCTTCCCTGGCATTCACTAAGTATTGGCAGCCTTGGCAAACTGGCAGGAAAGAAGATACAGAAATTATCTAATTTAAATGTCTGAATCATTGTGTGTTGGTTCCGCCAATCTTTGCGCTCTACCCTTGGGTTCTCCTGCACCGTCCATCACCGCTGTACTGGGGATTGGGCTGGTGCCTGCAGCTAATGAATACTGCATTGCCTCCCCTCACTGCATCTCACCTATCAAGATGGAAATGCGAAACACTGTACATGTGTCTCATCCTGCCTCTTACCATCAACGTAACCGTGAAGCAGTGTCAGCGAAGGGGAGGCTTGGATGGATGGATGGGCTTGGGCTGCTCTCCCTCCTGACCTGGTGCCTCTACTGGAAAGCTGACACCACTTGCTGTGGGCAAGTTGTAATATGGTTTGTTTAATAGGGTAAATCATGCTTTTATCACTGGAAATAAGATGTGGTGGAGACACGTTGTCATGGTTACTTAGCCATTTCCCCAGAGTCACAACACCAGTGTCCCGGAGGGGACATAATTCTATTTCATGCATATGCATGAGGCTAGCAGGTGCTTTGGCACTTTAATTATATATTTTTTAAATGGCTAACTGTAAAATTGTGACAGAAACACAGAGCAAAAAGGATAAGAAATGGACTTGGAAAGCAGGCAATAAGATTGTGAAGAAAAGGAAAAAAATGGTCCAGGTCTCTGAAAGCCAATGCCAGAATTTAAAATAAATAAATATGTTTCCTAAATATTTAGGAAAGTCAAGGAGATACTGAAAGTTAAAATCTCCAGGTAGGAAGGTATGTGAAAAAAACTTTACAGAATCGATTTCTTCTATGCAATTTTTCTATAGGAAAGCTGCTCAGCTCTTGGAAATGACAACAAGAATCTGAGTAAGAAAGACAAGATTTAATAAAATATTAATAACTCTTAAATAATTCAGAAAAGCCCCCCTCAACAACAATAAAACATGTAACTACAAAAAATATTGGCAAATGATTGGTATCATCAGATGACTCCTTTCGTGCCTGTTCAAGTGCTTTTGTAAGTTAGTGTACTTTGTTTAGCTTCTGTCTCTCCATGTTACTCATGACCCACCAGCTCCTGCTATCCCAGGTGTTAATTATTGTCCTTCAGTTTTTTTAACTCAGTACAACAGAAAGTACAGCTTTAAGTCAAAATATCTTATAAATACAAGGAGTTCCCAAAATATCTTCAGATACATCAGCTGCTATGTAGTTACTGTATATTCAAATATTATACAAGTCTGTGTATGATTTTACAGATAGCTGATTAAACATAGGTCAGTGAGTCCAATAATAAGAATAAATAAAAAGAAATCTAAAACTTCTGCTTGCTGATATCTGTTGGATACAAAAGGGTCATGCTGAAATAACAAACCTTTACAACTAGCTTGCATTATATGTGTCTCCTACCACTGAAACAAAACTGATCATGTTAGAGATGTTTTGGACAGGACCAAAGATTTCTGGAGTTGACAAGAATAAACCTATTCACAGAAGGTAAATAAGCCATGAAGAATTTTTCTGAGTAGTCTCCCACATCTTTTTACTGTACCTCTTACAGAGGCTTGGGAAACCATTATTTTATGTAAAATGTCAAAACTTCAAATTTATTTTTTATTTGGTGGGATTGAAAATGAGTCTCTTCATTTTTTTTCTGAGTGACTTCAAGTCAGATAAGGCATTATTTTGTTTTGAGGACGTTCACTTGGGATTTGAGATGGTTTATTCTGTTACTTGGATATATAGAGACATGTGATCTGTCTCTCTCTTCCTCTCCACTTCTCCTTCTTCCAACCTAATTTTTGCCAAAATTGATATGCTTCCACAAAGTATTTTTCTTTTGACAGAAAAATTCATGCAAATGAATGATTTTTCAGATTTTTAAACTCTATTTGGCTTTATGTTCTTGAGCACCTTTTATTAAGAGAATCATATCAGGCTCCTCTTTAGTGAGCATTTGGCTCAGCCACATTCAGTGGAGTATTGTAGAGTTGTTTTTAACTCAGGTCACCTCACAGGACCTGCAAACAGATTCAAGAAAGAGGAAGGAAGAAGCAGGGGTAGAAAGAAGAACGAATTGCTTATATCAAGAAAAATGTTTGTGTAACTTCAAGTTTTGATTGGGCAATAAAAACACGGCCTCTGAAACACTTTACTTCTGAAGGAGCTTTGACTATTCCCAGGTCCTTCTTTGCCCAATAACTGCTGTTCCAGAGTGAATTCAGGAGGCACAGGAGCCAAACAAGTCACACTTATACTCAAGGTGAGAAACATCCATAATCAATTGAAGTGTGGACTGAAAATGTTAAGAAGCATTGTTTTCTCCTGTTGTAGGTTTGCCCAAATATTTATGTTCTCCTGAGAATGTTTCACGACACAGCATGTGATGCTCACATGGGTTTGGATACAGTCTAAGGCTCAGTGTTCATTGTGAGAGTTCTCTAGAAAAAAAAGAATCTCTAAAATATCTCAAGATATATTCATTTTTTAAATGTTAGAAGCATTTTCTTAACTTTGTTGTGGACTTGAAGCCTAGGAAGTAACTTAGCTGTTTTCTATGCCATTCTAGACAGGCAAAGCAAGTGCGCTGCTGGTGCACAGACTGTAAAATATATGTGTTCAACACAGTCAGAAGACCAAAGAAGAACACCCTAAGATACATTGCAGTGTTCATTTGATGGAGCAGAAACTTTCTGAGGATCATACATACATTTAGCCAATACCTTTGGAGAGCGTTGTAGTAACACTTCTCTAATGGCAGTGCCATATGTTAAATAGAGTTGCCTGTTGCTCAGTTTTAGAACAGATTTCTACAAAGAAATACTCAAAAAAGAGTAATTTTCTTTTGCTGAGACAGCTGTTCAGCAAAGGAATTCAGACAAACCTGAGCGGATGTGGCCACAATTCCTTGTGGTTACAGATATACCGGGCACTGCCCAATCCCTGCTCCAACATGCCCTGCATTGTTGGCTGAAGTTACTGCCTTCTAGGCTTTAGCAGCAGAGCTGCTCCTGCAACTTCTCCCCGGCTTGTGTGGGCCCAAAGGAGCCACGTTAACTGACTGAACTAGATCTTTGCTAGCACAGCTGGATATTAGTGAGTCAGGTTAGGGAGAGCTCACACGGCCCTATTGAAAGGTCTGGAGAGGAAATGTGCTCCAGGAGAGACAGAGACTGGGCAGCTGGAGTGCTCCAAGGGCAGGAATCCACTGCCCTTGATGGCAACAACCTGAGGACAAGGAGCATGTCCATTGATTCTCCATGCATTTCCTTCAGAAGAATCATCATGATTCAGTGGAGCACTCAAGCATGTATTTGCACATCCCTAAGATGAATGAGATGGAAGCTGAGTGAGCCCAGGAGGTAAGTTCTATTGCTGTCAACAGAGCAGGATTTCATCCCTTCTATATAAGTACTTTGCACAAGTGTCCTTGGGACCCTCCAGCTGCTCAAAGATAAGTACAAGAGCAAGAACTTTTGGCTTATCAGAGACTAAATCTATCTTGCAATGAGAAATGTGGGCCTCTCTGACACCACTGCATTCCCTTCTGCTCCTACACGGGTGTCCTAGGTTACAATGTAAAATTGTGCCCAAGGTATGTATTCTATCCCCATGAGCCGTTGGAGCCAAGGTGGGGCAGTGTTTTCCTTATCTTCTGTTAATGAGCCCAACAATGGCTTCCCGGAGGAAGTTATCTCTGTTTAATGGGCCATCAAGGACCCATTGCATGACTCATAGGATGGAATCATCCCATTGTGAGATGCTCCGCCCAGGGGGAGGAGCCAAGCATTCCCACCTGGATATAACCCAGGGTTTGAGACCTGACAAGCAGCTTTTTATCCACTGGACTCCCAGAGGAGACAAGAGCTACCAGACGGAATCGCTGCTTTGACAAGAACATCTCATCTGGTTCCACTGGATTCCTGGAGGAAGACTGGACCCTTTCTCACCATCACTGGACCCTTCTCTCTCAGGATCATCTCTACTCCAACAGAACCACATCTGCCACTCCAGGAGGACTTACTTTTGGACTGCTCCAAACACCCTGACCAACAGGGTGTCATGTTGTATTGTTCTATTTATTTTATTTTACCTTTTTTTTCCCTCTCTTCTCCTATTAAATTGTATCTCTGACTGGGAGTCTCACTGGTTTTGCTTTCAAACCAGCACAACGGGCCAAGTAGTCAACATGCCAAATACAAGACTTAGAAGGCATGGAAATCACAACTGCACTCTTGCATCTGCACCAGCAAATCCACCTCAGGGGCACATAGCACCCCAGTTACCACTTTATTTAGGCATCTCATGTATATATTCTCAGAACTACTCCATGGGATGAGGCAGAGCTGCTAATCCTGCAGTTCTTGCAGCTCAGTTGGGAAATACGGGTGCACAGTGCCACACAAGTAGCTTACCATCAAGCCTTGCTCTCCCATGGCTCATTCTAATGCTCCCATGCTCAAATGTTTTACAGAAAGTGGATTACCTTGTGTGCATCATATTTTAACTGCATGAAAAGAGATCTGACTACCATATTCAAAGCCACCTGAGAAATCTGCACTATTGCTAAAAAACACTACACAGAGTTTTATGAAGCTCTTCTAATGAGAGAGACAAAATATTGCTGTGATAGATAAGAGGAAAATGTTGCTGGAGAATCATTGTAGGAGGTCAAAACCTGACACTGATGGTGAGGCGCTGGGCTTCAGAGGGGACTTTCCCAGCTCCTGGGCAAAAGGAAGTGGGGGCTGTAGTACACTGCTGGAATGGACTGTTGGATTTGCACATTTAACAACACCTGATGCTGGTTTCATGCCCAAGCTGCTCAGGTGCTCTCTGTAAATATGACTTTAAATCCAACCTCATAAAGTCTTTTAAAAATCTGAGGTAGAAGTGAAGAGTTTTGCAGGAGCAAAAGTGAAGCTAACTAGAGCATTATGCTCTCCTATAGCTGAAAACTTGAAATAAACAAAAATGGAAAAGTCAGAAAAAGAACTTAAGAAGTTCCTATTCTACTCCTCTGTCTTTGTAACTCTGTGGTATCTTGCCCTGTTTATTCCACCTCTGACATGGACTTAAAGATCTCTACTGAAAGCAATTCTGCAACCTCAATGAGCAGTTTCTCCCATTTCATTACAGTACTGGTTAGAAAGGATTCCTAAAGTCAATAATGCTTCTATTATTCAACTCATTCACCACGGATGTGGCAGAGCATCTTGTGCCCTGTAATAACCTTTTACGTATCTGAAGACTGATGTTAAATCCATTCTCAGCCTCTTCTTCTTTAGATTAAACAATATTAGATTTTAAAATCTTTCTTCCAAAGTCACCTTTTACTCACCCCTTTCCTCCTCTATGCTGAAATTTTTGTTGTTGTTGTTCTTTTTCAAAGTTACCCACCCTGTCCCTACCCGAGTCTATAAACAGCATTTCAGCCAAGACATCAGTTCTGAGAAGAGATAGAGGATTAATTTGTGGTAGAAAAAATATGATTTTGGCACAAATTGCACTGAAGACTTAACTGCTGCTTGCCACGTCATTCGTTGCATTGCACTGAGGCAGACCTTTACAAGAGTTCATGATAAATATTTTTGTTTTGATCATAAACCACTGTAATTGCAATGCAAAAAAATCTCTATCTTCCCTATAATCTCCTCTATCAGGTAGAAGAGTGTCAAAACCTTGCTAAAGTCAAGGTGCATATCATCTACAGATTCCCATTACCCACAAGGCCCATTACACAGCCAGGAAAGAAAATAAGGCTCATTTGACATAGTATGATACATAAATATTGATTTCCAGATGCTTTACTTCTTACAGAATTTTTCCAAGGATTGAAGTTAATTTGACTTCTTCAGTAACTCAATTCCCCCTTTTGCTTAAAAAAAAGCACAATATTGTGCTTTTCTAGCTATCTAGTTCTTCATTCCCTCTCCACGGGTTCCCAGGATGACTACTAATGACTCTGAAAGAGCTTCAGACAGTCCTCTAAATATCCTATACAAAATTCATCAGACACAAATGATTTCTTAAAAAAATGAAGCTAAATGAATAGCCTTTACCTATTCTTGTTTCTTTGTTTCTGATTTTAATCACGCCAACTGCATGCTCACAACTAACCTAGAAATTGATGAGGATGAATGAACCCCACTTCATACACAGGCCTTCTCTGCATCCTTTTTGCAACTTTTTTGCCTCATGATTGTTCACTTGACACTGCTCTTGGCTTACCTCTTACTCCCAATGCACATGAAGAATGATTTTTTCCTACCCTTGGTGCTGCTGCCTTAGAGTGGTTCAGTCTGTGTTCCAGCTTTTCCTGTTTTGTCCTTATGTGCTCCTGATAATTTTTCATACTCAATCCATAGTATCTGAGCATGGCTTCTTCCTTCTGTGCACATGCTGGTCAGTCTGCAATTGCAGGGACTTTCAAGCAGTGTCAAAGCCCCTTTGCTACCACTGGAAGCTGCTCTCTCTTGATCAGTTACATGGCCAGTTGCTGTGGTCATACCATGTAAGTACTTGAGGTTTGTTCCTCTATAATTATTACCTATAAAATTTTCAGGTGGTTTTAGTCTTCTCTACATGCCAGGCTTCCAGTGAGTAAATAGATCCAAACTGAGGTAACATTTCTCCTGTTTTTGTTTTTCCTTGCCTGCTCTTCCTTTCATATTATTATTCAAGTCATGCCAATTATCCCACCAAGGCTCTGTTACACCAATTAAGTCATAATTTTGATCTTGTCTTAAGACTTCCAGCTCCACCTGTTTATCCCAAATATTTCTTTCATTAGTATACAGACTTCTAAAGTGTTCAGTGGACTGATTCACTATGCCCCATTGTCCCTCCTGTGAACCCATTTGAATACCAAAATCAATGAAATTTTAGGTCCCCATCAGGCTGCTCTTGTTTATGATAACTACTTTTTTTCCTAGTCAACCCCTCCCTCAATCCTACTTTAAAGCTCTTCTAACTAGGTTAGCAGTTTGCTGGATCAACAGCATGGAGCCAGTGCAGCAGGAAAACCTGAACACCTTTCAGTAGCATCTCAGGCTATGGCAGGCAGCATCCCTTCCTATGCACACCTGCTTCCCTGATACAGCAAACAGCAAACCTCCTCTCTTGCCATCAGAACAGGGTCATCAACTTTCTGAGCTATTCCTTATTTTGGAGGAGGGCTGGCTGCAAATCTCATATCTGGGTGTCAGGTACGTGATATTTCCTTAGCACTAGGATTTAAATATTATTTGCTCCCTGGATAACTTGCCTGTTCTTGATTCCCACATCTGCCTCCGGAGGGAGCCAACTGCATCCCTACCTGTGGGGAAGCTGTTTCCTTCTCCGCTGGTGGTGCTGCTCCCTGCTCTAGGTAACCAGTCTCTTTGTACTTAGAGGTGTCCTCACACACTGTGTCCTCAGGCCCTCCTGACTCCTTTCCCTGAAGCTCCCTGGCTTGCCACCAAAGACACCCATGAATACAGGTGCCTCTCCTCTCTTCCCCATTGGAAGGGAGAGGCCTCCTTCCTTGTAAATCCAACCCAATGGTCTGAGTCATCCAGGATCAGCATTCCCCACCTGAGATGCACTTCCCTGGTGCGGGCCAAAGCTTGTCTTAATATACAGGTACAGCCAGACTGATCTCACTCCATCCTTGAGCTGAGAGGTAGAGAGTTGCTCCTCTCTGGGAACAGGCTGGATGCTCCAGAGGGTAGCTTCTGTTCATGGCCATCAGCATCAGCCTGGGCACAAACCTACGATGAGATCACTTCAGCCAGTCCTTTAAATATCCTATACAAAATTCATCATACCCAGAGGACTTGGAAACACCAGAGAAGGGAGCCTTACAGCTTTCACATTACAGCTAGCTCATCAAGCTGACCTGCTTGGAGTCCAGGCAATACGAGTAAATGTCTCACTGCTTCTCTTCAGGTAGGCATGTTTAAAAAATACACTCCTGCCTTATTTTTGTAAATATAGAAGATGACAGTTGTGCCACTGCAGCCAGTCATGATATTTTTTCCCTCCAACTGCGTTATGTTCTAATGAAGGAACATTTTGTTTAGCATGTGAAATAGTAAATATCTCAAATTATAGCAAAATATACAATAGTTCCATTTTGTTATAAACAATGAGTACCCACTAGGAAAGCACTAGAAGAATGAAACCCTCTCCCCCTTCCTGTTGACTACGTGTGCTTTGCTTTCAGGCAAAATGGCATTTCCCTCCAAGACCTGAATCACCATTCTTTCCCAGCACTTGCTATCAACGTAACTTCCCAAGTTATTGTTATTCCTCTTATTGATTATTACTGCCAATACACATAAAGCTTATACCAGCATGCAGCTCCTCCAAAGACAGTGCAAATGTCCTCACAAGAAATCTGATCACTCACTCATAGAAGTTGGGGAAGGTGTGAAGAACTAGCAAAAATAAGTGGGGTACCAAATTGTACTAGAAATATTGTAATCTATGCACCTGTTTATCTGAATGTGGGGGTTTTTTTACAGAATGGGGAATTTCAAACATTGTAGTTACTGCTGGATCTGAGTTGGACAGATCAAAGTGATAGTTATCATGTTCTAGAAATCCTTATTTTTGATGATGAGGTCTTTTAAGCCTATAACAACACACATCTCCAATTGCAAAAGCTTAAAATTGCCTCTTCAGTAGAAGCAGAGCTTTGATTTCATCTAATTTGACCCTTCCACCGCACTTATAAGTGCACTCCAGTGCGGCTAGAGATAAAAACTTTGAAATTTAAATGTGCAACTTGCAGCTGAGGTTGAATTTGTGAGCTAGGACACAGAGTACCTTTTGATGAGCAGCAGTTTTCATTACAGCTGTCAGAAAATACCTCCCCATTAGGAAGCGATGAGTACATTTAATTCAAGTCCAACCCTTCCAACATCATCACTTACAGACACTCTTCTGCTCTGTGAGTGAGGTTCTAATAATACACTGAGCCATGTGGGACACACCAGGGTGATTAATGCTTGGATGTGAACATGTACTGCACAGAGTATATATTTCCCCCTTAAATGAATATATCTGGTTTTCATTGATATTGAGGTAGATTTGCTCTGTACTTGCCCACATGAGGAAGCCTAGAACTGTGGGATCTATCATTCAGTAATAGCTCCTGATAACACTAACACTTGGAACATGGCAAAGTAAAAAATGTGAATTCATATTCACTTTTAATAAACTGGGGTAATTAGTCAGTTGAAATGCAATAGAAAGTGACAGCCTGTGACACATAAAAGACTGCAGACTGACAAAGACAGAGCTATTCTTCATTGCACTAACATCCGTTTCTTCATCAACATTGAATTTTTTCAGTCTCTTGGCATTTCAATTACATTATAAAATGAAGGGCTAAAATCCTGTCTCTGCATTTTTTCCTCTCCTCTTTGAAACTAAACTAAAGAGAATAGAAGAGAAAAACCCTCTCCTCAGTTTGCTTCTGTATTCCCCGAAATGATGTCAGTGGGCCACAGCATCCACAGTACCTGTGGCACATGCAGGAAAAAGTGTTCCAGCCTTGACTTCAGCATGGTGCTGCTGGGACTGTGAAATCCCACCTGAGGGAACTGCCTGGAAGACAGTGAAAATGAGGAAAAATAGGTAAAAAAACCTTTGTGACTAAAACAAATGTAACCATGAGATTCAAGATGCTTTAGACACTCCTTTGCTCCTTGCTGGCGTCATCAGTATTTCCCTCTGCGTCCCCAGTGGCCAGCACCTAAGAAGTGACTAATGGGCCTGTTGGGCAACTCCTTTCTGACAGGTCACATTTCCACCTCACCTGCTTCCCTTTTCCCCAGTGCTTCTCTCTGTGGTTGGGCTGCAGGGTGCTGGGAGCCGGGGTTGGCAGCACAGTCGGCAGGGCAGTGGCCTCACCCGCCAGGGATGCAGTCCCATGGTACTCCAGCAGAGCAGGGCTGCCTTCCAGCTCACCTTTTGGGAGCAGCAGTGAGTCAGATGGCTCTGCCCAGAATATTCCTGGTTCTTAGTTCCCTCTTTTCCGTAATGATTTTTGGTAAGGTCCTCATCTGGGGACTTCAATGGTGGTGTCTTTTAAATGGATATGATGAGCAGCTACATTTGTGTTATTTCAGCATTTGATGCAGTTAAGCCTATAGACAGAGAAGCAATATCTTGTATTGGACCACCTGGGATAACAGTCAGAAACAGACCATATTCCAGGCACAGGAGTCCTTCCTCGGGACTGAAACAGCCTCACTCAGCACCTTGGATCAGCCTAGTGATCAGAGCACTGCTACTCTTTCCACTCCTCAGGTCCTCTGGGAATCTTACCATAGGCCTGCAGCAGAGGAAAAGATATGAGTAGAAAGTATTTTTACAGGAAGAACAAATGACATTTAAACCCTCTTTTAAAATGGCATATGGGCATTTTGCTGTTCAAAGCCTCAGCTTGTTGATTGGTGAAAGATCAATGACTTACCTCCCAGGCATGCTATTTTGTTAATTTTTGTATATTGTTTTGAGAGGCTCAGACGGAAGGCACCAAGGCTGAGCTGTATAATTTTCTCAGAAGCCTCATGGTCTCATTTGGTTCATTCATATGTCAAAGCAGCTTTTAATTTCTCAGTTGTGGGGCTCAGGTCTTAAAATACAACAGCAGCCAGAAGGTCCCCTTTAAGTACCTGAATGAAAGGGTCAGGTTTTCAACTGTTTCTAGTTTCCTGCAGTTCCTATTGTTTTAATAAAAGTGTGCTATTCAAAAAACTTAGCTCCCAGCTGTAGGCATGAGCATCTCTACTGCTGCTAATACTTCACAGCACAGTCACTGCTCTATCACCTCAGTGAAAAATGGATCTAGAGGGGATTTGTAGCTTAACTAGCATCCATGGAAAAATGGTGATGATCTGAAGTGCTTCCAGGGCCTACCTTTAAGCCTTATTTCAAGTGAAAAAGAAGTAATTGCAGAAGTGAAATAAGCAACCATATATTTTGAATAGATCTTACAAGTCTCAGAGAGGGTAAAAGGCAAAAATATGTTAACAGCATTATTGGAGTTGTCAATCTGTGAGCAGTCTTAATAAAAAGTATTGCCCCGAGGAGTTGCTCTCAGTCTTTCCATCTGTCCCTAAGGTGCTCTGCAGAAGGTGCAACCTGAGCACTGTGACAGATTGCTGAAGGCACCTCTTATCTTTTCCACTCTCTACCTGGACTTCTTGTATCTGATATCTTCCTTCTATGGAGAGTAAAGTGGGTTTTGATAACTAGGTAAACGAAAATTCTGAATTTTAAGCAGTCAGGGATATGAACTTGAACCTACACTTATGAATTTGAAATTCATTGCCCAGAATTTTTTTTTTTTTTGGTAAAATTTACCTGTATGGATTAATCTTTCAAAAGAGTCATGAATAGATTGGATCTGAAGTGCAGGCCAGTCCCTCAGGTGGCATGAAGTATTGACTTGGGCATCAACACTGGTGAAACTAAATCATTTTGCACAAGCTGAGGGCTCTGTGCCTTTTTTTTTTTTAATTATTATTTTTTTTTTAACTCAGGGAAATTTTCACAAATAAGTCTTTATTCTCACCTTGCTCAGCCAGCAATATTCATGGTCAGAAATAGAATGTTCCTCTGCCAGGTCACTACAGAAGTGAGATAAATGTGGAGATGAGGGTGAAGTCTTAATCATGGTTTACTTTTAACTGTTAGATTTTGTTCACTACCTCTTGAGTTACTCATTCTAGCAAATCACTTTGGCTCTGGCAGAAAATACAAGGGAAAAAACTGGAGGCTGTTTTCACCTTAAGCGGCCAAGTGGTTAAAGAACTGGCATGTAAACAGCTCTGCTGCACCTATGCTGTATTATGGAGTCCAGTGGGATTCAGCTTTAATCTTGAGAGGGAGTGTGAGGGGTTTGTTTTTCACAGGGGCTTTAGCCTACAGTTAAGTGCAAACACCTGCTGAAGTACTGGTAATTAGTAGGTAATTAGTAGCTAATGTTCTTAGAATTTAAAAAGAAAAGCTTACATAAGTAATTACTTACTATTTCTTATAATGTGCTGCTTTTCCTGAGATTTCATATCCCCAGAACATTTGCCAAGTTCCTAGGTTCCTCAACATACTAAATTGTTTATTAATTACACACGTATATTGCTTGTAGAAAAAATAAAATGCATTAAAATGCTGGAAACAGGAGTGAGTTATCTTTTAAATTACAGCACAAGACTCATTGGAAATGACAGAATTCACAGAAGATAACAGCTTTAGGAGGAGCATTAATTTGGAGCTGGGGGAGGAGGATGCTGGTAGCTGGAGCAGCGAAAGCAACAGCTGGGTAGCCCTGAATGAGTTTCTTTTGGTTGGATAGGACATAGAGAGAGACAAAATGAGAAGCAGCCTTTGTGGTGGGTGTTTTGCTCAGGACAGTAAATGTATCACACAGCTGTGGACCCCCAACTGGGTTCATGTTTTCCCACCTCTATCCGTACATTTCAGGTGTGCTACAAGTTAAGGGCTTCTCTGACTCCACAGCAAAGTGGTTTGTATTGTATTTCCTCTCTTTTAGGAAGATCACTTCCGGGTCAATGGAAGAGATAAAACATCTGCCTTGTTAAACTCTTTCTGCAGTCAGTACTTGCCATTTTCATACATGAAAACTCTTTAGGGAAAGCTTTTTTACATGCTTTAGATGAAGACACAGAGATGATGCAGCTATTGAGGCTGTGATTGCACTTACCAGCTGCCAGCCTTGCTCTTGTAGTGTGTGGGACATGCTTCACACAGAGGCAGAACAGCAGAGTGCCTGCTGAAGCCCTAACTAGAGCTGGGTGATGCTCACCATATGTCCCTGTGTAGGGCCCTTCTTGCAGCTCAGCAAGAGCCCTGTCCTCTGTGGCAGTGGGGTACACACCTTGTCCCCTCTGATGATGGCTCTCCTTCGAGGTGCAGCACAGGCAAAAGCAGGTTTATTAATAGCAAAGACCATGTAAAGGCAAGTGGGAGATCTACAGAGTAGTCTTTGCAAGGTAGAGGTTGAATGTCACCCTTCAAGCTCCCTCACTGGGGAGACACAAAAGCCTTGAGATCTGCCATCTTCCCTGGAGTCATGCTGTGCAGCAAGGCCAAGGAGACAGCACACCTCTCTCATGTAGGACAGGGACTTCTGGAAGAGCTGACCTGGGAAAACCTCCCCGCCTCTCAAGGAAGTTCATCAGTTTGAAGGAGCAGCCTTGCAGACAAGGGCCCTGGTGATGGTGGGGAATGGTCCTGGAGACCATAACTTCCTTTATCCTGTTTTACCTTTCTTCACTTAGGACTTCCTAAATTAAAAGCTTGTGGGGCAGTCTGGACATGGCTGTGATGTTTTAACAGAATTGTGGTTCAATTGAAAATGGAGCCACTCTTTAAAGATAAATCTTGAGCTGAAGTCCTTCTTTTATTGTTACTATTCACAGTTGTTTTGCTTTTCTTAGCTTGGCAGTGGATAAGAAAAAACAAACAAACACTCACAAATTGCACTAATTGAGATGAAGCTGCTGGTAGGCACCAACTCAGCATACAGCTTGGGCTTCCTCAGGGTTTTAGGTCCTCCAGCATTCTCATTATTCTTTTCCAATCAGTTCAGCCGAATGCAAATGGAAAAAAGTAAAATTAAAAGGAAAAAACAAAACAAAAAACCCCAAAACCCAAACCAAAGGGGAAAGTTACTTCAAAAAGCCCACCCAAAAAACAACACCACTCCAGGGTGGAGGAGAGCTGGCTGTTTCAACCATACGTACCTCTTAAGAAAAACACCCATATTTTCATGCAGAATTCTAATACTAGCTGACTAATCTCTTTGAGGTGTTCACCTTGCAAGGCTCCAAACCCAGCTGTATCTTAATAGCAACTAATATCGACTCCTCTCACACAGAGGCATCAAGTCTCTGAGGAGGTGCATAAGTGCTAGGGCAGTGTTTGTTTCCTGAACAACAGGTCTGCTTTCTCCTAGTGAAGACAAGCCCAGCAGAATCATAGAATCATAGGAATTTTTAGATTGGAAAAAACCTCTAGGATCATTGAGTCTAACTATTAACCAACACTGCCAAGCCCACCACTAAACCATGCCTCTAATTTGCTTTAGATTCATACACCATTTACCACAGCTCAGGATTTCCTGACTGCAAAGAGCATTGCCTGTCAGGACAAATAAAACCCCTGAATGAAGGCATCTGAGGTGATGAAGATATTTGTCCTTGCAAGGCCTTATGAAAGAGGGGCTTTATGTCTCTCACAATGTTCCTTTCAGTGAAAAAGTGCTAGCTTCATTTTTCAATTAAAAATGGTGCATGGTTCATACTTACATGGTAATGATTTGTAAAAGTATTTATGTTTCCTAAATAAGCGGTAATTAAAAAAATTAAACAGCAAATCTGTGGCCCTTTAGGAGCTATTTCCTGCCACTGTGCTGTGCACCAGGGATGTGTGAGGCTTCCCAATCATAGCTGGGGACTGAAGCAGATTATTTGCTTCAAAGGCCTCTGTCTGTACATTCAAAATACAAAGCACCATCCCTATGCTTTAGTGTCATTAGTGGTGTAAGACTCAGAAAGAAGTTGTTGTGATTCACTTTAAAAGGAAAAAAATTATCTCTCAGCCTATTTCAATTCCTCATTCTCTCAGAATGTTTTGTTCAGAAAGAGAAGGTAAGTTACTATGGAAGGAGGTATGGTAAGAATATTGACATGGGAGAATAGTCTCATATTCTTTGAGTTGTGATGGAAAACTTCTTGAAAGAACACAGAGATACCACACAGCAGTTTAGAAAAGGAAGAGCAATTAATTCAAATAATTTTGAACACAAATTGGCTTTAAAGTACAAACATAATTTGGCCAGGACATTGGATTAATGGATCTTGCTAAAGGGTTTATGGCATAAAATCATCTAATCTAGCCATGCTTCCAGACCTGAACAAAAGACCAATTCTGCAACTCAGTCTCCTCTGTGAGCCCACTCCATATGCCCTGGGGTTCCTACTGCAGTCTTATTTAGCTTTTCAATAGAAGCTAACCTTGAACAGATGTCTTTTTACTGTTTCTCCAGCATATACTTAAGATATGTCTCACCATGAGGACTGACTTCAGTTGCCTAATCAGAAGTTTCAAATGCTGGTTTTGGTGTTCCATGGTTTCCAGGACATCCACCAGGGCTGGCAGATGTAGCACATCCCTGAGGGAAGGCTCATGGCTTTCTGGACCAGGAAATATTTCTTGTCCTATGTCTATTCGTAAGACTAGGCTTGTGTTGTAACAATCAAAGCTGGTGCTGTAATGAAGTGATAGTACATTTGAATTCCACTGTGATAGCCAGTTTTATTATTATCAAGCAATATATTCTTACCATATTCAGAATGTTGTTTGTTTTGATTCTCTGTGAAAATTTAGAACCAGATGGAAAACAGTTTTTCTGAGGCTACTACATCTTCCTGGAGAGTTACTGGAGAGATGAGCTGCATAATTACATTTTGTAGCTTGACTCCTGAAAACTTGGTTTGATTTCAGGTCAGTCATTTTACTTTTGATGCAAACTGATGGCAGATAGCGGAGCAAAAATACACGTTCTTCTTCCTCTGTCTGAGTCTCAACTGATGCATCATTTACCCAGATGATGTATCAATCTACACATGTAGAGCTGTGTGCAAATAACACAGGATAATGTTTATGCATTGTAGGATAATTTTGCTCTCAGTTATATGCACTCCACTCTGCTCTCTTCATTGGGGTTGACAGGTGCAAATGAGAGAAGCTGATTTTTCACTCTGTGACCTTATATAATGAAATGAATGAGATTCTTCAGGGCTTGGTTACCATCATCATCATCATAATAATGTAACTGCAGTAATCCTATATGGCTTCATTGCTGCCCCGGGGAACTGGCTCCATTCACTTAATTGGCAACTGGATGATGATCCCTCCTGGGCAGGCTTGCCCTGAGTTAAACCTGGGATAGCAGTGGGTAAAAGCTGGAGCCATATACTCTCAGTAGTGCCTGGTGTGTGTGTTACATTCATAGAGAGCAGAGATACCTCTTGGGTTTATTACAGGAATGTGTCCATATCTGAAATCATAGAAGATAAGTACAATTCACATCACATTCCAGTCTCAACTGCAAGGATCTCAGTTCAAGAGGGCTGAACCCCCATTTTTCCCATGTTCAGGCATGGACAAATGAATGAATCCATGTGGGGGAGCAGCAATTCCAGGCTGCACTCAGTTACCTTCTCCCAGGGATCTTGAAATTGCTTTCTGTTTTTCTGTAAAGACTTATGGCTTCAGACTCATATTCACAATTATTAGAAACTTTAACATGTTTGCATAAATAGAAAGGGCTCACAGCCTGTGAGCCTTCAAGAGCTAGATGAGATGAGAAATGGACAGAACACTAAGAAAAGCCACACTAACAAGTACTATGACATCAAAGAGATCTTATTTTACTCATCTTATGACATGTGTTCTGGAGACTGACAATTTCAGTATCCTGGCTCTCTGTGGATCACCTAACACAGAATCATTGGTTCTTCGCAGAACATCTGTCCTTATAAGAGTCTAAAAAGAGCGGTGGATGCCTGATGACAATCATTGTGTACAGACAAGAAGGGAGCAAAATATTTGTTTCTCAAGAAAATCAATTGATTATTTTGAAAAAACATTTCTGGAACAGAAGCAATCACCAGACTAAATCTAGCAATCACCTGCTCTCTGGAGGGGATAGATCTTTGAGCATAACAGACAAAAGATATAATGGGGGTCCCAGAAGTGATGGAGGTCAAAGTTCTTAATTCCTTAGATGATTTCCAGGTCTTCCTAATAATTCTTGTAGTTAGGGAGTTCCTCTCCTCGTTAAGTAGTATCTTTGCATCATCTTTATGCTTATATACATGATCTCTGAACTTACCATGTATATATATGCATGTATTTCACTGTAGTGGGTAGATAACAATGAAACAATCAGTAACAACATATAGTAATGATGGGAGCAAGAGGAAAGGACACACAAATTACTGTAACATTTGTGCGAGACTCTGTGTATCAAAAACTGGGTAAAAAACTGAATTTATGCCTTTTGGTTTACACTTTTATCTGGAGGTGGCACCCATATAGGTCATACTGACGTCACAATTGCAAAGCCTAAAACTTCCGAATGCCACCAAACTTTTCCAGCCAAGAATGTGTGTACCTTACAGAGACTGCAGCAACATCTAGTTCTGTTTTGTTTGGTACCTTGTGTTAATGAAGGACAAGCTTTAGTCCAAGCTTAGTTTTATCCCTTAGATAAGTGACAAGCTGTAACAAGGATGTGGCCCTTGTTTGACACCAGCTCAACAAGTCTTTCTGGCTCAAAGATCTGGCATGGTGGGAAAGACATCTGAAGAAGTGAAATGATTTAATTAAACTGCACAACAACACTTTTGAATCCTTTTTTATTAAATCCAAACAATACTACCTCATTGGCCTTTCCCCATGACAGGAGTAGTCCAGAGGGGGGTTTTGACTTCAGCAATGATTGCCACAACTTCAGATAATCAAATGTTAGTAGCCTAAACATGTGAAATAGCATGAATCCTAGCCTGCACCAAAGTTTCCCTGTCAGTGTAGTATGTTGCTTTCTTGGGTGCTCATTAGATGCCTGTAAATGCCTGTCAGAATTTATTTCCTGCTTTTTTCCCCCCATCTTACTTACTTGCACAGGTCTTGTCTCTTCAACCACATAATTCAATTATTGAGCATGAAAATATTTCCCCCTGTATTCTGATTGTTCTGTGGCTGATGATGGTGTGAGGTGGCATGATGGAGTGCACTCAAGGAGCTCTTAGATGAGCATATATATTTGCATTGCTAATTTCGTGCCTTGAGAGGGAAGGCAATGGTTGACTTTGTTCCTTGTTTGATTCATAGATCTGTCTCATTTTACTAAGGATTGATTTGTGTGTAGGCAGGGAGTGGGGCTGGATATATGGTTTGAATTGCTAGCACTTGTGCACAAGTGAAGTACTGCTCATTTGCAAGAAGATACTGAAAAATGGGAAAACAATTGCATTGCAAAAGATTTTTTAAGGTGCTTGTGAGGAAGCTCTGTGTGTAAAGACCGACACAAAGAGATGCTCTTTGGTCTGTGTGGACCAGAAAAGGGAGATGATCCATGGAGAACGTGAAATGGATAGCTTGAATCAAATAGAATTCATTGATTACACAAAAATAAATGCTTTGCATGGGCTTAGGGCTGGCATCAGGCTCATATGATGCTGATAGGATGAATAAAAGCCATAAATCAATGCAATCCTGTAAAGAATAATGTTTCTTTAACAAGTGGTGTAAGACTTGGAGACTTAGGCCAGACCTAGTACAAAGTAGAAAGCCTCACAAAAAAATAATTGAGGTCCCTGCAAAATATTTCAATTTTTTTATTGATTGAAGGCAATTATCCCTTAATTGCATATTTAAATGAGGTATTAGGAGGTTTAACTAAGCAATGCCTCTTAATTGCTGCTGCACACTAGGTGTCACAGATTGTGTTTATTTCATATGTTAATTAAAGAGAATGGGTATTTTATTTTATTGACTAGCGGGCTCTTCAGGCTGCACTGCTTAGGATCAAGGATGTCTCAGGTGTCCACAGTAGCCTGGGTGTTAATGTAACCATGAGAAAGGTTCTGGTTTTAAATGAAGAGGTATATCTCCATTACATGGGTATTTTCAGCCACTTAGACCATATTTAAATAGTGGGAGGGAGAACCTTAACCCAGGTAACATTAACTCAAATGATACAGAAGTGCTTAAGTGCAGGCACAACCATAGCAAAGGTATGCACATCAAGAGCACAGGTATTTTTTTGCCTTTTTTGCCTCTGCTGAACACACAACTCTAGGGCTGTGAAGCAAGATCTGATGGGGCTGAGGTTTGAAATACCTGGCATAATTTCCAGGCTACGGCATAATTTTTGAGGCTTTGTTTCACAGCCATGTGTGTTCATACCTTGGAGTTAGCAGCCCTGCTGCCATGAGATCGGGGGTAAGTGTCTGGATCTCACACGGTAGTTCTGAGCTGGTTTTTGGGGATAGCGGCACATGAACGGCAGGGTTTTCTGTAAAAAAAAAAAATAAATTCTTGTCTGACTAACTGTGTAGCTGCTGAAAGAGTGATATACAGGCAGAGCCAAACATTAAAGTGGGGTAGAGTTCTTCTCTGGTGTGTAGTGCATGCCTACTACATGTGTGATACACAGGGTTATACACCTCAGGCTCTGAGAGTGCCCTCTTTTTCTGTAAGATAAAAATAATCAGCCAGAGTGTTGAAAAGTGCAAGAGACAAGATATCCTGTCTAATCACAGGAGTACTGTGTTGTATCTATATGGAGGGGGCAGATGGATGGATACTGCAAACTGGCCAGATACGAACCTTCTCTGGGACAGAAACCATACAGCCGTGTTAGTGAGGTTTGTGCCTCAGCTAATAAGGCCCACTGGGAGGCAGAGCGTGTTAATTCAGGAATACTGTAACACTCCCGCCGTCAAACAGCTTCTGGATCACAGCAAGCATAGCTCAGAGCATGGGCAAAGGGGACACAGCACATCTCACACATCAGTGTGGTGGGGCTGGTGAGAAACGGAAGGTGGTTTCAGGGCATATCAGGCCTGTGGCTGCTCGGGGCATGAAGGAGCTCTCGGAAATACTTGTAAGGAGAAGCGATCTGGAGTTGGAACCAGAGGAAAAAAGATCTGCCAGAATGACTGGGGGGGTGGGGGTGGGGAGCCTATCCGATTATGGGAAACCCAGAAACAGCTTATTTTGTCTGGAAAAGCAGAAGCAGATGGCAGGAGCCTGGGCAATCTTCAGGCACAGGCCCAGGGCAGCAGGCTGTGTCCTCATCTGAGGAGGCGGTGGCTGGTTGGCAGCAGGAGCAATGGCTTCAGCCACGCACCAGGTCTTTGCAGGGTCCTCACAGGAAAAGGTGGTGTGCAAGGGGGTGGAGAAAGAAGCAACAGGATTCTCAACTGTTTCTGGGGGAAGGGGTCTTGACAGAGAAAGAGGGAAATTCACAGACCATTTCCCACTCTGCCCAAGTTTTTCCTCCCCAGGGTTTTCCTCCCCTTCCCACCTAGGAACTCTTCCCAGTTTCTGACCAATTTCCACCAGTTTCTGATCTCTCTCTGGTAGCCCTCCTGCTGGTCAGTGTTAAAGGGAAGGCTGTTTCTGCACTGCTATGTACTCACAGCAGTGGCGTTCAGAAAAGGCCGCCTGGTTAGGGCAGGGGAAGCAAAAAGTATTGTTATGATAGAACTGAACTGGTTTATTTTTTGTGTCACCAGTTACTGTTTCGGACCTGGCTATTGCTAGGGAATAGATCTTCCAACTCCACGTTCAAATATAGTATTTCACAAATTGTGCTTCTGATTTTTCTTCTACCTTTGCTGAATATATATGGAAATTTCAAAGAAACATCAAAATCTCATGGCTGTTGTTTGAGCTCAGGGCATCTGGTTGTTTTTTTTTGTGCTTGGGAAAAAACAAGTGGAGCCACTCATCATGGGATGATCATGGACATAATTTCTGCCTTCTGTCAGAATGTAAAAATGCAGTGCCAGATTAAGAACCAGCAGCCTCAAGTATTGACTGGGCTGTTAGACTGAACAGTGAATTTGCTCTCTTTTAAATGTGTTAAATCCAACCCTAGATTAAATTTAAACTACTTTGCTACAGCATAATCCACAAGGGATATCCTGACTTTCCACTGACTTTAATGGAGCCTCTACTGAACAATTAGAGCAAAGCACAAAATATGCAGTGTGGCTGTAGAGATGAAGTGGTTAACAGCCCTTTTTTTGTGGGTAATTTCCCCTTTTAGTTTTTACTGTGTCATTATAATTAGCAAAGCTCAAGGGTTCAAATCTAAGCTAAAAAAGGGCAGTGGCGTGGTAGTTTGTGTGTTGTTACTACTGCTTATTGCATCTGTCATTATCATCTCACCATGGCCGTGGGCTTCCCCACTGGTTTATCATCTTCTCTCTCCATTGCCTATGTCTGCTGAAAGCTCTTTGAGGCAGATCTGGTGGTTTGGTGGTCCAGACCTACAACAATAGATTTAATTCTATATTGAGGCCTGTAGGAGCAGCAGTGTAACTCCTTTGGGAAGGCAAAGACTGCTGTGCCAGTTTGTCCTCCTGGGGTCCAACAGCTGATTTTTGTAGGGCCAAAAAAGGGCTGAGCTTTGCATGCAGAATGTTACATGATGATGGGCAGGGAACAACTCTGTTCTGCCTCAGAACACAGCCTGCCATGCTGTAGATGTAAGGACACCATAGGAGCTGGTGCGAGAACCCACAGGAAAGAGGTGAAGCTCGGTACCTCTAGTTCAGTTTTAAGAGATCTCAACCATGGATTGATGAGACTCATCAGCTGGGCATTTCCCTCCAGTAGAGATGGTCTAGGCATAGCTGCCCCAGCAACTTCAGAGGCTTCATGCTCTGCCGGCAGTGAGTCTTCAGAAAGTTGAAATATTTTTGTCTATCTAACATCTTTGGGCCGATGCAAGAGTGGATGGAACATGGCGACTTCTTAATGATTAAATGGGAGAAAAATCAGACTGGACAATTCATAGTTCCCTTTTGGTCAGAAGTCTGTGGAACAATGTGTTGTCCCTCGCTGGTCAAAGACTTCTGAGAAGCCCATAATTTAGCCCTTAATGTATGAGAGGTTTAATATTGCAACACACAGCACAATGGCTTGAAGAGAACCAGACGGGTCTTGACATCACCAGCCTTTTCCTCCCTTCAGTTCCCCAGCGCGGTTGCTATTGTTTGAGCCTCATCACTAACAGCATTGGAGAGGGATCCAGCATTGGCCAACCACTAGGGCTCTTGTGACTATATCATTATTTCCTCTCTTAGTAGATCTAGGCAGGACCATGATCAAAATATTGCAAACTGACAGCAAACTTCTGCTGCCATGAGAGGAGCCGAGCTGCTGTTTATGAGGGCAGGATGGAAATTTCAAAGTTAATCTGGTTCCCATCTCTAGAACTATTTAACTGCAGCACACAAAGCATTCGCAGTGCACAGGGAATTCAGTCGTTTTATGCAGGTCAGCCCTACGATGAAAAATTTTATATCAAAATGTTTAACTTCAAAAAGGGTTAGATTCAATTTCCTGGTGAAGGCTTGAGTCAGTTCTCATTTTAGTCTCCCCTGCATTCCTGCCCCTAGGTAAAATGTCATTGTATTGTCACATTTGGTTGTAATAATCATAGTCATTTGGCCAGCAACAAAATCACAGGCCTGAACATTTCTGATGATTTAATCCAAATTCAGATCCAGATATGTCACCTGTTCCATCTTTGAAATAAGTGGAGCCATTTATTTGCACCTGAATCATCAAATTAGGATACTGCGCCGTCCTCTGAGGTCCTTGGGTCTATCTTACCTTATCTGCCGCTCCCCAGACAACATTTTTCCTGTTTAGGGCAACTGCTCAAATGACTGATTCTGAAGCTGCTGGAATAATGCAGACTCTTCCCCCATCCAGAGAAAGCAGTGGTGTCCCATTGTTTGTGTATTTCCTCTCATAAGTAGTCCATGAATATGCTTCCTTAAGTCACTGAAGGAAAATACTTCCAAGAAAAACCTCCTGTCTTGTCTTTAAGAAAAATATTTGGACTGGTAAAATGCATTGTACTATGAAGGATAGTTCCAATTTACAGACTCATGAGCTTATGAGTGGAATAAGCCTCCATCCTTATCTTTATGTTACAGCAATGGCACCCACATACGATAAGTCTTTGCTGGCAGAATTTTGAAAAAGTAATTCCAGTGCAGTGAATATAAAATAAATGCTATCAAGGAAAAATATTTTTTGCTCCCCTGGAAAAGAAAACATTATTGAAACTGTTGGATGCCTCAGGAGTCTATTCATGCAAGATCTATTTCTGCAGTCAAAATATATTCTATTCTGCAGATATTTTTTTCAATATGTGACTGAGACTTCAAGACAGAAAGAAATAGCCATTTTGGCCAGGAAAGAACTGGCATGTGGTCTGGTTTTAGGTGAGTGTAGATTTTGCATGAAAATTATAGTAATTATGGGTATTTGTAAACAGCGATTTTTGCACTTTAACGGCCTAATCGCATGGTCAACAGCTGGAAGTTCTCTATGCAGATTCTTACCTAACACATAATAAAAGTCACCCTTTGCTGCATTTCCACAAAGAAACAAATTATAGCACAAAAGAGACCTGCCAAATGCAATCTTTCATCCTCTTCTGGTTCTTAAAGAGAATGTTTGAATATTCTGATTTTTAAAAAGGGATAAAACAAAAGGAAAAATAATTTATGTATATCTAAAACACATGTATAAAGAAAAAAGAATGGGAAATGCTGATGTGTATGTACTACTAAGTCTTTCATTTCAATATATGCATTTCCTTTGCATTTGAAAGTTCCTGTGTCATGCATGGTACACATCTGTTCCTTTCATTTTTAATTCTGTTTTAAATACATATTTTTAATTTCTCCCTATTGTTTTCTCAAATGGTTCCATTACAGCAATTAAAAATCATATCCAACAAGCAAAACCACAAAATGACTCTTGTCATATTGAAAATCTTGGCAACCTGATGAAGAATTTGCTATCTAACTGGAAGCAACAATCAAAAAAGAAAACCAGAACAAATCTGACCCAAACTTTCCCCTGGACTGCTGGAAAACACCTCGGTTTAGCATCCTGGTCACCAGGTATCCCAGTCCAGGCACAGTTCAACCAATTAGAAGTTGCAGTAACTGGCACTGGTGGTTTACATCAATCTTTTTCTTTGCACTTAAGAGTGCCTAAGAAATAAAAGGGCAGTAGCTGTAGATCTGCTGAGAAATGGTAGCTTCAAATCCTTAATTTGCTTGTAATGAATACCCTTTATCCTTAGACTTTCTAATAAGACACTGTCAATACCTATCACTTCTAATCTTCTGCATTTTTGTCTCTGTTTCTTTGCTGGGCATTGGCTGGCAATTGTACGCAGAATTTTCTGTAGCTAAGTTTTCCAAAATGAGTGATACTGGCGATACACCCACTGCTTCACCAGGAGAAACATACAATTCCAGCCCTCTCTCTTTCTTGCCTTTGTAGTTGCCTCCCTTTAGTCAGCTCCCTCATAGTTATATAGATTGTGTTACCAGCATTGAGTTATATAAAGTGCATACCCGTGGATTAATTTGTATATGGAATCAGTGAGTTTGTTTGTGCTGTTTATAATGTCAACACTAGCTACTGGAACACAAGAGTAAATTTAGTCTAGAACTTGAAGATGAGGAAAAATGCTAAGAAACTAAGGGGGAATGAAAATCTTGAAGAGCTCCACAAGAAACTCCATTTTAAAGAACCAAAGCAAAACCCAAAACTTGGCCCATGAGACCCTGTCCCTGGTTCATGCTGGTTTGCTGGGACAAGGGTGGCATGCCAGTTTTCTGGGGTTGCAAGTGGGACCTGAGCACCCCCACGAAGTCCCAGGTGAGAGAGAGCTCAGAGGAATGCACTGGAAATGCTCTAGCACAGAACAGCTCCTGGTATCTGAGGCTCTCCTGCAGATCGAGGAAGTCACAGCTGCTGGGTGAGGGTGAGTGTAACTGGGGCAGTGGTGAAGATTCTTTCTTTCCCATGGTGTTACATGCACTTCCCAGCTGCTGACCAGGTTGGGCGACACAGCTCTCATACTGTACTTACAAGTCTTACCCTGAGGCTCAGTCTTCCCTCTCAAAGTCATCCTCCTTTCCATCACAAGGCACTTGATCTATCTTTGGGTTCGTTTTTCTCTTTCTCCCTTCTTGCCATTGTATATGTAATTCTTTGTTAATTTATGAATTGCTGTGAGTCCTTGGCTTGGCTCTTATTAAAAATTGTGCATTTTAAAGGTGTTTAGTTCTTTCATTGCTAGTATTAATCGCTTCACTATCAATTCCCTATTCCCATCTGTTGTTTTGAAATAGCATTATATATTATTATGCCTTTTCATTGCTTCAGCTCTCTGTCATAGCTGACTGCTTGTTTACTTCACCCTCTGTGAAGCTTCCAAAATCCTTTTTCTCCCTTGTTCTCATGGCAATGCTCCAGCTCCCTGAGTTCTGGTGTGTTCAGCAGAGGTGCTCCTGCATAACCTTTAGGGCGTCTTGCTCCAGAATTTTAACATCTCTCTCACTTTGTCTCCCTCTTCCTCCCCAGCTACCTGCCCTGCCTCTCTGCTGAAGGCAACTGCCCTGTGTAGCATCAGCATCAGCGTATTTGTACCTGTAGCTCAGTTGCCGGCCTGGCATCTCAGATGAAACCACCGGCGGCAAGAAGAGACACAGCTGATTTACTGGGAAGCCTCCACTGACTCCATTCACCTCTGGCAGGTCCTCGTCAGGTTCCACATGAGAACTCATGGGATTTGACTAGATATTTCATAAAAGAGTTACCTTGGATGTTGCTGTAATACTGTAGTATCTCATTTACTGGTTTTTTCCTCCCTGTTTATCCTTTCCTTCTTCTATAACGTTTTGTGCCCTTTCCCTAGCTAATTGGCTTCCCAATTTTATTACCACTTCTTTCCTCCCTGCTAATAGCAAGATTGTTTCTAAGCTGTTTTGTCAATTCTCTGTTACACCTATTTTCTCCTCCTGTCTTCTAACCAACGTATTTTATCAATGCTTCCAATTTTCACAACATCAACTGTAATTTCTGTCTACATTTTAGGCTATTTAATCCATAGCACCTGAAAAAACAAGGTATTTATGCTTTCAAGGTAAAATAATGTAATTAATAAAGGATTTGAATTCTTTTTTTCAACAGCCTTTTTTTAGGGCCATCTGTCTTGGGTTATAGAACCAAAAATGTGTATTCTATTTCATTTCCTGAAAGCAGTTGGAGAATTGTTCTTCTTTACTCTGGGAGGAGAATGGTGGATGTCTTTTGATAGTAGGCCAGCCATTCAAACCAGGTAGGGCATTGTTTCTTATCTCTTTCACTGCCCAGGGAATATTTTCTGCTAATGGACCATTAAGACACCCCTAATAGCACACATCCCCAAAACAGGCTATCCACATTACATCATCCTATTGTGAGATGCTCCACCTAGTGGGAGGAGCCAACCATTCCTACCTGGATAAAACTGAGACACAGGGACACAGAAAGTATCCAGCTTCACCTGATTCCTGGAGGAAGACTGGACCCCTTCTCACCACCACTGGACCCCTTCTCATCACTACCTGGACCCTAGTTCTACAGGATCATCTCTACTCCAACAGAACCACCTCTGCCACTCCAGGAGGACTCACTTTTGGACTGCTTCCAACACTCTGACCAACAGGGTGTCAGGTTATTCCCTCTGATTCTGTCAGGGTTTTCCAAAATTGTTGTTTGTTTGCTGGTTTGGTTGGGTGTTTTTTGTTGTTTTTTTTTTTCTACTACATTTGTATTGTTAATATTCCTAGTAAAGAACTGTTATTCCTATTCCCAAATCTTTGCCTGAAAGCCCTTAATTGCAAAATTATAATTTGGCGGGGGTGAGGGGTTTGCGTTCTCCATTCTAAGGGAAACTCCAGCTTTCCCTGGCAGATACCTGTCTTTCCAAACCAAGACACCGTCCATAACTTACATTTTAATCCTTGCAGAGCTAAGGACTCATGAGCAGAGAAGATAATAATGATGAACACCACTTCAGCCAATGTCGCCTCCAACTGCCATCTCTGAAATCTCTGCCTTGTCCCACACTGTCTGGGTGAATTCCTACTGTTTGTTTCTCAATCTCAGTCACATTATAAGTTGTATATACAACTGTGTATATGCAAAACTGCAGTCTTTTTCTGGAGGTGAGGGAAATACTTCTGATTCTGATAGCTTGAAATGGGAATATCAGTCTGGCGGAGGGTTAGAAAACACCATGCTGCTCAGGTACCATGTCGTATAAATCCTGTCATATGGAGAGCAACCCCTGTTGTCGAAAGGATCCATTCGTTTGATGTGTTGCTCTTCCATTTGGAAAGTTGCTATTCTGTTAGAAATCATTTTTTCCCCAATTTTTCTTAATTTCTAACTTTTTAAAATTTATGGGTGGCTTGTTTCTATCCAGTTGTTCTTGCCCACAATGGATGGCATATTTTTTTCTCCTACAGCAGGTATGTTTACAAACTGTTTATCTAAGATAGGGCAGTTCTCTGTGCCTTCAAGATTTCATTTTGCTGGCTGAATATGCCAGGTTTCAGCTTCTTTAGTGCATCTAACAGCCTGTTTCCCAAGCATCTTAGCACTGTTCTCTAAATGAATTTCAGTTTGAACTTCTGGTTTTTGAACATGGGTAGCCAAAGGAGTAGACAGTATTTCAGATCTTGTTGCAGTACTCTTTCACACAGTTATCTTCAGACTTTCCTGTTACTGCTGGAACTATCTTGCCTGGCATGGGCTGGATTCTACCTTTGCAAGGGTGGCCCCCATTGATGGCTTAGAGTCGTTCATGCTCTCTTTAGCTCCTGTACCAGCTTAACTCCTTTCAGTCATTTTCTGTGGACGAGAGCTCTTTTTTACAGCAGCTGTGGTAACAGTCCCTCAAAGAATGAGCTTTTACTTTGTTCTATTCCTATAATGCATCTCTTTCTGTCTACTACTCTCATCCTCTTCTGTATTAACACTTTCTTTTAGCTGTGGACAATTAATACCCCAATCAGGGTCCCAGAAGTAATGACTCTATTTATATGCAAGTTACCAGGAAAGAGAGAAAGTAGAATATCTCAAAACTGAGTATGAAGAAAGTTCATTCATATCGCTCCTTCAGTTCTTTTTGCAGTACTGCAAGTGGTCGTCTTCATTTGAGCAGGCTCCCACTCAACATTTCCTTCATGCATCGCTATTTTCTCTAGCTAAAAAAATTATTTCTCATCTGACACATTATTAAATGCTCTGCTGAAGCTCAGATAAATTATATCTACCATGTTTCCTTTGTCTAAAAAATCTTTTATCTCTTAAAAATCCTATCAAGTTAGTCTAAAACAACCTACCATTAACAAACCCAAACCCTTTGGTAATATTTTAGTCCATTCCCAGTTTATCTAAATGACTTAAATTACTTCTTTCTTTCAAAATTTGTTCCTAAGCCTACAGACATTTGAGATCAGACTGACTTGCAATTGTGGGGTCTCTTTTCTTCTCTAACTTGACTGTAGATACTGCCTTTACTATTTTCTAATCCCATGAGTAGATAGGCTCATCATTAATACCTGCGAGTTCCTGTAGTTTCATGTGCCAGTTCTGTCTGAATTCTGAATGACATTATCCAGGTCCTCACAACTGGAAACAATTAAGCTCTTAGATTTTTTCTGTTGTTTCCAGTTAGTAAAATCTCATTCCCATGCAATTAAGCTTTTAGATTATTTTGCTGCTGTTTCCAATGCAATAGAACTTCATTCCCATTATATGTCTTCCCTTTGCACTTCTGCTCAGTGTCATTACTCTTACTGAAGTTTGAACTAAAGGCTCTTTAAGTGGCTCTTTATCCTGCAAGTCCATAGATGATTGGGTTTTTTCCTCCTGCTTGGAATGCAGCTTTGAGATCTTCTAAGCACCAGTGATTCGAAGAATCCTCCAGCCTCTTTCCCATCCCGTTGCAGAGACACACAGTGTGTTGACTTTGGTGGCTGGAGCCCTCAGAGCTCAGAGCACTTAGTCCATGCCCTTTTGAAATGGAGAACATTAGTTCCAGCCCTACTTTTATTTGTTCTTCCATTTAATGTAAACTGAATCAAAGCACAATCACTTGCGCCAATGCTGTTTCTCAGCTCAGGTCTACTAAAATGTCTTCATTGCTTATCTGAACCAGTGGAAAATTCCAGTCATTCTTTTAATATCTTTCTGTAATAAACACAATTGTATGTATTATTTATAATTGTCTTCACCAGCTACTTAATTTCAGTGATACCAGAATGGCCAACAATCTTTTTAGGAGTCATTTTGTCTTGATTGTGCTTAATAGAGAGAAATAAAGAGCCGGACAGGCAGGAGGAACCTTACACATAAGCGAAGATGATTGGAATTTGTGGGAAATTCCAGCCTTTTTAGCCCAAATTAGGATGAAACATAAAAGTATTTATACTAAAAGGAGAATGTTTCCAGGTCAAATGAACTGCTTGAAATGTTTCATTTTGTCTTCAGTCCATTAGAACTGATTCATTCAATAGTCTTTTCATTTCTTTTTCCCCTCTGGCATTTTGAAATTTGGAAAAAAAAAAAGGTGACCTGGCAGAGATGAAAATTACTTTAATATTAATGTTCATATTTTTATTCTTCATAGAAAATGTACTTTTTAAATTACTTCCTGTATTGTTTCATACAAGGCAGTGGATTTAAAATATGCTTGCCCTGTAACAGAAATTAAATAGGAATGTGTGATTCATGTGATCAATCACAGCTAAGCAAACTCTGCAAACTGCAGAAGTGTTAGCTGAATTATTCTCACTGTGACCTGGGGCTCTGCTAGGTGTATTTCTAAAGTGCATGCTTCTGCTTTGTAATCACTGCAAGTTTGGTGGCATGTTTCCTGGGAGGGAATAAGTGTCCCTTGATGCCAATGTTACGCTGACTGTGGTAGATTTTGAGGGCTTGTTGTCTCTGCAGAGAGGACAGTCCTAATAAAGAGGCATCGGGGCCTTCTTGTCTTTTTTCATCTATTAAGATATGTCAGGCTAGACTCTGGACAGCTGGATTGTGATGTTTTTGCCCCTAGGGTGTCTTGGGGTAGTGCAGTAGGAGAGCATTGCTCTCTCCAGGAGCCAGTGAATCTGAGCATACGTCTCAAGGATGAAACCTGGAGAAGTGCAAAGAATGATTTCATCTTGATTAATTACACAGTATTGATCCTCTGTGGAAAGAGCAATTATCCCAGACACTCTTCTCGCTGAAGTGAAAGCCACCGGGAAAGCCACTCTGATAAAGAGGATGAACGTTTTCCCTCCAAAGGGCTCAACTGGTTTTATCCTGAGGGTCTGCAGTGTTAAATTTAGACTCAAAGGGAAAAAAAATTCTAGCCTCGTTGTAGATGTGCCCAGCTTATATCAAGCACAACAGAAGTTGAACAGACAGAGGCAGGGTTAAAACTCAACTCCTGTGGGTAAAGTGTGAAATCTAACCTTGTGCATCTTTTCATGATAGGCTTTGTCCAGAAATTTAAAAATCTGGAAGTTGTCTGTTGAATGTTATCATAATGAGGATGTCATTCTCCCTCACCCATTGCCTTGCCACACTGTGAATATCTCCATAGACATTATCTAAAGATCTAAAGAATGCCAGATTCTACCCTATGCATCAAGGAAGTAAAGCTTCTTAAGCAGGAACATGAATCTGCCAGATGCAGGCTGTCTCAAAGATATGCTGGCATTGTCTTCTTTTCTGATATTGAAAGGAGGTGCTACTCTCAATTTTTTTTTTTTTAAGTTCAGTATCATCAGTCTGTATTAATTGACAAGATGCGTACATCAATAGAATTTATAGTATAGGCCAAGATTTAAGTTTGTGCTCAAATTCAAGCCCATTCATCTCCCTGATGTTTCTTCTATTTCGTTTTTGTTTTAACCAGGCTGCATTTTCTAAAAGGGAAGTGTTTCCCGTCACTGGAGGGTAGAGCCACCCATATCCAGTCAAATAAGTGCTAATCCACACCCCTGTGCTTGCTCTCTTTGGTGCACCTGTAGAGTGGTCTTCACCACCCAAACATTCTGAGGCTATTGTGACTCTGCAGCCCTTCATGATATATAAGCTGAGGATTTCTCAGCTTTTTGTCAATGCCATCATTCTCTTTTTGTCCTGTAAAGGTAGGCAAGGAATTTGAGGAAGATCTCCCTGTTAGCTGTAGATGCCTTTCCCTTTGAAACCCTTCTGGTCACACAAAGTCTGTACAGATCTCCTCAGGGATGTTGCCCTTGAGCTAGCTATTCCAACACACTTCTCTTCTCCCCTAGTTAGCTCCTGTGCTAAGAGTCACTCATGTTAACCATTTGCATTAACAAATCCAGACAAACTGCTAGGTGGTACTTGCTGCTTCTGTAGCATAGTTTAAACCACTGGTTCTCTTGCCAAATTCATTCTGATCCCTTTTTAATTGAAAATTTGTCCTGGTCCATCACCGATCTTTTCCTTAGCTGTTGATCACTATGAGAAGCTTTATAGAAAGGTTTATACACTTTGGAAAATCAGTGCCATGCCAAACATATGAAACACACTTTTCTCCGAGAGCTGTTCCTCTACCTTTCAAGAAACAAACTGCTCTATTCTTCGGCTCAGATTCTGCAATCTACAATTCCCGTAGTACCACTCAGAGAAACACACATCTTTGGTGATGTCAGTATCTTGTACTCAGCCACAGCTGGGATTTTGGGGAAAACAATTTTCTAGGTATGTACAGTATGTGTAGATGACTGGCTTTTGTAGCAGCAAGCTGTATATCAAAATATTTTCCACTTTGGGGAAGTGGGTGAAATTGCCAATGTGATCGTAATGCAAGCTATAAAAAGATCAAAGTTGCAATGTTCTGCAGCAGCATCATCCATTGAAATGTAGCAGGAGCTTGCTGGAAAAAAAAAAAAAGAAGTTCATGCAATATATAAGACATTAAAAATTCTGTTACATTACTCTTGCCACAAAGATTGTAATGAAAATGGGAAATGGCACAAACGTAACCCATTCTCATTACAATCGTTAGATTGTAATCTTGTGCTCTCCTTCTCAAGAGAATGTTAAATGAGATTTTAAAGTATGGAAAATAAAGGAGCAAATAGAAACTGGAAAGCAAAAGAGGTGAGGCATGATAGACTTCTCCTGCATTCTTATGTTCTTTATTTTTGCAGTAAAACAAGAGAGAACAGTATGACTTCAAAGAAAGATGTACACACACATAGATATACTTCTATTTTTCTTTCTTTTTGGAAAGTATATTATTTCAATATTTTTATCTTCTTCATTCTTACTGTGAAAAAATAAGAGACAGAAAGACAAAGCAACACTTTAGACATCTACATCAAAAGATTTATTTTAACAGTGTAGAATTTGCCCTTATCCATCATAGTAAAAGCTGAAGGTAACACCTCCCAGTGAGAGAGAACTGTATGACTTAGGAGACTAGCAATTAAAAATCTGTCAGTCACAGGTCTGGATCCAGCCCTGATTAGATAGTGACCGAAAGTTGTTAATATTACGCGATCACCGCGGAAGGAAGTACCTGACCTCGCTCTAATCCCCATGCAAGTATTTAAATAACACTCTGTAGCTGTCACTCAGCAGTGCCATTGGTGCTGCCAGCAGAACACTAAGCACCAAATAAGAAGTGATCTAACCCCATCTTCTTTGCTGTGGTGGTATTTAACAAACAGAGTCTGAAGCAGGTGTAACAGGTACCTTCCTTCCAGGGTCTTATAGGGGAGGAAAGGGGATGCTGGCCTCTTCTTAGGCTGTACATTCAGGGGCTTGCAGGACCTCTTAAAATATTAATGATGGAAAAATATCTATTGAAGGTTCAGAGGCAGTGTCACAGCAAAGCCTCTGTTTTTCTTGGAGAGTCGGTGGGGGTGAATGATTGTTATGCACAGGAGTCAAAAGGGCTCCTTGCTCACTTGGGGCTATGCCCTTACTGAATCCACGTAGCATCCTATCTACACAGCCCTGCCACAATGTGACCTTATAAACATCATAATACCTCAATAACAAAAGAAACGCCTTGCAAACAAAAGATTAAAATCTACAAAGGCTCTAACTCAACCCAGAGAGAAGGTAAGAAAGATCAAAGTAATTAGAAATAGTTTGGGTCTTTGTCTTTGCAGTTCTCTTGGAGAGCTATCGTCTTGTCTGATCCTGTATTTTATGGTTTGTTTGTTTGTTGGTCTGGTTTTTTGTTTGGTTTTTTTTTTGTTTTGGTTTTTTGTTTGATTGTTTGTTTTTGTGTGTGTGTGTTTTGTTTTGTTTTGTTGTTGTTGTTGTTGTTTTTTTTTTACTTACTTTATTTGGCATAAGTTTGAGGGTTTGGGTTGAAGTTTTGGGATTTTTTGTTCTTTTATTTTGGTTTTTGATTACCCATGGAGTACATGTTGACTCAACTCCCTTCCCTCACTGACCCTCCCCAACCAGGTGACCATGAGCTGCTCTAAGTGAAAGCGGAAAATGGAACCTACCCCTACAGACAAATCATCTGTCACAGCTTCATGTAACCTTCCATCACTTTTTGATGAATGGACATACTAGGTAAAGCTCATTTTCTCACTTAAAATCTGTAAAGAAATTTTCTCACTTAAAATATCAAGAAATTATGAGAAAGAAATAAGATATTTCATGGGTTTGTACCAGAATAAACTTCCTTTGTCCTTGATGTTTGCAGTCTCCAAAGGTCAGATTTCTTTCTTGTTTACATATAGGTGCTGGAAGTGGCATGGTAATGATGTGATCAGCTTTCTGGCTGAGGAGCAAATCCACTCTTCAAAGAACATTAATAAGTATCCCTAACTTCAGGATGAATTGTAGGTTTTTCTGCAATCTTGGTTGAATGTGTTTACATCTGGGATGAGTTCTTATTTGCAAGTATATCCTATCATGAAAATGTTATATCTGAACTAGAATTCATGACAGCTCTTCTATTTTAACTGCCCAGAGATTTTGCACTAAGAGAAAAACCTGTATTATGGCTGGCTGTACTGCATCTGGCTTATGATAAATAGAGGACTTTTAATTTCCCAAGTATCCAGTTCCTCCAACTCCACAAACCACAAAAATTAAAAATAAAATTTTCATTCTGAAGCTTAAAATTAATTTCGTTTCTGTTGTAGTGCTGTAATAAGTAGATTTAATTTAACCAGTCAGCAGTTCCTTCCATTGGACATTAATTTTTTAAAGTCTGCAAGTTAATCAACCTATTTTATGGCTATATGTGTTTTTACATCAAAAATCCTCATTATTTCTTTTTTATTTTTCTGTTAAGTGTCTGGGATAAGTGAAAATAGCTTCTGAATATAAAAGAATCAATTAATGCTTCAATATAGGGGGGGAAAAAAACATTCCCCAAATGGGTAACTATTTCCAGTGCTCCAGACTGTTTCTCTTGCAGCTGTTTGGATCATGATCTGTCAGTGCCACCTGTTAACTAAGCTGGTCTTTACAGGCAGAATATATGGTCAGAAGATGAAGCTGCTCCTGAATTTTCTCTTTTATATTTTAATAGTCCCTCTGAGACATGAAATTAGTCTCAGGGACTTTGGAAGCTGCATCTTCACACCTATTAGAGAAGAATCTATTGGAGGACACAGGTTTTAGATAATGGATAATCTGTTTACAGGGCTCTGTAGCTAAGAGGAAATATCCAAAGCCAGGTCTTGATTCAAACTAAACCATTTTGATATCACGCTCTAGCCACATTGGAGCTGCCTCGGAGAGTGAGCACACTGGGATCCTTGGTTCCTGCTCCCTGAGGGCAGGTGTCTGGGAAAATCTTTCCCTCAAGGGGCTGCCTAGCAGTACTTCCCCTGACTTTAGGGTGCCACACAGGCATCCCCTTTTATTAATGCCAAAATGAAAGCTTCTAGAGAAAATGAAGAGTGTAAGTATATCCTGTCGAACCTCTCCTTTGTTTTTGCTTATGTGTCAAAATTCAGCAAGCACAATACATTTGTTCCCTGGACCTTCAACCTGTCACAGCTCTTTTCTGCAAATCAGTTTGCACCTCAGTGTGTCTCAGCTGCTGCAGTAGCTATAATTCCAATCATAGTCAGCCACTTTAATGGGCTTCTTGGGTCCACTGGGAAGAGCTATCCCATATGCAATGTCAGCTCCCAGCACCTAGAGAAAGCACAGTCTCTCTGCCACTTTTTAAGGAGAGCTTCAGTTCTGTGGTGACATTTGAGAGCTTTCATTATCTCAGTGAGAGAATCTCTGGGGCACACTCTGGTCTCTTAACATGCCCTTGTTTAACGGCACTCCTTACCTTTGGCTGCCTGTGTTCAGCTAACCAAGTGGTGGCAGAAATGTGTATAGTCCCTCTTAAATCATTCTGATTTTCCCAAGTCCCTCTGCAGTTTTTTGATGGAACATATGGCAATGTTATGTCTATTTGAAAAAGCCTTTGCATCATATGTTTATACAACTGCTCACTATCCCAAGACAAAAATTCTTTCCTGTTATTGCCCATTTGCTGACTAAAGAAATTATCCTCTTTATGTATTCTGGTACTTTACCTTGATACCTTACATGTTTAATTATGTAGTCCTTGGTCCATAATCCATGTGATTCACTCACCACATAATACAACTTGCATTAGTTTTATTTTTTTTAACCCTTGCCCTTTCTTGCTTGCTTGCTTTCCTTTGTCAGCCTTCGCTATCTATTTAGTTTTGGATCTTAGCCTGGGTCCCATAAAGTTTTTCATCCACAGTGATAAAACAGTCAGTGGGTCCAGTGGTGCAAGATATGTCTCAAAGGACAAGAGATCCTGATGTTTAAAGACAAGACCTTAAAAAGAGGAAAAAAACAACCAACAAACCCCAAAGAAAACTCCTGTTATGTGCCACATAAAGGGATAACATCACAAAATAGAGAAAGGAATGGGGTTTGTGGCAACAGAAACAGATGGAGAAACAGCACTCTCTGTTTGGCTCTTTTTCTTTCTTCCCCTGTACTGCTGGCCAATGACCCCAGTCAGCCATGGAAGTCATGGACTCTCAACAGTCTGTGAAGGAAAGAGTGTTGCACACTGGATCTTTCCATTCTTCCATTCTCCCAATATTCAGCAAAGGAGTAATAATGATTTTTCTCTTCCTTGGGTTAGAGGTGGTGAGGCCAGAAAAAACCCAGAATTCTTTAAGAGTGAAAACAATTTTTCCCCTTGAGGTCTGTTTTGAAAAAAAAACTGACAGCCTGAACATAAAGCTGTATGTGGATTTTTTTTTCCCTCAGAAGGAGCAATGAAATAGTTTTTAGAGTAATGTTTAAAATGGGCTTTTTACAATTGAACTTTGTTCCTTTGAAATTCTTTCTGTGACCACTGACTACTTGAAATGAAGTAGCTTTATTTCAAAGCTTGCAATATTAGGGAAATATGTCTAATATACTTTGGATCTACAGGTAATGGGTTTAATTTCTACTGGTCCTTTGTATCATACTGTCTCCACTGCATCTTAATGGGCATATCTAGGGACTCTGTGTTCATTTTTTATAGACTTTCTAGAAATCTGGACTTTTTTGTGTCTTCATTATTACAAAAGGTATTTATTTACATGAGATTCCTGAGCTCTACTGATATAACCATCCTTTTTGTTTACAAGTCAATAACATCAAGCCTTTCTTTTCAACACTTTGTTCTTTGTTCTTTTGCTTTAAAAAATAAGTCAATAGGCAAAAATCAAACACTTGTACTTTTATACTTGGTGCAGTTCATACCTCATACTTCGTGTATTACTCACTGTACTTAAATAAGAAAGCTTTGCTTATGATGAATACTGATTTTGTATATATCCCTAGCAGCTCTCCCAGTGTACTTCTATTTTTTGGTGAGAACACCCTTCAGCCTTTTTCCTTTTTCTTGACTTTTTTTTTTTTCTCTGAAAACATATGTTTTCAGGTGGTGGGGAGAGCTGCATGGTGAATGGAATTTATTAAATTTCTTTTGATACCCAGAAACTAATAGCTGTGGTAGAATACCACAGAAGAAAATATAAAAGTTTATAAAATATATTTTCTCCTCAAAGGCATCTTGCTTCTCTGAATCCAGGATGAGCCAATCACACCATATACAGTTTTGCCAGAAGGGGGTGGAAGGTGATACCTCCACCTCCTTTTGGGAGGAGCCCGAAAAGGCCCCACATTCATGTTGGCTCAGCTGACTGGAAGGATGAGCTTTGGGGTTAGATCCAGAGAGGCTCTGATTTGGGGAAAGGAGAGGAAGGGTATTACATAAGAAATAATACATAATGCCCTGGCCAGCCTGGCATCTGGAAATGGCTAAATGCCCAATACTGGGGGTAAAAGAGGGTCAAAGGATTTTGAATGATGACTTAGGACTCAGTCTTGGAAACTACTTATTGGAGGTGGACTTCTGTCCTTATTTCCAGTACAGGCTCTGCTGGCCATGCTGAGGGAATGGTGAAAAACTATTTGAATGCACAACACACATGAAGATGCCAGAACAATGATGGGAGTTGTTCTTCTGACTCGACATTTTACTCTTCCTTATTCAGACCATTCAGATTCTCTTAATTGATTTGATGGTCTTGCTGGAAAAAATGAGTTGCAATGACATTTTTCTTCTGCTGAATTATTTACAGGTGGAAAATATCTGCCTTGCTGGATCTTACCCAAAAGGCACTAAAATGTTTCTTGCAGCCTGATATTATGCTTTTCTCCACTTCTCATTTGGCTAGCAAAAAAAAATTGGTTCAGTCAGATCTGAATAAAATCTTTTTTTATTCCTATTTTTTTTTCTTCTGGTTTAGGGAGTGAAACAATTATTTACACCGCCCTATTCCTGATAGCAACCATATGTCTGGACTGCACAGAAACGAGTCTTGCAGTCCTGCTTCTGGCAACTCTCCCTGGCCACAATGACATCCTGCAGTGCTCCTAATGGGAGTAGGTGCCGTGGAGCTCTTTGCGTGCCATTGGCACTTCCCTGCTTCCAACACCTTACTTCACATGCCACCACCGTCCTCCAGCAGCTCTTGCAGCTAAGCATTTGGTAAGCTGTGTGGCCTAGGCAGCTTTTGGAAGCTCAAAGCCTTCAAAGACTGTGATGTTGAGATGGGCCAGAGATTAAAAACACTCTGAATGAGTGATTGACTGAGTTAGACTGTCTGGATTCCCGTCAGCTTGGAAGGCAAATTTTGTAGGGGACGCAAATAAACTCTATGGAACATATTTGTGCCACATAGAAAAATCCGTGATACAAAGACTTTCCCCACAGCAAAGAACCTAGAAACATGCCTGATGGCCTGTCTGGGACTGCTCAAGGAGGAGAGATACTACCTGAGAAATGGAACTTGGGTGGGAAGTGATTTTGTCATACAATAAGGTCTCTTTCCCGTCTTAATGTTCCTTATTAGGAAAGCAGAGCTGTCCTTTACTAAGACCAGCTAATTTCCATTTGTGAAGAGGCTGAAAGTAAACCCAGTTGTGCTGGGAAAGTCCCAGTGAACTGTGGTGGAAACATATTTCCTGATCAGATGGAAGAAGATATATGGGGGTCCCAGAAGGGGAGGAGAGTTTAAAAGACTGAAGTTTTGAGGGACATTGCTGGTAAGATTATGAGGGGTTTAAAGGCTCAGTTAACTCAGAATCTGAAGGCATCCTTCCAGTAGTGTTTGCTCCTCCTTGGTCAAAGGAGGCAGAAGAGAAGCACATGCAGCCTCTGTGCCTGTAGGAGACCCTGTGAGCACTTTCCCAGCTCCAGTTCCTGTGCCCTTGCAGAGGCTGTAAGGACTTTTGCTACTGAGTACAGGTATGACTTCTTCCAACTGGACAGCATAAGTGGGGCAGAACACAGCAGGACAACGCCTCACTCATGCAAACACGCTGAACTTGGCCCAATGTGAGTTCTGGCTGTGGAAAATGCAGTAGGAGGCTGTGCTGTGGAGTTTTTATCAGCTGTGCAGATCAGAAGGGGAAATTTCACTCTCTTTCCTCCCTTTTCTAATGCAGCAATACTTCAGCATTGTGCTTCAACCCATGGCTCACAGCTGAGTGGTAGTTTTATGATTTTATGAGGCCTCAGACCACAGTGTCTTTAAATGTTCTGTAAAATATACAGGTTAATCACCTGACCCCTGCAAACTTCTTGGAAGAACTTGTATTGCATTAGCTAATGCACTGCAATGTCTTCCTGGAGCTGCAGAAAACTATTGCACATAAAACTTGCAGCTTTGCTAACTTTGCACAAAAGGGGAGGGGGGTGGGGGGGTGGGGGGCGGGAAGTCCCTCTAACCAGTGCAAAACAAGATAAAACCACAAACTTGATGGCCTTTTGTGCAACCTCAATTGGACATTGCAGCTCTATGCTGTAATCTCAGAACAGAGCCTTTATCATCTTGGGTGTGCTAGCATTGACCCATAACAGAGTCTTAAATAAAAAGCAAACCATAATGTCAAAGCAAAAGCCAGTATCTCAGCAGGTCTGGGCTCAAGTGTGGGAGTGTGAACAGAGAAAACAAAAGCTCAGAATAAGGAGAAGCCTGGATGGGTTCGAAGGAGGAAAAAAAACCCCAACCTCTAGAAAAATAGCAGGGTGGAGCAGAAATAAAAATACTTTGGACAAGAGAATCCCTACAGACTCCAAAGTGCAAGGCAAAAAAGGAAAAAAGAAGCCTAATCCTTGCCTTACCAGTGCCTGAGCTGATGTGGGTCAGCTGTGGTGGGAGAAGGGCTCAGAGCTTGGATTTTGAAATATCTGCGCAGAGGTGGTCCAGCAAGGCCGCATGGCAGAGATGGCATTGTGGAAGCTTTGGGCCAGGCTGTAATTTATTGGCAAAATGCTCTGGGGCTAAATAGTCAAGAGAGATGGAACTGCACTCCCTCTGAGAAGAGTGAACGATGCTTCCCTCTTGCTTGGAGGCAGGGAAGTGACATTGTTCTGTGGCAGTCAGTCCCAAGGAGAGCAGAGCTTTTTCAAATAATTTGCATGCCTGAGTGAGTTAACAGTGAGTAGTTCCTGCTCTTCCTTGGATTCTGCTTCTGCCCACTGTACAGCAAGCAGAGATGGATACAGAGAAGCATAGCTGAAGTCATGGTCTTGTCCAGAGATAGGGCATGTACTTCTCTTAGTCCACAATCCTACCATATGAATCTGCTCCTGTCACATGTACTCTCCCTCTCTTCATTGAAGCCAAAACTGCTGCAGGAAGAAATTCTGCTTTCCATTAGCTTGGGCATCCCTGCAAGGGACAGAAGGAATCCAGCCTTCAGCAGACATGTTTGAGAAAATACTGGCTCCTGAAGAGCTCTAGGAAGAGCTGTTGGGTGTTCAAAAGCTGGGAAGCTGAAGGAGCGCTGAAATGCAGCCTGTGGAGAGCAAGGTTTGATTCCTATTGTGGAAAGCCCCTTGCCCCCCAAAAATTAAATTGGCAGGGGCCATGCCACTGAAATGCATTTTGACCTTATTCAAATTATTTCATGTCTGATTGCTTGGTTTTCTACTACACTTATGCCTTGGCAGTTTTTTAAGTGTCATGAAACTCATCTTAGAGGGGAGTGGGATAAGTTCACCTACAGCAAAATAGAGGTGGCTGCATCTCTGAGTCAAAACAGTGGCCATATACCTGCCTGTTGTATCAAATTGGAGTGTCCTGCATTGCCAGCCTTCCTGGGCAACAGGTTAAATTTGCCTGTACACCCTCTACTACTCCATGGTCAACCAGTCCTGCTCTCACTGTAATGCTGAGTATTGGTGCACAGCCAGCTGCCTCTTTTGTGTTTCCAGCTCCCAGGAGTTACTTGTAGGTTCCCAGAATTTACAGGGATTGCCCTCTGCTTTGTTAATATCCTTTGCTCAGGACTGTTGATCTCTAAGGAAAGCACTGTCTTTAGAGTGCCAGCCAAAGTCCCATCTGTAAGTTCATCACAGGAAGGCCAGAAAAAGGGGCAGAAGGGACCCACATCAGTACCAGGGGAACTGGCTACACTGTAAAACCACAGTAGAATCTCTGGTGAAGCTGGCAGGTTTTGTAGACAGATAGGAGTCACTCATTCTCTTCTGGATTCCCTGAAACACGTAATCCTGTCAGTTGGATGAGCCAGGGGGAGCTGAAAGTCCTACATCAAAACCCAGAGGGAGCTGGAGGACACAGAGGGGATCATATCTACTAAGAATTACATCATGTGTGACAATAGAGTGATACAGGGGACTCAGCAATGAGGTGGTTTGGGTAGCACTGTGAGAATGTCATATTGGTCAATCTTTTTTTTGCTTTTTGACACCCTTGCTGATATGTTGGTCAAAATGGCATTCCTACTAGGGAGTATACAAATTTTTGTGCTCTGTTTTTCTTCTCTAAACAGCGCAGCATGCCCCAATGTGCTGTGTGGTTGTGCATCCCACTCAGAGCTCTTGTGCTGTCCCTCCTGTGCTGCTTACAGCTGCCTGTCCTGCCAGCTGGCCAAGGTCTACCTCCACCCAAGACAGAAGTGCCAAATGGCTTAATGGGAGATGTTTTCAACTGGTGACATTTTTATTGGCGGGCCATGGACAGAAAATAGAATCTGGCATGTTGTGCCATTAGCACTCCTCACTGGGAGCCAACCACAAGGTAAATCACCTGGCTCACACCCCACAAGGACTCAGTTTAAAACAAACAAAAAAAAATTATGTTAAAGCTTTCCCACCCCGCCTCAGGATCCCACTGCAGAGCAGTTTCCTGTGCAGTCCTTTGCACTGCAGATGGGAGTTTCAGGCAAGGATGATATTCTTCTTTGGCTGAGAGATCACCCCAAGAGAGCAGCTTTGTGGGGACAATCAGCTCCCAGTAAGGCATGTTTTGGCGAGCAGCAGCAACTACAGTTCACAGGCACTTACTCATCCTCTTCCCAGACTGCCCCAGCAATCCCTGATGGTGAGTCACTGTCCAGCCCTGCAAGCCTGGAAATCCCACATGAAGGGCTGGGGAAATATCTTACCTGTTCCTCAGCCCACCAGAAATCTGTGACTGGCTGTCAACCAAATCTGCAGGCTTCCTCCATGGACGCATCGTGTGCAGCCATGAGGGTTAGTGCTGGCCCAGGGAGAAAAACAGTGGAAGCATACTGCTGGGGTGGGCAACATCAGAGAAGCCTGGGGCAATTAAAGCTCATACAAGGGTAGACCCATGGGAATGAAACCCCAGAACAGGTATGAAAGCATCTTTATACCTGTTTTGAGAAAATAATTTGGAAAACACAAATTTTTCTCATTATTTCAGTGGTTTTTTTAGTCTTCCACCCTTTCCCCTTTTCCTCCTCTGTAACACCAATCTGATGAAAAAAAGAGACAAGATATGTCTGAGAAAATGCCATCTGCATCAAAGATGCTGATATTGGACAAAAAAATAGCCATACTGCCTCTGCACCTAAGCCCTGGAAACAATGACTGCCGGTGTACAACTGTTTGTCTAACTGCAGGGGTTTTTAATGACTATTAATTTTGCATAGTAGTATGTGCACTCAGTAAAAGATAATGATTTTCCACATCCAGTTTAGTGTATTTATCGTTATTTATGAAATTATTGAAGACGTCTTTGCATTCATGGGTCTGAGTCTTGCACAATTCATTGAAATGCTTGGCATCACTGCCATAAAACACACACACTGAAGGTAATAAAATCCAGCTATGCAGTACAGTAAAAATCCCCACAAAAAATATCGTAAAATGGACATATGAATCTTGATAAAGTCCGTGTATGGCTAAGCTGCACATTCACATGAATTAGAGGTGTGTGGTAGTCCTGGATGAAGCCTTATATAAAAGCACACGCTGTCTACAGAGGCAACATAAAATTCAAAGGGGGAATACAGTGCACCCTGTCCCTCTGATTATGCACAACTGTAACCCTTCATTGAGGACTCTTCCTCAAAGTGTTCCCCAGGTCAGCGAACCACTCCCAGCATCCTGAGTCCCTGTGTGTTCCAGGTTCCCTCCCCCAGCCTCACAAAGGCCATGAGAAACTGGGCATGCAATCTTGGGAGGCTGATAGTGCTCATCATCCTCCCGATATGGTGTTCACCTCCCTCCTCTGTCTGTCACCTTCCCAAGTGCCTATTTCACCATTGTCCTGCAAATGTACTCTGCAACTTTTAAGAAACCTTTCTGACCTTGCTTCACACTGATACAGTCCATAAACTGGAGTGGCAGAGGGAAAAAGGGAGATGTATCCAAAAATACTTGGAGTAAATATTTCCACAGTTGTCTCTGAAGGGAAACAGCCCATTGCTCTTACATGGGCCAGTGATGCCAGCCTTCCTGGGCTAGCAGTAGAAAGATCCCATACATAATGGTGAGATCATGGTGATCCAGAAAGTCTTTGAAGCATCATGACTAAACACTCATTGGAACATGAATTGTTTATGAATTATAGAAGAGGGCAGAAGGCAGATGTATGGGGACCTCAGAGTATTGGCACAGCCTAGGAGCCTCAACTTCCTCCATATTGGCCAAACAGCAGCACCTTCTGGCTAGCAGTGTGCAACTTCCTCACTATAACCACAGCATTTTATCCCCCAGCTTGTTACCTCAGTCCATGCTCTTACAGGTAAGAGCTCCCCAGGAGATTTTCTGTCACTAAGCTTTGAAGTGAGCTCTGCACAGCCTTGCAGAAAATAACTTCTAATATGCTGAAGTCCGGTGTCTGCTTTTACTCACTTTGGATGGGTAACATTTCCTTAATGACTGTTTAATGCTGCATGGGTAGCCAGGACCATGGATGTCCACTGCCAGAAGAGACTTGAAAGAAGAAAAGCATCACCTGCCAGGCACTGTCTTACAACAGCAGCAGGAAAAATCCCACAACACGCACTGCCCATGTCAGGAAACTGAATATGGATTACTTTGAAGCCTAGCTCTGGTTCTGTGGCATCAAGGATTTGAGACAGGGGCAGACCATTGCAGATTAGTGGTCTGCTTTCTTAGTTCCACTGGTGCTTGTTTGCAGGGGGTTGTTTGCTGTATATGCATAAAACCTGTACCAAGCACTCAGGTACAGATATGCTACAGAGAGATGATGAAGGTGAAAGACCTCACTTCTCCAGCTAGGTTAAATAAGGTAAGAAATGGCTTGTGGGCACCCAGAATGGTCAGAGGGCTGGAGCACATCTACTACAAGGAAAGGCTAAGAGAATTGGAATTGTTCAGCCTGGAGAAGAGAAGGCTTTGGGACCTAATTGCAGCCTTCCAGTACTTGAAGGGAGCCTACAAGAAAGGAGGGAAACTTTTTACAAGGACATGTAGTAACAGGAAAAGGGGGAATGGATTTAAACTGAAAGAGAGAAGGTTTAGATTGGATATTAGGAAGAAATTCTTTACTGTGAAGGTGGTGAAACAAGTTTCCCAGAGAAGTTGTGAATCTCTCATCCCTGGAAGTATTCAAGGCCAGGTTGAATAGGACTTTGAGCAACCTGGTCTGGTGAAAGGTATCCCAAGGTCTGTGGTAGGAGGGTTGGAACCAGATGATTTAAGACTCTTCTAACCCAAACCGTTCTATAATTCTATTATTGCATGTAGAGAGAGTGATTTGGGTAAGGAGAGTTACACCTGTGGAAGAAAATTTGAAGAGTGCCTTGGCAAAAAGATGAGCACAGAAAATTTCCCACCAGGAAGATTCATGAGAATCTGTGAAAATTCCCCATGATCTAAGTAAGCATCAATAGTTGGATCATTTAGAATAAGTTGTGCCTAGCCCGAGTAAAGTGAAGAGAACTGGATGGTTTGGGGGTAAGTTTTCTTCTGCCAGTTGATGGTAAACAAACTGGTGAGTGCATGACTGAGCTATGTCCCAGCTCAGCTGTGGGGCACAGCTGCACAGCACTATGGAGTTGGGAGTGGGGCACTTGTGGGCAAGAAGAAACAACACAAATGGCCATTAACCCAGGCAGCCAGTCCTACACCAGCCCTTGTGCCATTGTAGTGTTTCTATTATTGCTGCATGAACTGACCACAGGGAAGCTAAAACATCCTACTACCATCATGCCATCACTTGTTGTGCTAGCTCACTCCCTCCCAGGGCTCTCACACTGGCCCTGGCCAGGCTCAGGCTGCCCCTGTTCTCACACCATCATTTCTTCACACTGCTCAGATATAGAGAGGAAACTTCATTTCTGGAAGCCACGGTGGTAGAGTTTCTGAGGAGAGATGCAGGGAAGCAGTACAGATGCACGTGGATGCTCAGCTGAGTCTGTCTGTGCCTGTATATTTCACTGGAAAAGGGCAATGCAGACCAGTGGCATGGTTCTCTGCCCCACTTTCTCCCTGTGTAAAACAGGAATAATCATACTGACCTAGTTCACTGGGAAGCCTGGAAAGGCCTGTTAATGTTTCTAGGGCTCTATGAGAATAAAAAGGTCTGTATCAGTTCTAAGTGTTATTATTCACGTATTGTAATTCTAACCTATAAGAGACTTGGCTTTAGTAGGAGAATTTCGGTGACTGCAGGTGAAAGAAGGTTTCATATTTCATTTTTATACAGATTAACAGCACTCACACAATTTCTTCACAGGCATAAAGATGAAGGTGAAATCCACACCAGTATTAGGCATTACAGTGAATTACTTTGGAATGAAGGACCTCTGATTTCCAACATCTGTGAAAGTTTAGCTGAAGTAATGTATAAAGTCTTGGTACCATCTAACAAAAGCAAGTGCTTGTGAAATTGATCCTGAAATCTGAAATTTTCCACAGGCTTTGGCACGACCTGGAGTGGTGCCCAAATCAGAAAGGTAAAAGGTTAGCATTTTACTATGCAAATATATTAACAAAGTGAGAGTATAAATATATAGAAGGTTCAGAGTGGTTTCACAGAGGTCATTTCATTTGGAATTTGCCTGTCTCCAACCAGATCAGCAACACAGTGTGGCATGTGTAAATCTAAAAAATCATAAAGATATCAAACAAGGCTTTTATGACATACCATGCAGTCCTGGCATATATTGCTGCTATATGCTACACATTTCCATCATCACTGCTTCTCCTGTCTGGATTATGCTGACCTCCCAGTGGAGATGTCTGCATATTGGAATCTTGTACCAGGTAAAGGCGAGAAAAAATGACTCTCCTTCAACTGAGACACCACCTTCCCAGCAAGAGGCAGGATTATCAATTCATTAAATCACATGGGAGACAGTGGCATATCCACCACGGTCGCTCTGTTTTTCTAAAGTTCTGCTTCAGCCTTCTGATGTTTTACTTTTGTGGTGGAGTTTCTCACGCACTTTTCATGTAAATAATGATTGTTTTGCATTCCTTTCTGGAGGAGGAGAGAATTGATGGACTGTTAGGTTGACCAGTGTGGCTGGAGAGGACAATTTTCTTCCTCCAATCCATAGTCACTGTTGGAATTCTATAAATGTTGAGGTCTGTAAATAAATTGCCCCTTTTTTGCCTTGGACATCTCAGTGCGCGAGTGTCGTTCTTTCGTGTCGTATTGCAACACACCATGAACAAAACCCAAATGCTTTCACATCATTTAGAAGTTATTTCAATACAAAACCCAAATGCTTTCACATCATTTAGAAGTCATTTCAATGTGTTACATGATGCCCTTCACCATGGGGACTATTTGCCCTGATTTTACTTCTCTGATTTTGTTTCAATCCTTTTATTTTAGTTTGCATTCCCAAATAACGGTTGGGGAACATGATGTTATTGCTTGGGCACGCAAGGGAGATGGTGTGCGATCACTTGTCCAGGACACAGGCAGAAACGCTCCCATCCTCACCGCCCTCTCCTCCATCTCTCAATTTTTGAGTAGATAACAGCTACATTATGGAATCTGAACAACGTAAGATGGAATTGCAGAAGTTCTTAGGTGTAGCTATGTCATTAGGTTTAATGTCATAACAATAAGAAGAACAAAAACAAGTACAAATCTTGATTGTAGAAAGCCACATTTTCCATGTTCTCTCTTTTAGTAATAGAAAATCAATGGGCCTTTCATCCGTGCAGCACATCTGAAGCACTGAAGCTCCCATCCTCCCTTCACGTATGCATAAATTAATTTGTTTACACTGCTGTCTGAACAAGTATGTTTCAAAACAATGACAGATTCCAATGCATTAGCTCCAACACTTCTTTGCAGCAGAACCTTTTTCTCTTTCCTCCACATTTCCTTCAATGAACAACACGTAACATTTCCTACACAAGCTCTTCACACCCCACCTCGTGACTGAAGTGGGGAGTGCAGCACATATAAAAATGTCACCCAACGCAGCACCATTCAGTTTCTGGTTGAAATCCTGGCTTGTTTTTCATCCCTTCTCATTTCCCAAATAGTAGTTTATATTTCCCCAAATTTGGTACAGCTTCTCTAGCTGCTTACCACTGCCCAGCCGCATGCTTTTTCATGTCTTTTGGCATACTGTCCATGTTTTGAGGTGACATTTCAGAGGTTCTGTGGTTTGGTTTTTTGTTTTCATTACAAATTCTTACAAGGAGTTGGCATTTTTCTATTAAGCTTGGTTGTTAAATTTCTCGCTAGTTGTACAATTTAAGAATTCAGCACTCCATTAACAAATGCCCTAAGTCTTCATTGTAAATGGTTATGCTCTGTATGGCTTTTTCCTATGTTCTAGAACTATCTATATGATAAGTCATTGATTATTCATTGATATAATCAATTATTATTATTGATTATAATATTAATCAATATTTAATTATTGATTAAATATCATGGGGATATTTATGGTGTTTTCTTGGACATGCCCTTTGAAGAGATCAGTAAGTTTGAGGAAAATGACAATGGGGAGTTTGTGGGAATGGACTTTTAGGTTTGTTTTCACATTTTAAAAAGCCTTCAGCACCATCAAAAATCACTGCTGATGCTTAGAATTTTCCTATGGCTTCTGTTAGGGAATCTGAAATGGAGGCAGGCTTCCAGGAGGTAAGTGGAATGGTAACATTACCTATGGTGTTAAGATGTCCATTGCACAGGCAGCCAGGATGAAACCTGGAGAAATTATAGTCTTGAACCTAAAGCTAGTGGGAATTTTGACCCTGCCACTGCTAGGCATGACATGAAATTGTGGATGTCCTCAAAAATTATGGAGCATGTACCAGAACTCTCACCTCCTTACTTCTGACCCCATTTTAGAGGTTGCAGTGTACTGATGGTCCCACAATGACCTGTTCCCTGCTGCACTTGAGAACACAGTCGGCTTCCCTTCAGGCATCTGGACACAGTGGACTCTGTATACTCTGGGCTAGGTCTCAGTTTCAACAGACAGGACCATCAAAATTGCTTTCTGTTTTTGGTTTGATTCGTATTTTATTTCTAATGTGGTTTGAGACATTGTGTGCAGGAGAGAGAGGGAGAGAGGGAGCGGCATGCTACCTAGGGACAGAGGAGTCCAGCCTGCTTCAAAGAGAAATGTTGCTGGATAAACACAAATTGGCATAAGCCACATCATTAGGAGAAAGTTGTCTATCATTAAGCACTACATAGTGCATCCCTGTGAGCCTGAAATAAGTCTCCAGGGGATATACAATCATACTTGCCACACAAGTGGAAATGCTGAAGATGAACCACGCGTTGTCTGGGTGTCCACCTCCCACCTGTGTTAGCATCATTATGTGCATGTTGGGCTGACTTAGCACACTAAGGAGGAAGATGGCCATGCCATTCTCTTTCACCATCTGGATAATTTACTCTGTGAGTTTCTTAGAGAGTGAATTCATTAATGTAGATATGCAGGGTGCAATTATTCAGATGATGCAGTGGGAGGAAGCTGCATAAAATTTACAGAGCGAGCTCTGCTGGTACTCTGAGCAGCACTTTTCTGGGTGGTCCTGCCTGGAAAAAAATCACACCTAGGAATGCCTTGATGACTTCTCACTGTGTCCCACATGGCAGCTCCTCCCAATTGGCATCAGTGGAAGCCACTCTCGCTAGGAGAGGGAGATACTAGAAGACTCCCAGTTAGCATCCATCACAACAGAGAGGAAATCTGTGGGAAATGCTGATCATTTATATCAAAATTAATGAGATTTTCCCTCTCTGAATGTGAGGGCTGAGATGTATGCTGACTACAGGGAAAAAAAATCCATCCATGGATATCCAGTTTGCCTTTTTATTTATATTTTTCCAGGGGTCATGTATAATTAATGATAGTGCCTATTTGGCAAAGAAATTTTCTGAGCACAGAATTTGTTTTTAATAGTAATTTTTGCCTATTAAACAAACTGTTGTTTTTTCCCTCCTACATCTGAAGCCAAAATCACACGACCACAAAACAAATCAGCCTAATTTCACAGTGAACTTTTCTTTTGACATCCTTCTATTTTTCAAAGAGAATAAATGTGTTGTTACATGACTGCTCTTTTCCAGACAGAAGAAGCAGAGAGCTATTTTTGAAGCTCCTTAAATCAGAAGCTCTGGCTCTTTACAAAAGCATCCCCACAGGATATCAGGACTGTGTTTGGAAACATATGTGATAAAAAAAAATCAAACCATAAAAATGAACTGGGATCACCTTGTAATTGGGCAGAGAAGACTTCCTGCTGCTGTCTGTATTTTTGTTAAAAGCCAGTGCTTCTGCATTTCTCACCTTTTGCTGCACGAGACTGTACACAAAATCTCTGATTGCCAAGCAAATCAAAGCCAAGAGGGAGACCCTCTGTTTGGAGGAAACCATCCCCCTCCTATATTCTCTTTTACTGAAGTTATGTGGGAAAAATTAGATGTACAGAATATATCAAAAGTCATTGTAAAAAAAAAAAAATAAAAACACCACCAGTGGAACAGAGCAATATGGAGGACCCAAAGGAGATCTTTGAATGCATCAGCTTCCATATAGAGCAGTAAGCTAATAGGCAGTTCATTGAAGTTAAAGTATAACATAAAACATAAAATTACAGAGAAAATGGCTGAAAATATAATAAAAACTAATTAAAAATCTTGTAGGAAGGTGGCATATCAACATCTGATGTAAATACAGACATAGGAAGTGCAGTTTATCATTTAAATAGATGAAACAGCTGAAAATGGTAACAAAATTTGCAGGTTTGTAGCCTATTTTTTCCTAAAATTTGAGAAATCCCAATGGTTCCAGCAACAACTTCCCATTTTCATCTGTCAGATGATGATTTCTCTGTTTTGCTCAGCTACCAGAATTCCTAAGCAAAAAAAGCACCCATCCTAAAATTGGTTAAAACCATACATTTAAATTCAAAATTGAAAAAAAAAAAGGGAAGAAAAATCAATCATTTCCCTGGTCCTTTAATGTTAAACATACTGTGGAAAGACATGAGTCTCTCTACCAGTTTGGCATGACATGAACCTTTGAACAGACACCAAACTTCTATTTTCTTTTGTCCACTGCTTTCTATTCTTCAGTGAAATGAAACTTCAACCTTGTTGAAGACTTGGGGCAAAATTATTTTTTCTGTGTAGTTATAAGACAAATTGGACAAGGTATTGAGAGAATACAGAAGTTAAAAATAGGCAGTGTTCTCCCTCCCTTGGAAAATTTTCTCCTACTATCTGCAGCCAGGCATATTTAAAATTCAGCATCTCCTAGCGATGTGGATACCCTACTAATAATACATATTTTCCTTTCATGGACTGTGTCCTGGTGATGCCTTGGGAAGGCCAACCCGGAACAGAGACTGGACAGAGCTAGAGAATAAAGTAGATATTTATTAAAAGGTCTTTAAGGATACACCTGGAGTAGTACAAGAGCCTGGCCAGGGTTACACACAAGATGGACTTAAAATGGTCACAAAATGGACTGGACAACCAGTCTCGAGGTCTCACAGTTTTATAAGTTTTAGTCCATTTGCATATTGGGGTTTAATCATCCAATTACAGCTTCAGATAATGAAGTCTTATCCTTCTTGTTTTCTCTCTTCAGCCCACCGTGGTTTATGCTTTTGGGCCTGAAAACTTGAAACAGTTGTTCTTGGTCTCCATCTAGGAAAGGATTTGCTTTGTCTACCTACTCTCTGAAGAGAGCTTACTAACACTTAATATGAGGCTCAGAGCTACACAGCTAGGCAGCACAGAATCTGAGAAACATGAAAGCTAAAACTTAAGGCATCACTGGAATTATCTCACTGAGAGTAAATTGGTAACATTCAAGCTGCAAATGTTTTGAGGATGAAGCATCTTTCTGTTTGCTGGACCAGAACCTTATTCCTCTGCACAATGTCAATATCAAAATAGTCTTATATTATTAAGAGTGACCCTCATACAGGAGGTATTGGTCCAGACAACATATGACAATGTATATGTGTGTGTTTTGAATTGATATTTATGTGTTTTGATCTGTGTAAGTGTATGTACATATATGTATTTACATATATGGATTTACATATGTTGTATATATTGTGTGTATGTTGAGAAGAATGCATGTTCACTGCCATAGAACGCATGCAACAGCGGTGGTTGGAAAAACAAAGACAGTGACAATCCTTTTCTAGGCTACTGCACCCTTTTCCTCATAGCATACATAGATAGAGTTCCTGGGCCAGGAACAAACATTCTCTGTAATGGAACTCCCCTACTTTTCCAAGACTTATCAGGAATATTTTTCTTCTTCTTTTCTCCTTATCATCCAGAGGTATGCTGTAAGCAGAACAGAGTGCATTGGCTCACTCCTTAACACAGCCCAGAAATTTTTGTATGTATTTTCAGATGGTTTTGTAAGTACAGAGGACATAATACAAGCAAAGTTCTGACAGTGTGGCTTTTGAAGTTAAAAACCAAAACCAAAACACAAAACCAAAACCAAAACCAAAACCAAAACCTGTTGCTTTAGTAGACATACCTACAAAGATCCATGTTTTAATAGTGTTTACACCCACAACAAAGATCAGGAATCTACCTTGTAAAACATGGTGCAGGCTTCAATATAAGTGAGGCAGAGCTGAATTCAGTTACCGTCTACATTATTAAGGGCTTGAAATCCAACAGAGCTACTTTATAGTGCAATTTACATATTTTAAAATAGCTTATTTAATAGTTGATAAAAGCAGGGGTCAGCTTCCCCTGAAAACCAAGAGCTTTAAATACCTGCAGTTATTTTGAGAACATGAGTGATTAAATTCTATCAACTCTGCAATTTCAAATGCAATTGGAAGTAAATGATAAATAAAAAATATTATGTCACTTGCTCTGAAGTTATTTTGCACCTTTTTCTTTCTTCTGTGTCTCTCCTCTTTCATTTTCTGTTCTCTATGTACCAAACTGCCTACCTGTGTATTTTACCTACCGCAAAGACATAGATGTGAAAACAGGTTCCTTACATGGTACTCAAATTTGTATGTCCAGTGGCTTATCTCCCTACCTTTATAATATTATTCCAAATAATACTTGGCAAAACAAGCAGGAAATAATACTTGGCAAAACAAGCAGGAATGCAGGTAAGAAATATGAGGAAAACTTTCCACCTTGTTTAAACATTTGTATCATTTCAATTTCTGCAAGTCCCTAAAACGAAGTCGAAACCCATTGGCCAAAAGAGGCAAGAAAGAAAAAGGAATTAATATAATCAGAAAATATTATCTAAGTGGAAAAGAAGAAAGATTCAGATTTAATTGATAGCTACTAAGAAGCAGTGACTTCTATCTCTTCACTTAAAGAAGATTTTGAAAAAATCCATCCCAATAGAATTTTTAGTCATTAGTGGAGGTTTCCAAAATCTCCAGAGAGGGAAGATGAATGGAGGTGTTAAATGCAAAGGCTTATCTTGGGGACCCTAATTCTGCCTCATGCTGCTCACATTACGTATTATCCTCACTTGGCCTTCTTTTTTGATAAGGGACCAGCAAAGTGGAAGCATTTCTGTGCAGTAGTGGAAATTAGATTGCACAAGACCCTAATCACAAAGCCCCGCAGAAACAGACAAAAAAATTGGAAAAAGCTCTGGCTTATATTTATGACTTCCTCCTCATTTTTTTCTTTTTCATCCATTTCCCAAATCCAAATTCTTTGTCTTTTTTACCTGTAGTGCTCCTCAGTCAGGCTGAGGGATTGAGGGGAAGGGAGAGCTGCTGGAAATGGTGCAGTGTCACACAAAACTGTGAAAATACGTATTTAGGACTTGGATATAATCTTTTAAATGAGCATGACAGTCACTTTTTCTGAGCACAAAGGTGATCATCATAGAATCATAGGTTCATAAAATGGTTTGGGTTGGAAGGGGACTTTGGAGATCATCTAGTTCCAAACCCACTGCCATGGGCAGGGACACCTCCCACCAGACCAGACTGCTTGAAGCTGCATCCAATCTGGGCTTGAACATTGCCAGGGATTGGGCATCCACAACTTTCCTGGTCAGCCTGCTCCTTGTGGAGTTGCAAGGACAGGCTGACAAGACTCTGTATTGCATATATTCATAAAACAGAGAATGGAAGTCAATATGATGCCATTCATTGATTTTGAAATACTACGTTCTGTAGTAAAACCTGACTGTGCTGAGATATGGAAGAGCTCCATGATACTGATCATGGAGTAACTAGGTAATAGAATGTCAGGACACACTCAATGCTAATAAATGCAAACTAACATATACAGAGAAAAATATCACTAACATTACAGGCAAGGTGTTGGGATCAAAATTGGATGTTGGTATCTTCAAAGAGATGTCTTAAAACCAGTGTGATTTGCTTTATGAAAATGTTAGCTCAAAGTGTTTAGCTGTAGCAGAAAAAGGAAAAAAAATCCCTGAATTTTAGGCATTAATGGAAAATTAATAGAAAGCAAATGGTAAATACACTTTTCTGTCCTTCGATCTCAAAAGGTATGTAATCAAGCAATAAAACTGGCAAGAGAGGGCAAATAAAGTGATCAAAGATGTGGAGCAGCTCCCGAACGTGGGAAAGACTAAACAGAGCTGGATGTTTCAGCCTGGAAAAAAAAGATGATCAAGGAGGGGTAAGGAAAAAGTCTATAAAAGCACAGAGAAGTCAAATGAGGACTTGGAGTTTACTGACCATTGCTTCCCCCAATGAAAGAAAAAAATGGCTTTTCAAATGAAAATATTGGGTAGTAAACATAAAATAAACAGAAATAAAAAACTCAAGGAATCTCAAGGCTGAAACTATATGTAGATCCCAAACATAATAAGATAAACTCACCTGTGGAAGGCTATACAGCCTCCCAGGCTGGGGACTTTCTAAACCAGAGTCTGTACCTGAACCCTGTTTCTACCAGTGAAAATCAAGCCACAGCCTCATGTTCTTGTGCTGCTTCTAAAAACAAACATCTACATCTTGGAAAATTTTATTTGTGTGGGGATTTAGTCAAGAGACTTCAGTTAGCTCTTTTGGGAGGGAAGCTGTAGACTAGCAGAGGAAGGGTTAGTGCCACACTTCAGCGGGAGAGAGCAAAGTGACTGACATACCTAGAAGTTGTATCTAGGGGGCTACCTTCATCTACACACTCACAGCAGGCAGGCTTCCCTGTGATTCTGAAGAGAAAAGATCTGTTAGTGGGCAGCTCTTTCCACCAAAGTACTTTGTTTGCTCTCTGAACTCTGCTTTGAAAGGAAATTTGCAAGCAAAGGTGAGTGGCGTGAGACACTGTGTGCACTGGAACAATGTGCTCTGCTGCCGACAGCTCTGCTTCTTGCAGGACAAGCTCCCATGCCAAATTCTGGGTCCAGATTTGCAGCAAAGAATGGGAACAAAGCAAGTCTGAAACCTGTGTGTTGTTTCCAGACCCTCCTCTGCTGCACGGTGTCACAAACCCTGGTCACAGCTGCTCTGAGCAAAGAATGTTTTCTATGAAGAAATCACAGCAGCTTAGGGAAGGAAGGTGAGCAAGGAAGCTGACTGAGAGCAGGGAGCTGTAGCTTGTATTTTGGTGAACTTAATGACTAGTTTTGAGGCAAAGACTTGAAGGCCAAAGTCTGACAGGCTGTCAGGCACTGATTGCCATTTTCATAAAGGGCGCTATGCAAGTGTAAGTGATTGATAGATTGATTGATTTATTTTGCTGAGGCTCCTTTGTGGTCTCCTGAGGGGATTTCTGGCCACACCTCTCAGGCTGAAAGCACTTGCTCTGCCTGCTGTTGCTTTTTTTTTTATTTGCGGGTAATGAAAATTTGTTACAAGCCTTCCCTTTCATCTGTACATGGCAGGCTGTCACACAGAAACAAGCCATTCTGGAACCATGCTTCCTTCCAAATTGCTAAATATTTTTCTTCAAATTGCTTCCCTAATGGGCTAGTATAATAGGAGCAGCATGCTCTCTGCCCACGCTGAAGATGCCAGAGCATTTGTCCAGTGCACATGTGTGTTGGGCACAATAAACTTATTGCCTGGCCTGGAGACAGTGCAGCACTGCTGCTGATCTAATCTATATCACACATTCCTTGGGCACATATAGGGGAATATGGCACACAGATAGGTACTTGTGCCTCCCCTGGGAAAATGCACCTCATCAGGAAGGCAGCCAGCTACACATCCCACTCTCCTGGGGAAGGAGCCATGGTTGCATTCTGTCAGGTGAGGCACAATGGCAGGAGGAGGAGAAGTGGGCTGCACAGCCATGGAGTAAGCCATGCGAGCAGCGACAGAGCTGGGCTCACTAATGGACTGGCCTGGCCAGTTTTTTATTGACTCCAGTTGCTGCTTTTTTGGAGGGGCAGGCACCAGCAGTCCCCAAGGTCAGCAGTTCCATGTGCTCTATGCTAAACTGTTGCTGACCCACTGCTTTATGAGTCTAAGTGCTTATCCAGGAACAGAAGTGAATAGGTTGTGTGTGATAAGAAAATAATTTGCCAAAACTGCAACAATAAAGAAAGCCTGATGGGATCTCTTATGGTATGAATAGCCCGGAGCAGCTGCAGATTTCTCTCTGCTTTCACAATTATTTTCTTTTTTCATAACAACTAAAAAGGGAGCATTGTCCACAGGCTCCTGTAGCCCATATTTTCCTATCCAAATCTAATATTTCCATATACGTGCATATACATATTATACATTGTGGATCTTTTTGAATAAAATACAGGAACAGAAAAAGAAAGGAAAAGGAAAAGCCTTCTCAGATAAGAGGCCTGTTGGAACACCATTAACCCATTCCTCTTTTCTGTTTCTCTTACAAGCCCTGTAGATGGATTTCTGCAAGATCCCAGAGCAGCCATCCCAAGACACACGGAGCCATGTTCCCTGTGTGCTGTGCACAGGTGCCCACTACAGCCACACCCAGAAGGCTCTCAAGCTCGCAGAGAGCTCTGTGCCAGGGGAAACCATCCTCCTCCACTACCTGTGGGGCTGGGAACATCCTATCCCCCACCCAGGGGCAGTGTCTGTTGAGAAGGCTGAGTATATTTTTACATGTTTTCCATCTAGGTGTTACAGAAAGGCTTCAGTCCTACAGCTGACCCTACTCAGGCCTCCTCAACTCACTCTATTCCCCACCTCGCCAACAGGTCTGGGACATTTTTCTTTTTCAGGGACCCCAAGTAGGTCTGATGCTCATCCCATACTCTGTTCCCCACTCTCAATAGCCCCAGTGGTGCAGGACCCAGTGTCAGGCTCTGTGCTCTGACCCTTTTTTGCCCACCAGCCCCTGGGTTGAGCAGTGATTTGCCCAGAGAGGGCTACCTGTGATCCAAAGTCCTGGAAACCATGCCCAGAGCTTCTTCCAAAAGCTGTGCCAGAGCTCCTTGCAGAGTTATCACACTCCCAGGGTATCCAGGTCCCTGAAGCTTTCTGAGAACATCTAAAACCACAAGAGGTTTTCCTCCTGCCAATCAACTCTGTGTAAGGAGAGGACCAGACTCCAGCCTTGGATGTCACATGAGGGTCAGCTATGCAAAGTTCAGAAAACAGTTGTATAAAGAAACACACAAAGAGATTACTCAGATTGTAGCTGATCTCTGTAGCTGATTTCTCAAGGTCTCCAGTGAATTGGGCTGAATGAGCTTTTTGTTGCCTTTACTGTTAGCAGGAGTAGTTGAAGTCAGAGAGAGTTCTCCTCTCTTACTGCTGACAGCTACAGTATGGCATGGCTGTGGTGCCTTAGCATACAGTGATCAATCTCATTTCAGTTCATTTTGATAGAATTTAATTTTCACATGGCCCAGTGTGACCACATCCCACTAATTTCCCACTTGGATATTTTCTTGAAACAGAGAGACCAGCTGAAGATTCTGCAACTCCTGTTGGTGAAATAATAATAATTTACATTTATTAAGTGTTGTTCTTCCCAAAGGACTGCCCAAACATTTTCCAAAATCTGTGTATGCAGGAATCCCTTCACCAAGGAAAGAAAGAATGCCGCTTCTTCCTTGGCACAGAGCAGCACTAGCACAACAGCTTAGGATAAGGAATGAATCAAAGGTTTAATGTTATTACATCTTTGTGGTTCTGTTAGAGTAATGCCCAGAAGTCTCAAGAGGGACCAAGGCCCCTCTTGGGGTAGGTGAAATAAGTAGTAAGGTTTTTGAAAGAAAGCCAAGGAACAGGAAATGGTAAAAAGCATGTTCAAGGAAGAGTAGGAAGAAAAAGGGAGGGATAAATAAACATACACATGATTGCATAGATTTCAAAGACATGATAATTCTAACTATGGGATTGGAAGGGACCTGTGATGTTATCCCATACATTCTTCTCTCCTACAGCGGGCTCCCTTCTCACTAATCACTAATATGCATCTATGTCTGTATCTTGTTCCTAATGATTTCTACTGATGGAGATTTTTCAGCCTTCTGAGGCACCTTCCCCTTAGCCAGTACCCTTCTCTTCCCTTTAACATGAACTCGAATGTTCCTTGCTATAACATAGACATCTTATTCCTCATCTGGTGCACAACAAATTTGCAGGCTGTCATTTCCTGTTTGTAGGCTTCCTACAGAAGTGTCAAGGTGAGTTTAACACAGGTGTTATAATGGACATGTGGCATAAGATGGGATCTAGAGGAGGACATGGAATGGGGGTGTCTATTTCTGTGGGGAGCTGAATGGTAAAGGTGCTTGTGGAACAAGCAGACTGAGAGATGCCAGGCTGGTACTTGCAGTCCTGTGAGAAAAGTGAGACATGTGAAAGAGATTATGGACCTTAGTGTTAAGGCCAGAAATGCCCATCTTTGTGTTTGTAGATAATTGAGGAAACATGTTTTAATAATCCATAAGGAAACCAAAGCAGAGGGTAAAATGACAAACATGGAGTTGGGGTAGGCACTTGTGGCAAGGACAGAAGGGAAAGACTGTGGTGGTCAACAGCACGGACTTGGCTAAGCATGGCACCTAGGAAATGCCATGTAGTCACAGGGAACAGTTTCTGGAGGAGAAAATAAAAATCATTACTTCAACATGGGTCTACATGACTGAAAGGTTAAGGGCATTTTGATCAGTGTCTTGGGTTATGGAACCAAAAATGTGTATTCTATTTCATTTGTTAAAAGCAGTTGGGGAGATGTTTTTTGTTTATCTCTTGTAACTCGGGTGGGGGGGGGGAGGGGGGGCGGGGTGGGGGAAGATGCCTTCTGATAATGGGCCAACTGCTAAAACCAGGTGGGGCAGTGTTTCTTATCTCTTTCACCACCTATCCTCCCTCCAGGGGGATATTTTTTGCTAATAGGCCATTAACACTTCCCCAAACAGTCATCCCCAAGCTATACATCCACATTCCATCATCCCATTGTGAGATGCTCCACTCAGTGGGGGGAGCCAGTCATTCCTACCTGGATAAAACTGAGGCACAGGAACACAAGTATCTGGCTTCACTGCATTCCTGGAGGAAGACTGGACCCTTCTCACCATCACTGGACCCTTTTCTACAGGATCATCTCTACTTCAACAGAACCACATCTGCCACTCCAGGAGGACTCACTTTTGGACTACTTCCAACACCCTGACCAACAGGGTGTCAGGTTGTAGCTCTGACTCTGTCAGGATTTTCCCAAATTGTTGTTTGTTTGTTTGCTTGTTTGGTTGGGTGGTTTTGTTCTCTACTACATTTGTATTGTTAGTATTCCTAGTAAAGAACTGTTATTCCTCTTCCCAAATCTTTGCCTGAAGGCCCTTAATTGCAAAATTATAATTTGGAGCGAGTGAGGGGTTTACATTCTCCATTCTAAGGGAAACTCCAGCTTTCCCTGTCAGATACCTGTCTTTCCAAACCAAGACAATCAGGCCAAGGAGAAGGGGAAGATTTTGGCAAAGACAGATTAGTAGTTCTGTGCTAATGAGCTGGTGCCAGCAGGACCTCTGTGAGGAGAGTTTGCTGATGCAGGTGGAGATACAGGGCTGGAAGGAATAAAGGTATCCTGCAGATACCAATTTGTGAGTTTTCAGAAGGAATATGTGTATTGATTTGGAGCTCCACTTCACAAATTTGAACAGATACAGAAAGCTAAAAGTCATTTCTCGTCTCTTGTTTTCTTCCAGCAGTGTTAGGTGTTAATATCCTCTCTACTGGGTCTCCTGCACACCCGTCTTCTTTGACCTGATTTGGAGTACTGCTTTTTTGTCAAGCAGGAGGAGTCTTTCTAGTTCCTCATTCACAAAACATACTAACCTCAATCCTGACAGTGGGCAACTAGAAGAGTACAACAGGATATGATCTTTGTGGTATCTGTCCTGCAGCAAGATTTGTTAGAGGGACTAAGTAGATGACACTGGAAAATCTCCCAAGTTTTAAGATTTCCCTTCCTTTTCCTATTCTTCCCTTCCCAGGGACTGAACAATGCCTTGCACTTCAAATGCAGTGCTCAGGGGATCCCAGCTAAAGGGCAAAGTGCATTCCAACACCCAGACATCCTCTTCCTTGGAGATTACACAGGTACACATCAAAATGGAGCCCTGAGCTGGCCCCTGTCCCACCAACATCTTTTGCACTTCTTTAATGACAGAGATTAGTAAGGCAGAATTGAGCTTCACCTCTGCAGACCCAGATCCGCCTGTTTAAGTAGAATATTTTGTTGTTTATGCTGCAGGCTAAACAACTAGGTTTACCTAGGGTCTCTTGTTAAAATGAGCCATCTGTGGCAGCTGTGGTAATTATACCCAGACTACTGTACCTTTCATGCAGAGCTCTTAGATTTGTGTTGAGACTTTGCAAACAAGAGGAACAATAGCACAAGGGGAAAGAAAATATCTCCTTAGAGTGAAAACTATCATGAGGTCCTCCCTTCCTTCATTTTCCGCTCTTCCCTGAATTAACCACAATCCTCAGGTTCCTCAATGGCTGTTCCCTGTGAGAAAGTACTACATAACAGTCTGAGGGCAAAGAGCAGATGGAATCTGAGGCAGGTTTTGCACCTCCTCCTCATCAGTAAATGCTTGCTCACACTTTGCTTTGGTGAGCCGAGTAAATGTGGTATTTGTGCTGTTCTGAAATCTGGGCAGTGCCACAAGTGCTACCATAAGTATGAGTCTCTTGACTCCCTCTACCCATTCTGAACACCTCAGCACAACTTATGCAGTAGCTGCTGGGAAATTTGCTTCCCCTGTCCCCAGAGCTACCAGTGCTGTTGTGAATAGGAAGCAGGAGGAATTGCTCCAGAGCAATGCCAAGTATTTCCTCCTCTCCAGGGGGGCTGAGTGCTCTGCCCTGGGGAGGGTCAGTTGACTTTCCAGCACTGCCAGACAGACTGTGAGGCTTAACAGCAGGCAAACTTCTGGATGGCATATGCTAATTCTCCCTACTTTCCTTGTTTTAAAGCTTCTCCTATTAAATCACCTATTGTTTTTATGTAGTAGCTATTGAATAGTGAAGTATCCAAAAATCCATGATACAGAATGATGCTTTGAAGGAAACACAGAGACCATTAAACTTCCAAGTTGTTGTAAACACTACCAAAAAACTATTTTTATCTCTGATCTTCTCCCAACTAAAACATAAATTTGAACAGATGGAAATAAGAAAAGAAAGATTGTGGAAATAAGCATTGATGCTATCAGCTGGAATTGGTAATAACAAAAGCAACCACTGACTCTTTGAACTTTCAGGTAGTACAAGGTATTTTCACATACTACTTTTCCTTTATTTTGTGTTTTCCACTGTGAGTTTTCGTACACTGTCGGAACAGTTCAATCATAAGAGTAAGACAAGTTATCTGGCCAAAAAAGAACAATAGGTTTGATTCACTTATGCTGCTGCTGGCACTACCGCGGCAGAAAGTCTGCCCAAGCCGGGGGGGAGGTCAGAGCTGTACAAGGTTCACAGCCCTTGGTCACTCCCTAAATGAGTACAGCTGATCTGGAAAACTGCTGTCAGCGGGGCAGAGAAGGGTGTTCTCATTCTCCTTAGCCCCTCAGCAGTTTCCAAATCACTAACGAGGTGTTTGCAATACCAGGGCGTGATTTAGAGCTCCTGTCCACAGGGCCAGTCATCTAATGAGCATCTGCCCTATTTGGTTCAAGAGCGAATCGAGTCCATTGCATCTGTTGTCTAAAATGTTGTGGATAAATAGTCCCACTAACAAACAGTATGAAGTAATTTCCTGCACAAACTTGCTGCACCCTGGTCTTTACCACAAGCTTAGATTTCTTGTGTGGGCTCAGATTTTAGCAAAGAATTAAGGTATATTGCTTTCCATGAGAAGAATTTCCCACTTAACGGATCTCAGGTCTCTATTAGACTGTTGGCTAATGGAAAACCATAAACCATCCCAGAGCTTTCTAGAAATCCATGGAGAGCTGAAAGTGCAGATATTTAGCCTCTTCAAGGGCCAGGGACTGGCAGAGGACTCCTTAAAGGAATGCCAAGCTAATAGAAGTTCCGAACAAAGGACTTCTAAAGTAAGAGATGACTGTATTAACCTGAATATTATGTAATGGCAACATTAACTCTTCTGCAGTGGTGTTCCTTGGTGGTATCTGCCATCAAAACTCAAGGCTCTGGCCTGATTGTTTGGGGTTTTTTCTGGGTATGGGGGGTTTTTATGTTACCGCTTCATGGTTAAGTCTGTTTGGCAGCTAGCTTTGACCAGCACGGTTGCAAGGTTGTGCACCTTGTTGTACCTAGTCCTGAAGATGGGTAAAGCAGCTAGGCCCAGACGTGCTCTGGCCACCACTGTTCTTGTCCTTGTGACACCCTCTATGTTATAGGCAGTGAAGAGTTTGTCTTGGACCTGTTGGACAGTTCCTCTGCCACTTGGGAACTCTGCAGTTTCTGGCTCCATGTGCTTCTGCAGTGGTGCTGTGTCAGGGCAAACTCATGCCAGCTATTGACATATCTGCCCCTTGTCTGCAAGTCAAACTTTAGTGGAGAAACAGGTCTTACTAGCACCACAATGTCTGATGTATTTCAATTCATCATAGGCACTGCAGACTTACACATCATTTTTCATTTTAGCATATATATGCCACTTACTGTTGGAGAGGCCCTGTCTATTGGTAAATGGTGCTTTTTTGAATAGCTGCTCGTGAGTCTTTTTAATTTTAATATTTCTTAACTCATACCCTCCTAAAACAAACTCAGATTCATTCATTAAAATTAAGGCACTAAGATTCCACAGAGACAAACCCCTGAGAGGGCTGATAAATTACACAAATAAGCTGTATTTATAATACCTCTGATGCTTCCAAATAGGCATTTTATAGAAGAGAAGCTCCAGCAAACTGATAAATCTATTCTCTGATACTGCAGCTAAGCTGCATTTCAATACCTGAAACCATCTGTTTGATACAAGCATACACTTAGCATAATATGAATGCCTTAGCACACAGGTACCTTAGCATAGTGCATCCCTTCATTTTCTCATAAACAGCAATTATAGCCCAGGCAGAGAGGAGCACATGGTGGGCTGAAGAAGGAGGAGGAGAAACATATAAAGAAGATGGATTTTTTCTTTTTTCCCTAATCTGTGTGAGTCTGAGAGAGCATATGAAGATCTGTAAGCCACAGAGTGCTAGTGAGAGACAGAGAGACAGACAAAATTATTTCTTTTGCTGGGTCTTGCAGTTTGAAGTAGTGCCTGCCTTATTGGCAGGACTTCTTTTCCCCAGATGCCCACCCAAGAACCATTCAGCTACATTTATTATTCTGTCAAATACAATGTGCAATAAAGAGCCAGTCTCCCCAATGATGGGTACCTGTGTTCATAGCTCCACAGTGAAGCACATAAATCACATGTGAAGGGCAATGCACATGTGCTTTTTGTTTCTTGTATCACCTTTTATTATCTTAGGACTGAAAAGTTAATAACCCAGTGGGTAATCATGCCATTATCAGTTTACATTGTAGTAAAGCCCATTCAAATGATGATTACATATGTTAATGAGTGTCGTTATAATGCACTACACAGTACATTACCTTCAATAAATATAATTGTTTATGCACTTTAATGAGGGGATATAATGCCCCCAAAACTAATGGCATGGACTGAATTGTGATTTATTGCTGGAAAACTTTGCCATTAAGAAAGGAAATCTCACAAACCCTTTCTTGTTTATCTAACTTTTTCCCTTCTTTAAAAGCTGCCACTCATCTCTCCCCCTTCTGCTTGCAAGGGGAGCAAGCTGTAAGACAGTTCAGCAGTGTTCCTTGTCAATGCCTTCCTCCACCTGAAGAAGCAGGAGGTGGGTTCATTTAGAAGGTTTAATGAAGATCATTATGTTTACCCCTTAGTAAGGCTTAATGCGCTATCTGGCAACAAAACTGATAACACGTCAGAATTTTGGCTGCAAATCAAACAACGGGAAGTAAAAATGTTGGTTGTTAAACTAGAAACTAGGAATAGAAAATAAGGTTAAGGATGACATTTTGGCCAATGGTCCTTCATCTAGCTTTAGAATAGTCAGAGAATAGTTGGCTGTGCAGAGCATTCAAAGGTCTCCAGCTGGGAATGAAGAAAACTAGAGGTGAAATGCCACCTGATCTCTTCAATCTCTAGGCGCTTTCTTTTCCAGAGGAGTGAGATAAAACCTTTCTTTGTGGGCTCAATAAGAAATGACAAAGAGACAAAGAATGCTAAACCAGGCAGCACTGTGTAAACGGCTGAGGGTGCAGCAGGCTGAGCGAGATGAGCTATCAGCAACTAAACTGCACAAGACTGGAGTTTCCTCTTTAATTTCCCTCCACTTGGTTTTCTTCCTGAATGGCACTGCTGTGACATTTCCATTACTGGTGAAAAGTAGTGTGCTTTATACAGGAGTCTCTTCTCCTATTGAAGTCGGTGCAAAAACTACCATTGATTTCAGCAGCAGAGGCAGCGGGCTGGCAGTGGGGGCACAGTCGCCTCTGCAGAGAATTTGCATGTGGTGTGTCCTAATTTTGCTCTCTCTTCAGTGTCAGAAATCTAAAAAAAAAAAAGCTTCCTGGAGTCTTCAAGAATAAAGAAGGATAAAGAGGATGGTGAAATTTAGAACAAATAATAACAGGAATTGTTCTAAATGCAGTTAAAATTTAGCTGTAATGTCAGGGAGCATGAGAAAGCTGCATGTGAGAGACCAGTAGGAACTCAGGTAGCTTCTTGAGGTATATTCCCAAATATGTGTACACACAGCAATTACTTGAGAAACTTTCCAAGGATCACAGTCATGTTCCAACTAGTTTGAAAGTCAGTAGTGTAAAAAAACTTTGACATTGAGATGCAATTTGTGGTAAGATCTAATTAATTTTTTTGCTCCTAAGAATAATTTATTATTTACACTTCTTATTATATATGTATTTTAGCTTCATTAGTCTGCAATGCTGGAAAAAATTATACCTTCAAGTCCTATTTATCAAATTAATGGTGCAATTTCATAGTGACACATTCCACATTCATTAAACCAAGTACAGTAAAAATGCATTTAAATTAGATTAGTGTGATGTAATAACGATTCCAGTGTATGGGGTGATATTCTAGCAGTAAAGAAACACCCAGATCGAGTTGAAAGCAACTTTGAGACGATTTTTCAAAATTGATTTTGGCACTGATTTAAGCGAAAGAATAAGGACTAACATTTCCCCCCGCAGCTCGCTCCGTGTGGGAGTTCAGGGCCCTGAGTGGAATTGCAGGAAATGAGTGGTAGAATTGTTCTGGCAAGGGCAGTGGAGGAAGTCATGCACGGTCCACAGAAGGCAATTTTGTCAGCCTCCTGAAATGCTGGGGAAGAACACCCACCTGAATCCACCTTTCACCCATGCTGACTGCACAACACCACAGGAGTTTCTGCCAGCCCCTTAAAATTGTGAGTCTCCCAGTTGTTTTACGCTGACAAAGGCTCATGTGTCCGTGCATGCATCCAGATGCACTCACAGGCACAAATGTCTGGATGCAGAATCTCTTGGAGGTACCACCTGTGCCCCTTTGCCTCCTGAATTACTGCTCTCTGGCAGCCTGTAAGCACTCTCTGGGCCACAGGGGCTGGGTGAATGTTGGTCCATTTCCACTGACCTCATCCACCCTGGCAATCCCAACCACACAGCAAATAGAAACTCTAGGTGGGTGCCAAATTCATAATCCATGAGAGGCCTATAAAACCTTAAGCCCTTCTGCCTACTCATGCCACATAGACTGCCTTCTTCAACCCCACTGTGAAACAGGCAGAAATTCACATCACCTCTCTGTCGTGTCCTTTAACACCAAGTTTTAGTTTAGCACATTCCCTGTAGCTTAACTTTCCTGGCTTGGGCAATGAATGAGAGTCCCCGATAAGCAGCAGGTTGATGGAGGTTGCTGGTCAAGGAACAAATCACTGGGAATTCATGTCCCGAAGCTCTGATTGAGTCAGACAGGGGCTGCATGTCCCCTCCCTCCACATGCTGATACTCGTCTTTTAGTCTTTATAGCCCAGCAGAGGAGTGCTTTCAGCTGGCTGACACTCAACCCCACACTGCTCCAATATCACATTAAAGAACCAAATTAAATCAGAGTAGCTCCTTAATAAAAAAAAATCTTTCTTCCGAGTATCCATAGGGAGTTGTGTATTGTGTGTATCTGTCTTTCAGACTGTAAGCCTTCAGGGCAATGACTATCTTTATTTCTGAAACACAAACAATATTAAAACACCATTGGCACTTAATAAATCAGCAAAACTACAATCATTACATGGGCCTCCTGGTGAGCCATCAGTTACCTTAGCAGATGAACAAAAGTGTGCCCTTTGCATTTAGGCATGTGGCTTGTGGGGGGAGGTATGGTAGATTGAGCACCCAGGATTTTGGAGGATGTTATTTGCTCACCAAGGAAGCCCTGGACCATTGCAGGCATCATTGCAGCAACATCCTCAGACACTTCTGTCCTGACCCAGAGGTACAGTCCCACCAGGGGATGCAAGTTCATCCTCCCTCTTGTCTCTCTTGAGCTGAGGTGGAAAAAAGGGGGTAAAGATCGATGCAAGATTACTCAGACTGCATATTTAGAGGACAATGTGTAGGGAGGAGTTATCAAATACTTGCATTGTGGTGGCATAGAGGTGTTCCAGCCAAGCAGTGTACCATCCAGCACAAATGGCAGTGCCCCATGGCTGCTACCCCATTGTTGCTGCCACATGGTCACTTCTGAGAAGACTGAGTTTGGAGGGCTTATGCTGAAGAGCTGGAGCTGAGCTACACTGGTTTTAAATTGATGAACAGGAATATGGTAATAGGGTCAGAAATCAAGAATCTTTCTTGATCAAGAATGTGCACTAATAACAAGGAAACTGCTGCATTTTCGAAGGACCACAGCAGCCCTTTATAAACCCAAAGGTAATTTACAGACATAGGCTCAGAGATACTCTTGCCAAAAAAAATAAAAGAGGTTTTCAAAATTTTTCTTCAGAGATCTGCTAAAAGGCTGAGTTGAATCACTGTGAGCAAATTCATGTATTAATATAAACCATTAAACTTGATTAAAAAGAAATCAGTTTTGCCTCTGGCCTGACTGACCTCAGATTTCTAAGGGCTGCTTTTCCAGTCCTAAGGGTCTGAGCTATGTGTCCTTTTGACTTCAGCTTCTCAGCCCATCATCCCCAGGCATATCTTTTGTTCCATGGTTCCCCTTCCCCTTTTTCCAATAGATATAGTGTTATTTAAACAATTAAGTCTGTATGCCCCTACAGCCTTCTCCAGAAAGCAAGGGGCAAGACACAGCCAAGTCAGCTTGAGCACTCAGAGACAAAGAGAGCAAGCTAAATAGAATTATTGTTAAAAAAAAGAAAAAAGAAAATCAAATCTAAGCTGAAATTTACATTTACTCATCTGTCTCAATTGATGATTTCTGCTACCAAACACCATATGGTGCTGTGTGAGGCTATAAATATGCTGCTCTTCCAGACCGATTTCTATTGGCATTTCCCATCAGTAAACAGGTGCTCTTGGCTTCTCCTGTGCCTCCCAGCTCAAAAAACTTGAGCAAGTACCTTTGTGCTCCTACAGGAAGCAAAGGCAACTTGTCAATGGGAGTGTTCCCTTTGCTTCAGAGAATATCAGCTGTATTTCCACAGTGTGTGCAGGACAGCACAGCAAGCCTGCATTACAGTGAGCACCAGTGGCAGCTTCTTTTCTTCCTGGTTTTGCCTAACATCTTTGTGCCCATCAGAAGGGTTGATTGGTGCCCAGAGGCTCCTCCTGTGTGGATCCTTTGCCACGACCTCACAGTGTCAAGCACCACGGGATCTCCCTGGCAGGACTGAATAGGTGTTTGCTGCTGCCTGCTCTCCTGCTAGAATCAATAGGGCTGAGGAAAAGGGGGCAGCCAAGGTATCCTCACAGGGCAAGGGGTTTGCCTTTGGGGAGAAAGCTGAGAAATCAGTCAGGAAACATGAATATCACCTATAAACCTGGAATCATCTAGCTTAATGAGTTCTATGGGCTTTAGCTAGTTTAGTGGCAAATTTCTGTGTCATTCTGCTGCATGCATTCTGCTGTATGAGCCTAAGCATGATGATGGAGCACTACCCCATCCTGCAGACTGCTGCAGACTGGGGCCTTCATGCCCTCTCTGCAATTATTTAAAGGGCTGGGTTTGGTTAGTGTTCCCTGAACACTGAGGAGGACAAAAGGGAAGCACCATTGGTAGTACCAGGGTGTACTTTGTGAGGCTAATCTGAATGTTGCTTTACAGAGACACCACGAGCCCATTGTCTTAGGCTGGGGACAAGGACTCTGGCTGTTCATGTCAGGTGACCACATTTTCAAATCCATTACCATGGTTCAAAAATGTCCAAAAGGTCAATATATTGTTCATACCACATCAGTGATGCTAGGGGGAATAACAACCTTCAGTAAATCCTATTATTTTCACAACTATACTAATAACATGAGAAACTATAGATATAATAAAAGTTTATATCTATAGTTGCTCTGCAGACACCTCCTCTGGTATGGTATAAATATAGTATATGAGACTTGGCGGTGTAATACAGTTTTTATTTCAATTTTTTAGGGATGGCCATGCACATCCATAACTCATGAAAATAAAAAGTGTATTACACTGCCAACTGTTACATATTCCCTAGTAAAGCAAAAATGGCAAGATAAATTTTATTTTTCTCTTCTCCCCACCAACAGTGTCTAGCTGATATGTTGATGATGAAATGCTAGAATAACTATTATTTATTCAAACACCCTCTATACTTTAACCATGTCTGTCCTTTCTATTTGTAAGTCCTGTCCATCTGTCAAATGCTAGGTACCTTCTTTTTTCCCTGCATTTCGTCTTTGGTTTTAAATTTTACACTGCTATACTTGGTGTTATTCTCCTTACGACTGATGGGAAGAGAGATTGTCTCTTCCCATGTCCCACTCTTGAATTTTCTCAGCCACATTCTCTTTGAGTCTTAAGAGCTCTAACATCTGTGTGGGACTTGTGTGTTGGCTTGGTAGCATTGGCAGAACTTCCTCAAGAAGTATGAAACAGTGTAAATGAGGAGGGATCCCAGCTGCATGCTGTACGTCAGTGGAACAAGAGGTGAAAAACCCTATGATTCATAGGTAGGGATGGGGAAAGAATTAGAAACTCGAGTGCAGCAGGCTGAGTACCCTATAGCTAAGTGAAATGGAACAAGTATGTCACTCCCATACTATAAAAAGGAAAAAGTGATAAAATCCTGTTTTATACAAGTGCTATTATATTACAGTCAGCTCTTGAGTATCCACATAGCAATGAATCTGGTGACAGATTAACTGTGCTGGGCTTGTAGGACATCCAGTGGTGCTGCATGAAGTAAGAGCAGAGCCAGGGCCACAGGGGACTGGGGTTGGGAGAACTCAACACACAGCAGCAGGGCCGGGCAGGATCCTGCCAATTTAAGAGCTGTCCACACACTGAGCTGCTGCTGTCAAAGCTGAGGTGCCTCCTGCATAACTTTCTTGAGTGCCTCTACCTTTTTCCTCTCTGGGAACTTCTGTTTGGGGTGAGGTGGATGATTCAATTTTTGACAAACCACCCCTGCATTAGAGGATGTGTAGTGTCTGTCCCTCTATCCATGGGATAGTCACTGACCTCTCCTCAAGGCTAGAACATGAGCAATAAACCTTTAATCCTTGGGAAAGTCCACTTGGTGACACTAGTGCCAACCACCATTTTCTCTCAGCATGTCTAATTGATCAATATAACAAAATGAAACTCGGGCCAATGTTCCCCGTGTGTATTTAACTTGAAGTTTTCTGGGTGTGAAGTAACCTGTCACCTGTAGGCTTTTTTTTTAGTGTGTAGTAGTTATCATAAAATTATTACCTTTCCTTTAAAAATCTCACATATTCGATTCTTTCTTTCTTATTTGCTTTCTTTTCTTTCTTTTCTTCCCCTCTCTCAGCTTATCTGCTCCTCTCCCTCTCCACCCCACCCCATCCCATTTCTGTGTAAAGAAATATCAGAGACCTTGGGTTAAAGACCAAGGAATGCTCTGTCAACTGCCACCTGAAAGGAAAAGAAATTTGAGCTCCCCTTCTCTGCAAACCCAGGTTCTCCATCTGTACAGAAATCTGCCCAGAGCATCAGTTCCTCCTCTTTCTCTCCTCTACAACATGCATCCACTGTCTCCTCACCTGGAATCCTTGTAGCTGGGATAGAATAGAGGATTTTACACCATACAAATGTAGAAAAAAGAACTTCCTAGCTCTGTAGAGGTACCAGACACACAATGATCAACAACAGCCCTCTGAATCCCTTCAAAAACTGTGTACAAGCTGCAAATGCACAGACCAATGCCTAGAGGAGAAGGGAAGCATACACAACATGAGGAAAAAGCAGGGTCTGACACAGCCCTGCTGATGATAAGGTTTTCATTACAGCCTCAGCATACTAATACCAGACCACTGCACAGGTGGGAGAGAGGTGCTTGAGGGCCAGTAAACAGGGAATTTTATCAGTGTTCCACTATTACAGCAAACACCTGTGCTAAATAACTCTGAACGTTGATCCACTGTAAAGAGGCAGTGCTCAGTAGCCCTCAAAATTTCTCATTTCTTACCTGCAGTGGAGTGGTGTTGTATTTGAGCAGTGGCTGTACAGAACTTCCTAAATGTTTTTCTTTCTTCTCCTTTAGGATGCCTGTCACACAGACACAGAGTTCCTAAATTGCCACCTTCCTGTCTCTGCATTTTTCTTTTCATTTCTCTCCTTCTTGAGCAGTGAAAGACATTAGGGATGCAGTGATAAAAACACATGATAAAACACCATCACTGGGGAGATCTATGCCTTGGAAATACAGAAACAAAGTCTGCACTCAAGCAAACTTTCCATTGATGACAGTGGGTTATGCCTCAAAAAGCAAAGGAGTCCTTAAAACTGTGCTTGCCTAATTAAGGTCCTGGTTCAGCTAGAGTGCCTAATTTAAAACAGATGACTCAGTGTTGATGGTGCTGCACTTTAAGTTGGGTACCTGCCTAAGTACTTGACTGAATGGAGGCCCAAGCAATGTATCTTTAAATGAAGTAGCAGTGGAATACAACAGCCATTCTAACCACTATATATAATTGACTAAAAAATCAAATCACTGAAAAAGGTGCTGCACTTACAGTGAAAAATAATAAATAAATGACTTACAGATTGCCAACACGACAGTCTGCAGTAGAGTGGAACTCAGTGAATGCAGCTCCCATTTGAATTCATGGGAAAACAGGGACTTTTGAAACTGCTAAGTTAACCAAAAATATATATTGTTAAAGCCAACAAATTTATTTTTCTGTTTGAAAGTCCCTGTTTTGCTATACAGAGGAATAGGTTTGGAATTCTCTGACTCTTCAGCATCATAAAACCTAGAGTGCCTGCTTGGGGAGGTGTCAGGAAAATATTGGTTTCCATTCCAGGCTTACGTTATATTTACACTGTGGCTCACTGAAATACTAAAGCAGTAAGAGATATTATAATTAACCTCTTCAATTTTTCCCTCAAGAAGTATCTGGTTCAATGAACTGTCAGTCAGCTCTCCCATTTCCTATTAGAACAGGGGCTAATACACAGGACCGACAAGTGAGTTCAGTGAAAGAGGAGAGGCAATACAATGCCTTTATGAATAGTATAGGATGGTAAATATTAAGTACATTTTATATAAAGAAAAATTTTGAAATGCTCTGCGGCTACTTTTGAGCAGCATCAGTCCTCTCTTTTTGTGCCCCAATGCTAAGGGCACACACAATTGTACAATAATACAAAATGTTGCAGCTTAGTGCTTGAAACATTATCCTTTTAGCTTAGAATTTCAGCATTTATAAATGTAGGTCTATTCACAGTCCCCAGTGCTGCAACTGACTGCATTATTTATTATTTATCATTATTAATTATCACAATGTATTATTTATGCCATGCAATAGGTATGCACAGGATTTTGCCAAGAAACATCCTTCACTCTCACATATATTAATTTTGAGAATATTACTGTGCTGTTTGATTTGGAAGCGAATCAAACCATACCTAGATATTAAAATGAGTGACACTGAAAATCTTCAAAAGGTATCCTGTTTCCACTTGTGAGAATCAGGTGGCAACTTGGGGTCCTCTTCAAGGCCACTGCTTTTCTTTCCAAACCTTAGCACCAGAAAGAGATGCCTGCCCCTTGGGCTCAGTCTTCTGCACTAAGAGCCCTTCCCTGATTCTTCTGAAACCACAGCATAAAATCCAGTGTCTGAGCTAAGGGTCATAAGTGGAACCAAATTATATTCTTAAACTGTGCCAGGTAAGCTTTAGGAGGAATTAGGAGGAACTTCTTCACAAATTAGGTATTGGAATGGACTGCCCAGGGAGGTGGTAGAGTCACCACCCCTGGAAGTCTTTAAGGAAACACTGGATATAACAGTCTGTGCCATGGTCTCATTGACATGGTAGTGTTCCATCATAGGATGGACTTAATGATCTCAGAGGTCTTTTCTGACATAACTGATTACAAAAAAACCTCCAAACCCCAAAGAGTTATCTGACTGTGGGCATGCACTTACTAGTGTTATTATTTACCCTAGGTTTATTGTTTGCTAAGTTGTACCCAGTATTTCTCAACAAGAAGAGAGCCCATTACTGTGTTGCTCTCTGTACACACATAGTAATAATAATGTGCCCAAAATGGTGTTCAATGTTTGTAAATATTAGTATTGAAAGAAGTACACACAAACAACAACAACAACGATGAGGCAGAATTTTCAAAACTGCCATGGTTTTGAGATATGTCTAAATTTCTTGAGCAGTTTTTTGTAGTCTCTCTGAAATAGCTGACATCTATGCATCAATTTATGAGTAACGAGGCTTTGTCTTAGTGTTTTGGCAATAGGTGAGGTCTCAGACAATTTAACAACATGAGCTGAACATGGGTTGAGAGGGAAGCCCTGGAGGCGGAGCCTGCAGGATTCCAAAGAGTGTCCTTATTATTTGCTATTATACCACAAATGTGCTACTTAATGATTTGTTTTTTAAGTAGCTGAAGCACAGCCGTAACTACAGAGAAAGGTCCTGTTCCAAGGAGCTCTTCACACACAGACATGTAGCAGTCTGGTGAAAGGAGTGGAAGGAGTAGATTCAGAACAGCTACACTTTGTACACATGCAGAAAAGGTACAATCAGCTATATTTTTATCACCATCAGAACTCAACATTGCTATCAAATATAAATGTACTGAAAAAGAGGGAAAGGTTTTAAAAATTTGCTTATGTGTGATTTTAAAAAACAGTATCCAAATACACAGTGGTTTTTTTCCTCCTGTCAATGTTTAATAAAACTGTTAGCATCACCTTCCAGCTAAAGCATCTTATAACTACAATAATGATCACTTGTGGGCCAACTAGAGACCTTTCAGATTTTTGTGAACTGGTTCATCCAAGTTCTATTTCAAGACACAAGGCTAAGGATGAATTTTGAAAAGACCCACCTCAGGACTGCAGCTTCTTCAACCCACCTGCAGCATGATATACCAAGCAAGAAGGCTGCACCACCTGTGAGAAGGTCAGGAGACAGCAGTGTGAGCAGCACCCACTGAGGTCTTTGGGAGATGCCTATACAGTCCAGCCCTGCTCCTAGTCAGGAGCAAGGTAACTCCTCCTGGAAAGACTGGAGAACTACAAAGTTTTGAGGACAGACATTTGATGCTGACAGCTGATGGCACGGGAAGGTTATTGCCTCCTGTGTTACGATGGCTTTATGTTTTCACCTTCTGGAAAAAAAAAAAAGCAAACAGCATTGAAAGGTATTACTGGGCCTCAGTTTCCATAAAAACAGGGTGGCAAAGTCCCCCTTCCTTTATAGTGGTGGAAACTAAGGGCAGCTCTGCTGAAATCAGCAATGTTACAAAGCTGTAAAACTCGTCAAATCAAGGGACTAGCTCAGCGACAAAGCAGCCTCTCTGCAAGCCTGACAGTTCATTCTCCAGCTACAATAATGAAAACACAGAGATGTGCTAAAGCAGCAGGGGTCCTTAAACTCCTTTATCATCTGGGATCACATCTTAATAGGACTGACTGATGAACACTTCCCTTCCTATTCTTCCATCTGAAAAGATCACCTCCTCTTCTACTTCCTATCATGTATCCTCCCTGTGGCAAAGCAAGAGCAATTACGGGAATATTAAGGAAGTAATTAATGCATTTTAGCCATCTTTTAATGAAATTCAGCAGCTGAGAAAAAGAGAGACAGCCAATAATGTGTAACTTGTTATCTCTACCACATGCCACACTTTGGCAACCTGTGTATTGGAAGTCAGAAAAATGTTTACACCCATAGAACATGTAACATCTTAGGTTAGCCTGTCCCGTTTTTGTGTATTGCCTGTTGCTAACACCACATAAAAGGTTCACGTTTGTATGGTGAAGTGGATTTTCGTCTAAGACATCTAAAATGAGCATGAGGAAATGTTTGTTGGTATTACAGTTCACATGGACATATACTGATTTTCTGGATCCTCCTTCAAACTCAACTCTCTTACAATCTCCTCTGTGCAGTTCCTACTGGAAGTGCTCTAGATCTGTGTGCCTGTTGCCAAAAAGTGAACAAAAGTTGGTCAGGTAGGTGAATGGATAACATCTCTCTCCTTTCTTCAAGAGTGTGCCAGAGCTTCCAACTGCACCAGTGGTAACATTTTGGCCTTTGATATCTCAGACACTATTATCAACAGAGGGTAGTGGAGAGGGACTTTTTCCCAACAGCTTCTTCCATTTTGTCTGCATCATCCCAGGCCTGCTGATTTGTGCTCTACTAATCTTAGTGGCTCTACAGAAGCATCTTTATGGTGTTGCTGCTTCTTTCTACAGAAGCTCAACTAGACTCAATGACTTGTGTTTTTGTGTTTGCCAAAGGCTTCCCTTGAGGATCTAATTTCATGTTGCCCTCCAGCTGCTGTGGCCTGATAAATATGTCCCTATCAGCTGCTAGAATGTTAGCTTGGACCGTGCCTTCTCTCTCAGTTACATTTTGGTATTATGCTGTGATTAAACCACTGCTCTACCAGTGGCCCAGCAGTAGGTGACCTCCTTCCCCTTTCCCCCAGCATATTGTATAAAAATAGTCAAGTGATAATGGCTCATGTTTATTGGTTTCTCTTCAGCAATGCATATTTCCCACTGATGTCAAAATAGTTTAGACTGCACGTTGCCAGCACTTGGTCATACTTCTTCTGCCTAATATCATGACTTATCAGTGTTGTTGGAAATATCTTCCAGCTGCTAAACAATCCAGCTGGGATATAATTGGTCATCAGTCTAATGGCATAACTGCAAATGTCGAGTTTCTTTCTTCTGCCATGTGTGGTAATTGAGTCTCCAAATCTGTCAACAGCCTGTTGGTAGACAGCCTTCTCTCCACTGGGCAGCTCCATGCCCTTAGACTCTGCAATCATTGCTATTTTCTTCCCCTTCTGGGAATTGACACATTCAGACATTGCATGATTATTTATCCCTTTCCTGCTGTTCATAGCCTGAGGCTTTTTCCTGGTGTGAGCACTGCCTGTCACAATGTTTATGCTGGACCATGAAGGCAATGTTTGGTTGGTATCTGTCCTCTCCTCCAGTAGCTAGGAACATCAGGAACTTGAAACATCAAAGGAATTAAAAGTGGCATTTTGTCCAGCCTTTTCCAAGAGCAGGCACCCACCCCTGCAATCAACAGCTCATCCAGAAGGATCAACAGAACATCTGCTTCACTCAGGACAAAAGAAATTTTTTCACCACCTTGCAGCAGATTATAGATATAACAGCAGAAATCCAACAACTATAACTTGCCATGGAGTGAGGAACAGTGCAAGAGATTACAGGTGTCATAAAGGTCTGTGCAACATCGGGGGGTCATTGTTCTAATGAACAATGCTGAGATAACTCTAGAGCAAGGATTGTGAAGCTCTTTTGCTTCTCTTCCAGGCTATTGTGTTTAGCAGTTAATCATATTTCCTTGTGTCCTGTGGATTTCACTGGCATCATATTCATGTACCATATGGATTCCATGTCAGTAGGAATAAACCTTCTCTTTATTAACAGGATCACTTATTGCACAGTCACATCTGTAGCATCCTCACAGTGGACATATAGATTGATATAATGGTTTCTCTTCCAAAGCCTTACCTGCCACAACACATGTTTTCCCAAACCATACAGGAACTGGTACATAAAGTGTTGAAGTGAGACTTCTCTGCTCACTTTAGATATTTCCAGACTTCTGAAAGATTTCTTGTGAGAAGAAAAAAAAATCCCAAGTGCAGTTCCTAAAGTAGAGTCAAAGCCAGGGGTGATGAGTTGTACTGTTGAAGTGATAAAATCATTGAATGGGTTGGGCTGGAAGAGACCTTAAAGATCATCTAGATCCAACCCCCCTGCCATGGGCAGGGATGCCACACACTAGACCAGGTTGCCCAGGTCCCCCTCCACCCAGGCCTTGAACACTTCCAGAAACAGGGTATCAACAACTTCTCTTGACAACCTGTTCCAATGCCTCACCACCCTCCAAGTAAATAATTTCCACCAAACATCTAATCTAAATCTTAGGAGAAAATGCCTACTTTCTTCCTTTATCTCCAAAGGGTGCCTACATAGAGAGAGGTGAGTGCCTAAAACATAAGTGCTGACAGTCAGGTGGGATGAATCACACTTTCCCTGGAATATCTGAGGGTACAAAGACTCCCTCAGACCTTCTCTGCCAAGACAGAGTTACTCTTTCCAGCCTCTCATCTTTAAGTTCCCACTGTGTCCCACTGATGTCTGCTCACATTGCAGCACCTGTACTGAAACAGACTAAAAAATTGAAGGAAGAAGATCGAATTTTCTTTGAGCTGGCAAAATTCCTGTGTGATGCTAATAAGACAAAAAGTTGTGTGAACACATCTTTCTTTTTTCCTGTCCTAGCTGTGTATAGCAAAGGAAATGTCTAAGTTTCAGTGGACAAAAGGGATGGTTTCTACAAGGAAATGTGAACACCTTAGCAGATGGGACTTGCTGCAAAGATACCTACAGTCAAATTAGGCAAGGCTAACACAGGTGAGAGAAAAAAAGGAATATGTGATTTAGTGGTGATATTCCCCCCACAATTCAGCATGTTTAAAGTGTTTAATGCTTTTTCTTCATTTTTCTCAATAGTTCTAAACAAAAATGGTCCAGAGGAGAAGATAACAAATGGAACTGTTTGAAAAGGCAGTGTTTTAAGTGCCCCTGTTGGTATTAGTACATCAGATTGTGTTAGGTAAGAGTGGTGCAGCTCCCTGGGGCACCAGCATCCTTGCTGGGGGAGACAAGGTTCCCTTGGCCTCCTGTCCTGCTCCAGGCTCCCTCTGGGTACATGACTGTGCAGTTCCCAGCATCTTTACCCTGGGAGATTAGATCTTCCCTCCACAAGGAATGTTCTTCCTTTAGAATGTGACCTTTATGGCTATCCAGCACTCTGAAAGTGTTAAACAGAAAATTCTAGGTGATTGCTCTTCCCTTTATATTACTTTTCTGCAGTTTTTCTGCCCAGTCCTACCTGAAACTTCCCCCAAAGATTAGCACTGCTGTGTGAGCATTTTTAATACAGACCTCCTAATACAGAGCTCACATCCAGCTGCTACAGGCAAGAACAAATTTTCACCTGTCCTCCAGTGTGAGAGCAAATTGCTTTATCTGCATGGGAGCTCAGAAAGGAGCTCCAGAAAGAAACCACACGCTCCAGTTCTACTTTTCACAGGGTTGAATTAAGCTTTTTAATGAGTCAGTGATTATTTTTTTCAGCCTTAAATGTGTGCATAGTTGCAATTTGTGCATAGTTTAATCTTCTTAGACTGATGTCCAAATACAAACTAAGGCAACAGTGAAATTACAAGGCTTCTCCAAAGGGTGTCCAGGAAAACACACCTTTTCATTGAGCAGCTCCCAAAAACCAGAATGAATATCTTAAGGCAATTGAGAGACTGTTATCAGAGACTTTTACCACATTATAGGCAATTAGCAGAGCTGAAAATGGAATGAAAGTATTATATCTTGTCATTATTCAAAGTTGTCCTTTATGTCTTCTAATGCAGAAGATCATCAGTGACCTAGAATTCTATATGCAAGGCCTTGCCTGTAAACATCAATAACTCTTTTTGAAAGTGCACTTATGGTAGCAACAAAACCTGAAGTATCTGTGATAACAAGTGCTTTAATACCCAGCACACACAGCTGCCATTGCAGCCATATCAATCCCTCCCTCCTAAAACTTCAAGCAACTCTCAGGGACTGAAGAAGAGAACACAAAAGGCACTGGGAACACTGTCCAAGGACAGACACAGCAACCCTGTGCTGCTTCCCTTCCTCCTCCTGTGCTCGCTGTCCCTGCTGCGTGTGCTGGGGCTGCAGCCTGCATGCTGGCACTGGAGAGAATATTGAGGCAGCACTCGTATTTTGCCCTCATGGGTTGCTGACTACAAGGACTGCCTGCTTTAAATGTATAACAGTGCTGGTCTCGCTGTAAATCACACTTTCTTGGTGAGCTACAAGGAGGACAAACTCCTCATGTCTCTTTATGTACGTTGTTTTCATACTGATCACTGAGATATTTATAGCAACAAGCTGTGTACAGAGTTGTAAACCAAGAGACTCGGTTCATGAAAGGGACATTGACTGTGAGGTCAATATCATTTCCCTATTTCTTATTTATTTTGCAGTTTCAAGAAGCAGACATAATGGTATCTTACCATGCTTGGGATGCAATCAGAGTGGCTGGGGCTGCTGTGCTCATCCCACTCTACCTGAAGAACAACAGATCCTCTGGGCAGCTGGTTAATGATTCAGAATATAAGACCAGTAGGTTGATGTAAAAATTGCTAATTCTTTAGCAAAAGATCCCAGGGAAGGTGTGTCTTCTTGGGAGAAAAGCCAAATATCCAGCATGACCAATTCTTTCACCCACAAACAACTTGAGATCAGAGATGTGCCCTAGAAAATCCAGCTCTGGGGAACAAAAGAGCAGCAGGGGCTCTTCATAACCAGCGGCCTCCCACAGAGATAAAATACTGAGATGAGAGAAACAGAGTCTGTGAACAGCACAGAGGCAGGAGCTACCTGATAGACAGCTGTGAAGCCAAGCAGAGGGTGGGAAGGAGAGGCCAGAGGAGTGAAGCGACTGATCAACTCTGAGGAAGCCCGCAGCAGAAACCCAGCTGTTGAATCTCTGGGGCTCTAGCAAGGACATGAAAAAGCCACCCCAGAGCCACAGAGGCATGAGAAGGGGATAAAAATAGTGAGACCCATCCTCTTCTCCTGGCATAAACAATTTAGGCTGGGGCTGAGTGAGCAGGGATTGCCTTGTGAAGCAGCTGACTTTGAGAAGTCTGTGGGCAGTCATTGCAGTAAAGTCCTTTCCATGTCACACCTGCAAGAAAAGGAGCAGAAGTTTGTTCTGGCCCAGAAGCATATTCAGCTCTTCATGCTACTCCTGAAGGATGAACTGCCAAAGACTCCTTCTTCCCATCCTCTCAGGGACCCAGCTCTTCCATTCAGTGGGACTGTGAGGTCTAAACCCCATCTCACTTTGAGTCACCTCTGACAGGCTGCTGTGCTGTGCAGGTGCTGTGCTTCTCATACAGTCCTCATACCCAGCTGTTACAGAAGAGCAGAAAACTGAGTCACTGAGTTAGCTGCTAACAATTTAAGCAGATGAGTAATGCAGGAAAGTCTGTGAGACAAGTATACAGTGTATTAGTTCTCAGCTCTAGATGCAAAAATCTTTGTAGGCGGTCCAGTTACATATCTTGACTATTCATTCCCCTTACCTATCTATTTTCCCAATTTGCTGTTGCTTAACTCAGTGGAAGTGAAAGTTTGTCTTGAGAATCTTGAAGGGGAGGGTAGAAGCTTTATCTATCAATCAGAAAGCTGCCCCAAGTTTAAGAGATAGTATGATAGATAAGAAAAGAAGAAAATAATTATATTTATTCATTATGAATAATAAATGTTGGAAGTATGCAGCACTGCAGATTCTACAAGAAACTCATCAGTTTATCTGAGTATAAATACATGGTGTGTTCTTGTTCAGACTCAGAGCTGATTTGAATCAAAACTTTAAAGTGCAGTTCCAAACTTTTTCTAACATCAGCCCTGAAGTCTGATTCAGATAGTATTCTGATCAAAACTCCTTGTAAATAGAAAGTGTCATGTCACTCCAACTCCAAATGACTCTTCAAATTCCTTTGGACAGTTTCCCATTACTTTATCTCATGCTCATCCCTTTGTCAAACCAAGCTCTGCTGTGCATCTGCTAGTAATAAGATAGAAATGTCAACGACTGGATCCCAGTGTCTTGGATCCAAGTAGCTTCAGAAAAGACCCTTCATGTCCCATGATTCTCCTTCTGAAGTTTCATCTTCTCTGGTTATCTCTTTTCCAAGAAACAGCCTCACATAAGAACAGCAAACTCCTCTTCTTTAGCAGTCTAGTCACTTTACTAGACATGCTCATTTCCTTTGCAGATACCATGTGAGAACTACTATGGAGTTGGCCAAAATGATAAGCAGATGCTGCTCAGCCCTGGTGTCTGGATCTGTGTCGCTCTTGCAAGGGTGGAGAGGAAGGTTTCCTTCCTTATCTGATGGCCCCTGCTTTCTTCTGACAGCCTAAGGATAAGGCAATGCATCATTCTTTTCCTGTGAGCAAATGCTCCCATCCTCTAAAGGCAGAAGATGGCTCTTGCTCCCTTGATGGACAGTGTTTTGCACTAACCCAAGAGGCAAAGGACCAGGTCTGTAAGTCTTTTCTTCTCACATAATTTCTGAGCAATGGTCAGCCATTAACGAGGTCTTAGTAGAAAGAATGCTAGGTTTAGATAAATATCTCTCAGACTCTCTGTGGTAAGTATTGTATCTAGCATTTCTCAGATTTGATGGGCAACTTTTTTCTGACCCATAATATTTCACTGGCGAGGGCTCTGGTTCCTCTGTATATGGTACATAAACTAGAAAGGGTGTTAGGACTTTCCTTGGTAATGCAGGAATTATATTTACAACTTTTTACAATTGCCATTCAGGCAATTGTGATCTGCTAGACTGTAATCTGCTGCTTATAGCAGACACTGCCCCAGGGGCAGTACCGATGTGTGGGGTGGCTCTCAGGAGCTTGTGTTCATCACTGGAAGCACAGTTTGTCCATGCTATCCTGGGCATCCTTCTTTTTGGACATACTTTTTGCAAAACCTTCTTTTCTGTGAGAGACCTGACCCTGAGAATTTTTCATGGTCAGTGTTTAACTTCCAGTTTCCTTTGCTGAAGGGACAGCCTCATCTCTGTAATGTTGTGTGCAATTTTAGAGGAGAGGGGACCCTCTCACATGCCAGTCCCTCCTGGCACAGCTATTCTCCTGAAGTGACACCACCCCAGAGTATGAGGGGGGGGAAAAGCACAGCACTTTTTAACTGTCATGAAGTAAGAAAGACTCCTTTCATTTTATGTTTTGTTATATAGCAGAAAAAAAATCTGTCACTTTGCAGCTTGCAGCAAACAGCTTTAAAAACTGAGTAAGTGGTTCAGCTTTACTTAGTTTTTAATCACTCAGCAGCTGTTTACCCCACAATTTACAGGTGTATTTATGTTCCATTTTAGCTGAGGCTGTCAGTTACCTTCCTTTCTAGGCCTGAATTCCCAGCTGAGTGGAAGGGCACGTCCCTCTGCAGATTGGACCCATGCATTGAAATCAGATGGGTTACAAATGCAGCACACCTACCCCCAGCCCAGCAGACAACGTGAGTACCCCAACGTGAAATTGGCATTGTCAGGTAGGAACGTGAAGAAACCATCCACTGAGAGTGATGGTCATCCTTTGTTTAGCTCAAGCGTAAGTTGCTGTTCCACTACTGGGTAAAAATACAGGGCATTTAAGGATTCAGGTTTTGCAGGAATGGCAAAATGCAGCGAATCTCTGCAGAGCCAGAAGGAGGTCTCTTGTTACACCAAGGCTGGCTCTCCTGCAGAAGCCTGAGGCTCTGGGGGTGCACACTTTCATCTGTAAATGGGCCTCTTAAAACAGAATTCACAAGTGCATTCCAGTAATAAGTAATGTGATATTGTTATGTGGGAGAGCAACCTGATGATAGTTAATGGTGTTTCTGCTTCTCTGCCATGTTCTGAGGAATGACTTGGCCTTAAAAATACACCGGAGCTCCCAAAGGGAAGGAAATCCCCAGAGCTGATCATTTTGGAGAATGAAAAGATTCCAAATGGGTGCTAATATTTCACAAGGGAGGCTTTCAAATGAATGAAATGTATCCTGGATATTAATAGTGAAGATCGTTACTACCAAGATGTTTTTTGCCAATATTTTAAATGGAAAATGAAAGCATGGGCAGATTATAGGGAATTTTCCCTTTTTTTTTATTGAAGAAACACACTGCACATGCAAATTAAAACTGCACTCACCACTGCAAGACTATAACATTTTTGGCACATGTACTCAGTGTGCATAAATGTTGGCTGTATTTAAGTTCTCCTAGACATATATAATTAATGAAATACATTTGTGTATAGCCTCATTTTGTGAGCAGCCTAAATTTAGACTGCCTATCCGTTTGCAATGTAAATCTTCATTTTGGTTGGTATATTAAATGTTAATGCTTGTGCTAATTTTTAGTCTCTAACCTTAAGGCAGGTCACACATTGCTTTATTAAAATAAAAGAAAGAAGATTAATTTAGTTGCTGGAGTCAACAATTAAAAGTACATGGGAGTTTGGGCAAAAAAAGTAAGGAAATGATAACTTAATGGCAAAAGGCATGTCCTCCAACAGCTAGGCACCATGGTGTGATCCTTATTTACTTTTATAGTGCACCCCATTGTGCCTATGTGTTGGAAGACATATGTCATGTTTCATCCTCAAGGGCCTAAGTGTGAATTTCCTGTTATTTTTTTCACAACTTTAAAAGTTGTTTCAATGAAGTTTTTGTTGGAAGAACTTTAGTAAAGTGTGTTTTATATACTGTCTGTGGCTAGCCGGGAAAAAACTGCAGCCCCAGAGGAAAATAACAAAGAAAGGCTACAGCCCGAAGGAAAGGAAGGAGAGGGCTGGGAGTGGAACGGAGCTTTAGCCGGCCTGGGAGCAAGGAGGGCTCTCCTCATCCCTGGATAGCTCCGTGCACAGGATCACCAGCTAACGAAGACTTGTAGCCTCTGCCAGCTTCACGGAGCTGTGCATCCTTTCCTGTCCCAGGGGAGAGGCTCTGAATATCCCTGGTTGTGTTCACACCCGGCAGGTTTTGTTGGCCTTTTTGCTGGTGAGCTCTCCGGAGCAGATGTACACGCAGTTGCCGTGGGCACACGGGCTTCCCTGGAGAAGGCTGTTAGAAGCCCCTCAAAGGGGGACTCCTCTGGTCCCCATGGAGCAGAAGCCCACCTGGAAACGACTAGGTATTTTTCAAGTACAAAACAGGGAGATTCTGTAAAATTACTTTTTTTTTTTTTTTTTTTTTTGCCACACCAAGAGCTAATTAACACCCTGATTTAGTGCAAGAGCAAACGTGAAAAAATGTTTTAAGCTACCAGATACTTTTTTTTTTTTAATGGGGTTTTCACTGGAAATTTCTTAATCTTAAGTAAATACTTTCAATGCTGTTTCTAAGGTCTTTGAAATCCCCATCTGGTGCCTTAAAACAGAATCTCTGATATACAATTTTTCCTCCAGTTATGCCAAATATAGCAAGAAAATGCATGGAAGCAGAGCATATTCAACTTTAAGTCCTCTGATTTGCAAAAATTACCTAGCTAACTTCAGTGAGCAGAACTTCACCAACCAAGCTTTTCAGCACCAAAATTCTGTACAAATGTCTTTTAAATGTTTGAAATTTTCTAGAATTAGGCTGTCACTTTTGCAAATGTTCTGTGAAATTTTAGCAGCAATTACTACTGGGGAAAACGTTTCAAAGAAAGGAATTCTAAAAAAAGGAACTGGGGAAGAAAAAAAAAAAAAAAGAAAAGAAATAATCTAGCTTGGGAGTCAGAGCTCCCTTGAAGTGGAAATGAAGCCCAATCCTGCACGTGAGAAGCTGCACAGACATGGGTCTCCCTGTGGGGTCTGACCTGTGCGACCCCAAAAAGCCCGTTGGCTTCTCTGCTTCCTGAGCCCCTGTCCATTCATTATGTAGGGAGCCATCCACATGTGGATGATTGGGTTGCTGATCCAAACTCTCTCTGTCCATGTTTTAATTTTAATTTTTTTTTTTCACTTAGTGAGTCTGAGTGTTAGTATATTAATAGGAATGAATGAACAAGAACGTACTCTACATCGAAAGTAAAAATGGGATAACTGATAAATTTGATATGAAACCTCTGCATCTTCCATCTTACAACACAGAAACCACTGGTCCATTTTAGGGTTTATTCTTCCACAAGAGATCATGCCCCAGGAGCACAGACTAGTTCCTAGGTTATTTACAAAAATCAAAATATTCATTCTCAACACAAGTAAAAAATACCTGCTTCCACATCAAGCCTATTTATCCCATGGCTAATTGAAAGCTTTCTAAACAAACATTTAATTCTGCTGGCTCCAAAATAATTGGCACTTATGGCTTTGACTTAGTGGCATAAACTATGAACAGTAGCAGCAGACACTGCAAAAATAAAAAGAATTATATATTAAAAACACAGAAGAAAAAGTCCAGAATCTTCCTCCTGAAAACATACCAGCTCCAATCTGTATAGAGCCAGTGGTAAATTACCCACCTGTATTCACTTACTTAACATTAAAAAACACTTATACATCATTACACTTTTGTACCATATTAGTGAAAATGAATGCTAGAGCAATATGAGGTAAACATTGCTAATGTGGGAGAAGGCTGCTTATATCTTGTAATGATAGGATTAACTATGGCAGTGATAGATGCACCACGCTCCTTTGAACCCTGGCTCACCACCGAAAATGCCACGTGGCAGCACAAAGAGACTTGCTCAGCCAAAACAGGCTTTTCTCCTGCTTTTTGAGATCACTGCAACAAAGCAGGTTCACTGACTTAAAATAACCTGTCACTACCCTGAGTGGCATCCTGGGGATCCAGAGCCTTCTGTGCATTTGACTGACTTTAATATTGTTTTCTGTCACCTATAAATCTTTTCCTCTTTAACGCAATTTGAAAGTAAAATAAGGAAGTGGTTCATTTAATAAATATTTTGTTAGTGTGTTTCTTACAGCAGTTCTTTGGCACTTGGCACTTTGGCACTTGGCACTTTTTTCACCCTTTAGTTTGAAAATGTCAGCACCCGACTTAGAGCCAGGGCCTGATCTGAAGCCCACCGGTATTCAGCAGAAAGTCACCCCCTAGAAGTGGGAGGTGTTTTATTGGCCTCACCTGCCAATTAAACACAGAGTGGCAGAGAGAGCAGCCATGGAAAACACAGAGTGGCAGAGAGAGCAGCCATGGAAATGATGGCATCTTGGACACAGCACCTCTAGGAATTCCTGTGCTGGACCTGAACTCCTGGATAATATTGCACAAGCCCTTCTGACAGCGCAGCCCATGCCACCCTTAGCAGCCATGCATGCCTGCTCTCCACCCTGCCTGCTTTTGTGGGTGGATCCTTTAGCATGTGTGGTGCTTGGGAGGGCTGATGTTTCTGTCCTGAGGGCAGGATTGCTTTTAATTTGTTCCCACCCAAGGATGCAAATAAAATGGCACCAGGACCCTGCACTTTTGTATTCCACTAAACCACATGTGCTCAGCGCTGGCTTTACACAGGTGAGAGTTGCAGAACTGCTCTTTTTGTGTGCCCACAACCTCATCCTCTAAAAAGGGGCAGAATGGCAGCAGAATCTGGGCAGAATTAAATTAAGTCAAGCCACCCACTTCTTAACGTTAAATCCCAGTAAATTTCCCTTCTGCACATGGTTCACAAAGCTCTTCTGCCTCCACATCCTTGTAGGGATCCCAGCCCCTGCCCTGCAGGCCTCTGGAGAGGTCCGAGGGGCCAGAAGGGATGCAAAAGCCAACTGCAGACTGGTGCTGCTTCCTGCTATGGTGGGGCACTGCGGGGCACCTCGCTGCAAGGACTCTGGAAGGTTCAGGCTAATCTTCAAGGGGAAAAAAAAAAAGCCTATCTGAAAAATGGAGAAGAGATAATAACACTTGTGGCTGTACAAGCGAAGATAACGGCAAAAATAATCAAATCTCATGCTCCTGGGAGGAAACTAATTGCACACAGGGGTCAGGAAGACATTTTCATCCACTGTTGAGCTTTGCACAGTTGGCTGCTGCGTTGTTATTATGAAAGAGGGAAGTGGAAGGAGAAAAGGGGAGTTTGTTTGTGTTGTTTGTTGCTTTTTTTGCTGAAGAAATGGAGGGAAAGGCAAGAGTGGCTCTTGTTTGCCCTTATGCACCACGAGCTGGATGGTGTCAGAGGCATAATACTGGGCTGGATGGATACAGGATGGCAACACTGATGTGTCCGATGGATTGGGGAAAGGGGATGCATCTCTCCATGCGCACACATCTGCTATCCCTCACTTGTGAATGTTACTCCAGATGGTAATCAAGAAGGTGGTTTTATAACCCACATTAAGAGGACTGTCTGCTGACAAGTTATGTGTTTTCTTCCCTTGAGTACATGCTGTTAAGATGGATAAGTGCAAATGGTTGAAATTTGGTTGTTAACTCTGAATAATAATAATACTTTGCATTTCTATTGCATCTTCCATCCTAGGATCTCAAAGCACTTTGAAAACACTAATTAAGTAAATCTTACCACACTGCTGTGAAGCAGGTAATTATTATTACCATTTTTTAGAGAAAAAGGAGCTTTGTCATAGTGAAAGAGAATTTCCCTGGGTCACCAAAGAACCAAAAATAATCAAGAAATGATGATGACTTCTCAAAGTAAATTAGAAACTTTGCATTAATTTCCTGGAAATTAATTTAGTTTTGTTGTTTTTTAGCTAATGAATAAATTAAGCCAATCTTCATACATTTTCCACTTTTGAAAACTTCTTTTTTGGGACTAAAACACTAAAAAGAAACTCAAGACTTGCACTTTTCATTCTTGCTGAACAACCAGAAAAATATCAGTGAAGAATGAAAATGAGGTATGGAAAGCTGAGTTACTTTGAGAAACAGTTTGATGATTACAATTAATTAATATTAAGAATATGGTGCAAACCCATGCCAGCTTCAGTGTCAATTCCCATTTCTTTTGGCCTCATCAAAGAATTCATTACTTTCTTTCCTACCCCCTGGAAAAAAAATGCAATGTGTTTGTGAGGACTACAAGACTTCATTTTATCCCACTTTTCTATTTTTTTTCTTCCTGTCACCTGTTTAAAAACACCCTCCAAATGTGCTGCTGAAGGCTGAAATTTCATAGACAATAGGCTCATAAGCTTGAATAAATGAGAGAGAGCAAGACCAAGTTTCAGTGCTGATTTTTTGCCCATTGAATAATATCAGTTATTTGATTTTCAGACCCAGAATCCATTCTTAAATTAGAGAAGGATGTTGCAGTCCCGTCAAAGAATCGAAGACAAATTTTGCTAATCCTTCTGAGAGGTGAGACAATGGTAGTGGGGGGTAAGGAATGACGTCTGGGTGGGCAATATTGCCTGTTCATTTCCTCGGCTTAGCTACTGATTGTCACTCTTGTGCCTTAGAGATGCCCATAAGCTTCCAGGGAGACTGCATGAAGGTAGAGCAGCTTAATTATGTAGGCTGCTATTTACTAGGTTTCAGCTGAATCCATCAAACTAACTTTGCTTTAACCTGAGCCAGATTTGATTGTGAGGCCAATTTATTGACTGGTTTCTCCTTTGGCAGTGCATCCTTTGATTTAGATACAGACACTTACCTGCTTGAAAAGTAGCAATGTTATGACACAATTTATATTTTAAAAAGCAGCATTACACGGAACATAATTTTTAAAAACAAACAAACAAACAAACAAGCACAACAAAAAGCCCTTTGAATCTAGAATAATGGCTACCTGTAAGGCAGTGGCTCACTTGAGAGATTTTGCTCAAGTAACTTATAACTATCAGCAGAACCCCCTAGGGAATTACCGCTGTTTTTGCAGAAGCTGTTTGCAGTGGAATAAACAGACAAGTGCTCTATATATCATTTTAAGTAAGACAAATAAAGTTCTGCTTCCTCCTTACAACGATGTCATTGTCACTTATATAAGAATAATTCTGTGTGACTTTTTATGAATCTTTCCCCTGTGCAGAAGTACAATGGCCTAATTTCCTACACCACGTATTATAAATAAACGTCCTTCTTCAGCAATGTATAGCCAAGCTGAAATGATCCCACCACGTACAGAGCAGTCTGGAAATGTTAAGGTGTGCTTCGGCACTGGCCATGGGTGGAGGGAAACCCCACCACCCCAGAAGAGGGTATGTCCATACCTCCTCCCTCCCGTGGAAGGTTTCCTCATGGCCCAGGAATTGCTTATGGGAAGGCCTGGAGAAGCCACTCCTTTTGCCATGGGTTCCCTTTGCAACTCATGGCATAGCAGGGACGTGGTTTTATTTATTTTGGGTTCCAGAGAGGCAACATCAAATGCATGGTACTGAAGAGTGTGGGAGAGAAAAGAGGACAACCCCCTCTTTCCCTTATGACTGCCCACTACTATTGCTAAGAAGAAACCTCAGATGGTAAAAACACATTAAAAAATTAATAAAAAAAAGCTAGAAAGTGTTATTCAAAATGTAATTTTAACACATTGTGAAGGGCTTTTAAGGGGAAATACATGTGGGGAGAGCTCTTATCTCTCTAAGGCTCCAGCTAATGTAGCTGGCTGCCCAGGGGAATGCCAGAGGGAGAGAAAATGGGAGAAATGATATTAAAAGGGTGGGAACATTATTTTATAACTTAAAAAAAAAATATTTGTTTTCCCCAGAGTCTTTCAGGTTGGTTTGCCCTTCTGGCTGCGTTTGATCTGCCAATAGCAAAGCCCATCTCTGCAGTGATTGTGGAGTTCTGTCTGATATTCCCTGCGTGCCGTGAGCATGGGGATTTCATTTCATACATCATTTCCAGAGAATACCCTCAGTACGAAGCACAGAAGAAATTTCTGTCATACACACGCGCTTACGCTGACATCTGTGTGTGCACACGTACATGTGTATGTGTCCACATGAATCAAATCACACTTGGCAGAGGGATACCCTCTGGTTCTGGTTAAATTCATGTGATAAATTGCATTATCCTGTGCCTTTCAGTGCCCCACCTGCACTATCCTCCCTCTCTGCCTGGGTCTTTTCTGGTGTTCTGAACCTCTGAGAGTGATTTCAAAAAGATTGCCTTAAAAACAACTGGAAAAAAAGCAACCAGCAGAATGACAGTAACAGTACCTTTTTCCTCATCACCTCCTCCACAAAACAAAACAAAACAAAACAAAACAAAACAAAACAAAACAAAACAACAACAACAACAACAACAACAACAACAACAACAACAAAAACCCCACCAAAATTATGTCCTGGGACAGAAAGCATGCATAGAATGACCCATTTATGGTCCAGTATTTTACAAGCTAACAGGGTTAGAAGGGTGCCCTGCAAATGGAATTTTTCTAATAGGGCACAGTTGAGCTTTTACCTCTGAGGTATCAGATATTAATATGATCCTGCTTTGTACTTTCTAGACATTTCTGTAACAGCAGAAGTTTTATTTCTTCAGTCTTTTGAGTTCTGTTTGACTAGGCTTATAAAAAAAAAGGGAGATGCCTTTGCTAAGGGAATACATGCCAATATACAAACACACAAAATATACAAAACCCCTTCAGACTTGGTGTGTAGGGAACCAAAAAGTGGTGCAGAGCAGTAGGAAAAAATCTGCATCTCTTCTTGAGATTATTTACATGTACTTTCACTTCTTGGAACAAATACAGCCATTCTCAACTCACAGTGAAAATTCCCTCAAACCTGATCTATCATGACTTTCCTATGCTACTTTAGGGTACTTTGAAATTCCTACATGGGAAAATCCAATGCAAGTTCCACATGAAGGTCTTCATTTCACTGGAATTTTTCTGTCTATTCCTCCTTGTCTTTCATTGCTTATTTGCATCATTGAGTGAATTTACACTCTTTGCACACTAAGATAGGTAATTTATAGTCCACCCGGAACCAAGGACAAAAGACTGCAAGAAAACTCCTAAGTCATCCAAGTCCTCTGAAATGCATGGGGCTGCCTCACCTGACCACTATGAGGCTGTAGGAGCTACTGGTGTGATAGTGTTACCCCTCTCCTGAGAACAACTGATAGAGTTTCCTCACACTATGGGTGCTCGAGGGTCACAGCACTTATGCCACCCCTCTACACTGTTTCCAGAGGTGACTTCTTGGTTTAGGAGAGTTGGCAGGGCTCAAACTGACACCTCCACTTTTCATAGCTGTGTCATTCCCTCTCATATGGAGTTTTATCTACTCTCATTCATATCTTAAGGAGATAGCCTCTCTGTGGGCAGCCTATTTCAATACCCAGCTTGCCTGTTTTAAGAAAAAAAATCGTGGTATCTAACCTAAACTTTCTCTTCCTTTGTTTGAGGCTGCTGCTTCTTGTTCTACCTTCTTGTACTAATGTGAAGAATTCCCTTACTTCATTAAAGGCACTTCTACATATTGGTAATGTCCCCAGTGAGTGATCTCTGTATAAATTCAGTTCCTCTGATATTTTCCCGTATGTTTTATACTCTGATCTTGGTATCACTTTGGTGGTTAATCTCTGTATGTTCTCCATTGCAGTGTCTAAGTGATAGGAGAGCCATAAAGTGTTTTGAGTGGAATCATCCTAAATTTACATAGCTGCCATATCACTCTTCTGCTTTCACATGAGACTTTTTTTTTTTAATTGCACACAAGAATACCACTGCTGTAATTTACTTGGGCTACAACACACGTGTATGTCTCACAGAATAGTTGTAATAATAGTCTCATGTTCTATCGCTTACTGGTTGCTGGATAGCTCCTCTTCACCTACATCTCTCTCTTTTACTGACACTCCTAGAGTATTGCATTTGCTGAGACCCCTGTTAAAAGGGCTTTTGGACATAACCTTGATATTTTTTGGTCACTGGACTTGTACATGCAGCATTTCTGAGATGGTGTGAAATACAAACCTGCAAAACAAGAGCACAGTTATAAGACAAGTGACCCTGATTGAAAGGGTGGCTATGAAAACTGATTACACAGCAAATTGCCCATCTGCACAGGCTCGGAATAAGAACATTTCAAAGCTCATTTGTTGGCTGATGTTGCCATTTAATGCAGTTTCCAACAAATCATTCATAAAATTAATGTCCACAACTGATGCTTGTTTTTCTCAAGCTCTTCTGTGAAAAACAGTTCTTCCACTGATTCAGAGAGATATGTAAAGGAATGGGTATTATTTGAAGAAAATTGAATGAACTAATCTTCAGACAACTGCAAATGCTTGATGTCTTGGGTTATGGAACCAAAAATGTGTATTCTATTTCATCTGCTAAAGCAGTTGGGGAGATGTTCTTCTTTCTCTCTTGTAACTGGGAGGAGGGGGGTGGGTGCCTTTTGATAATGGGCCAGCTGTTAAAACCAGGTGGGGCAGTGTTTCTTATCTCTTTTCACAATGGGCCATTAGGACTCTCCAAGCTATTCTCCTCCCCAAAGCAGTACATCCACAAAGCAGTACATCCACATTCCATCATCCTATTGTGAGATGCTCCACTCAGTGGGGGGAGCCAACCATTCCTACCTGGATAAAACTGAGACACAGGAACACAAAGGCTTCGAGCTTCACCCAATTTCTGGGAGGAAGACTGGACCCTTCTCACCCACTGGACCCTTTTCTACAGGATCATCTCTACTTCAACAGAACCACATCTGCCACTCCAGGAGGATTCACTTTTGGACTGCTTCCAACACCCTGACCAACAGGGTGTCAGGTTGTAGCTCTGACTCTGTCAGGGTTTTTCCAAAATTGTTGTTTGTTTGCTGGTTTGGTTGGGTGGTTTTGTTTTCTACTACATTTGTATTGTTAATATTCCTAGTAAAGAACTGTTGTTCCTATTCCCAAATCTTTGCCTGAAAGCCCTTAATTGCAAAATTATAATTTGGCGGGGGTGAGGGTTTTACATTCCCCATTCTAAGGGAAACTCCAGCTTTCCCTGGCAGATACCTGTCTTTCTAAACCAAGACACTTGAACTGCTGGTAATATTTTGGGTTACTGAATTTTGTTCTTCACCATCCACCTGTCAGTTTTTCTGTTATTAATGCTGCTCTTTTCTGTAGCTTTCAGAATATTTCGTAAAGGAGCCTGTCCCTTGTCTCTATGCTGAATGCTCCTGACACCTGCTTGCTTACCCTGTGAATGGTGGTTTGAGGAGGGATAGTCTTGCTTCTTTTTAAACTTATCTACTGCCCATCATATACCCAGAATAACTTTCTGTATCTTCTCATAAAAAATAAGGGCTTCACCATTCATGTCCCAGCCATAGAAGCGCCACTTTCAATTTCTCATGCCCTAAATGCCTTCTTTTCCTGAACTTGTTTTGGGGAGGGACTATGAATTTCAAAATAACTTCTTCAGTTTATAGTAGAATTGCACAGACTTTACCAGAGTTTCACAAACCATTTGCTATTTAATTTGACTAATACAAGAAATGTTAAATTCTAATGAAACAAATAACACCTATGGTTTATTTCCTGATACCTCTGAGTATTTTTCCAGCCTGAGCTAGATGACATTCAAGACCAATTTCTTCCCGTTTCTTTTGAATGGGTAACCCTTTAAGTCATAGAAAACTGTCTTACTCTCTTCAAGAGTCTCAGGCTGTGGTTTCATAGATAAAGTGCTGGACAACAATATCAGCTTAACCCACACCCTTTGCTCCAACCACCATTTCTCATTCCTCCTCCAAATGGTGCTATTTTTCATACATCCTGGCAGGATTGTTGTGGGACAGAACTATGAGCAGTACCAGAGAAATTACCCACCTTTTCAATTCTGTAGCTGAATCCTCCTTCCCCTCATAAATAATAGTATTAAAACATAGCCCCAGGTTCAATACCTTTTAAAATCAAATATTGACAATTAATCAATATTTGTTGCATGAACATTTTCCAGTCAAAGCACATATCTTCACCAGGAAGGAGCAAGAAATACGCTGTTCATCAAGGACCGGAGGAAACATCCTTTGTGTACCAATAGTTTGTCAGTCATAACCTGCTAGGAGAAGGATAAACAGTCCTCATCCTGTCTCCTTAGCATGAGAAGGTGAGACCATATAGACTGTGTAGGATGGCTGCAGTACACAATGATTCACACAGTATATAAGCCAAACTGAATTTCAGAAGGAATCTGTAGGAAGGGATATATGTGTTAACATGGAAAAAAAATTTGCAGAAAAGTATTTTCTTGTTACAGATTTCAGTTCTGATTTGGAATGTAACTTGATTAAAGTTTCCCTGCCTGATTATGATCCCAAACTAATTTTACGCTGGCATGGTTCCATGAACTTGCATGCAGTAGACATAAGTGTAACCCAAGGGAGACTCAGATCCTGAGCACTCTGAATCACTGGATCATCACACAGCTACCTATATGCATCATACTGTGTATTATCCTTCTTGCAGCATCAGCCATTTCCTATACAAAACGGGAAACACAGGGATCCTCATTCCAGACTAATATGTTCAGCTGTGCAATAAACTCCTTAGAATCACATGCCATTAATCTGTCTATTTTTAACTTATCTTTTCACTCCAAAATCTCTTCCCTAGGTAAAAGGGACTTTAGACAACCCTGAAATGTGAGCTCTCTCTCAACAGAGCCTGACACAGTGGTCCTGAGGATGTGGGCTCCCTCAAACAGTTTCAAGTCAAACACTGAAGACTCTCAGGTTTCCTTTCAGCATCTCACTCAATTTGACTTGTGTCCACATGAAAAGGAAGCACACTAACACCATCAGGAACCTGCACCCACAGTCACAGCCCAGGCCCCCTTTGGCTTCATGAGTGGATGGACACAGCAAACCAGCAGATCTGATTGGCAAACCTTGACTTGGTTTTGCTGTAGTTTCACCTATGGCATGAGCAAGTGAAGGGAGGGCACAGAGTCCAGCGCAGCACATAACAAAACAAGACAAAACTTCAGAGTTACATGTCAAGGTAACCCCCCAAAATCAGGCCCAGTTGGCATACACATTTTGTCAAAGCCCTGTTATGTCTAGTTAGCATGGCAAAATACTGAGATTATTCTACATCTTCTCAGGAAAAATGAAGGAAGTTAGTGGCTCTGTTGGGGAGCAACTCAGAGCAGTTTGGGAGGATTTCCAAACTATTCTTAAGCAGAGAAGAAAAATGGATCTGGTGATTTTTAGGAGGCTGTATATGCAAAACATGTTTGCTACTGTTGCCATGACATTATGTTCCTGTGTCTCAAAGTGATTTGAAGACACCCTCATTTTCCTCAGCCCTCTCCTTGCTGGTTCAGTTCCCCCCCAGCCAGGGCTGAGTTCAAAGATCATGCAATTAGTAAAAAGAAATAAAAAAATGTATCCATCCTATTCATCTACCGGAACAAGTTTAATATAAGACAATTTTTCAAACAGTGTTACTATATGAGGAAAGTCTTTAGCCTCAGTAAAAGAAATCATTCAAGGAGAGTGCAAGTAGATTCAAATATAATCATACAGACAACAATTTAAAGATGTTTTTGAAAAGATAAGACTCCCCAAACAAAACTGTCTTTGTTTTGGTTTTATTTCCCAGCATACTGCCCCAATGGCTGCAAAGAATACGAGTCTGGTTTTCTTTATAGTGATTGCTCTACTAAGATGCTTCTCCCTTCTTACTGTCTTCCCCAGTGCTTTTCTGCCAGCCCTGATAAATTAACATCCAGCTGGTCAGGTTGCTACTTTAGGGTAGGAAGGCCAATATTATCTTGTCAGTGCTGCTCCCTAAGTGTCAGCAAATCTTTGGTTTATCACACCACCCTTCAGAGAGATTCTATAACAATGCACAGCACATATTTTGCAATTTACTTCTCCACTAGTTCAATTTATTTCCTTTCCTTTTTTTGTGTTTAGAAAAGGCAGTCTACACGTAAACTTCACCCTGACCTGACAGGGAGCCATAACTGTCTTTGAAGCTCTCTGTACATCTCCTTCAATGAAGCAAATGAGAGGTCACAGAATTTTGACTGCACATTGTTAGTATGTCTTATACTTACATATTTATGTTGCTTGATAGTGCCATCCCTTATATCATGAAAAAGTCTCATCTAATCCCAGGTGGGAAAGTGCTTCCCATTATGTCAGTTCACACTGCAATTTTTTCATTGGTATAAAATCCTGTTTTTATACAGAGGCTTCTTGGTTCAGGAAGAAACAGCTCTGGGTAACAGGAGGGCCAAGTTTCCTGATTATCCATACACTTATTGACCATACAGCATGAAACAACACACTCGGAGCAGAAGTGCAGGTTGGATGTTTTTCAGCACACTGCAGCAGTTATTTTGTGCAAACACAGCAAGCTGCTGGTTTACCACTCTCTGATGGAAGTATTCAGAGTGGCAGTGCACTAGAAAGAGAGAGAGGAAATTAATTTAGATTTTTAATAGAAGTGGATATCAATTATATGTGCTTTAAAAAATATTGTTTGAGCCTCGTGCTTGGAAGGGAAAGTGTAACAAGTCTTGATCACGCTTTTTGCTACACTGTTTTGCAAGCTAACATTGTACTTAAGGGTTTAAAGATTTAAATTCAGCTGACCTGTCTCTGCATAAACAAAGGGGCTATAAACAGAGCTATAAAAAAAAACTTCTTAGATTTAGTTTTGTCAGATTTTCTTAGGTAGATTGGGGATGTTTGATTGTTTCGGACTAGTTTCAGCTTTTAAGGGAGGCTGGCTGCATTCATCCACTCACTGAGCATGCAAGGATACTACTGACTGCAGACCTAATTTCAAGGGCATCCTCCTTGGAATTCACACAGGATCAAATATTGCTCATTGTATCTATCTGCCACATCCCTGTTATTAGTGTATGCAGGTGAGCCCTCTAAGAAGTCACTGAAGGATGGGAAGAGAAAAGGGCCAGTTACAAAGTCACCTCAGTCACCGAATGGTTGCAGTGATATCCGCTCTGGGTGGAGAATCACTTTGATATCAAGCATTGAAAATATAGACACAGCACAACATTTTAGATGTGATTTTTAGAACTATGAGAGGATAATAATACCAGAAAATGCAATGTAAAGGAAAAAAAAAATCTTTGTAGCAGGAGTTTTCTGTGCTCCCCTGCCCACGTGAGTGCTTGCAAGGACATCAGGTGTTAGCACTGAACTGAACTGCACATGCTCTGGCGTCTTTTTTAGCCATGGGTGCAGTAAGATTGACTGTATTATGTAAAAAATGCCTATTTTTGCATCAGTCATTATTTGTACAGTGACTGAAATGTACTGTGGGAGCCCTTGACACAGTGACAGGCTAATTACACAAACATATAAAAGCAGAAGGAGATATATTCAAAAGACACCTGAAGCCTGAGACAGTCTCAGGTGCTTTCAATACTACTTGAGTCCAAAGGAGCCACTTTGGGTCAAACAGACATTGTCTAGCTCTCTCTGGGGAGTCTAAACTGGTCCCAGTTGGCTTCTGCTTTTTCAGATTTTGGGGCCACAGCAGAGAGTCTGAACATGGCCCAACAGTTCTTCTCCAAAAAATGTGCAAACTAATGTAAGGTGACACGGAACAATAGCCAACAGCAGTAACAAAGAGATGGGTGATGAGTCAAAGGAAAACCTTTTTGCTCCCAGAGCCAGCAACACTCTTTCCAGCACAGCAAGGCTTGCTTGAATAGGATTCAAGGAGAGAGAATTCAGTCTAGGCTCTGGCCTAGGAGCCATCTCCATTTTCAGCAGGAGAAAACTGAGAATTCTACCAACACAATGAATGTCTAGTTCAATCTTTCTCAAGATATTTTTCATTAAAAAAATATATTACCCATCTGCAATCCTTAGAATAACTTTTGTTTCCATTTTCCTTTTTGAAAGCAAACCATCTTCATTTGAAAGGAATTTTGGAACTCAAAAGCTCTTCTGAGATGTAGGAAAATCAAATATCCAGAATTTATAATCCTCGGGAAGAAGAAATTTTTGCTCTTTTCACAGGACTTTTTTTTTTTTTTCCTTCCAGGATAACACACATGCTTGCCCTTTATAAAAATGTTAAACTATATTAATCTTTCTAAAAAAACCACGCCAAAATAACAAACAAATCAAGCCTCCAAAACCCCCAACAACAACAAAAAAAAAAAAAAAAAAAAAAAAAAAAAAAAAAAAAAAAAAAAAAAAAAACCCAAACCCAGCACAAACAGAAACAAAGTGTCACTCCACCAAAACAAAATTTCTCATTTATGGTCCTGTTCCCTTGGAGAAGTGGAGAAAAGCTGACTCATGTTTGACAGACACTGGTCACTGTTTAACTGCACTGCTGGCAGGTGCTATATTGACAAACAAAGGTAATGAAGTCAGAACAAGAAAGTTCACAAAGAAAGTAGCAGGAAAAGGAGGAAAATATAAGAACAAGCAGAAAGAACTAAATCTGAGACCAAAGAGATGCTAATAGAGGGACAAAATACCTTGAATTATGGCTGAAGATGTTTTAGTAGCACTACCAGGGAAATATTAGAGGAAACCTTCATAGCTATCCAGATGACCAAACCTAAGGAGATGTGAACAGTCATAGTATGAGATGCTTATGCCATGTGGAAGAAAATCAACTTTCCAGGACTGTGCTGAAAACAGGGTTTGGCAGAACTTTCATGTCTCAGAGCTTTGCAAACCACTTTGCTTTCTGGCTGCCAGGACCAGAGGCAGCAGAAGTTGTTTGGGGTCTTGCAGCTCCTTTACCAGCTAAGGATGAGCCCCAGCCCGTGCCTCACAGAGGTTCTGAAATTCAACAGGACAGCCCACATGACACCCAACACCCTGCCCTTGGCGGGCTCAGAGCCCATTTGTTGCACAGCACACACATTGGCATCTTGCTGGCAGTGTAACTGCAGGGTAGGGGTACCTGTGGTGCACTTGGGCAAGCTTCAGAGGGCAATTTTTTTTGATGTGTGCAGAGAAATGTTCAGGTGTAGAGTACTTGCCCTTCACCTTGATTTCATTTTTGCAGCCGTCTAAAGAGCCAGCCGCATCTGCACAGCAACTTTACTGAAATTACCAGGGCAAAGACCTAACCAAATAAAATAAGTCCCCTGACAGCTGTTTTGGTTTACAGAAAACCAAGAATACTCATACTTACAGTCCTAAATGTACAGAACCAGAGGAATAATGGAATGAAGTTATACAGTGTAGACCACACATACATTTTCTCATGCCTTTATGTTGTCCACAGGGCAAAACCCATTTGTTCCATATTATAGAGGCAGTACCACTACTTTTGAAAAAAACATCATCCTGTATCCCATATCCAATTAAAAATATGTGCTGTACATGCCTATTTGCCATTGGCAATGTCTTCTAACAGCTGGCTGAGATAAGGTTATTGTCTTGATTATGAGGGGCTGAAGAGGAAAGTAGATGCTTCTATCTGATTTGAGAGCATCTGAAAGTGAAAATATACAAGCCTTTAAGAGGCTCACTGACAGATCATCATCTGACCATCATAAACTTGTCTGGGCCTTATGCTGAGATTTTTTGATAACTAGATACAGTGTGCAAGACAGAAAAAATAGTAAAAAAAAAAACAACGTTGTGGGGAGGAAAGGCTGAAACTGGGAAGGGGAAGCAAAGAGAGAAGGATCTTATTCTTAACAAACTAGAAAGCTACAAAGACGAGGAACTGACATGGAAACAGCTCTTAAGTTGAGGGGGTCCCATTTCAGAGATGTGAGGTTGTCATGCCCAGCCTTTTATTCCACATGTTCGCTGTAGCTTAGGGGCATGTCACACACTTGCGAGAACTTTACCAGAGTGTTGATGCAATATTGTGTCAGTAACCAAGTGATTTGTTTTTCCTCTGGACATTGATTGAAGAAATTCTTATTACGTTTTATAGCTTGCTTGGCCTTGGTATGAGAGTCAAGACATAAATTGGACCATAAATTGGCCTGTGTCAGAATCTGCATTGAAATGACATCAAATACGTGTCATCGTGCTGGCGTTGCAGCTAACGGCAGGAACCTGACACTCCCTGTCAACTTGATCAAATGCTAGACCCCCTCACATCTCTGCCATGTGGCCCACTTTAGCAGTTATAGTGAAGGCTGTGGAGGCATCTCCTGCAATGATGCTGGAGAATGCTGCAGTAGGAGAATAAATTGTGTCTGTAGACCAAATTGATTTGCTTCGACTTATTGCAAAGTAACAATCTCCACTGTGAGCACTGCAGGTATATGCATATAAATAAAAATTGACACCAAAAATATATAGATACACCGAGAGGAAAGAAGAGCATACATAACTGAGATATATTTATCCCACAAGCAAAGAAAGACTTGATAATTCATGAGTGGCAAAGATGCAGTTGAGTTATGGTGATCTTTCCTCTGGAGTGAAATAAATACACCATCTTGATTCAGCCCATTATATAGCATGATTAATAGAAGTGAATGCTTTCAATAGGTTGGGTTTTCTCAAACATTTAGGTTCCATATTTTGCTCCTAATTTACAAACTATCTTTGTGGTGATATGAATTTAGAAAGCAGCTATTTGGTAATAGGGATTTTCTGCAGAGGGCAAATTTCTATTTATGACTCTGCAAAGAGAAATCAAACATTTTAGTTGGAAACTGAAGTTTATTTAATCGTAAGTTAGTGGCTCAATCTTCATCAGAAGCCTACAGCATAGCTATAGTGTAAAACAAATCATAATGTAAGATAAAATCTACAGCACAATACGAGACAACTTTTTGGCTAGCAGATTTTTAGCTGTGCACCTACATTGCATTCAAGGTGAGTCAATATTTGTCCCCCACCTTCACCACCACTCTGAGGGCTGGCCAATTGCCACCCATTTCACTCTGCATCCAGCAGTATCTTAAGACCTAAACTCATCATTCCTCTGTAGCTAAACCCTACAAACACTGCAGGCAGGCACAGAACATCACCACAGCAGCAGTGCTTTCCACCATGGTATTGACACAACAGGCCTCTCCCCAGTGGCTTACACAATGGCTTTGCATATTGTCTTCTGTGGAGACAAATGTGGAGTTCCAGCCATGGAAGGTGGCCTGGTGTTATTTTATGACTCCCTCTAAGTCGGTATCTTTTTCTGGCTTAGATTTCAGCTGCTACATACCATGCAAATGTCAGCCCTATTAGCTATGTGCTTATAACTGTAATAGAAAACTCTCAGTAATGTGCTTGTTCAACAGTCCTAAATCATGAGACTTTTCTGTGGGCCAAGACCCAGCTACCTCACAAAACTGCCAAAACCTTAACTTTTCCATTGCCAACACTAACAATGCTCTGAGGTTCTTTTAGTATAAAATTGGTAACATACAGAAAACTGAAAATGTTGAGACAGCACTGAGGAGTAACTATTAACTCAAGAGAGTTGTATGACTGTCAGAAAGAGAAAAGGGCCAGACCTAAAGAAATCCATATGGAAATAAAAGTCAGAAGGATAACGGCATGTACTGCAGAACTAGATTCTATTCTCTTGGTTCATTAAAAAAAGCTTATTTTCAACTGATGTCCAACAGAAGAACATCCCAGAACTTTCTTTAACAGAGAACTGGACCTTAACCAGAGGTCTGAGAAAGATGCAGGGAATGATATGCCACATACATAGCCGAGATACACCATACAGTAAACTGCTGATAGGGGAAATACAACTGGATATTTATGCTCCTCGAAGTTGTGTGCGACACCTCAGGAGTAAGGGACTTGTTTGTCATCTCTTTGACGAGTCAGAAGGAATTCCAGAGCAGAGAAGGGCCTTGAATCCACTGTAAATCCTCAGTCTTGTTATCATTCAGCGATCTGCAGGGCTGCAACAGAAGAGATGCTATCTTTGTTTTACTGTTTGCACAGCTGGAGGAATTATGTCCATGCCCACAAACATAGCTCTATTTAAGGGTCTTCAGGGCTGCTATTCCAAAACCAAGCTTAGGGCAGGAATGCTGAAACACAAAGCACTTTGAGGATGAAGGCTGAAGTGAATAGTGAAAACTGTTAACCAGAGCTTCTTGTAGAAATGTGCTTTTCGTGTCTCAGTGATAACAGATCTAAAATCTTTGCTCTAAGAAAATTTTGAAAAACATCTCTGGATTTTTGGACAGGCTCTCTTACTTGTGTTCCCCTTCTTCATAAGCATATATGAAATTATTTTTCATATGCATCTTGCCCTACAATACACATCTTCTTCTGTTTGAACAGAAGCAGGATCACGTAGAAATACCAAGATGTTGCACTCATCTCCTATCGCTCTTTTGCACCTGTAACAGAGAAACCTATTGAAAACCTGTAATTTTGACAGCTTTTCACTGAAAAATGGGAAAAGAGATAGACAAAATATTGGGAGAATTTTTTTCAAACTTATAAAAGCTACCATCCAAACCACAAAACAAAAAAATTCTTTCTACTTAAATTGACTATGACTTAGAAATGAGCAACCCAGGTCAAAACTTAATCACAAGACTCACTGCAAGAATCTCTCTTATTTTTTTCAGGAAACTGAGATTTAATTACTTGCAGAAAACTGAGTAAAGGCTTGAGTATGTTCCTCTGCTAAGGTTATGAAACTTAGTCAGTGCCCTTTCTCTAATGAAGGTATGTCCTAAGCCAGAAGTCTTTACAAACATACAAGTAAGCAGATTTTCTAGATCCTTGTTTTCCACAGAAAATACAGGCATTATCATCAAGCTCTCTCTGGCTTCCTGGTCCACACTGCCTCAATCTACCCTAGAGCTGCCAGGAACTGTTCTGCACACACATTTACATCTGCCTAAGCTGCCTCTCCCCTGGAGCACTTTCTCATGCCCCATATTTCCTGCTGCATTAGTCGATAGGCAATACTGCAAGGAGAAAGTGTGACTGACCCAGAGCAATTCTCCAAGTGCCTTGGCTAATCTGGGTGATATCGCTCAGTTAGCACCCAAATAGACTTTGCAGTGTGGCCTGACCATCACCATCATAGCAAAAGGCTTTTGTATCAAAAGTTTGGCATGAAAATCTATAAGGTACTGCAACGATTCTGATGATTTCTCTGCAGGAAACAAGTTTCTATTAAGAAAAATTAGAAGGCTGGTAAATGGCCAACACTTCACTTTGTAAAATTCCATATTGAATTCTTTGTAAATCTGTCAAGTTCTAACATTGTAGACCAAAATTTCCATGGTAGCTACCTTTTTCAAATGAAATATTAGGGGCTACTTTAATGTAGAAGAAATTAGGCCTTTGCTGAAATAGGCTTGAACAAAATACACATATATAGTTTGAATATAGTGTTCCCATACCCTGGGAAAAAGACCTAAAATTTGCCAGAAGGGTCATATCAAGGGAAGGAGAGAGCTGGTGGGGAAAAACATTTCCTGGCCAGGTATTAGAAAACTGTATCATATGCAAGCACCCATCTGTGGTAGCAGAAATAAGGTTGGATGGACTCCCATACCCTAATTTTTCACTGCACCTTTTACAAGTTTGATAAGACACTTCAAGTACAATTTTTGGCATAGCATGCATCTTTTCACAGATCTTGGTGGTTGCTCTATGGGAGAATCAGAATGCAGAGAATGTCCCATTTCTTTTCCTTCGCCAAAACACCACTGCATGGGTTTACCTTGCTGGAAAGCAGAGGTCATGCTGGGAAAATTCACAGGCTTGAAGCCTGAAGGAATGTGACATCATGCCAATGACAGCAGCCAGCAACTTCAGTGATGGCCTGTATTTGAGAACAGCTTTTTCAAGGAAGGAGTGGGGTCCTTCAGGAACTGAAATGCACATAAAATTATCCAAAGCTCCTCCAAATACAGTAAGCTGAATAGGTTGTGCATTATGATAAATCACCCCAGGGAATACAGCAGTGCAGTTACCAGTTATCAGAGTGCAGAGGTGAGATGAGCACTCACTGTTAAATCCCACCTTACTCTTTCAAGGACTTCTCCATCAGGCCTGTGGTTCTGGTGGGCTGGGGCCAGGGTTACAGCTGCTCCTTCTCCATGTGCTTCCAGCTGCGTGCTGCTACCTGAGCCCTCTGCAGGCAGGAGGCCTCCAGCAAATGGCAGTGGGGCATTGATTCCCACAGCTTCCTTTCCAGAGTGTTTGCTAATGTGACCATTATACAGCCTTCAGAGTCTCAGGTGTGTGTTCTCGAGGTACACCATAGTTCCATTCATTCAGCACAACATGAATTTAATGGCTCAAGTGAACAATTATGTGCAAATGAGAGATGTTATCCTTTTCTATTGTTCGTTAATCTGCCTTTTAGAAGCCCTCCCACACAAAAACATGCACACAGAACATTTGGGTCTTACAAATGCAATGTCCTTGGCAATCCGCTTGGATGAACCAAAGAAAAAATTGAGTGAAACTCAGAGAAGCAAAGACTTTACCCTATATTCCATAATTTTGAGGCATAAAGCAGGGATTTAAGGATATTGTCTGGGCCTTTTCCATGAGTATCCTCACTTTTGTCAGTTTAAAGCTGGAACTAGTGCATTAGCTGAAGGGATTGTGTGTGTGTGTGTGTGTGTCTGTGGTTTAATACACATTTAATATAGCTCCTGGGAAAGCTAATGGAGTTGCCTTGGGGAGCTGAGCAACCTCCCAGTGTGCTGTGCATAAATCTTCTTTAGCTGCAGGTGAACAAAAAGTTATGTTAAGTGCAAAAGTGAAGGTAACAGCTGCTGAATCCCTTTTGCTGGCCTGCAGAGAATTGGCACTGCATGTTACCAGCTGATTGGTGATTTCTTAACCTCTTCTAACCTGTAAAAATAAGAGGAAAATTTGAAGCTTTGGGGGAAAAATTTCTCTCCTAGTAGAATTTCTTTCATTCACCAAGGGCGGGGGGTTAAAAGAATAATTTGGAAAGAAATTCAGCTAGAAAATGGCCAGGATACCACAAATGCAGTTTTATAACAATCTTTCTTCTTATTTTTCTTCTTTCTTTTTTTTTTTTCTTTTCTTGTGGAAGATAACTCGGTTTTATACTTTACTGTCTTATTAACAGAATGCATTTTGGAAGTCTGCCACTGTTAACAGTATCAGAAGGATTTAGGGCTGCTGAAATACACTTGAAGATTTAATTCTGCTGACTTCAGCTCTGATCTGAAGTAAAAACTGTAACCATAGATTAAATGTTTAGCGCCAGATATTGCAATTGCTGCTTCTTGTCGTAAATCCTTGTGTCTATTGCTGTTTCAGACAGCTCTCCGCGGGCCCTTGGCTGTGCATGCAGCACGATGCTCGTGTCGTATAAGATTCTTCACCAGGGGCCAATTCCTGAAGTCCTCTCTCCTTCCCTCCTCATAAAACTCCCAGTTGCCTGAGTGAGAACCTTGAGACACAGCAGTGCAAGGCTGCCTCACTGACGTGATTCCCAGGTGACACTGTGAAAACCAGGATCATCACCTGCTCTGTTAATGCCCCATCTTTGGTTCTCAAAAAGAGCATTGCAAGGATGGGAGGGAAGGGTCTTTGCAGACTTTATTAGTCTCTTAGGAGACTCGACTAATAAAAGCAAATAATCAATAGAAAAATTAGATTGTCATGACAAAAATTAACTAATGTGGTCATTCATACAGCAGAATATCTGGTTAAAAGTTTAAGGGCCACCTCCCTCTCTTAGTTCTAATTTTATAGGTCTCAGTAGACTCCTTTTTCGGACTTCAGCAGCCACTGACATTTTAATCTTTTTAATGCGGCCATCTGATTTACACGTGGGGTTCGCTTTTTCATAGTGGCTAGTTCTCCACTCATTGCTTACTGCACTCAAATAAAGTTATAATAAGAATACATTTCAATAGTCCCTGGTCCAAAACTGGTACCTGTCTTCCCTGACCTTGGATAAGTAGATTTATTGCATTGTAAACCTCAGCACAAGATTTATTTTTTTTTCTATTAAAATTTTAATGCCAGGGGTGTAAGCCAAAATATTTTCAAGGTATCTCATAACACCTATCATACCAACATGTGAGAAGATGCTGTTACCCTTACTATTCTAATGAAAAGAAAGAAGAATGAGAAAAATAAAACCAAGGCTGAGAAAATGGCACACACTAGAAGAAAAAATAATGCTCTGGTGTTTAACACACCAACACTGTGGGTGCACATAGAGATTGGGATGAAAGGCATTGAGCTATAAACCTTTGTCTGGATTCCTAGGTGGTAGGCTGATGTTGAAATTTTTATGCCTTCAGGAAGAGGAAAAAAACCAGAAATAGAAAGAAAAAAAATCAGTCATAATGTTGACTGGAAGGTTAGCAGCACTAACCCAGCCCAGGTAATCCATAAATTAAGTTAAAATTATTCACTTTGCTTGCTGGATATCTATATTTTACTTACAAACCTCTGGGACTGAAAAATTCTGGCTTATGCTTTATCCTGGTACCTGGGAAGAAGCAATTTCAGAACCTGAGAAATTTGGCTTAAACAGATTTTAATTTTAATTTGAGCTCCTGGAGTTTTGGCATGATGGTGTAGTGATAACTTGCTGCTGGATTGTCTGGCCTACTTGTGCAAGCTCTCATTCAGTTAGAAGTTTCAACTGGTTTCTTGAGGTTTCTCATACTTAATCTGCTGTTTTTTCAGCTTTATATAAGACCCATATAGAATAAAAGCTTCAGACTTGTTTCACATGGCTGTGCCAGTCCCAAAGCATGCAGATAAAAGAATCTGTGCAGTGATGCACTCAGCACAGCTCCAGTGCAGGAGGCAATCGTTTCCTTTGTTCCTCTCCCATGTGAGCAAACTAGTCTTTTATTAATTCTCTACCCTATCCCCATTTAGTCTTATAGAGAGTGCCAGGGAGAAGCTGGGAATATAATGCTTTCCTCCCTTTTTTGCTACAGGTCATATAAAATGGATATTGCACTCAGTGCAGATGGGGCGACATTGCCATTCATCAGTTCCCCAAATTGGCTGCTTGGCAGACAGAATTATTTAAGTAAAACTGAAGTAATTTTCAAAATTGAAACTTAAGCTGTTTAGTGACATAAGCCAAGAGCAGTTTTTCTTGGACCCCCAACACTTCCTTGGCTGGCATTCACAGCTCGGCTATTTTCATTCCCGTCAATTAGCTCAATCTCCACGGATGTGAGGAAGGGCTAGAGCAGTGCAGTCTCTTTGATGCAATTTCGTATGTACATATGGAGCATCTGTTACTCCAGGAGTCTTGCCGTCACTTCCATTATATGGAGAGTATTGATGGTGATAGGAACTCAGGACCTGATGGGCCATTTTCTTCTGAGCTTCACACAGAAGTGCCTTGGCAGAAAGCCGCGTGCCAGGGAATACCCCTCCAAACAAAGGGAACACACCGTGGCAAAGCCCTGCAAAGCGGTCCAGGGAAAATAAGATGTGTAAGCGTGTGTTCTCTTCCTTCCCTGCTCCTCTCCTCCTGAACATCTGGGTGTTTGACACCTGTAACCTCCAAATAGCACTGTCAGAGTGGGTTTGAACGTGATGTTTGAAGTACTCAGGCTGGTCCACTTGAAAATAAAAGACTCAAAGAACGGGTTCAACTTTTAACAGCCTCTTGCTATCAGGTTTTTTTGGGGGGGCAGGGGCAGCTAGAAAAGATTTTCCTTCAGCATTTCTTTCAAGACAGCATGTATTCCTCTTGTATTGATCTGCCAGAGGCTATCATTACCAACAACTCAGGCAAACATCTTCAGCCAATTATTAACCTGTGATAGAAAAATAGCATTTTCTCTCCTTCTTGGTATCTTTTATTTATTCTTATCACTTTCCAGGGAAATATCTGAGAGTTCTTGTTTTTCATCTCATAATTTGGTCAGAAGGATCAGTTAAGAGTCTAAGATTGCTGCCCCAAATCCCAGCACTTGGTTAAGCGTGATTTAAGTGGCAATTAAAATGTTATGAGAGGCTTCCGTAGACAATGAGCTTTTGTCTCTCATTTGCACACCCACCCATTGCCTAATTGCAGAAAGGGCCTGATGGATGGTTTCAAGGACCATTCAAGGAATATTTGAGAGGTTCCTGCTCTGTTTCATAGATTGCCACTGGTTTAGTAACCACTACATTTCCAGCTTATTTGGGTACGTTAGTCTCCAAGTGACCTTCTTTGTAGGAAAAAGAAAACCATACTGGTACATGGTTAAGCCACCCGCAGTCTTCAGGAACTCTCAGGGGGTCAGAAAATGCCACCATTGCAAGCAGAAACCCCACACTCACTGTCAGGGCACCTCGGGACCCCAGGGCTTGCCATCTTCAGGGAGAAATTGGCTACTTCTGCTCCAGTGCACACTGAAAATGAGAAGAGCTAAAGTTTCATATAAAACAATGATTGACGAATTGGCTTAATGGGCATGCACTGTTCTGATCTGAGCTACTTTGTTAGAGAAAATTTTCTAATAGAGGAAAAAATGCTTTGACAAAAAAAAAAAGAAAAAAAAAAGTAACACACCATTCAAGAAAAAAGTTTAATGCAGTGCTTCAGTTATTCTTTCCAAACAACAATTCACTGAAATCAACACACTGCTGCAGAAGTGTTTGTTTTTTATCAACTGACATTTTTCCTCCTAAAAATTTCCAGCCAGAACTTTTCTACTCATGTATCTGTATTGCAGTAAGAATATTTGTAACTGTGGTTTGAATTTATGTGAGATGCTTTTAGTCTGACTCTTCAACTCACTTAGATCAAGGCAGACTCTTTTATAATTTGAAACATTCCACAGTGTTTATCTCTGGGTTGGTGAAATGGATTAGAAGGTCAGTTTTAAATTATTGCTTCATGAGTTATATTGCTCCTCTAAATTCCTGTATTTTCTCAAAACAGGTTGTTTCTTGTCACCTCCCACACAATATTAAATTCTGTGAAGCTGGTTGCGTACAAAAATATGAGGTTTGCTTTTTCCTTGGGGTTTTAAAGAAGTTTATATAGTGAAATTCAGAAAATAAGGCAGAGATGTAGTCTTTACCAATATCACTTATCTCAGCACACTCTCTTTGACTCTGAATACAGAGTCATAGCAAAGCATGCTAGCTTTGCTATTTAGAATATATATATATGCATCTATACTGAATGGCAGCAGAATATAGAGAGACAATACAGAAGGCAAACAGTGCCCAGAATTGGTGATTATTAGTCTGAGACCTGCTTTGTCATAAAATAAAATATGTTTCCTATTCCTGTATACCAGTTACAATTTAATGAGTTAAGTGACTTGGAACCTGCCAAGCTCTTTGGAGGCTGCAGTTCTAAAGACACATCTAACCCATCATTACAGCACCTCTGAACCACCAGAGTAGGTCTAGAATCTGCCCCAATATGTTTCAGCATGAGCTAAATGTAAAGCTGCCAGATACAATCATTCATCCTGCTTCTTCTTTCCACTGACCAACATGTGGAAACTGTCTTGTAGCAGCCTTTACTTCTCTTAGATTACAAGCATCTGTTCCTGATCAGTTTTGAGAAGTACCTATAAATTTTAATCATTACCTGGGACTGATAATAACAGAATATTTGTTGGGAATTGCATTCTGTCCTCTGATTTTAGGATTATTACTTTTCATTGTTTCTTTTTTCGTTTGTTTGGGGTTTGCAGTGGGCTGTGAGTAAAAAACTCCTTTTTTGCTTTGTGGGTTTTTGTTTTGTTTTGTTGGTGACTTTGGGGTTTTTTTCTTGGACTTTTTTTGTTTGTTTGTTTTGTTTTTTTTGTTTTGTTTGTGTCTCCCTGGGATTGTCCATGAGCAAAATTATCTGGGAACCAACCTTGTCGCTTGGTTATGAAGCACCAATAAACCTAAACAGTTTTTTTGTTTTGTTTTGTTTTTTTGTCTATGCTGAATAGGCTTTGCTATGTAATAGCCCTGTGCCATTACAAATTCAAACCCTATATATATTGTTCATCACCCTTTGTGTCATCAGGAAATTAAAGTTTGCAGCTGGCCTCTTCATCTTAGTTAATCATGCAAACATGAAATCCTTAAAGGTCCACACGGTGGTCCCTGTAGGGGCCCCACTCATCACTTCTCTGCAGTGTGACATTGTTTTTCAGCTGTGGTTTTATCTTCTCCTCTCCTCTGTTCTGAGCTCCTGCTGCTTTCAGCTTCAGTAGCAGACTGTCATGTGGCACTTGATCATGGGCTGTCCAGAGCACCGAAGTAGCCGTGCCCCTTCGCCATGTACCACAACCTGCTCGCAAGCTTAGGAGGTTAGAGGTGAAGCCTCTCCTGCTCTTACTACCCTGCTTTCCTGCCTTCAGCCCTGCCCTGGTGGCAAATGGGGAAAACCTTGCAGTATATCTTGTACTGTGTCTTCTAGAGTGTTGCAGGATGATGGCTTGGGGGCTTAGTTTCTCCTGCCTGTATTTTATGCTCTGGTTGCTTATTTTCTAAGAACTCAAATTATGACAATAAATCAAAGATTTCCTTCCAGATGTCTTTTAACATCTAGCATCATTTCCTCCAGGTCCTGGATATGTCCTAGATTTTGGTTTCCTTAGGTAATTTCCTCTACTGGCCTTAGTGACCCTGACACAGGTTGACCTGTAGTTAACTTAGTCCCTCTTTTTAAGATTCAGTTTGAAGAAGTCAGTCAATACCTCATTTAAAGAGAGTGGGGGGAGGTGGGAGTGAAGGAAAGCCTTCACTAACTTCTTCATTTTCATTTCCTGTGCCATTGTATTCTAACTTTCTTCCTGACTGATTTCCACTGTCTTGCAGATGACAAGAAAAATCTCTTTGTATTTGTTCTCCTACTTTTTTTTTTTTGCTGTAACCTCTTTAAATTTTTTTTATTAGCTTTTCCTTACCTCTTGATACATAACATACATGTGAAACACTTAAAGGGCTTTTATTTTTTACCAGATTGTTCCAGGGTTGTTAATATTTTTTCTCTTTCCCATTGAGAAAGCCATTTTGTCATTTTAAAGATCACAGCTACTTTTATAGAGCTCTAATCTTTTGGGCCCTAATCCAACAAATCTTTTAAGCATGTGCTTAACTTCAGACATGTGAGCGGTTGTATTGAACTCAATGGAGCTAGTCAGGTGCTTAAAGTTAAGCAGATGATGAAGTGCTTTGTTTGGCTGGCCTTGCAGAGCACCGTCCCCCAGGAGCCCCTTCACCAGCAGCCTGCGGGCTGCTGCTCTGGCTGCACTCAGGAGACAGGCACTGCAGCAGGGAGGGGAGGATCCCGCAGCACACGGCTTTGGGTCCTCCCAAAGCTTTTAGGGGAGTATCTTTTCAGTTACTGATTTTAATATAATGCATGCCTCTGCACATGGTGCCTTTTGACCTCGAGGTGTCTGCGATTTAAGTGATCCAGGCGTGGGCCAAGGAAGAGGGTAACCAAACCCAATGAGACAAAAAAGGTGATATGTAGACAGCTGTATGGGTCTGATTGCTCAGGGATGTGCAGCTTCTCCATTGTCTTCCCTTGCTGATTTCAGGAAGACCTGTGTGTGCTCAGTCCTTACCTGGCAGTATTCAGCATCTTGCAGGGTCAGAACCTGGCCATCTTTACATATTTATTTACTTGGTCTTCCTCTTCCAGCTGCCCATATTCTTTGCATGGCTGCTCAGAGGTGGAAGGACGACCCACCCTCACCAGGCACTCAGTGTGTCGCTGCCTGCCCCAGCTTCTGCCCAGTACACAGAGTGAAAAGTCACTTTTCCAACTGCTTGAGAGAAAGGGGACAAAACAGCAGCTTAGTTCCCTTTGCCCCAAGGACACTGGTGTGGCAGCACTACCCCATCACAAATTTCTCCTAGCTGCTTCCAGCTGCCTGAGAACCAAACTGTTCTGCAGCCACTCTGTGGCACCAAAGGACACGTACTGCCCAGGGAAGTTGGGTTGTTAGTAGCAGCTTGGGTGCTCAGAAGTTAACTTGAACAAGGAGCAGCATTCAAGTACCTGGGAAAGGCTTCCCTGGTTGCACCTGGACAGATGTGAACCTCTTAAAATGAAGGTTTGTAAAACTGCACATGGTAGGCTCCTATATCAGCTAAACTATCTGGCTCTAATCATGTTGGCTTGGGGGTTGTGAATAGGCTGGCTGGCAGTTTTGTGTGCTCCGTCAAACCAGTTAAATCTCAGGACACGGCTTTCTCTGAAGCCTGGCCAAATGAAGAAAATATTATCCCTAAATAAATGGGATAGGCCTGATATAAATTATCAGGTGTTTTGTGGAACAAGCAGTTTTGGAGTTTCTCACAGATACAGGTTTGAAAGTTCTTCATATAAGGGCTGTTTCATGTCAGTCTCATTCCTACCTCTCTTGAGGCTTCTCTTTCTGTCAGAGACTGTACATACAAAATGTGTCCTTTTTAGTTAAGGGAGGAATTCTCTCAGCTGGCAGTCATAAGATGCCTTATTCATACTGGGGTGGCAGCCAGGACCAAGACCCAGTCACACAGGTGCTGTACAGTCATCTCCCTTCAATGACAGTAGGAAAAGCTGTTAACAATTTTTATCCTCTTTTGGAGGTTGGCTGCTAGAATGGGGAACGACTTGGGTAATACCACTTTAAAATAATTTCAACTGACCTCAGACTGAAGTAGCCACTAAAGCAGGAATGGGAACAGGATGAAGCCCATGGCGACAGCAGCAATTTCAGCATTATTCCGAGAAAGATAACGTGTCACTCTTCTGCATTGCTTGGCTGGCATCTCTTCTTGTCGTGTGACCCTAATTAATTTATGTAGTATGCGTCATGGGGGAAGACAAGATCCAGACTGAAGCCTTTCTAATGGGATTTTAGCCTGTGCCAGACAGAAGCAATTAACTATATCTATCTTTTTCAGTTTCTGTTGCTCTTCCCTAAAAGATTTATGTAAGGAAGGTGAAATCATACACAGTCACACCTTGTCCATACAAGCTTTTCCTATCTCCTGTGACAGAATTAAATGCTGTACGTTTTCTCTAGCAAACAGTAATATCTCTGTGACTAGCACCAAACTAGAAGTCACTCTGAGCACGCTCATTTTTTATGACATTATCACTGCTTTGATTGCTAGATAGCCTCTGACATCCTGTATCCACTTACTTTTCCTCTATCCACATTTACTTCGATTTCTCCAGGTGTATCCTATTGAATGCATAGTGGGTAGGGAGGTAGTTATACATAGGATATGCGTACACACAGCACCAAGCTCATCAGAAAAGAGCAGAGGAGTAGAGGGAGAACACAGTTGCTCTTTTAAGCTAATGAAAGGAGAATACAGCTTCACACAAACCACAGCAGAGCTGTGAAAATCCTTGTTTTTAAAGGTCTACAAGGAATAAAACCAAAATGAAAAGGATTGTCTTTTTAGCTCCTGAGTTTGGGAGGTTGGAAAATGGAGATACTTCCCCAACCCATGGAAGACTCTAAGCTGTGTCTGATGCCGTTAGGATAGAATTCAAAAGCAGTTTCTTTCTTCTGGCCAAAGAGGATTATCACCTTGGCACCATTTCTCTGGGGATAGCTTCCTCTCCTCTCCTCACCCTCCAGCTCGACCCGATCCTTCCCCAGCCCATCTTCATGCAGCCATCAGGCCCAGTAACAAGCTGCTACCAAATAACAAGAAACTCATGTGCTTCAGCACTGGATTGAGGAGCCTGCATGAGGAGTTAAGCTGGCTGGGCTGGAGCAGAACTCAGCAGGCAGCTGGGCGTGGGCTGGGGACAGCCAGTCCTGGAGTCAGCATGGCTCTTTGTAGTTGAAGTGTTTGGATATGTCCCCGGAGGAAATGGGGGTCCAGTAGCAGCATCACCTGGAGTAAGAGTTTTACAGGAGGCATGGAGGGCAAAAACTGCATCACCAAGCAGCCTCCCCATCCCTGTCCCAGCCCTTCTGCCAGTACTGCTCCTGTCGACAGTGCTGAGAGCTGTGTCTGCCATTCCCTAAGTGCAAAATGTGCAGGAAAATTAACTAACTATACCAAAAGTGTGGTCATTCTCCGCACCCCTGGCACCTGTATTTTGTTTCTAATATCTTGTTTGTCCTCTCTCTAGCTGGGATAAACTACAGAAGACCTCTCTCAGAGGCAACACTTCTCTCTATTTTGCCTGACTTCTGTCTGTCTCAAGTGGTCCTGTACCACAAATAAAGACTACACTGCTAATTTTAGACTGCCTCATAATCACTAATATACCTCTTTAAAACCTATAACCATTCATTTCTCTTACATATCCACGACAGGATCTTACTGTAGCATTCCAGACTGCCCCTATCTCATTTAAGCCTTATATGTCTTAACTTTTGTCCTTGGCATCCCGACAATTCTTCTATTCTCAGGATGCTTTCTGCTGAACTTCCTGTCTATAAAAATGCGCTCAGGGAGTCTATCACTCTTCCAGTCTATTCCTTCCCCTTCCCAGAGCTTCCCCTTCTCTTACCATACCAAGCAATTATTCTTATTAATTATTCCAGCTAACAGTAATTATCAGCAGCATGCACCCCCAGCTACATTAATAACAGCGATCTCTAGGACACTGAGGAATTGGCTGAAAAGATTCACTTTGCTGCTTGGATTGCAGAGGAAGACAAATTCCTTTTCTTCCCTGTGTGTCTACTTTTTTATTATTATTAATATTATTATTTTGGAAGGAGGGATGTTCTTACCACTTTCTTATTTTAAGATGGGCAAAAAGAGGTCAGATGAAGAAATAAGGACTTACTGTATAGGGCTTATTGTTTAAGAAGAGTCAGGAATAGAGATGGAATTGTTAGTCTGTGGATTTTGTACACGGTTTCTAAGCAGTGTCATTAATTGATTTCATTTTTTTAGCTTCTGATATTTATGGGCCAAATACTGAGATTTCTGCTTGGCCTACAATAACCTGGGGTCTGCCTGAGGGTTAGAACTTTGAATTGTTTTCATCCGTTCCACAGTCACGGCTACCATTCACCAGCAAATGGAATAAAATTTGGCCATGTTTCATCATCTGTAATATGTCAATATTTTTCATTTCACTGCTGAAAAGCACTGAAGATTTTTTTAAAGTGATGTATCTTTGTGCAAAAGAAGAACAAACAAAAAGAAATCAGCAAAATATATCTTAGGAAGAAATGAAAAAATAAAACCCTTCTGCAAAATGAGAGTTAAAAAATGTTTTCCCTCAAAATTGCTTACCATTTGCCTAAGCTGCAAAGTTTTTAATGACATTCTAGTGAAAATAGAGTGCTCTGGCTAAATTCCTTCAAACCCAATAAAGCAGATGACTGGGAACCATAATGGAATTGATGCTGTCAAGTGCATTTGCTTTTTTAATGCTAACATGTTTTTGGTTATTAAGAAACAAAAAACCTAGTGGTATATGATCAACATAGCTTTTGACAGGGGCATTGGAACCCATCTGGCTTATGGAGCCCCCACTTTTTTTTATTAGCTTGAGATTATAAAGTTGTAACACTGTAGTTTAGCTTCTGGCTTCTGCAATTGTAAATTGGCAAAGGGCTCACAATAAGGTGTGAGTTTCTGAAAACTAAAACACTCCACTGACCCTGTGCATACTACACAGGCCTGCAGCAGATGTACTGGATGGAAGAAATACAGTAGCACTGCTGAAATGTTACTGATTGGTTCCAACTGAGTAGCTCTAGATATAAACCAGCTTTAAAAAGCAACAGATGAGAAAAAACGTCAGAAAAAAGCATTAGAAGTTGATGCCATATATTACTTAATGAAGTCACACAAGTCAAAAGTGAGCATCCTCCAGCAGTAATGGATGTACTCCGTGAACATTGGCTCCACAGTTGTCAATATCTCTGATGACAAAAAACCTTCTCAATCTTTACAGATTTCTTTAATTTAAATAAGCCTTTTAACACAGAGAGGATTTGCTCTCTGTGTGCTTCATTAGTGTAGTTTACCACCACAAAACCTGGTTGTATTGAGAAAGATTACCCCATTATCAAATAATTAGTACTGCTTTAGCAGGTGCATACACTTACCTTTGTAATTAAATCCTTGTTAAAACACCAAAATCCAGAGAATTTAAATGGTTACCTGATCTCAGAGAAAGTAGCCCAGAAAGTTATTCTGTAAGGTAGATGTCATCTGGGAGAAAAGATACTGAGCAGAGCATCTTTTCCTCGTGGGATGTTGATGAAGCACATCTGCACACATCATGCAGTGCAATAAAAATTGCAATGACAAGACTAGACAAACACCTACTGTACAAGAAGCCAGAGAAACCAAGCATGAGCCTGTACAGAATCATATGTTCTGTAATGGAGCTCTCACAGCTTCGTTAGTTTCAGAGTTACAAGCAAAATTAAAGATGATGATCCCAGGTTTTAATAATTCTTTCAAATATTTGCTAGTTTACTGTATTTAGCTGAATTTAGCTGAATTTAGCTTCTGAAATCTTACCACAGTGGAACAACAATGGCTACACACACAGCTATTTTTGAAGAGCTCAGAATCCTAATAAAATCTGAAAGAAAATAATTAAAATTGCAGCAATCTCAAACAGTTCATTAAAAAAATCACATTTCTAGTATGTTATAGTTACATTTATATATTCTTGTGTTGTATGTTCTCCACAATTACAGATCAGTGAATGTCTATATTAATAAAATATGCCAGCAAGTGGATTAGACAGACCATTACAATAAATTATCTCTACTCAGTTGGCACTCTCATTGTCCTCACCAGAACTGATCAACCACAATTAGTTACTCCCCTACAGAGGTGTAGCAGTGCTTTTACTCTAAAGAACACTGAGCAAGCTCCCATTGTCCTGGCTACTTGTATTCAGACTCCTAGTATGGATCAGAAACTCCAACCAAACTCTAGTTTCCAAAAGCCAGAGAGGAAATGAACAGATTGGAATAGATTTGTTATCCTCCCCTCAGAAGAACTCTGCTGACCGAAACAGTAGGCACCAACATGAAAAATCATTTACAAGATCTGTGCATACTCATTGACTTCAATCTGTGTTCAAAGTTGTAGATTCAGTGCTGAAAAAAGTACCCTTATATTTTAGATGTGAAACAGCTATAGAACAGCCAGTTTCTGGAACAAAGTTCTTAGATAAATGGAGTTAGTCCTGGAAATCAATTTAGACAAAGCTGCAGCAGTGCTGGTATTGGAATTCACCAACTCGCTACATAATTTGAATAAATGGGAAAAGAGATGACTCCTGAGAGTAGCACTGGCAGCCAAAAGAATTATACTGATGGACTGGAAAAGCAAAGCCATGCCATGTATTGATTTATGGACTATTGCCCTTCTGGATATAGCTAAATGTGAAAGAACTCCCTTTATTCATACTAATAAAATGGACATAAATGCTCTCAGACAAAAACTGCTGTTGGAGTTTTATTGTGAATAGCTGGCATGTGGGATGGTCTTCTTTCACTTGCCCATCACACATGCTCTGTGGGCTGGTGAAGTTTGAGACACAGAAAACAACAAGGACTTTTTCTAAAGTTCTTAATTTGTTTGTTTGGGTCCTTTTTTTTTTTTCCTCTCAAAATGTTTCCCTTTGTCTTTTTTTTGTTTGGTTTTTTTTTTTCTTTTTTTTTCTAAAACCTCTTGGTGTAAATTACAACTTAAGATAGTCTGTTATCACTTAATAGATGTAGTTCCATGATGGTCGAGTTTTGGAGACAAGCACTTTTTTTTTCTGGCTTAGAAATTCTAGGCAATGCCAAAGGAGCACGAACATATCACATTACTAATCCTGCCCCCTCTGTGACAGGGTTATGACTGTGATCTCCCTGTCCTACCTGCCAAAGCTGGGTAGATACACATCACACTCAATATGAGAAGACCTCTACAAACCAGCTCTCACTCCCTCAGCCAAACCAGTGCTATCCCTCAGGCCTCGTTTGTCTTTAGAGGACCCTCTGAAGATTTCCTGCTCTCTGCAAGTTCGTCTCCATCAAGATAAGTAATATGGGGAGCCCTACTGCATTCTGGCTGCTGCCAGAATTTTTAATGCTGTATTGATTAAACTGCTATGAGTTGGATGAAATTATGTGGTATTAGTTGTGCTGGCAACTGGTTTACCTCTGGGATCCTCATGTTGCTAGTGCTGGTGGAGCTAAGCCAGAATTAGGAACACTGGGAAATTAAAAAAAAAAAAAAAAAAAAGCCGTTATGTAGACATGACCTTGGTAGTTGAAACTTAATGTCACAAGATGAATAGACCTTTTGGAGTCTGGGACACTGCTGTGTGCAGTGACAGGCGCTGGTCTATCTTCCCAGCAGCGAGGAAGGAGCCCTGCCTAGGAAGCCCTGAGTCAGAGCTGCACCAAGCACAGCTGAGAGTCAAGAAGAAAACCAAGCTGTTTCCTGCAGCTTTTGAAGAGCCAGTGAAATAAAATGAGCAAATGAGGCCGATTCTGGGATGTGCAGGTAAGTAGCTTTGTCCTGTTGTTATGCCCCTTCCTAAAACATCCCCCCATATGCTGTGAGAGACAATGGCTCTTTCTCCACCCCTTGGCACTGTGCAACGAGACTCCTGCACCCAAGGGACTGAGGGAAAGTGAGTCAACCTGCTCCTGCAGGCTGCCTCCAGACCTGACAAAAGGACTCTGGAGCAGCTCTGGGCTGAGAAAGAAAAGTCAGTCCATGGAAAAAGAAGCAAAGACACTGATCTTGCTGTGACTCTGATGACGAGACCACCTATGAAGTACTCAAACACTCCTGAGGTGCTTATAGAACTCAGTGTAGCCCATAAATGACTGCCCATTCACTTACACCTGGAACGGTTTTGTGTTCACTTTACATGCAGAGTTTATCATTGCTATTCAGATGAACCTAAAAAAGAGTTGCTAGTGCCATGGTGGGCTTGGCAGTGATACAAAAACACATGGCCATCCAGGATTGCTGGACAACACGGCCTTCCACCCTCCCTGAGGTAAAATGGGGGCAGTCTGCTTCAGACACTGACCCCAGGGCTTAAACAGAAACACTCTTTCTGAGGAGGGCTTCCCCAGGGCTCTCTGCAAAATGCTGGTGACAATTATCACTGTGTTCCAGACTAATTAATCTCACTAATGATATGACTTACAATGTGACTACTTCTAAGGCTACAGTACTTGACCTGTGTGAAGACAGAAGGAACATAGTAAGTGTGTTAAAATTAAACTGAGAATAGATTAACAATGCAATTTGTAAATATTGAACAAAGTTTAGGCTTCAGTCACACCAAAGAGAGAAATGCTTTGCATTTTTGTAAGTAGAAAAGAAAATTGAGAGAATTGGATGATACCAAATACTTTCTACATTATTACTTATTCTATTGCAACATAATTTCAAAATTTCAAGAGAAATGCACCAACCCTGCTTTATACATCACAAAGAGGGGGAAAGTCCAAAATTTTTAATTTCTGTGTTGACAAAACCCACCTCCAAAATATCTGGGACTAGATGGTTCCAGAATTTAGTGTCATATTGCAAAACCTGTCACGTCCAAGTCATTGGCTGAAGTTGAGCCTGAATTGCTAATGAAATGACTGAAAATTATTGTCAGCTGAGAGGTCTTCAGTGGCCTGTGACAGTTGCAGTCTGTGATGTAGAATGGTGGCTGCCATTTTAAGTATACACATTGCACTCAGGGTAGGACACCAAACAAACAAACAAACAAACAAGCCCCTCACCATTAAAATTTTATTTTTGGCTGTAGGAAGGATGGATTGGAGCAGATGAAAGATGGAGATGGAGCCAGAGAACTGGAGTTAACATCTTCCTTTCATCAAATGTGCCACAGTGTTGTAACAAACACCTCAAGAAATCAGAAGCAGAATATGCTATGGTTCAAGGGGATTGTAAAGAGTGTTTACCTTATGAGTCTTATAGTGGTTTAGGTCTGTCAAAGTTTTTTTCCCAGCTAAAGGCTGGCCCAGCCCATTCCTGGTAAACTTTGCTAATAATCTGAACCAAGGACACTAAATTTGAAGAGTTTCAGTGGGGATGATTGCAGAATGCTTCCATTCATCAGCCCTGATGCCCAAGTAAGCAAAAGATATGGTCATTTCGCTTCCTGTTCATATTTTGGAGGTAAATACAAGAACTTATCCCCCACATGTCTGAGTATGTCCTATTTTCATGACACTATGGCTGTGTGGGACTTAACAATGATGGAGCAGAATCATTACAGTGTCATTGATTCCTTACAGCGTAAGAGCTTTTGGAAGTCAGATTACTTGCAAAGCTATACACTCAGTAATCATCTCTGCCACTTCCTCCATCAGAGCAGTGTTGTGAGATCTTGTTTAAAAATCTCTTCTCCTTCAAACCTTTTGAAAACAAAACTTTATTTTCCCCTCCTGCTTGGGCATGGTGCACAGGCTGACCCCTCTACAGCCCTGTGCCACTCACATAACAAAAATACCCCTGAAGTGTGAAGTTGCAAATCCAGAGGGAATCCCCTTCCCTGGACTTCTCTTCTCCTTTAGTATGAGCTTTGCTGAGCTCTTATTCAGCAGATGGTGTGGAGAGATAGCCTCCAAAACCAGAGAGACAAATATTTGGTTTGGATGAGTACATTAAAGATTACTCACTTCTCCCCTCAAATTATCTGTGCTTTGCAGAAAGAACAAAGAGGATCATCCTCTCTCTAACAGAAGTGATTTCCAGCCGTTGGGGCTGAGTTTTGAGGGTATGGTTCAAGCTGGTAGAGAACTAAGCCCAGTGCCTCAGGAAGGCAAGGTGTCAGGCAACTGGCATTTGCCAGGACAGAGCAGAAATGAGAGTGGGTGCTATGAGTGGAGCAGGATGTCAACTCTGCCTTCCCTCCCTGGGCAGCATTGGCCCTTGCTCTGGATTTTTAAATGGTCACAGTGCATGCTAAGGAGGGCTGGCAATGCAGGGCTGGTCATTTGGTGAAAAGTGTCAGGGAGGCCCGTCACCTACTCTGGGCACTCTGTGCATGTGCTTACACAACTGTGTGCCTTCAGACTGGCCTGTCTTTAAGATTTATCTCTGTGCTGACAGCTCACGAATGTACTTGTCTGTTTTCCCCATGGGTATTTGTACCTGTCTTTCTGGTAAATTATTGCCATTAAATTAAACATACTGACAAAAGCAAATATTCTGTTTTCCTCCTGCCTCTGCCTTCCTCTTTCTGCTGCCCCCTACTACTGTTCATGCCATAACAAGACCATTTCCAAAACCTCTCATTTATTTCTGCTAGACTTCAAGCTTCTCAAAAGCACTTCCTGTAACTTTCTCCAGAAATTATGCTACTTTCTTTACGATAGCATGTTCTTTTCAATAACCACGTCTCTCCTATCTGCCACCCTTTGCTTTGTTTTCTTGCTGCAGCCTGTATGCATTCCACCTCCTTCAAAACCTAGTCAAGAGGGCCTTGTTTAGCCCTCCTTTAAGCTCTTTCATTTCTCCATAGTACCTGTGAGCCCAGGTTTCTCATGCCTGCCTTCTTCCATGCAGGACTGCACTCCTTATTTCCTCTCTTAATGACTCCCTCTGTGGAGTTTGTTGCCCTGCAATGTTCCTTCTTCATTCCTATGCTTCTTCTCACACTCCTGGTCAATGCAGAGGAGGCATGTTCCATATGCAAATTATAACTTGTATCCTTCCATTGGTTGTCCTTTTTTAAGGTTTACAAAACTCACTGATACCAATTCACACTCTGTTTCAACATCATAAAGGAAGGAATGAAAGAAAATGTTATATCAGTCTTTCATGTAGACTGCTCCAAATTCATGTGCTATTACTGATCTTTCAAACTTCCTTGGGATAGAAGTTACCTTTATTTTTACCATCTAGTGTTCCTAGAAGTGGCTAGGAAGATGGCAAAAATGATGATATTTATCTTTCCATTTTACTAACAATGCTCTCACCCCTTCTACACATGGCATTGAATGTAATAGGCAAGCAGTACTACTTTAATTGTACTTAACGTAAGGAATACCTTGCTCCCAAATATAGGACTCATGAACATTAAGCTGCAAGTGCAACTGCTAATAAACTAACCGTGAATATTATTCCAGTATTCTCTTTGTAATCAGAAGGTTTCATGCCTGCCCCATTTGCTTTGCAATCATGACAAGTAACAAAATGTATTCAAGGCAAAAATGAAACAGGGGTTTTTTTACAGTTTATGCTTTATCACTACTTCACTGATTTTTCAGTGCTTCAGCAGATACATTACAACTGGATTAACTAGGTAGGGAACCTTTCACTCTTAGGTCATCAGTTCACATCTGAGACAGGTTGGTACTGACTGGAGGTCACTGTAGCACTATAATTTTAATGAAGAGCAAGCTAGAGAGGCCTTCAACAGGCATAAAACAATGTTTAACTTTCTTAAGCTGCCCACAGCATACACAACCAGACCAACTTTGTTGCCTGCCAAAGTCAAACTGATAGAGAGTTAGACGGTCATCTAGTTGCCAGATGTCTGGCTGTGTAACTTTCTGGCACTAAGCATTATATAGAGACAGATCTATGGATTGGATCAATTAGCATTACACTTACCATCTGACAACTGTTTGGTCGCCTTCGCCCAGTTCCTAGAGGACAGGTGTTCGCATCACAGAAATCACCATCACAATTGGTACGGCTAATTGATACGGTTGTTGGCAGTCACAGCAGAGAGGACAAGGGCTGAATTAGCACCGAGACCAAAGCACTGTTTCACCCCCAGAGAAGGTCTCTTCAGCTCAGGATGTCCAGGGCGTTTGGAGGATGCCTTTCTGCCACTGCATGTGTTGTGCTGAGCAGAATCTGCTCTGTTTTCAGATCCAGTAAAATTATCCAGCGCTAAATTCAACAAGGTTTCCTGGGGTACAAGGGAAAGAAGGGAGAGGTAGGTGAGTGTTAGATATCTTTAAAATGATCTTCTCAGTTTATTTTTTTTTTTCATTTCACTAGTATCTTCTGGGGTTTCTTTTGTCTGGAGAAAAAAAAAAGGAAAAGAAACCTTAACAGTATGAGTGTCATACACAAGTTCAAGGAAAAATGAAAAAGTACACTTGCAAAAATACCCAAGCATTTACAGTAACTCTAGTGCTCCCTCATTTCTTCTGTTTTACACTCTAGACAGTCATGTAAAGAGCTTCATGGATATATTCTCTTGTGGAGCTTGTGGGTATACTTGGTGATTAGACAAATGGGGTTCTGCTTTGGCAAATGTCCATTGCTTTCCCCATCTGATTTACAGAATATGCTATAAAATGCAAAGGAAGGCAATAAACCTCCCATCTGCAGCTGAGATTTCCACTTTGCCAAAGACCCTTTTGCTATCAGCACCTTTAACTATGACTTTCAAAGAAGAGAGAGGTGTAATTTTTTTCCTCTGGAAGATATTTTGCTACATTCACTAGCAGCATCATCCCACCCTTATGGGAATTGATTTTGAATATTAATCTAAGAATGAAAAAGCCAATAATTGTGTAAAATATAAATAGATTTTTGGGCCATTATTTTATCTTAAAGGGAAGGCAAGGATTTCAGCTACTTTCATATTCTTTTTGCACTCCAGAACAATTCTACCTTTTTATGGTCTATATGTCAACTGCACCTTATTGATTTTTAATACTTTCAGCAGATACAGCATTATTACAGCCAATAATGCAAATACTTGATGTGAGAAATGCAATTAGAAGACACCAAACACTTTGCAAACAGGGTCATGGGGAAAAAAATTGTTTCAGTACTGTGATTTTCTGGTCTTGGCTTTGTATTCTTCAGAGGTTAGAAAAACCAAGAGGAATTCTACTCTCCTATTTCCAGTATTAAAGGATTAAAGAAGAGCAGACATGAGTCAAAGGTATTTTCCCCCAAAAACCCCATATATAGCAAACAGTTGCTACAACAGAGAATGTTCATTGACTGTAGTCCTAATTTGAAAGATATCATCATCATTAATTTTGACAAGTAGCCCCTCCTTGGGGAATCCAAGCCTGAGCCATTCAGGCTTTTCCTTCAGCTCAGGTAAGTAATCCCTAACCATGTGAAGAGCCCAAATGTGTTTCCTTTCACCTGATGAGAAGTCCAAACTAGCAAGATCAAAACAGCTGCCTTCAGATTGATGATTGACTACAGAAAACAATCAGGAGACAGCAAACAAAACATAAACCTTTGCAAAAACAAAGAGAAACAATGTGCCTAGGCTGCTGCTAGCAAAATGACTCATTCTACTCCTTCCCATCAGGCATGCCAGGGCACTTCCACCTCCCACCATGCAGCACCTATGGACCTGAACTGAGACATTTCCTCCCCTGCTCTGTGGCTGTACAAGTGTTACTCATTGGACAGGTCCCAGAAGGCTCACACGGGTACAAAAGTCAGATGCTGATCTTTCCTTCTCCTCCTGCCTGACAGGAAACTTACCTTCTCATACCAAGGGACAAGTTAATTCAGACTCAACAGTGCAATGTCTCACCTTGAATAGTTCCCTGTTGCAGGCATTTTTAATTCTGGCAGTCGAGTGTCCTCATCCCCTTTCAAATTTAATTTGCTTTATTCCAAGAAAAAGCTCTCAATATTCCAGTTTGGTTTTTTTGTTTTGTTTGGGGTTTTTGTTTGTTTGTTTTGTTTTGTTTTGTTTTGAATTCAGTGGATGAAACTAAAGGAGAAAAGGAGATGTTCTTAATCTGCAGAAAGGGGGTTAATTACTCAGTTACTCTGAAAAACACTCCATAAATCTATTTGTCATTTTTTCTTGAAGTAAAAACCCAGCTAATCTGTGAGCTGTGAATTATCCTGTGTCCAGAATTTTTATTGTATTTTTATTATATAATGCACACTGCCGTTTTTTCATCCAGATAAATTATTCAGATTAAGAGAGAGGAATTGTAAAAATTCTCTCAGTGATTGCCATGAGTCCCCATAGCTAAGAAATCTTGCTTTACTTTCTATAAATTCAATACTAAGAATCTGTCCTAGATGCCAGGTATTGCTCATCTGTGGATGCAAAACAAAATGAAATAGTTCAGTTTCTGATTGCTGGTACCAGACCAGACACAGCAAGTGCCTTCCTTGGGTCCTGCTGGAAATCTGAATTCCAGAATGCTGATGGCCAAGTATGTCCCAGGCACTCAGGTCTGCCCACAGAGTGCTTGCCATGAAGCACTGCCTCAGCTCTTCCTTCATTTCACTAATCTTCACCCCTCACCCCAGAGACAGCAAGGTGCATTTGTTTTCTGAACTGCAAGGGAGTGGGTGGTAAGAGGATTTCCTCCAGCTCCTCCTTGCTCCGAAAGACTGAATGTTCCTCCTGTGGTGATTTCCTGGTTGACAATCCCAGAACTGTTGGACAAGCATATAATCAGGCATCACAGAACTAACAAAAATACCCTTTTTCCTATGGACACCTATGAGGAGAAACTTCTTACCCCGCAGGCAAAATTCTGATAAGTGAGAGCACCCTCTGCTGGGATCTCTCTCTTGTCCTTGTCCTCACAGAACACTGCCTTTTTCCTTTCTAACATATACGGTATTTACAGCGAAGTACTCGTTGTCACTATTTCCTAAAGCAATCAATTATTTATCCCCAAACTTTTTTTTTCCTATTCTCTGTTGCATTTCATATGATGATAAGATACCTGTTGTCTGTGACAGCTTCTTACTGTGAGTAAAGAAAATGAAGTTGAATGAGGGACAGACTGGCCTCCAGAAAACAGAACTCTGCCTTTGAAGAGAACAAAAATACCTCACCCGTTTGCCATATCCTTTCTTCTCTGGTGATACAACCTTTCATCCACATGTTCTTGGTTCCTGAGGAATCTCAGCCTTTACCATGACCAAGGGACAAATCATGTACTCCTTATTCAAGTGGCCATTTACAACTCACATGAGAGGCTAATTTTCTGCTTCTCTTGACATTTTAAGCCCCTGTGCTACCGTAGTGTTGTTATTTTGTTTTGACTGACTTCTTCACATGCCCCAGGTTTACAAAACACTGTGGAGCATTTGTACTTCTCCAGAGCCTCCTTCTTTCAAAAATTCTCCTTCCTAGTCATATAAGGCATAGAAATGCAGTGTTTAACTGGGTCAACAAATTGCAAATTTATTCAGTGATGCTGACAAAGAGAAAATAACAAATGACATGAGTAAGTCCTGACTAATTTCCAGTCAAATCAATGTTATTGAACATATCAGGAGAACAGTGTCATTTATACCCCTTTTTTATTCTTTACAATTGTGGACAGCTGGTAGAGGTATTGCATGTTTAAGTCATGTACCCCTCACAAACCATGTGAAACCAACCATGACAGGAGGCTTCAGGGTCTGCTCCCCCTTGCCTGGTCCTGAGTCTGAAGTTGTCCACTTTGTGGAAAAAGGGTGTGTTCCATATTCAGGCCAGGAGGAATGGTGTGTTTCATGAAATTCTCATCCAGAAACAATCAAGAATCTACCCCAAAGTAAATATACATTGTGTGAAGTCCCCTCCATGCCTTGGCTATATTCTGGATCTGTGCTGCCAGGACTAAGAAACAACTGCAGGGAGTATGGGTAGCACACAGGCTCTGGGTTTATTGGCAGAAATGCCTGACCTCTGGCAGATCTCTTGAGATATCCTGGTTCCCAGATCCCAACTGCTTTGCTTGTTCCAAGAGGAACAGGGGCGGGCAAGAGATAAATATACACTTAATGCCTTCCTGATGGAACTGTCTGTAGAAAATTCCTCGAGGGAGTTTCCTGTCCTTTTTTGCTAGTTGTTGTGAGTAGGGAATTAATTGACCCATTGGTAGAGTTATTAGAATTTTTTTCATCCAGAAAACTTAAATGAATACAGTAAAGCTATTTATGGGCTGTCCAACCATCTTAAAATAATATTGCAAATAAAAGAGTTATTAAAATAACAATGAACCAGAAAGGGAATGAAATTGAACCAACAGCATTGTTTATGAACAGCAATGGGTCTCAGACAAGGCTGAAAGTTTTTTTCTCAAGGTGCAGCAGATACAGAGAATTAGTTTGTTTCCATTTAATGCTTTTTCCAATACTAAGAGGAAAAAAAAAATTGCAAGCCTTCTCCTGACACATCTGAATCCAGCACATGCCCCCATACTGGCCTGTGATTGTAGGAGAGCTGTAACTGTTGTACTTTTGTAACTGGAATTCTGCCTTGCTCCCCCAGCACAGATGCAAACACATCAGATATTAAACCTGGGAGGATAATGCTGATGCCCTGCACTGCAGGCTTCCTTTGATGGCTCCAGGGGAATAGAAGTATTTGGCCGTTTCCTCTCCAGAGGCATCTGGTTTAGTCAGGTGGTTCTCAGTGCACATGGTCACATTTATTGTTTGGTTCATTCTCCATTGTGCTTCTTCCCCCTCCCCAGCGTTTTATCTGTCCTGGCCTTTCCCAAGGACTTTTACACAGAACTGAAATATTTGTTTATTTCTGGCATTTCCATCTGGTGTTAAGAGGATGAGAAGCTGGCTCATGTCACTGACACTCCCTGACCGCCAGAAGGACTTACAACATCTCACAGCTCTGGGGTTTTACGTGTCTCCCCACCTTTAACGTGTTATCAAACACAAGCGCTATGAGATCATGTGCAAGTCCTGGTTAATATTCCCTTGTAAAGGCATCATTTCTTTCACCAAGGCCCAGCATTTTGCAAATCACATACATCCATTGTCACAACACATTCTGCAGATCCTAGAATGTTATAAATTAAAAAATAAAACAGCACTAGATACTAAAAGATGTTTCAGCTCTCAGAAAAGCCCTACTTCTTAAGTGACTGAGCTCAACAGAGCCACAGATAGGTTATAATTTCAGATTGTCTGAAAGCTATTTTTTTTCATTTCTATCTAATGGTCTTTCTGTCACCTGCTTTACCGAATCACAAAATCACCCAATTGTTGGGACTGGAAAGGATCTCTGGAGATCATCTTGTTCAAACCCCTGCCAAGGCAGGGTCACTTAAGGCACATTACACAGGAATGTTTCCAGGTGGGTTTTAAATGTCTAGAGGGAGGGAGAGACCACAACCTTTCTGGGCAGCCTGTTACAGTGCTCTGCCTGCCTCAACATAAAGAAATTCTAACTCATTTTGAGGTGAAACTTCTTGCATTTTAGTTTATGGCCTCTGCTCCTCATCCTGTCACTGGGTACCACCAAAAGGAGTCTGGCATCATTATTTTAACACCCACATTTGAGATATATATAAGCATTAATGAGAACTCCTTCTCTGCTCTAGACTAAATAGGCCCAGCTTCCTCCCATAAGAGAGGTGCTCCAGGCCTCTGATCCTCTTTGTGGCCTCTGCTTGACCCTCTCCAGTAGCTCCTTGTCTTTCTTTATTACTGTGTTAGATAAATGTCTGTTTCACATCCTATTCAAAATAATCTGAAGTATTTCTGCATTGATTTTTCTTCTACCTTCAGCAGTGCCAGGTAATGGCTAAAAGACCTTCATAGTCCCCAGTTTAGGCCCAAACTTCATTGCAGCCTTGATAACAACTAGATGTTACCTGTGCAGGCACCAAGGAAGTACATTCTTCAATGACTACACTTACAAGAGTGTTTAACTGAGATGGAAGTTGCAGAAGTGTCGGCCAGATGCATTAATTCCAACACAAATTCTTTCTTGCCCTACTTGTAAAACACTGTTTTATCAAAGAATGTTCAGGAGATGCTGGAGATCAATTCTGTAGCACTGAGCATCTGTTTCTCCAGCCTGCATGGAAGGCACCAAGTTTTAATTCTCAGGTAGGTCAGATGTGGGTTACAAGCAGCACCTGGGTGTCATAGGAAGGCATATTCAAAGCCTTCCTCTGTAGGACGATGCCATAGCTTTCATGTTTAAATCAAGGACTCCTCCAAATGTGAGCACTTCCCATGCATACAGAACTTCATCTCACAGAAGTTTGTTTCATATGGCAAGACATCCTTGGCACTTAGTCAGAATTTACTAGAAAATCTGTTATATTGTCTCTGAAAAGACCATGAAAACACATTTTTTTCATTAAGATGTTAATAGATTAGGATATCTTAAAAATTTTCTTCTCAAGATAGGTACTTGTACAAAATAAATGACAGGTATTGCCTATAATTTTCTACAAAACAATAACTGATGTCCAAGGGGAAAGAAAACACAAAATAAAACTTAGCAGAGTTGGGAGAATCAAGAACACACAGACTGCCTCCTCTGCGCTACCTAAAATAATATTTTGTTAAACACTTAGGGCCCAGGACATTCATATCTAGATGAATATGGCCATGTACAGTCTGTGTTTCAGTAGACACCCTCAGATACTACAGAAGATGGCTTACAAGGTCCAGCACACCCAGAAACACTGAGAATGTTTAGAGTTAATACAGAAATGTTAAATGATCCTTTGTCTGAAGCCAGGCTGAGGAAGAGAATGTTGGTTGGTGATAAGCATGCAAGAATATCAGTCCTGGTGGCAAATCACTTCTACCGGTGAGTCACCATGGCTGGGGCTTGTTCCTTCCTGGGGGCATGTCCTTTCTAACCTTTCTCAGACAAATCTGAAGCAGACTTAAGCTTCAGCCCTTACAATATTTTCTTCCATTTGCTCAAAAGGTGCTATTTTTCCACCAACTTTCTGGCAACAAAGAATTCCTCAGAATCGCAGAGGGAAATGTAAGAGAAAAATGGGCCAGTAAGGTTACATCAGCTCTTAAATTCTTCCAAAATTGAATTCACAAAACAATAGTGAGTTAGTTGCCAAGACAGGGTTCAGAATGACTGTAAATAAAAGGGAATCTGTGCTGAAAAGGGATACGTTGGGGATACGTGGCATTTTTGGGTTGAAATATTAGACTACTACACAGTAGTGCTGTATAGTAATTACATTTACCCTTTCTCTTTACATTTCCTTCTACTAATGGAATATAGCATATACAAATTTTTGCAGGAGTAAGTGTGAAGTGACATCTCCCTTTGGCTGAGAAAAATCTCAGTTAAGTTAAAGAGATCACAGTTTGATCATCAATTTAATCATTTAACAGTAGACCTTTGTACGCGAAGATGATTTTATAGGAAGTAAAGAAAGGTGTCAGTGGCTTGAGGCTACTGAATAAGTAGGACCACTAGTTGCATTATTAAAAGAAGTTGTGTCTCTAATTTTTTCCTGAGGCATATAAAACCAAAAGATAACTCTCAAATGTCAAAATGCCAGTGTTAGTAAATGTAGTGCACGAAACAAAATTCCCAGTGCTACTACAGGTAAAACAAATTTTAAGGAGGATTCTAGCACTTTTGTAATGATGGAATACAACCTTAGGCAATATAAATTCATAATCTCTCAGGACAAATGGCCTTCAAAAATGCAACAGATTACCCAATTCACCACTAGAAGAGGATTTGCTCTGGCATCCTTACAATGCCTGTAATACATACTACAGAACTTCCCATTAACATGGTACTGGCATTATCTTTGAATTTTTCATCCAAACCTGATAGACTGATAGACTGACAGTTGTCAATGTACTAATGATAATAATAACCTCTGCGTTAGCCTAGGTGTCTGAGTTCCTTTCATTCCTTCTGTTTCCTCCTTCTCCCACTGCCTCTCCAGGTAGAGGGTTTATGCAAGCCAGGCAGAGCAGAGCAGCTGGGGAGCTGCCTCAGTCAGGTGCAAAGGGAATTTTACCACAGTTACTCAGTTGTGTACAGAACAATGTGTCTGGCTCTACATTCTCATCCCTCTGGTGACTGTGTCCCTCCTGAGGGGGTATGTGATGAGGGTATGGAAGTGGGGAGGAGGGCAGAGCTGATGTATGGGTCAGAAGTCACAGAATCACAGAATGTGCCAAGTTGGAATGTTGGAGGGCACCCATGAGGCATTGAGTCCAGCTCCTGCCCCAGCACAGCATCATCTCCACACCACATGCCTGAGAGCATTGTCCAGGAGCTTCTGAACTCTGTCAGACTGGTGCTTTGACCATTTCTCTGGGAAGCCTGTTACACCTTTCCCTATTATTCAACCCAAACCTCCCCTGACACAACTTCAGGCCCTTCCCTTGGGTTCTGTCAGTTGGCACCACAGACAAGAAATCAGTGTCTGCCCCTCCTCTTCCCCTCACAAAGATGTTGTAGACTGCAGTGGGGTGTCCCCTCAGTCTTGTCTGACTTTCAGGCTTGACTGGGAGTTGATCATTCTCACAACCATGGTCCCCCAGCTCAGGGCACTGAGATCTCCTTGGTCTGTCATCTGTGTTGAATACAGAGGCAAAGAACGTGTTAAACACCTCCACCTTGTCCATGTTCCTGACATGACCAACCTCAACCTGTATCAGGCTGACTTTATTTTTACACTGCCTATTGCCATTAATACATTTGAAAACACTTCTATTGTACCCCAATTTCTAGCCAACTTCAACTCCAGTTGAGCTCTGACCACATGAATTTTTTCCCTACAGTGGTGAACAGAATCTTCTTCCCATGTCACTTGATCTTGCTTCCACTGGGCATATGCTTTCATTTTTAGCCTTGTTTCCAAGAGAAGAATCCTGTTTAGCCAAGCTGGCCTTTAGCCTCACCTGCTTGGCTTCTGACATTTGGGAATTCCATCCTCCTGTGCCCTTCAGAGGTGATGTTTAAAAAGCGACCAGCAGTGATGGACCCCAGCACCTGCAAAAACACTTTCCCGTAAGACCTTACTTACTAATTCCCTGAGCAGCCTGACATCTACTCTCCATATTTGTGGAGCTGAGGTTTTGCTGGCACTTTACCTCTTGGCCAACAGAGATTTTAAACTTGATCACTTTGTGGTTGCTTTGGCTGTGGCCAAGACGGCCGCTGTGGTGGTGTGTTTTTTATTATTGCATCTTCTCTGGATGGTTTGCCCCAGTTTTCCCCAAGTTGTTGGTTTATTCCAAGTTTCTCCTCCCTCTCTCTATTGTCCATCAAGCCCTAGACCTACCTATCTAGATTTCAATCCTCCCTAATCCCTGCCCTCTGCTCTGGAAAGTTCCCTGTCAGTCTTTGTTGTCCCAGCCCCCTGCCTGACCCTGCCTCCTAATGATTGTCAATTCCCAGTTGACCCCGCCTGCAGGCCTAGAAGTTTCCATGTTCCTTGACGCCCAATTGGTGCCCTCAACCTGTATCCTCCCCTTGTTTCCCCCCCACTGGTTGTAGCTATGTAAGCCCCTCCTCTATCTCCTCCCCTGTACCCTCCCTATCGGTTGAAGAATTGTACCCAGCCCTTGTGCCTCCCCCATTTAAAAGACGGTGTGAAGTGCTGCTTTCTGTATGTCCCTGACCTTCTCTGGGTAGTAAGCTGCCTTGGGAACCATATGAAGAATCCCTCCCTTCTCTTTGTCCTGATCCTCGGTGCTGCACCATTAAGGGCTGTAGAGAGCAGGAGCAGCCCTGCTCTGCTCCGCCACTCGGACCACTTGTGGCTTGGGGGTGGCCACTCTTGGCGCAGGCTGGAGTGAGGGGCTGGCTGGGGAACTCTCTGGCCATCTCAGGCTGCCAATCTCCACTTCGCTCGTGAGATCCACACTGTTGACAAGAACCAGATCAAGGAGATTATCTTTCCCTTAGCGCCTGTTCCACAAAGTTGTCATCCAAGTTTTTTAGGAACTGTTGGGCCTGGGTTGTACCAGCTATGTGATGCTCCCAGTTAATTTCTGGCAAGCTGAAGTCCTCCACAAGGACAAGGGCAGTTGACATGAAAGCGTACCTTAGTTACTCAAAGAATAATTTGTCAGTGCCATGTCACTGGCTCAGAGACATAGCAGACTCCCACAATGACATCTACATTACTTGTTTATCCCTAGATTCTTGCCCACAGGCTCTAAACTGTGCCACTGTCAATTGTGAGTTCCATACATTCCATCCCTTCCATTTAATACAATGCCACTTCCACCCCTCCCCACCCCACCCCCAACCTCCTCCAATCATGGGATTCATCTCACCAAGTTTCACTTATGCCAACAATGTCAGTTGTCTGGGACAGGGCCAAAACCTCTAACTCCTCTTGTTTGCTCCTCATGCTGGGTCATTAGTGTAGAAAAACATTTCAGGTGTGGTATAGTGTAGCCCAATACCTTGTGAAGCAGGTTAAGGGATACGATTAATGCATGCTTCCTCAAGTTTTGTCTCACCATCTCATTACTTATCACTGGCAAGCCTGATTTTATTCCTTTCCCCCTTCCAAGCTAATTTAAAGTTCTGTCAACAAGCCCCACTAGCTCCTGTGCCAGAGCTCGTTTTCCCCTCTGAATGTGTCCTGTCAGGTATCAATAGACCAGGTGTTGAGTAGATCCTTCCACGGTCAACAAACCCAAAATTTTTCCACTGACACCAGCCTTGGAGCCATACATTGACATCATGGATCTGCCTATTCATATCAGTTACTGGAAGAATCAAGGAAATCACTACCAGTGCTCCTGATCCTTCTACCAATCAGGGAAAGGGATTGTTTCTGCAGTGGGTTTTTAATGCTGGTCCACAAATGATCTGGTCTTGCCTTTCCAAAATTTTTCACTCTGTCTTGAGCTGCAGCAGTCTGACATATTATCCCAAACTGAAATACTTCTCCTACTTACATTCATTTTAGCAAGCAAAGCTTGATTTATTTTTTTTTAATTTAAGTGAAACAAATGACAAAGCTTAAAGTAGCCTGCTTAATTGTGAGTAAAAGGCATTGCCACTGGACGGATGGCTGACAGCCTGTGTGAAATAGGTTTAATGGTTCTGCTTCAGTTATAAAAGACAAATGTTCACCTCATGCCACCACTCAAGCGCACAGCACAAATTAGTATTATCTTTGTAAATATCACCATTGCTTTTCATTATTAAATTTACTTTTTTTTTTTTGTCTTTTCTAAAAGTGAGAAAGATGGGATGAAACCCAAACATGTTTTTTTGTGGGTTTTTTTAACTGTGTCTTTTACTAGAAGGACAATTTACCCAAATGAAACCTTACTGCATCTGGTTTAAGAATGCTTATGCCAAAAATGTGATGAGACTTAACAGCCATGATGTTAAGTCTTCAAAAAACAGTCATAAAGAAACATCTTCTTAATTGAAAGCAGGCTGCTAATAACAGTGCTCTTTCAAATAAATGTTTGCTATCAAACTAAATGCTAAGATAATGTTTTTTTCTATGCACATAGTTTATAAATGTGATAGGCTTACTCATTTAATGGTAGGTCTGTATATTCAGTAGTGATGAATACATATTTCACCTTGTATCATTCTGTAAGAGATGTGGTCACTGTACACTGGTTTGAAAGAGTTAAGATTAAAATTGAAGAAGGAAAAGCAGTTTAGGTTGTTCAGCCTACACAGAGCAATATGAAATAAAATCCTAATATCCTCCTCTATATTTTACCTTCACTCTTCTGCCTGGAACAATTTAACCAGATGCTTTACTGATTACCTTTACCACTGTATAATGAATTTTACTCTGCTATACATTGTGGACATTCAAGACTTAGTAAATCTTCAGAGAAAAGTCCAGGTCAATGTCTGTGCAGTGCAGATTTAAGGTCCTTTACCTGGAGTTCTGATTAGCTTTCCTCAGATGCTCATTCACTTCTGTGAGGTTTGGACTTTCATGCCATAACTGTAAAGCACAGCTTAGCTTGCTTGTGCAGAGCCAGCCGTCTCCTGAGGTTTCTCCTGCAACTGCTGGAAACCAATTTGCCTCCATCACTCCAGCTCCTCAGCTCAAACTGGCAAACTGACTGGTTCACATCACAGGATGGCTTTTTTTTCCTTTTTTTCTTTTCCTTTTTTTTTTTTTTTTTTAATATAGCTTGTTCATGAGAATAAAATATTAAGTGCCCTAGGCCCACTTTGTGTGTGTGAGTGGGTAGGGTTTTTTTTCTTTATGTGCTCCCATAATGTACAGGAAACAAAGAATTCTGACTTTGACCAGCAAAGACATGCAAATTCAGGGAACTTCAAACCCTTCCCCTACAATGCACCTCAGGAAGGAGCAAGCCAAAGTCATTTAGGAAAAATCACACATGGGAAGGGGCCTTGAATTTTTTAAGAGCTTTCTCCAGTTATCTTTTACCAGTCATGCTCACCTTATTCCCTAATCACTGATTAGCACGCACCAATGTGCAAAAGCTGATCATGAAGACAGTGCACACAGTGAAAAACCTTTGGACTAAATTTGCCATCTTTGCATAAAAATATCCACCAATCCACCTGTGCTAAAATAACATATTTGAACATTTTGCCCACTTATTTTTTCCCACTTTTTTTTTTTTTTCCCACTAGAGGAAGCACCAGCAATGAAAGGTTAAAATTCCAACATGTCTCTACCCACCTCGTTCCCTTGTGCAAGCTCTGGGTTGACATCGGTTCATTTCAGCAATGTGTGGGGTCGGAATCTGAACTGGCATAGACAATCTGGGGAGGAAAAGATTAGTACAGATATAGCAAGAGAGCGAATATGATAATTTAAAATGACAAAAATGGGCATGAAGTTGCACTGTTCCAACTTTGAAACATTTGACACAAATGTTAAAAGGAGATATTTCCATGGTATCTGCATTTAGGAGAGTTATCTCCATGAATATTTCCATCCTTATTTAGTATATTTTTCATAGCAGAATGACATTATTCCCCTTGGGCCCTCAGTTTTTAATGCGGCATTGAAGGCAGAGGTAAAAGACTAAGAATCCCCTTAACAGAAGTAACTTTACATACAGATGGCAAGGAGCAAATCATCACCAACAAGCACGTAGGTAAAACAGGATATATTTTTAATACTTTTTTTTTTTAATTTACTAATGCAATGTATTTTTAAAAGAATTTCTCTATTGATTCTGTCAAACAGTCTTAGAAAAGTAAAATCCAAGAAAAATCAGTTCATAGGAGAAGAGAACTAGAAAAGATGTCTTTGGTCACTAACCCTTATCCACTGTGATAATTATAATCAATTATTGTCGTGTAGTTCCATTTCAGAAATTGACCAGTTCCTTATTAAAAGAAATTAGATATGGTTAATAACTTCGGACAGGAGACTGTTTTAGGAACACAAATTTTTAATGGTAAGAATCTGCTTCTAATATTCAGCCTAGATTTATTCAGCATATTTATACATGTGTGTGTGTGTGTGTATTCATATTTACAACAATGTTGTCCTTTAGGTGTAATACCTATTTTTTTCTTGCCTGGTGTTTACCCCCCTCACATTTTTACAGGGAACAATTAGCTCCCCTTTCAGCCTGTGTTTTACTTGACTGCACAGGTCATGCTCTCCTGTGGCCCCTTAGCCAGATGGGTTCTTGCTTCCCTTCATGCCTTGAAGCTTTTCTGTGCCCCTCTCTCAGGAGTCAGGGCCTGGACACCTAGAGCTGCTCACTGAACATGGGAGAGGGCCCTTATAGTGCTGCTGACACTGCTGTGCCTCTGTGGGAGCTATCATCCATGTAGGGATTATGGCTACCGAATCCATCTCTCTGCCAACTTAGAGCCACAGCAGGACCAACAAGAACTTTTCAGTCTTTCCAATGCCATTTCCAAAGCAAATGTTTGTGCAATGTTGACCTCCAAGTACACAGTTCTGCACTTTGGGTGTGGTTCAGTTCTTCTAGCTCTTTCTTCATTTATGATGTCTCACAGATTTTTGTGACCAGCAATTTTGATTTTTTTTTAGTGCAGTCCTACTTTTTGCACCACAGTTTCGAAATGAAGCTCACAAATAAAGGCTAGGTCCTAGTAACCTTGTAAGCCCACATCCTGGCAACAGGTAACCTCATTCCAGGACTGAATCTCCCTTTTCAATACAATCAGTTGACATCTCCCTTTAGTTAGTTTCTTATCCACGTTATACTTTTTGAACTAATTCCCATCTTCTTCAGCTTAACTAATAATTTCCCATGTGGCACCTTATTACCTACTTTTCACAAGTCCATAGAGATGAGACCTACTGCATTTCTTTAGTCAAGAAAATCTGTTATCTCAGAGAAGAAAGCTATCCAGTTACTCTGCCACAATCAGCCTTTGGCAAACTCACCTTGCAGCCTGTCCCGTCTTTCATTTACCTCAGTGCCTTTCTCCTTGAGGACTGACTACTGTTGAGATTATATTAAAATAGGGCATGTGTTTCTGCAAGCACTTTCTCCCCTTTCTTAAAGTGGGTGTTACGAGCACTGTATTTTCCTTTCTTCCATTATAAGGCATATGAGGGTGTAAACTAATACTTTCTTTGACAGATGGTGTGGGCAAGGAGCACAATGACGACTACCCCCTCTCAGCTGATGGACAGTAACATCTTAGCAGGAACTAGTTTACCTATTGCAATTTTCCTAAAGTAGCCCTGGGAGGTCCCTTAAAACATAAGACCTGTGTAAATACCCACTGGACGAACAAGCTGAGAGCAAACCCGGGAACACCTTCTGGAAAGCCTAGAAAGAGAGCCTCATCTGAAGTTTGTGGGCCAGTAATAAAGCCAAGCCCTCAGAAGGGGTGAGTTTGACCTTATAGTGTCACGATGAATATATTTGAGGCAGTGTGGAAACACCACCTGCTCACACAAAGAAACTCAAAGCCAGTCTGTCCTAAATCATGCCACTGTGTTCGGTTATTGCATATATATCCCCCAGCACAGCATGATCTTATGTATTATATATATTGCAATTAGACAAAATGGTGTGACTTAGGAATGAAGTGGCAGCCTTAATTGCTGTTTTCATTTGTTAGGAAAGCTGTAACTTGAACACCGAGGGTAACTTTAATTCTAGCAAGCCAGTTCAGCTGGAAAGGAGAGAAAGTAGAAGGGAACAAGGTGCCTCCTCATTAATGCTCGCTGGAGACTTTCATGCCTCCCTGTGGAAGGTTCACTGGTTGGAAAGGACCTCAGTGGGGAAAACCCAGGCTGTTGGCAGGACCCACATCCCCACGCTTTTCCTTCTGCTTACCAGTTCAATGGAGAGCTTACTGCAAGTAAAATCAAATCAAACACTGGGCTTGGAAGACTCCTGTCCCAGAGCCTTGACTGGGAAGGGCACCCAAGTGATGAAGCACATGCCTGAAACCCAAAGTCTTTTGGGACAGTTGCTTCCATGCAAGGAAAAAAAAAAAAAAAAAAAAGGTTCAAATTATGTGCAATGGCAGCAAGGAGTCAAAGAAAAAGGATGAAAAAGAGAGGTTTTGTTAAGCTTGGGAAGGGCACACAGCCTCTTCTCTGTGGACCAAGTATGGACTCAAACAGGCACGTGGCTGTTGTGTTACACTTGGCTCTGAAGGAACACAGTTATGGAATATTTTGTTCCTTAAGGGTCAGCAGATAAGTAACTGCAAAAGCCTTTGGGCTTGTCTCGGTCCTTGAACTATCTGAAGTTTGCTTGTCTAAAGATGGAGTTGAGGCCCTGGGACATAGCCCCCTCCTTATCTGGTAACCAGTGCTGAAACTTCATTTTCCCACAAAATGCCTCACAGTGAGCATGCTTCTAAAAGCTCTGCATAAAATGTAAACAAAGTAGAAAAAAATCAAGTCTGTAGTGAGCATTCTCCCTGCAGGAATTATGCCCGTGCAGTGATTAAACTCTTCATTTATTTGAGCTCGTTTAACTTTGCAACATGTATTTCCTCTTATAGAGCAGCTTTGGTAAACCTGTAGCAGTGTCATAGCACATACACATTAGACATTAGCAGCAAATGACTGAATGTTGCCATTTAACAAAGAGGAAAATAAACTTCAGATTAAAAAAAAATTAATGGGATTAGAAAGAACTACAGATACTCTGTGATTTTTATGGTTGCACACTGCATCAAGAGTTTGGTAATTTATAAAACTTCTTGATAGAAATATATGAATATACCAGTCAAAGTAATAATTAATTCCCTTGAGAAAATGCTCATTAAAAAAAAAAAAAAACCTGTAACAAAAAAAGAAAATTCTAAGAAGCTAGATGATCACAATGTAAGCTAGCTGCCAATTAAGCCTTCATGGGGCTGGGAAAAGAAAATGAAGGCAACAATATATCTTTCTGACTGGGGATTTGATCTTCCAGATAACCTCCAAATTGCAGTATTTCACTTACTCAAAGCTCTGCTGAAATACATCCTACCTGATTATGCCATAATACCGTACATTTATCCTCACATGTAAGGAATTATTCCATTACTCATAAATGCAGTTAGTTATGAATGGTAGACAATAGTGAGTCTGTAAGGAAATACAGAATTTAATTTTTTTTAATGCTATCCCATAGCCTAAGAATGCCACATTTTTTCTGAAAAGACAGGACTACCTACACTGAGGTGTTTTCTGTGATACTTTGTCTATGTATCATTAAACATTTGTAGGACTGGAAAGGAAGGTGAATTATCTGAAGACCCGTGTTGTGCATGGCAAGACTATAATAACAGACTAAACTAAATAGTTCAATGAGGCATTTCAAAGCATTCACTACTACCAACTATGAATGGCCAAACACCAGCAGCTCTCCCTGCAGAGAGCAGGGGTCTCCATGACACTGCCCAGAAAGGCCTGGGTCCCCAGTCGTGTGTGGGTCACCTCCAGCATCCATATCCACCACTGCAATTTGTACTGCTGCAAAGTAAAGGGAAAATTCCATGAAATGAGGGGGCTTTTGCTAAAAATGCTATGTTGGGAGAACTCCTATAAAGTCCACATGGTTCATATTTTCTGTATATTTGTAAAAAATTAGATCAAATAGTATTTTTTTCGAGAAAGTGAAATTTTTACAAATGCTTCCCAGACATAGGCTAATATAACTTGAAAGCTTTCCTACAATAGAATCCAATTTTGCAACCTTCACTCACACTGAATAATTGAAGACATGTGTTCCCCTGATGTCTAATGGCTGTGACTCACGAGCCCCGGTGAATCACGCTGGGGTAAGGAAGAAGGTTACCCCCAGGTGCCCTGCCCCTCTCCCTGCCTGGAGGAAACCTCAGAAGTGTCAAAATGCCTGTTTGACCTCCCTCAGATGATGTGGTTCATTGTCCTGTTTACTCATTTAAGGTGCTGTTGATTGAAATCAACCTTAATCTGCTGGGATGTGATTTAGTGGAGATGGGTGAGGGGCTGGCGAGGTGGCAGAGCAGAGCTTCTGCCATCACTTAGTCCAGTACAAATTGAAGTCAAGACATACAGAGCAACACCTCACTGGCCTGGGCACAGTGAAAACCAGTGGCCCTTGGCTATTAAACACGAGAGTATGAAAATGCATGAAAGCAAACACTGCAAATATTCTGCCAATACTGTGGACACTTTCATATCACAGAGCAGAGACCCACAGGTAAAATCGGCCAAGTGCAGAGGAAAGCCATTTTTTCACCCATTTGTTTTTTAACTGTGCTACCTATCTTTGGAATCATCTGGATGTTGCTGAAGACAAGACTCTGCTTAGCTTGCTGTCTTGGGTTATGGAACCAAAAATGTATATTCTATTTCATCTCTTAAAAGCAGTTGGGAAGATGTTTTTCTTTATCTCTTGTAACTCTGGGGGGAGGGGGGCAGATGCCTTCTGATAATGGGCCAACTGTTAAAACCAGGTGGGGCAGTGTTTCTTATCTCTTTCACCACCTGTCCTCCCTCCAGGGGAGTATTTTCTGCTGATGGGCCATTAAGGCTCACTAAGGGCATGACATATTCCATTGTGAGATGCTCCACCCAGTGGGAGGAGCCAACCATTCCTACCTAGATAAAAACTGAGATTCAGGAGCACAAGATATCTGGTTCCACTGGATTCCTGGAAGAAGACTGGACCCTTTCTCACCATCACTGGACCCTTCTCTCTCAGGGTCATATCTGCTCCAACAGAACCACATCTGCCACTCCAGGAGGACTTTTGGACTGCTTCAAACATCCTGACCAACAGGGTGTTAGGTTGTATTGTTCCATTTATTTTATTTTATTTTACCTTTTTTTTTTTTCCCTCTCTTCTCCTGTTAAATTGTATCTCTGACTGGAAGTCTCACTGGTTTTGCTTTCAAACCAGCACACTTGTACAGATGGTTTCAAGGCCACAACAGTACCTTTCCCAGAGGCTCTGAAGTCTGTAGAAGCCCCTAAGATGCAGTGGTCCATGTCCTGTCCCACTCCCTTGTGCACATGTGAGGCACAGGGATGTTCCCAAGTATGCTGACTTTAGGCATGTTGAAGGTGGACGGGAGATTCTAATTACTAGGTGTCAGGAACTGAGGTTTTACTTATGTATGGGATGACTTTGCCATTGTTTTGATAGCCACATAGGAATTGACAACATTTTGCTCCTCATATTTATTTATCTTTTATATGGAATTATTCTCCCCCTTCAAAAGTAGAGCACAATTTATGACAATGAGAGCTGAGTATGTTACACAGTAATAAAGGTAAGCACTAACAGAATAAAGCTGTCTAAGGGGTGCTATAAATGTATCTCATTAATTTGTATGCAAAATATATTTTGGACTCTGCTCAGAGCTTTGCAGGTGAAGGCTGTGTGGGAGACAGAAATTATGCTTCCTGGGTCCCTGAAGCAGCCCTGGCCTGATCCTGGACTCAGTCTGAGACTAAATATCAGTATAACCATTGGAGAGCCCAGTGGCTCCCCTTTATACCACAGATGGCAGCTGGTACACAGGAAGCATTGCTGACTGGAAGGAGAAGAAGAGAGAACTGCAAGTTCCAGCCATATTTTAACAACTCAACAGCACAAATAGGTTCCCCCTTTACCAGGTGATCCCTTTGGTCTCCTGCTCACTCGCTCATGGCTCAACGCCATTGAGCTATTCCAGGCATCCCTGTAAGGTGCAGCACAAACCCCACTGAAGGAGACTTTTTGTTAGTTACTACTAGGATTAAGGTCAGTGATGCAATGCTACAGTTAATATCTGGCACTAGTTAGGTGTATACCAGTATTTAAAATATCCTTTTACATTACACCCCCTTAAGTTGACCAAAATATTAGTGACTCTGATTTCTCCTCTGTGGATCTTTGATTGACTCGGAGTCCAAAGTGTTAATGACTGCTTCAGAGTATCTCAGTTGTGTCTCTTAGCAGTATACCCACAACTTTAATGCTTACACTGTGCTTGAAATCGCGTGTGTGGCCACCGTGTAGAGGTGAAGCCAGCAGAGATAAGATCTTTCTGCTACTGTTGTCTTCCCACCCTCCCTGCCCCCCCAAAAAAGAGTAAAGCTGTGTTTTTCCCAAGCTACAAAAAAAAAAAAAAAAAAAAAAAGGTGAAAAGTTAATCCTTGTTTATCCTCTGAAACTGCTAATTTTGCTGTGCATGGAAACTAGACTCCCCCTTCACACACACATGTGCACAGTTTGGTCTCAGTCCCACAGAGGAGCTACAGCTAGGCAGCTACGCAGAGTCACTCAAAAGCCAGCTGAAAGTACCCATTGAATTTGTTGAAGATTCCCCAGAGGACACCTTAGCTGTTCTGCTCTTACAGCTCAAGGAGAATTGGTCATTCCACAGCTACAGTGTCATTCTCCCTTCTCCCTAGACGAGGATGCCTAAGGGTGACTTATGGTTGCTGCTGCCTAACTGGAGCAATAGCATTTTTTTCACCTTCAGCTCATGCATCAGCTGGACTCAGACTCAGGCATGATACTGTGGCCCAGGTTGTCTGACATGTGCACATGCACACCAGCACACACACTACAGACTGGCACATTGTAGGAACCTCTGTGCTCACACTGTGGGGTGAGGACACAGTGAATTTCAGTGTGTACAGCAGACTGAAATACAGCACTTACCATGCTAGAGGAAGCCGTGTCACTCCTTTGCTGACATCTCTAAATCAAATTCACTAGCACTAAAAAGTTAGCTTTTAAAAACAAGAGTAGTGCAGGTTGAAATTATGAATAGTCTGTAGCACGTCAAGGAATTCAAGTATGTCCCTAACCTGGAAATGATAAGTCACAGTCAAACATGTGTCTTGTGATGTGAAAAGATTTTCACCCTGAGGAGATACATGACTCGTGCCAGAAAACGCTGTAGTCCAGTTTTCTCTGTACGTAAGTTATTTTCATTTAGTTCTTTTCTCCTCTAATACAGCCATCTGAAAAAAAAAAAAAGAAAAAATAGAAAAAAAAAGAAAATCACAAAAAAACATTGAAATGCATGTTGTGTTTTTTGTGAAAATATGTTAGTCTTATTCTAATTATATACAGATTATGTCATGAATATTTGAGAATTAAATCCCTAGATCTTAAATATTAACCATAAAAAACCCCCATCACCCAGATTTGCCATTGTAAGCCATGAAGCAAACTAACCTAAAAGAAAAGATGGAGTTCCAGCAATTTTTCCTGCTGAGTGCAGGACTTCACATTTCCTCTCCAGTGGAGGTGTATCTTAATCTAAAATCACACAAAAGCACAACACCTCCTGCCATTTTTCTGGAAGAGGTTCAGATATTTTCATTGTTCATACAGAATGAGTGAGACCCACATACTGTTTTTACTGACAAACTCAGAGATAAGCAAGTAGGCTGATATTAATTTGTGAATTATACACTTTAGGACTTTAGGGAGTATTATGGTAAATACAGCATTGTAAATGCACTCTAATAGTTAGAACTATTTTATTTCAAAAGAAAAGATACAGATGAAGGGTTAAAAATAATAAGCAATGGATGAGCAGCAGCCTGATGAATCCAAGCAAAAGGAGAGGAAAAGTGCAGAAATGGCATTATTCTGTAGGTGTTTCTTCTGGGGAATTATCTCTAGTCATCGCCTAGTCATGAGACAAGTTTTTGCCATAATTACAAACCCAGGCCACTGTGGCTGGGCATAGTCCAGGGAGAAGGGCACTGGAAACAATGGTTAAAAAATATGGGAAAAAAAAAGTGCTGAAAGACAAAATGAAGGTTTGCTCATGAAAGACATTGGGGGAAGCAACTCCTTCAGGATTGGGAAAAACAGCTCTGGAAACATAAATTATGTGCCAGTTCCCATGTTATCAATACCAGAGTGCCTAAAATGTAGTTTTATTACAGGAAAATCCGACTAAATACACAGACACTGTCAAAACTCCCCAGTGCAGAATCCCTGATGCCTGGTTTCTGGCAGCAAACCTGCTTGGATCCCTGACTGGGAACCCAGCTGGTTTTCCTCCTCTTTGTCAGATGGGGCAAAAGCCACCTCCTGCACCGTCCCCACTCTCCGACAAAGGCAGCACCTTCCAGGTTGCCCAGGCATCTCCCTCCATAGCCGCTCACAAGGAGCAGTGTGGGGTTCTCCGGCTGCCCGTGCTGCCGTGGGTCAGGTTTCCAAGGCGCTGTCATCCCTCCGCCCGGGCCCCGGAGCGCAGGCCCCGCCCGCGGCCTCCCCCGCAGCTGCACAGGGCCGCGGGCACTCGTGGTGCAGCGGGGAGGCAGCAGGGCATGGCTGCTGCTGACCTTGCCGGCTGCTGAGGGACGGTGCTGTGCTTGCCTTGCCGCCTGTCGCTGCTCTCAGGCACCGCGGAGCTGCAGCAAGGCGAGAGGGCACCCCTGCTGCTGCTGCTGCCCCCTCGCTCCGCGGCTGCTCATCACTGTCCGGCACTGACTCCGCATAGCCGGGCCTTCACCTTCTCCTCTGGTGTTACCCCCCAGGCTTCGTTTCCATACCCTTGTACTTCCTGCCTTCACTCTGCTCCACCTCCCTTTATCCTCTGAGGGCCCAGGACCCTGCTCAGCAGAGATCCCGGTGAATTTGTTGCTCTCCTGCTCGAGTGCTTACCCACAGCAACTTGCAGCAGTAGCTGCTGCTCCAGGCGCCGCCTCAGCCGCCCATTCCGCTGTCTGATTTATTTCCCACTTACCTCTGGTGTCACCCTGCCAAGCTCACTTTGTTCCTAGAAATATCTGGAGGATATAGGAAGCCATCCATGGGAACATTAGCAGCCTGGCAGCTTGGTGTAAAAGGAATGATGGCCTCACTCCTTAAATCTTTGAACAATGAAGGGGAGAGAAGAAAACAAACCAAAACCAAGTGATACAGTTGTATCCCGTTCCTAATGGCTAAGGGAAAATTTGCCTAACCTACCAGGGCATGTTGTGACAGAACAAGAAGTAATGGCTTTACATTAAAACTAACCTGGGAAAGGTAGGTTTAGTTGAGATATGAGGAGGAAATTCTTTACTGTGAGGGTGGTAAGGCACTGGAACAGGCTGACCAGAGAAGTTGTGGACACCTCATCCTCGGACTGTTCAAGGCCAGGTTGGATGAGGCTTTGAGCAACTGAGTCTAGTGGAAAGTGTCCCTGCCTATTGCAGTGGGGTTGGAACTAGAGTATATTTAAGGTTCTTTCCAACCCAAGCCATTTTATGGTTAGCTGCCAGAGCATGTTTTTATGGCTGATTCAGAATGTGTGCCGTTTTCAAGAAGCCTATCCTTCTGCTCCAACCCTCAATGCAGCATAGGAAGCAGAATGGGAGTTTAGCTGAGATGAAGTAGGGACTAGCAGCAGTTATATCAAACAAGACCCTGCTGCACTGGAGCAAGTAAATACTATGTGTAGATTGATAGACTGGTGAATTGGCTGCATTAGATGATGCCAAGGTCATGCACCCTGAATGCAAAGGAGTCCTGGATTTTCACCCTGTCAGGATTCTCTGATGATTGACTAGCTTCCTTCATGCCCTTGCTCACACATTTCCGGTGCTGAGTCAGTGAAATGAATGTCACAAAGTGGTCTTTTTTCTGTAGCATGTTATGACAGGATAGGTCAAAGCAAAGGTCATCAAGCCTGGAGATCATCCATAAAGTCTGTTTCTACAGTCTCTCCCAATAATAGTGGTTCCTGAGCAGATCAGTCCAAGGGGTGCTGCGACAATACTTGAGATCAATTTCTCAGAACAGACTTGCCCCATCATTAACAGTAAGACAGAAAACCCTTCAACACTTGTGTTCCTTCCTGCCCGCTGTGTTTGGGACTACCTGGACCTTCATCCCAGTGACGAGACTGTGACCAGCCTCACAGACTCCAAGACAAAACATGAAGCTCATGCTGCCTGCTGGATGGTGTCAGAGGAGTGAAATGCATGAAATGCAGATGGGTCTGACAGATCATTGGTGTTATTTATTCACAAGGGTGGGGGATTAAATGTACTGCTTGGAGCAGACCATGCCATCTTAGTTGTACTAGATATTGGCTGTCATGTAGAAGTGGGATAGTGGTAACTATGTGTCTGGGCTGTCTGTGGAAGAACTGATCAAAAGGTTTCATGGATTTTCAGTTCAGCCTATAATGCTAACATCCCAATCACATGCTGAAGGTGTGAGCACTGCTTGTGTGACAGTGGCTACATGGAGCTCCATGTAGCACGTGGCACCTAACACTGGTTTTGCAGTGCACAACCAGAAAAGCAGAGTGCCACAGTATTAAAGATCCTCTGATCTTTGATCCTGACTGCACAGCTATTCCACTGCTCCACGTGAACTGCAACACTTGCTGATGGTTAGTATTTATTCTTCCTGGCTCCATCCTTGTCAAGGTGGGCGAACAAAAGAGCCCCAGCTTAATTTGCTGTTTTCCTTCCTTCTGGTTATTTCTTGCCAAGGCAGAAGTAACAGTTTGGAGTGATGAAGCTGGATCTCTTTCCCTTTCCTTTTTCTGCTTTCATGTCTTGCTTCTCAAGCATTAAAGGTGGCACTAGCATCAACTACACAAATTCTTCTAAACAGTCAGGGGGGAATGCAGCTGCTGGTCTGATGACTCTCCCACCCACCAGCATTAGCCCAAAGCTGGGGGTTCTCCCCCTCTTTTGCAGAAGGGCTTGCATAGCATTAAGAGACATTCTTTTCTAAATGTTTCTCTTTTCTTTTTAAGGTTTCTTTCCCTCACTGAGCACAGTAGAACCTTAATTCCAAGTGTTCAAAATAGTCACTAATCCTTTGCAGACGATTTTAATGTTTATAACATCATACATTTAAGAAACTCACTCAGAGGCGAGCTACAAATTCAGCACCTAAAATGAGAAATCTTGGATTATCCCTTACCTTAGATAGATCTTGAGAGACATTTGACTTGAAAGGCAATGAAACAAATAGGGAACTGCTCTGAAAATATGTTCTCAAACCTGAGCTTGCAAGTTAAAAGGTACACATAGGTTCTTTTTCATTGGTTTCTTAAAGTTTGGCATACCTGAAATTAGGATGAGCTACATTTGGATTAGTTTTGACTGGTTCTTACTGCTGAGGTAATTTTATGAAAAAAATAGTGTACCATATAGATATATCTACTCTCCAGCTACAAGGTCAGGAAACAGGCATTTGGATTCTCTTTCTTAAGCCTGCCAGTGTTAACAATATTATGCAAGAAGGATAAGGACTGCCAGATATCGTGATTGTGATTGCTGAGGTATTTTAGGGGGATATCCTATTTTCAGTTGTAATTTCTAATCTATATCCCTCCAAATAAATACTGGGCTGAAATCATATTGAATCAATTTTGAAAAATCTCTGATGTCATTAAAACCTATAGCTGCTACCAAGGCTAGAAAATACACGTAGATTTGCATATGTGCATATATTTGTGCGTATTTTCTGAGTATTCCTTGTCTTTTTTGAAGTTCTGCTATCGCTTGGTTTTGAGCTGCATTAGGATTTTCATAGAGGAAGGTGTCTCTGTGTCAGGAATGTGCTTTTTCCTGTTATTATAGGAACTGGGGTTAATGGCTGTGGATGAAGGGAGGGAAGCTAAAACAGTTTTTGAGTCAGGGCCTGGCCAAGCAAGGAAACTGGAGCTGTGAGTCAGATGGGAGGAGACTGGGGCTGGCTGGACTCAGAAACTGCCTTAGGAACCACTGGAGAGGGAAGGTGAGCTCAACAGGGCATGTTAGGCTGCGTGGTACCTGTCCATCATCAGAGCTGGGAAGGGTTTAGGGTGATGGTGACATGGCCCCAAGCACTCCAGAGCTGCTATATGGCAGAGTTACCTTCTTCTACCAAACACCTTGGGATGGTTTTCTACCATAACACCACAATATTTCCTGTTTTCTTCATCAAGCCCTTGCCTCATTCACTGAACAGAGTGGATGCTATTCATCTGCTTCATTCTCATTATTCACTGTAATGGCCCTACATCCTATTTACTGCTCACTATTCAAACCCTGTTCCAAAGATAGAATAATTAATTTCCTCATGGGCTGTTCCTCATGGGCACTCATCATTACAGTACTTCATAAATAGTAATTCATTCATTTTCACAACACTCATGCAAGAGGTAGGTTGGTGTAATTCCCGTTTTTCAAAAGGGGAACTGAGGCAACAAGACTTTAAATAAGGCCACCATTGACACTCATTCTAGAGGGCCAAGCTAAGTCACCACAGCCTGGGTTGTCAGAGAGCTCAGCATTGTGCAGCCCCATGTATTGTCAGTGCACAGCTCAGATGGAATCACAAGTGGCATGTGGGAAGGGAGACTGCCAGAGTGCCAAGTCAAATGCTCTCCAAACATGGCAAGTAGCCATAAATGAACAGGTCTTGGTGTTTCCACAGCATTGCAGGTAAGGAAAGGCAAGGACAGACCCCTCTGGGTAGGACAACATTCAAATATATCATCGAAGAAACCCTCCCTCCTCTTCCTGCGTGCTTATTTCTAATTCTCCAGCCTTGCAATACATCATATGTTCATCTTTCTCTGCTGCTTTTCCTGATTGTCAGATAAGTCCATCTATATCATACTGCAGAAAAACAAAAAAGGGAAGGACAAGATAGGGCTGCATACATAATTTTAATTGTTCCTATGCTTCAAAAATTTTATTGTGTGATACATAGCTTTTAAAGGTTTTTCATGTAGTATCCTATAGCTTTCTCTAAAAAGGCAATTTGAAAACCCCTCAGAAGTGCCCTCATGGTGGTTTAGCTGCAGGACTGAAATCTCCAGACTTACAGGGCTCAACTTAGCCACTCAAGGTAGCAGGTAGCAGGCTATTCTGCCTGCACAGCAGCACTAAAGAGGAATGAGCCATTCACTTTGGGGGTGATTTCTTGGGTGCATGAGGAATAACCCCAGATTACTGGGGTACATCCCAGCTCCTGGATACAAGCAGCCAGTGGCCCGTTGTGTTCACTTTCCAGCCTTCCAGCATTGATCACAGTACCTCCTCCCTTCACCACCAGGCTTTTCTCACTGGATTTCTCACTTGTAGCTTACTTTTTAGCCATCTCAGATCCAGTTCCTGTTTCTCATCCACTTGCTCCTCATCCTGCTTCCAGTCTTCTACCATCCCATATGGCAGTAAGTCACCAAGCTTCTCCCCTGGGACACCTTTCTTGAGCTCCCTTTCCTTCTGCACATATGCTTCTTGCCAAGCCAGGATGACAATCTTCCTTCCCCTCTGCCAAATCATTGACATCTAATCCCAGGTTTCTGCCTCTACTTCTCTGCAGTCCTTCATCCCTTGCCTAGACACGTGCCACAGAATCTAGGAGCAGCGATAAGAGGGCCTGCTTTGCTCAGAGCCTGCAGCTTGGGAGCTGAAGTGTGCTTGGTACAGACAGAGACTGCGGAGGACATTGCTGCCAAATTCCTGAGAACGTCTCCTGAACTTGAGCACAGGCTAAGCATTTAGCCAGTCAGTCTGTTTTCACATTCTTGACACCAGGCAGGTCCTCTTCTATGCCAAATATAATGTCCATGCTCCAAGGGATGCGTGTATTAGAGTCAATCAATTGAATGGTTGCAAGGACTTTTTTTTTTTTTTTAATGCGGGCAAAATAATATAATTTTTATAATCTTGTTCTTGGAAATTGCTGAGCTGTTTTTCACTAAAATTTTAGAACAACAAATAAATCAAAGTGAGGCATTCATCCAGCAAGGGGAATTTTAGTCAAATGCTGAAAAGTTTGGCACAGTTATTTGCAACTGAAAAAAGGGTTTTATAATGGGAAGTGTCAAGCATTAAGTATAGGTGGCACTTCCAGCTCCACCTATAATATAGATTGGATTAGATGCCTGGTTCCAGTCCTAGGGCATTCTGGATTAAACCAACAGTGGACTAGGAAGAAGTTCTTATTTTCCTCAGGCAAATACATTTGCATGGCATTTTTTTGTCCTTAAAAGAAAGAAAGAAAAAAGTGTCATGTCATTTATCTAGAAGATTTATTTATTTACTTGTATTGACAAGGAATGCATAATTTGCTGACAATATGGAATGAATGATTATGGCAACAATTTTATGAGAGTCTTATAAAAAGAGAGGCTTAAAAATAAAATGTTAACAATTATAGTTTAAAAATGAGTCAGCTACAGAGAAAATAAGACAAAGGCAAAAAAGAAAAAAGAAAAAGCTTTCAGAGCAAAATGTTTTATTTCCATTTATTTCCAATGCTTTGCAGATGTGTGTGGGGCAAGTAGGAGGCTAATATATCTCACTTTAGCAGTACTAATTGTTTGCATTATCACAATAATCAAATGCAACCATATTAATCTCTGTGGTTATTAACTTGATTTTTACACATTAAGATTTAGATTTAATCCCCTGGGACCATCTATTAATGCTTTTAAAGTTGAAGGGTTTCAACAGTTTTAAGTTTTTTTCCCTTCTTTTAGCTGCAGGCAGTAAAATTTGAACGTGTGTGGAGTTTTGTATTTTGCATTCCTGTGGGATTTTCAGAGACACTGCTGTCAAGGACCATGAATCATGTTAATACATAGCAACCTCTACAGCTATTAAAATGTCTGCAATAATGTGATTATTTTAAAACGGAAAAACTAATATCATATGTATTACTTAAAGATCAATCCTTTTTTTTTTTTTTAAAGTCAATGGAAAGGGCTGCTTCTGGGAGGGGGGAATGGAAATGTTAGTGGGAGTTACTAAAATGTGAAATGTCTAATCCACTGAGAAAAGAAACTTCAGTTCCTTTTACAAAGCACATCCTTACTGAGCTTATAGGCAATGAAGTGTAAAAATGGCCAAAAAAATCAAGATCAATAAGCATGAAAAGCCATTTTATTTTTTGTTTAGCCAAACCGTAGTTACACTGACCTGGAACAGTATTTGGTTTCATGTGCTCTCATGATCACTGAGTGATGACACCCAAGCAGAAAACTGGGCATGGAGGTGTTTTTATGAGATGTCAACATGGAATGTAGTGCTGAGATTTAATAATGACACGAACTGTTTAAAAACACAGTTTTCTGGGTGGATATATCAGATATATAATTTACAACTTACATAAACAAGAAAATATAGCAGAGTGACCCCAAGAAATCAAGCAAGTTTCTTGAAGTGTATTACAGCTCTAGTTTTTAAATATTAACTCCATAGACAGAAACTGCAAGATGCTGGTTTCAATGAGAAAGAAAATAGTTCTTCAGATGATGTAATTTTATTCGAGTTAATTGTGTTTATCAATATTGTCTTTCCTCAGTAAATCCTCTCTTGGTTATCTGATTTGTTGGTCGGACACCCTCTGATTGCTCATCTCCAAGAGGGTGTAAAATCATGCAAACTTCTACAGCCCCTCTGTCATTTCTGTATCTGCCTTTCTGAATGTGCCATGGCCTTCTCCTCCAAGTAAATGCTTCCATACCTCAGGATGGTCAAGAGTTCAGACATCTGTACTTGAATGAAGTACCACAGAGGGAAAAAATGGTCCATGTCCTGGACAGCAACTGAAAGACATCATGGGGAGGATGGGAATTTAGCTAGTGACAAGTATTTGAGTGACATAGGGTATTAGGCAGATCTGAAATGTGGAACTCTGGTCTTTTAGTATAAAAATGGCCAAACACCATGTGATATTTTACTGGGTGCTCAGAAGGACACTGTCACGAAAGAAAGGGCTTGAGTGCCCTTGTTCAAGGTCAGGTTGGTTCCTCAGACAAGCATTTTTAGCAAGCTAGTTATTGGCACCACACAAAATAGTTTCAGATCATGGAAGATATGAGCTCCATTAGCATTGTTTTAAATTGCACTTTCTGTTTTGTAAAATCAAAAAGGAAATTTCATGGGGAAAAGAAGTCTCGCATTCATGCAACATTAATGTTTAGGGAATAATGTGGTGTTTTGCCATGTTAAAAGAATTATTACAAATCCTTCATTGAGAAGCTCTAGAGATCTCATACGTTGGAAAAGAGACTTGATAATTGGATGTGCAGGAGGGGGAGGGAGATGTATGAGGAGGGTGTCACTTTTGGTGACAGCAATGAGCTTTTTTTTGTTCTTGTGAAAAAAGACCCCGATCTGGCCAAATTAGAAGCCTTTGAAAAATCTGAGAAACAGGTAGTTGCAGGTTAGAGTGGAGCAAGTAACTGGAGTTCAGGGTAGAATGATTCACTCGTGGCCTCTCTGCTTCCCTGAGCTGAAGGGAGAATACCAGGAGCTCATGCACATGCAGGCAAGAATATTTGGAGGAGGTAAATTAAATTTGTACATGCCATTTCCAATGAGTCCATCTTTTTACTTTCATGGTTCCTTTTTATATTACCTGAGCACCGTGGAAATCTTGAATGCTATCAGCAAATATGGGCCAGCTCACATCTTCCAGATCTCAACACAGAGGTGCTCTCCTCTCCCAGAGCCACAAAAGTTGTGGTGATGTTCACCCCCCTCCTGGCTTCGCCAGCCCCCTGCCCCCGGGAACAATGGGGCTGAGCTGCCAAGGCGCCAGGGTGAGAGGTCACGGCATCCCACTGAGCTGCCAGATTTGGGGGCAGCTCCCACGGCCTCTACTGCACTGAGCCAAAAGCAGGTCTTCTCTTGCCCCCTGCAATCCTAGCGGGGAATCTCAGCAAGAGGAGCCTCAGAGGGATTTCTTCTTCAAAAACTCACCTTTCACAGCCTTTTTTTTTCCTTCTTCTTCTTTCTTTCTTTTTTCTTTTTTTTTTTTTTCTTCTTTTTTTCTTTTCCACAACGAGAGGGGCAGGACTGTGTGGAAAATTAACTGCGCTGGTTTACGGGTCACATGTGTGAGAGCCTGTGAGTGCTTGTGCACGGGGTCATTGTTGGATTTCACAGCGGTTGCTTTTATCCTTGGAACCGAAGCTGCCACGTAGCTGGAGATACCTGCTTATTATGTAAAGCTAGATCTCTGGGCAGAAGAACTGAGAGAGTCTCTGAAATATCTTGGACTTGGAGAGCTGAACTGAGCGACAGACGGAAAAAAAAAAAAAGAAACAGAAAACATAAACATGTAAATGTGACATCTGCGAATCCACTTTACAGGGCTTTTTACATGTGTGAAAATAGCTTATTGTCTTGGGAAAGTGAGAACTTTGGGGTTGAAACTGATGACAGAAATTAAGGAGACTTAAAAGGAAAAGTCCAGCTATAGAAATGAATTTAAAGGAAGAAAAAAAACCAACAAACCCCCCAAAAGGCTATGCCAACATTTTCCTTGATGATAACAGAGATGTGTGCTAAAGAATAGGTGTTGACAGAAAAGAAACACAACCCTTTTATTAAAGAGGTGGGCAGGCAAACATATGAACTGCTGAAATTTCAGCATTTCAGTGTCCTGTGGGTAGAGAACACCGGAACACAGGAAAAACAAGTAGAAAAGATCTTAGGAAATCCTCACCTCCTAAAATTTTCAATCATTTTAGATGCCATGTCACTTGAGAAAATAAGCTATATATATGTATTTATATAAATGTGAATTACAAAGAAAAAAGAAGACAGGGAGAGGGAGAGGAGGCAAAGACACATTAATGCTTTGACTTCCATTTCAGATATCCCCTGCACTGTGTCATAATAAATCTTGCATCTTGCTGCTCAGCTTAGGTCTCTGCTGCAACATTCCTTCATCGCTTTGTTTCAGAAACCGTTTGTATTGAATTTGGGGAGTTGTCTAAGCAGCTGTAACACTGTGATATTTCCTCACTATTTCCTAGCAAAGTATGATCCAAACCCACACTTTTGGGGAGGAGACACTGGGGAGGCACTGCTTTAGGGAGCTGTGACTCCCTGAGCCTGACAGCCTCCTGACAGGCACTAATATCGGCTGTGAGTGTGTGTAGTCTCCTCGCAAGGTTTGTGATGTGTTTTTGATTTCCTGCCTCTGAAATGCATTTTGGCTAGAAAACAAGTGAGCCATACGATTCTTTTTCTTGCCATGCACAGATCAGGAAATTCTTACCCCTGTACCTCCTTCACATTAGGTAATTGAGCTGCTAACACTCAGGAAGAGATTTTTGCTCTTTGGCTATTCAGTCGTGCGAACATGAGTAAAAATCATGGTTTTCATGAAGAATGTGAACTTTGTGTGATTCTCTCCTATTTGAGGCTTTGCTAATTTCCACAAACTATGCTTTATTTGTCTTTCTCTTAGCTACTTCTTTCAATGCCTTTATTCTCCAGGGGTCATGTCATTGTCTTCTGAAATCTTCAAAGATCTTGCTTACATGTGAAAAGTGGCATTTTATGAAATGCACAATTTCATAAATTTAAGCTAATCAAGACACCTTCTGCTTCCAGGACAGTCAATTGGTTGTGATTTTTTCTGTGTATTTTTCTTTTCTCACTTCATATATGTAAATGGAATGGAAAGAGACAACATCAAATTAAGAAAAAGTATTGCTCAGTGTTCATCCAGCAGGCCTGAGATTTGAGATATCCTCACGGATGATCCAAAAATTTCAGTTTTTACTGTGCAACATCCTTCTAAGTTGATGAAGTCTTTTCTCCATATTAAAATTCTCTTCTGAATATGCCTTTCTGTTAGGGAAAAAAAAAAAAATTGGCTGGCCTGGTCTGGCTGACCAGAGACAAAAGATTTTAAGACGGTTGCCAGAATATTGTCCAGTAATACAAGTTCTTGAGATTAAAATCTTGATTCTGAAGTACCATACAGGCTTCACCTACAGTCTCCAAGTAGACAAGGGACTTTGCAGAGTTACAGGCATCCCCCTGCCTTGACAATTCTTGATGGATTTGGAGCTTCCATCAAAAGCAGATATGAATTTGCGTTTATGTTGATTGGGAGTTCTATTTCTGTTGCAAGAGGGGAAGAAAAAGAGGACACTTTTCAATGAAGATGTTTCCACATTGTATTGCAGTAGCAGTTGACCAGTGGGAGTTTCCCTCACTTATTTTGAAGCTTGATCATGACAAAAGACTTGTTTTCCATTGGTCAGGTTGTTCATCTGCGTGTTGTCTGATAAATGCTACAGAACATCCTCCAAATGCCTTCTGGAAGACTTATATGAGACCCCCATCCTCCTCTTTGGTGTACTCTTTACTCTCTGACTTCTCTAGGAAGCAGCAGAATTAGCTGACAATGAAACCTTGAAAACAGGCTCTGATGCAGGTTCTTTGAGACAAAAAGATACTTTGAAACACACAGTTGATCCCAGCAATGTGCTTTAGGGCATAGAAAGTCACTAAAATGCATTGCAACAATGACCATGATTAATTTCAGTACTAAAGAGAAATGGTTAATGGATAAAACATGTTACTGACCAGCTTCCACATTCAAAAACTCTGCTTCTAGATTTCTCGCCATTAAAAAAAAAAAAAAAAAAAGAAAAAAAAAGAAAAAGACATTTGAGCAAGTGATCCTTCTTTTTAACATCCCAAGCCCCTGGAATATTGTCTTTATAGATACACTTCAGAATTCAGCTCAAACATCATATTGCTTTAAAATGGGCATAGTAAAACCAAGCATGCCTGGAGGAGGATTTGTAAGCACAATTATGTTTGCCATAGAGTTGCTAGGTCAGTGGGTGGTATATGATGCACCCATCTTTCCAGGAGCAGTAGGATTTCCTGCTGTTTTTTTCAGTAGTGACCTAGAAGGAGGTTAATGATTCCAAAGAATGACTTTTCCCTTAGGGAAAATTTAATCTTCTGACCTTTTTCTCTATCTGTCCATTCCTTTTAAGTCACAGACCCCCTTCATTTAGCTTACATCAAGCTGGTTTATTTTCTTCAAAAACATGGTTGAAGTGATTGCTTTTGCTTTCATTTAACCCTTGAACTGGATGCATTTTCAAACCAAATCATTGCCCAGAATACAGAATTGCTTGTAAGCATTTCTTTTAGATTTCTATATTTGTCTTAAATGTGATTGTCAACCTTCAGGATCACTTTGACAACTGACTAACTTCGAAAATGCATGCCTTTAATGTACTCTTGCAATCATCTCCGAGAGTTGCTTTAGAAAAAGAACATGACAAGAATAAAGAAGCTATCAGATTTTTTTTCTTTTTTTTTTTTTTTTTTTAATTTCTATCAAAACGCTGATGGAACCAGAGTAATACAGAAGAAAATTTCATTTAAAATTAGTTGAAGGCCACCATGCCATTTGGGGGATTAAATCTGAGCACATAAAAACTATCAGCATTTTATAGTCAAACTGTTGGAGTGTTTTGCTTTGTCTGAACTGTGCAGACACTATAGAATCAAATCTGTTGTCAGAATATGGTAAAATAAAATTGTAATTACTGCATTATTCTCAAAGGTGTTGACTCTGGGGTGCAAGGAGTTCTGGAGGGTAACTGGAAACAAAAACCACCTTGTGCTTGAAGCTGTCAACTTCCTTTTACTCTGCATCAGACACTGTTTTTGTCTTTATTGCATTACAGGCGGTTATTGCCAACATAATAATTCATGAATATTCCTCCATTTTCAGAATTATAATTAATGCTGGATTTTGACATTATGACAAAGTAGGGCAGCTCGGCAGCAGAAACATTCAGCCCTAAGAACAAAAGAATTGCCATATTGGAGCAGACCAGTGGTCCATCTAGCCTGGTATCTCTCTGCCTCTCACACTGGCCAATGCCTGAGGCTACTGAGGAAGGCATAACCCCCTCCTAATGCACCTAATTGCAATACTATACCACAGAGGGAAATTTCTTTTCGACCCCAGCTGGTGATCAGCTTATGCCCTGAAGTATGAGGATTGATAGCCCTTATAATTTTTATTCTAGCTAGTGTGGCTGCAGATGCTGTACTTAATGAAATAAATGTCTAATACTTTGATAAAGCTAAGTAAGGGCTAAATGCTCCAATCTCTCGGGAAAAATCCCAAGGAAGAAAAAAGTGCTGAGAAATTCCACAAGGAGAATCACATCGAGTTCCCACTGCTTTCTGTACTCTCAGGGGAGTACAGTTTGCATGCTTGTGGAGAGGCTGGCAGGGCTGGAAAGGATGTCAAGCAGAACAGTCCTAGGCTTCATAGGGGAATCAGGCTCCAAGTTTGGCCTCTCTTTCCTCCTGCCTCGTTCTGTCCCTTACCCCAGACCAAAAGGGCTGTTCAGAGTGAGCCGTGGGAGTTAGGCAGACCTGCAGCAGCAGCTATTTGGATTTCTGCCTGAAAAAGCAATGGTTTTAGAGAGAAACCCACGTTGCATGGTACGGCTGTTTCTCAGGTCTTCCTCTGCAACCTGAGATGCTCTTTCAGCCAGACCTGCATATCACTGGCCATGTGCCCTTTGTGTGGAGGGGCAGCTGAAGAGTTTTAGGAAACTGGAGGACATGACAAAGAGTTAGCCCTCCTCTTTTCACTTCCTGTTGTTTTCATTTTCTAATTTTTACTCCCTCATTGCCCCAAGTCTCTTTTCCTCAGTCCTATGAAGAAGCAATAAATCCCACAATTTAACTACATATTCTGATGAAATAAAAGCATCTCTATATATTCAACTAAATATGTTTCCCATTTATTTTTTTGTAAAAAGCAAGAAACCAGACAGGAACACACGAGCTCTTCTGCATCAACTGGAATTTTATGTGGTCCTAAAACTCTTCAAAAGTCTTCTACCTCTTTCTATTTCTAAATTAAGTGTTCTCTTCCTTTGAATGTGCCTTCTTGGTGCTTTCCCCTGTTTCATTACTCATGTTTACTGCATTTCTCTGTATGTTTCCTTGGTTTGCCATGTCTTGCTTACAACCCACTGACTAAAATACAACAGAGTATCTGGAAATACAGTTTTTACTCATGAAAATGGATAGCAATATTTTATGTGTAACTGTCTTTTTGTTCATACTGAGTATCTTCTCTGCTTGTGTATGTTTTCTAAGCTCCTGCAATATCCTGGATAGCATTTTCAGTAAATGATGCTTAGATTTTCCTGTGCTAATTCATAGCCATCAGTTCTTGAAAATGTTTTACAGCATACACTCCTTGGCATTAGACTGTTTAATTTTGCATGCCATCATGTCACCATTTTATCTTAGTTCACTGTCTTGCTCTGGAATTTCTTCAAGTTTTGCCTAAATTCAGTTAACTTAATAAACAGCCAAATAGCCTCATGAATTTTCCTGTTAGAGAAATGAGCACTGGGTTTAAACACCAGAAAGCAGGCTGTGCCTGTTGCAGTGAAAACAAGTTTTACATTCTTTATTTCAGAAGCTTTTTTTTCAATCTTTCTAATGAGTAAGTTGAACAAAACCATCTTTATTTGTACTATTGATCCCAGGGGCAGTTCAGAGTTAACCTCTTTCTCTGCTTCAGCTGACCACTGATTCTCCTGCAGTATCTAGAGAAAGGGATGCTGTCTAGCCACCAAAATGCAGCTCTGGAACTTGGGTGCTCATGAACTGAAGTCTGGTTCTGACACAGCTTGCTTTTACAATTATAGGTAAGTTACTTCACCTCTAATATAATCAGCTCATTAGGAAGTTGTAGCAATCTCACAGTGTTTATAAAATGCTTTCAGAGGACAAAACACTAATTCTTATTCTAATAGCTCTAAAATTTTGGGGTTTGATTTCCCTCTTTTATTCAGTACAACAATCCGTCTACAACATAGACGGATTTTAATTCTGGATCTGCTGTGTTTTTTTCTTTTCAGAAACCTTTCTGCAAGATGTTAGAAACACTAAATTAATTGTATCTTCTGGTTCTACTTTATCGACTACTAATTAACTCTTTCCTGTCATTCTAGGAGGGTTGAGCAAATGTAGGCAGAAGCATTGCAGATTTTACTTCTTATCTGTGTGCCTAAGCATATTATTTTTACTGATTCTCTGAATAGTTTCCTAGTACTAAAGTATGACTTACTAGTTTATAATTCCCAGGATCCTCATTAGCACCTTTTTAAGAGGTAGGTACATCCTCGGCCACTCTCCTGTCCTCTGGTACAGTAGCTGTTTTTAATGATAAATTACATATTTTTGTTAGCAGCACTCTTGCATTGATCTCCAGTTCCTTCAGAGCTCTTGGATGAACACCATCTGGTCCTCCTGATTGATTGCAGTTTAATTTCTCAGGTTGATCCATCACCTTTTCTGATATTCCTATTTCTGATATCATCTTACTTTCAACACTTAAAAAGAATAAAGCCTGTGTAGCATCCTCCTTGTTAAAGAACAGTGGAAAGAAGCTGTTTGGCTTTTTGTTTTTCTTTTTTTATATTTTTGTTTGTCTAATGCAACTAGGCAGAAGGAAAATAAATTGACAGCAAACACCATTTTTGTTTAGAAACATCTTATTACAAAACAAATAAAATACAAACAAAACTCTAAAGATGTGTCAGAGGTTTTTTGGGAGATTATAGTGTCAAAAGCCCAGAATTTCAAGTTCAGTTATGCTTTTTATTAATAGTGAATCATACTTTTCAGCAGACTACTGTGGAAAAACTGCCAAGGGAAGTGTATATAACATTCTGGGGGATTTCGGTGTTTTTATCCATGGCTGAGCAGAAGAATAAAGATATACCTATATTACCTATCGTACTAGAATCTAGAACAGAAAAAAGAAATCAAGAGAGCTTCTGCAGTGGAAAAGCTCAGTGACAAGCAAGCAAATAGAGAAAAAACCCAAAACTATTACCATACTTACATGAAAACAGAAAAAGGAAGAAAAGTATCATGATTAGTGTCAACTGGTAGAATATTTCTCAACTCGGCATATTTCTCTTATGCACCTCCCCACTATTGCCACGCTCTTATACAAATGTCTCCTCTGCCTGCTTTTATTATTCACAGTGCTCTCTGTCTAATTTACACTGTAAGCTCCTCCTCAGGTAGGGACCTTGTCTTTTCATACGTCCATAATGTTGAATACATGCCAGTCAAACTGTTGAAATTATAATAACCGGGGGTTGTGGTTTTTTCCTTTCTTTCTTTTGTTAACAAACGGTAAGTTAAAATCAAAGGTAATAATTAGTTTAAAACAACCCTCAGAGGCAGTCCCAGAAAAAGTGACCTTTTGAGCTACAACTAAACTAACCAATTTTATTGTGTCTTGAGGTCAAGTCTCTTATTTCACATGACTTGAGGGTCTTTATGTGCATGCTACCCTGCAGTAAACGACACAGAAAGTTATGGTCAAGTAGACTTTGCACTCCAGACATCTATTGAGGAATAGCAACAAGATTCAATTCAATCTGAGCCAAAAGTAATCCAGAACCAGGCTCAGGAATGCAATGGAAAATTCCTAAAAGATCAGAGATGAGATTAAAATACAACAACAAAAAAAAACCAAAACCCAGAAGACTGGCTAATGCAAAGCAAGTGCATTGGACTGATTTTGAGTGGGCTGGACCCTACAATTATAACTTCATCATCACAGTTTAAAATCTATTACAGGGATTTATGTTTTGCAGCTGACATTTAAAATTAAGGATTTATTGGACTGGGAATGAATATATTTTCTGCAATTAGTCTTTTGGAGGTCATATTTCATAAACTGTTGTTTTTCTGTTTAATCTACTGTAGCAAGATTTTGTATTGTTAGAAAATTTGAAAAATATAAATGCAGAAACCATGTTATCCATTTTAGAGAGGCTCCCATCATGAAACTGCTGTTGAGTTGCATCACGTAACATTTTCACTAGGTACCTAATATTTCCCCTTCCTCTATACTATTATAATGGAGCAGGTGAAAGTGAGTGATATCTGATCATATATCTACTATATCACTCCTGCACCAGTAACAAATGGAAAGTCTTAATTTAAAGAGGGGGGGGAGGAGTGTTTGCTTCTCTTTTATGTGAGCCTTTATAATTTGCTTTTTGGAAATTTACACGCGCAGTTCAGTGCACTGCTAGAAGCCTATGAAAAGCTGCATGTTTTTCCATTCTTGTGCACTTACAGACATGAATTGAACTTCACTGCGGCTGATTTTTGAATTCTTGAACCGAAATTAATTACTGGGAAAAGGAAGGGCATTTTTCAAATTATGACAGTAATTAATTTAAGACGGTTGTTTTCCTTTACCACTATTCTAACCCAGTCTTCTCAAAAACAAAGAAATAAAAAAGATCTTATAATCATATTGACACAATTCCTATTTAGCTGTCTTCTGTGTTGGAACATTCACACGCAGCAGCAGGAAAGAAAATCAGGATATATAAGTTAGAAGCTGGAGTGCGATTTCTTAAAGGATGGGTTCTGTCGTTAAGGAACAGAACTGTGGAAATCAGATTCCATTACTGCCTGGAAAACTCAGGTTGTTATTTGTGCAGGTCAGACTGTGAAATGTAGCAGACCTTGTGTTACAGTGTCCTGTTTAACTGTAACTTCATTTTGCCCTGTTCCAACTTAAACTGTTGCACACTTCTTCCACAGAGGGAGTGAGAAAGGATAGCTGAAGTCGCCTAAAAATATTTTAAGAAGTCATTATATACTCTCTGCTCCAGCTTGATTTTCCTGTGTGACACAGCAATGGAAATAAAGGGGACTTAAAGATGAGGCTGGTCTGAGACGGCTTAACAAAGCCTTGGTTTTGTTGCATCGGAGTATTTCCTGAGACAAGGTAACTTCAGGGAAAGAGTGCTTCTCACTTTGTCGAGAGTCAGTGCTGAGCACTGAAGTAGGGAATAAAAAGGAGGCAAGCACTGGGGGTTTTTGTGCCTCTCTGCAAAGGGGAGGGGTGCAGGGGGGAGAGATAGAGAGGGGGAAAAGACAATATAAATGTGTTACTATTGGACAAAGCAAGGGGAGAAAGCCAGCATTTGAGAAAAAAAAAAAAAAAAAAAAAAAAAAAAAAAAAAAAAAAAGTGTAGTAGGAGTGAGCACAGTAGAGTTGTTAGAGATGCAGGCAGAACAGAGCTTGGTCTGCAGAAAAGTAGGGAGAAGACAGACGGTGACCACAGAGTGCTAAAAACTTTAGAAAAGCAGGCTGCTTTTCTGGTCTGCTCGAGAAGTCTGTTTTCATTCATGCAGAAGCATAGGTGTAGATTTTATCAGGACTTTGGGCTGGAGCACCCGCAGCTGTGGATTACAGATGCTTCCTGTCATGTATAAACACAATCATTATGTGAAAGCATGGCACCCACACGGCTACCTAAACAGCCATTCCTCCGGACTGAAGCGCTTTGTTCTCTTTGGAGTTATTTTTACGACTACGAGCAGGACTCTACCCAAAAGTTACTAGCAGCAGCCGTGTTTTTTTATGTCAATTAAATGGATTTTGTTACTTGTAAAATACATGTCCAAACACAACTTCATTCTTCAATCACAAAGTATGTTTTCTTAACACACGGTGATATATAGTGACACTTGTTTGATTGACAGCACGAATGTAA